>OZ023248.1:6107402-7307402 GCA_964006365.1 Trididemnum miniatum | reverse complement strand
AACAATAATTCCTACGCCTTAAGGTGTATTTACTCGGAATGCGATGCAACTTTTTGCACGTAAGGTGACGTAGGCCACGAAACAGTTAGAAGTTATGACGTAAAACTACGCGAGGTGCTTTACAAAATAACTGATAAAAGCAAAACTGTTGAGGTTTGAGTTGTGTGGAGATAGTTCCACCAACTTCTTACGTCAAAAAATGGATAAAATTTCGTACGACAACAAATCGGATTAAAATCGCATTTGGTGTAAACAGATCTTTAGCCACGCATAAATCGAAAACGTGCGTAGAAAATGCAATATCTTTGGTGAATGACTAATTAGAGGCAAAAGAACAAAATTTGTGTTACAAATTGTTCGAAAAGCGCTAAAATGCCCATTACAGTATGTAAATTTTTAAAAAATTTTCGGGGGAGCATGCCTCCGTAACCCCTAGAATTATTTTTGTTATTATTATTGGCATGTTTATCTTCCTATCACGAGAAAGCAACGAAGCGCTGTACGAACTCGCTTAGGAGTTGCCGGCCATCTGTCTACCACACTAAGATGGGGGATTCCGTTAAGTGCCTTTTCAAACGGCACAACAAGTAAACTTGCCGGCTTTCTCCACACTGTCCCTTAAATGCTGAACGTCAAGCAGGAAAGCTGTGAATACCAATTTTAAAGTCATTGGTTTGACCCGACTCGGAATCGAATCCCAAGTCCACCGGTCCAGAAGCAGACGCTCTATACCACTCGGCCATCTGATCGGGTTGTTGCCTTATTTGCTTCAAATTTAACTTTGCCAAAAAAAAATACGCTTAAAAATGTTAAATTTTGATGCTAAAAAGTTCTGAATATACAGTAGTACTCCCTTCACAACATAGACACATTTTCTAAAAAGAACTTATGTACGCTCTTTTTCGGGTTTAACATCTTTGCATTCAACCTAATTTAAAACTGCTTCCCCCCACCAAAATTTTCTGGGTCCTCCCCTGGTAGCCTGATAGCTAAATGTGATATTTCTGCAGATTTTCCCCCTCGTATCTACCTCATTGTGATGTCAATTGTGGCGATGATTGCAACTTGTTTTTCTTGTTTGTCTCGTTATCCATCTTGTCCTCACAAGAACCTATGCAGATTTGCTCCCTATGCACTGTGCTACGCGTTAGGACAACTCCCTTGCTTTATTCGGTAACTATCATCAAGGAATTATAAACTTGATTGCTTTACAGAAGCAACGTTCATTTTCAATTGGTCGTTTAAACCCAAAGCAAAATTGAAAGAGTTTATAGTAGCTACGCTGTCGATGTAAGATTACAACACTAATTTACGTAATTTTATTTAGGCCTGCATCGCAATATACGAAAAAAATTAAACAGAGTACGAATTACCTAATATTGACTAGCTCAGTTAGTTCACCGCAGTACTCTGCTTTTGTAAAACGTCTATGTCTGGCAACCCCTTCACAATCAATTTAATTTTTTTAGATTTTTCGCTAGGGGTGCTGACTCAACAGATCTGTCTTATCATTGCAAGCTCAGCAAAGACTTTAACTTCGCCTACTGCGTTACTACCATTGCCTTCGCTTTGGCGGTAATAATGGTAATGTCTCGCTTCCCTGAGAGATGTTATGTCGGTAAGACATTCCATAACTTTAAAGGGAAAAATTGTTCATACGCCCGTCTAACTTAAATGAACTGTGAAGAAAATAAGATTTAAATACAACAGCTAAGAGCACCAGCTAAAGTTTATTTTCTAATGGAGATAGTGCACTCCTTCCTTCAGAGAATGTACCAACACCAATTCACTAGAGATTTGAAGGAGATTATTTTATTTGTGAACATCATAGGTGGGCACAACTAACGCAAAAATTAGCTCCACTAACAGCTAGTCTTATAATCAAAAAGATTAGCTTTGTTAACGCTAATCTGATAACACAATTTTTCGTTAGCGGAAGCTAACGCTAGTCCGCTAATCCGCTGATTAATCATAAGATTATAATTTAACACAGAAACAACGAAAAATCAACTTCGTAACTTGTAGCAATCATTTTAACATCGCGTTTTTCAGTTGATCAGCCAAATCTAAACAATATCGTATCAACGCAATTTCCAAAAGTTTATTCAATAGCGCTGTATATTGTCAAGGTTTTGGGCACACGCTGAAAGAACTTACTGTATTGAAATAAACTTGGCAGTAAAATTAGCACAGCAGTGCTGAAATAAGCACATTGCCGAAATAAGTAGAGCAGGGAAATAAGCACAGCAGGCCCGCTAAAGTAAACGTCGGTCTGACCAAGTCTGCTGACTATCGCGCTTTTGCGAAATGCAAGGTAGGTGGAGCAGCAGCTAAGAGGGGTAAAGGAGTTAGCATACCTTTTCTAGGTACCAATAACCAAGTGTATTGCGACCTACTACGTCAAAAATTAACGGCGAAAAGTGATTTCTGCCGGGTCAGATTGGATGCGTTTGGCCGTAATAATAGGGACCCAAAGACCCCCCAGAAAACGTTAGCATACCTCGTCTGGGTACCACATGAAACCTAGTGGAAACGAATGCTTACATTGCCAGATCAAGAAATGGTATGTGACAGAATTTTTTTCGGCTTCCTTACTTCCGACATAAACCTCCAAAGTTTGAGTGATGACGTTACAAATGTATGCTAGCGTACCTTTTTCAGCTATCGCATGAAACTTGGTGCAAACGAAAGCTGACATTGCACTGATTACAAAATGGTATGTGACAGAATTTTTTTCGGCTGCTTTAATCCCGGCAGAAGCCCCCAAAGTTTGAATTATGACGTCATATTCGCTGTGACTTCATGAACTCGCTGTGACGTCATAACTCAAACTTTAGGGTCTTCCCCCGGGGGGAAAGCAGCCGAAAAAATTCTGTCACATACCATTTCGTAATCAGGGCAATGTAAGCTTTCGTTTGCACTAAGTTTCGTGTGGTACCTAGAAAAGGTGCGCTAGCATACGTTTGTGACGTCATCACTCGAATTTTGGAGGCTTATGTGGGTGGTAAAACAGCCAAAAAAAATTCTGTCACACACCATTTTGTGATCTGGTCGATGTAAGCTTTCGTTTCCACTTGGTTTCATGTGGTACTAGAAAAGGTATGCTTACGTTTTTGGGGGGGAGTTGGGGCCCCCATTACGGCCAAACGCATCCAATCTGACCCGGCAGAAATCGCTTTTCGCCGATGGTTTTTGACGTAGTACTCAGTGGGGTAGTAGGTCGCACTATACTGCACGTAGTTATTGGTACCTAGAAAAGGCACGCTAACCCCTCTCAGCTGCCGGTCTATAACTTCTTACCTCCTACATATCGAAACAGTGACTGCGCAAGCTCAGCATTATGATGCCATTGACGGAGATATTATTGCTTGATCTTAGCGCCTACCTAAAAGAGTACCGGTAGATATTTTTCTGGAAAATATGGCAACTTGAAGGCTTTTCCTTATTAAAGCAGCGGTAGCAACTATTCTTATTCTAGCGGATTAGCGGATTGACCGAAAAAATTAGCTTCGATAACCAGTCCGCTAACATTTTCGAACGTTAGCTCGTTAGCTGAACAGCCAATCCGCTAGTAAAAAAATTAGCTTCGCTAATTAGCGGAATAGTGATTTGTGCTCACCTATGGTGAACATCTTTCAAGACGGTAATGTCTCGTTTCACAGTCCTCACTAGTTTAACAGCACAGCCGCCGTGCAAAATTATCATTTGAAGTTTTAACCTATCACTTGCAGTACCCTACCACAAGTTTGTAGTATAATTGAGTTTGCAACTATAACTTTTATCCATCAATGATTTCTCAGGGAAATTTGATGTGTTCGGACACTCCCATCAATGGTTTCACATCTTCACTGCGATTGGCATGTACATTCAACACAGCACGGCAGAACAGGCTTTAAAAGAAGCTATAGCACTTCGTGATAACAGGTATGAAATACAAGTAAAAACTAGTTTTCCTTGTTTTTGTGCCTGAGGGATTTCGAAAAATTGTTTTTGTAACGAGTGATTTGAACCTACTTATGCTGTGTTTTAATGGTAAGGAGATGCAGACTCGACGATCTTCAGCTGCTATAGCTGTCATGGTCTTTCGCATCTCCTCACGGGACACTATTTTTTTCTGTTTTATGAGGCGTAATTTATTTCAATAATACTCTGTCCGAAAAAATAAAAATAGATGAATGAATGGATTTCAACCATATGAACAAGTCTGGTGCAGATGATCGTACAACAATTTTCAAAATTTCCCAAGTTAGTCGATAAATCAGACTGGGCCACCAACATACGCGTATGCACTTCATCAGCTTAAGCCTAAACCACATGTGAAATATAAACATTGCGCCTCTTACACCTTATAATCAATCAATGCCAGGATCACATAATATCAATCAACGCTGAAATCGAACTTACAGTTTGATTATCTTTCGAGTTTAGATTATCTTCTACACTAGGAAGATAATCCACTAGGTATAGTTTGATTAACTTCCGGGATAGGCCTACGGTTTGATTATCTTCCAAGTTTAGATTATACACACTTCAGTAAATCAAGAGCAGCTGACAACTTTTTTCATTAAGCATTTTTGCCTCTTTGGTCGCATAAATTTGCCGTGTTTCGCAATTACTGATCAAAACAGGAAAACATTGTGCATTTTCACAATACTGGTAATCTGTTTTCACAGTATTTTTTGTGTTTCAGCTTGTTGGATGAGCGTTCGTTACAAATAAGTGTCTGGTCTACTTTTGTTCCAGTGTTGATGTTCGTCTGTTTTTTACCTTTCATTATTTTGCACACTGCTTTTAAAGTGGGAAGAATGATAATAAAGGAAAGAAAAAAGAAGTCATAGAAGTGCTCAGTACTCTCATTTTCTAGCCAGTTTTTTTCCTTCAGAGGCGCATGACTTGCCATAAACAGAATTATAAGAGCTTCTCTAGAATCCGTTTTTAGTATTTTACCTTTATTTGTTTCGTTGCTTACTTATCTGCTTATTACGAGAAAGCGAACGAGGCGCCATGGCGTTATAGTGAGCTCGCGTAGGAGATGCCAGCGACCTGTCCACAGCTCTTAAATGGGAGGATACCGTTGAATAGTTGATATACACAGCAGTACGGCCGGTTGGCTCAGTTGTTCAGCCCATCGCTACTGGTGCGGGAGGTTTGGGTTCGATTTCCGGACTGGTCAAATCAAACACAGAGTTGCCAAGGGCTCGCCACCGTTGCAACGTTTCTTCGGATCTGTGTTGCCCAAGCGCTAAGCTGCGGAGATGGGCCCCGCCGCTAGTTACATGCTTCGGCGTAATACCGCAAGCATAATGAAGATTTGATTTTTTATGTTCCATTTGTGACGAAGGTAGCAAGCAGCCTTAGTCGGACAAAGCAACTAAAGTTGAAGCATGATACACATAACTTGCATGTTACATGATCGCTATTTTTTGATATTTGGTGTAAAATCATTAGATATTATAATTTCTTTGCAATTGTATATATTAGTGCACTTACGCTTTTGTTCAGCATGCCAAGTTACAGTCTGTTGATGAGCGTCCTACTAAACATCGCAAAAAACTGAAACACCGCAAAGGACGACAAAGGACTTGGAATCATACCTTAGCAAAGTACGACAAAGGACTTTAAATTAGGGTTAAGCTAGGGTTATAAGGTTAGACTAGGGTTAGGGTTTTAGGGTCCTTTGTCGTACTTTGCGGTGTTTAGTACATCGATTTGAGGTCCTTTGCGGTGTTTAGTAGGACCCGTTGATGATTGATTGCAGAAGAGACAAACAATTGTTTTCGAGGTAGCGCAATTTTCGTACGTATTAAGATACGTGCAACGGGTGCAAGACTATCGGATACGAGTCGTACGTGAAGTTTACCCAATTCAATACGGTACCAAATCGGACACAATCGGATTTTAAGTGAAAACATTACCGCCAATATTACACAAAAAAAAAATTTAATGGAGCCACGCGTGAAAGCAATCACTTTAACACCTTAATTGCGTCTTGATTGTGTGTAATTGTTTTAGTGTGTACTGCACTGGCAAAAAAATGAACGCTATCTCTGTAGGTCTATCAGACAATTTATTTTGTGTTACAAACCTTTTCTAGAAACTATTGTATTGGTTTGCACAGATGTTTTCATTTATTACTGTGAAATTTTTGTGAATCGTCTAGTAATGGGTCGCCATTAGCAATAAATGAAATGCTCTGTTACTGACAGTTATCATTAATAAAGCAAGGCTCTGAACAGTTGAGAAAAGTTTAACCTCTAATTTGCAATCATCGCCGTCTTAACAATGACATTCTGTCTCACATCTCTACGCAAACCACTAATCAGATTTATAAAATTAATTGAAGAATTTGTCAAGGTAACCTCTAATCAACCACGACCCCTCTTAACTATTAAAAACTAGACATAGCGAAAACCGCCCGAAATAAGTCTCTTAAGGTGGTCATCTGTTCAGCCTCATGGTACGAGCATTCGTTTTGTCCTTGAAGAACTGTGTTCTATATTTGGTCAAATCACACAAAAATTAGCCTACGCTATACCCAGCTTAGCACTGAGCATTGAAAACAGCAAAGAATATACTGGTGAAACACCCAAATCAGTCAAATTAAAACAAGTTAAGTCTTAATACTACCGGCCAGTCAACTCAGTTGTTAGGACAATGTTATCTGTGCGGGAGGTCTGGGGTTCGAATCCCGGGTCGGTCAAATCGGACACAGTGTCGCTTATGGCTCGCCACTATATTGGCAGCGACGTTTCTTCGAAGCGGTGTTGCTCAGGCGTTAAGCCGCGGAAATGGGCCCCTCCACTCGCTACATGCTTCGGCGTAATACTGCGTGTGTAATGCAGGTCTAGACTTAATGCTGCAACTGTCACAGAGCGCAGAAAAAAATCTGTGCAGTGGTGCCACGGCAAATGCATTTAACTTGGGTCAATAGTTGATTAAAATATCCTTTTACAATATTGCTTTAATTAGAGTTTCGTGATTGTTATTGATTTAATTTGTCTAAATCCCTGACACGGGTACAAGTTCATTCATTAAAAAAAATCAATAAACCTTCAAAGTTGAATGTGAATCAAAAATGTGCAAGAGCTGCAGCAGTCCGTCTGACCCGCGACCTTATCAACTCAGACAATTACAAATTTTTTAGCCTGTCAAGAATATTTTAAGAAAAAATACCAAAACTCTATCCAACATTTGGAAGTAATGCTGTAGAGAGAGGCCAACAGGTCTATACGTAAACAAGCTCTAACGCTGAGCAATGAGAGCAGCCATTGAAAATTGCCTTAATTTCAAAGCAAGATACAGGAAAAAGCATAGGCATAAAGTGGTGAAAAACACTTAAAAAAATTGAAATATTATGTTGTATTTAGTAGCGCAAAAAGCAGATACATTTTTCGGGGCGTTAAAATGGGTTGTGGCGCATGTAATTTTACTTTGCGTCAGATAAATCAACTCTCAGATTTGACATATATGAACTGAAAATTCGACAGTAATTAAAGAAGATTGCGAAGTGAGCTTGCGCTCTTCAAGTCAACAGCCACCCGGAATATCAAATGCGATCGGCTCCAGCCATGAATCGAACCCGTCACGTAGGATCTGTTACCTGCGTGTGGTACTGCCGAGCGCTAGATCATCCAAATCAATGCCTTACTGGAATGCTCAGCGCTCAGAATCAATGCCAATGGAATGCTCAGAATCAATGCCAATGGAATGGTCAGCGCTAAACCCTTCTCGGCATTAAAGCCTGAAGAAAGTTTTTGACAACATGAAAACTACAAATTGTTATGTTTTGCGCCGATTCGGTTTGTTAACTTATTTGTTATTTTCTACTGCTGTGTAGTAGACGCAGGTAGCAATTACAAATAATAATTAATTACGAATAGAATGTTCAAGACAACGAAAACAAATTGAAGAAAAGAGACGTTTTGGTTAATATGCAAACGTCACTTTTTTACAGATATGATTCAGTTTGTCTCGGCCGTTTTACTTAAATCACTTAATTAAAAATTGTATAACAGCAACGACGAAAGATTAATCTTTCGAAAAAAAAAAACATAAGTTCAAAACGCAAGCTGTATAAGACTGGGCTAACTGATGCAGATCATCTTTATTTTCTATAATTGTGTGAGAAAGCTGACGATGGTTTTTACGAAAGTTGATTTTATTAAACATTCGTTTTTCATATTATAGCAAACCAGCTAATTTGGCCTAAAATGCCAGGACTACAAATTTTGTTTAAAAATAATGATTATTGAAATACTTAAAAAATCAACGTAAAAATATGTATTTTGCCGATTTTTCTGTCGTCTAGCTTGAGTTCTCAGACTGCTTTTCAACATTATGCAATATCGTTGCAGGCTATAACACGTTTTGGGCTTCAAACAGAAGTAATATATTCAATAAGTAGAAAGCGAGTAATTAAGAATAAGACTCAAATAAAATTCGCAATCAAATCGTAAAAAGAATTTACATTGCAAGAAATTATAGTTCTGAAAACTTAAAAATGTTCCGTCTACAAAAACTTCCGCGCTTTTTCCAATCATTTTCTTTTAATCATGATTATAGACCTCACGCAGACAAGAAGTGTTTCGATTAAGTAAGTGATTTCTTCGGATATTGCAATTGTTTTCAATTGATTTCGCGTGTAGAATAGAGCCTCTCCTTTGTATAAACACGATTTATTTTCTTGTTTCTCATAAAAACGTGTCATGCTCTTATGAGTTATGTTTTATGACGTTGGTATAGGTATTCTGCTACCAAATAGTAATTCAGAGTTTTGTGGTGAGTTTTAGAACTATCCTATGCAGTTAGTAGCCTACAAGCACTAGCATGTGAGCTGAGTTAAAGCTTAGTTAAGTCATAGGCCTATTTGTGAGGTTCATTTGAGCAAAAAAACGGTAAACAGACATAATAAGGAATAAAGATCATGTAATGCAAGAAGAATGTAACAAATAGTATTTGTTCAACGTTTAGTGTGTGTTGCACGTTTAAACTATTGACCAAAACTATGGAAAAAAAATTTTAACTAGAAAATGGCTCCCAATCCCAACGATGTGGCTGTACAATCGTCTTTAACCGTAAACGGTTGCAAATCTTATCCATGCAAAAAGCCAAGAATTGGAAGCAGGACGCATCAGCAGCTTCTAGCTGTGTATACGTAAGTGAATCAAAATTTACATATTTCACAAAACGCATGTTGTTTTTACGTGTGAATGCATTGTATAATGTCTCAGTTCGTAAGCACACGCTATAGCTGCGGGAGGTCTGGAGTTTGATTCCCGATGCGGTCAAATCGGCATAGTGTCACCAACCGCTCGCCATCATTGCGACGTTTCTTCGGAGCTGCGTCGTGAGGGCGCGAAGCCGCGGAGATAGGCCCCATCCAACCCTTACACGCTTCGGTATAAGGCCTTAATATCGCGAGTATCAATGAACATTAATTTATTATTTTTTTGAGATATCAGTAAGCCTTAAAATCTTACTCAATGAACGCTGCAAAAAACAATAACTTACTACGACTAGTTTCGCAGTTCGACTACTCATCAGGTAGGGCTTATTAGTGTTTTTACTGGTACGCTTTCGTCTTTGAACCTACGTTAAAGACGAGTTCATACCCTTTATGTCGGGTCTTCTCAAATATCCATAAATGACACTATTAAAAGTTTATCCTAAACTTCTCTGTGGATGGCTTAATTATATAGGCCTATACACGCAATACAAAAGATGTTGATTTCGCAATTTATGATAATCATCTTACCATCTCATAGCTCACTACATACGCCACTGATTTCGCTATTTTAGACCTAGGTATGACAATTGGCTTCAATCTTTCGGATTAAAACCGTGCTGGGAAACACACAAAGACTGCCATGAGAGCTACATCTGGCATGGATACAGACCTAATCCATCAACCCTGCGATATTGCTTAAAAAGGTGCTGAAATAAGAATTCTTGCGTAGCGTTTTTCTTTTTGCGAAAAAATGACACATGCTATAGCTCGCAAACGAGTTTTTGGCCACACATTCACCAATTTAAAATCTAGGCCAACCAACAAGAAACGAAACAGGCGTAATGTTTATTACTTTGACCTTCGGGCGCTGACCGACAAATATAAATCTGTGATTGAATAATATTGTGTTAGATTTTGGTTCTACTCGAAATGGTTGACCTACCCCGAGTTTCGAGGCCATCGGGTCTACCTCCATCCATTCGGGTAGGCTACCTCATCGACAAAACAGTACCAGTAACACCATTTGAATATACCGCGTAATACACTTCAGAGTCAATTTATTGGACACACTAAACTAAGGTTTGTGGAGTTGCGGGTTTTGGTAACATTAGCCCCACAGTTCATGAGTGATAGGTTTAGTGTGAAACTAAATAAAAGACTGGGGTTGAAAGTTTGGATCTTATTTCGCGTTATAGCGTCTTTATTTGGTCATTATCAACTTGTCGTCAGCACAAGTTGCTGGTTCTGTTTACACAATAATCCTCAGTAACGACATGCAAACTTACTGGTGAAATGACAAATTCACGATCAATGCTTTATGTCAAACCATAGCGTTTACTGTTGTTTCTTTCATTGGAAATTGTTTAAACTTTTTCAGTGCCTTTCACCCAACCAATGAAACACTCAATTTTTGGACTCATTTTATTCCGCTTCTAATCATGATATGGAAAATCGATGTAACGTATGGGGAGTTGAAACACCCATTTGAAGAAATAACATACCCTTTTTGGACCCATTCGCTGGGTATGATAGTTATGCTGTCATAAAATTTCAATTTAGTTCAGTGAAGTTTAACAAGAGAAAGAAGAGATTGTCGTAAATGCTATCTTGTAGGGCTTAAATTAATTAACATTGGCATGTTGCTGCAACATAGTTATGTTCGTAACTACTCACGTAAGTTGACTCGATCTTATCAATTACACACTGCAACAAGAGCGCAGCAGAAAAAGTATTCATTTTCAGGGGCAAAGTCTAGTTTATGATTCTTCCATAAGGTTGAGGCATAGCTAGCAAAAATTCTACATTTATTCATGAATGCAGTATTTTTGTCACAGTAGCCTAGTATTTAGCTGCATATTTATCCTCCTATCACGAGAAAGCGATCAAAGCCTTATAACAAGCTCGCTTGCAGGACGTAGGGGGGGGCTTTATCGCAACTTTTTTTTCAGACGCCACTGAGTCCCTATTTAAATTATGCTATGAGTCTGTACCATCACAAAAATACAAAAAGTTTTGCTATATACCTTAAAAACCCTTGTTCAAATGAAACATGAAGATAACTTGGTATTGAACAAACTTATTTCATTAAATGTAGCTTAATAACTTCGTAAGCATGGTGGTATACGGTAATAATAGCAATTGATACACTGGTCAGTTACTGTTCACTTTAATTCTAAGTATCTCAGAGCCGTATTTCTTTTTTTTTTTTTTTCTTTGAATTGCTCTAATAGTTTGTTGCTTTCTACTGATTTTGCACATATAAGGTAATGGCAGTGTGGAACCAACCAGCATCATTATTATGCTAATTCATCAACATGCAACTTTATCAAGTCTTCCATGTTGCAGGGGATTTCTTTGTACTTTGCTTCAGCAGTTCAATACGTTTTCAAGTTCTTGGCATACAGCTGTTTCTAAGCGATGGTACTTTTACATCAAACGAAAATCTTCCCTAGATTTTGGAAGAGATAAACAAGTGCCTTGAGCAAAGCGAACTTGGTGGTACATGACTTTTCTTTTGATGTAAGCTGTCACATCATTGTTAACAAATAAAACGATGTAAGTTGCATCTTCTGCTCGGAAAATGATTATCCGAAGTTTTAAAGAAACTGTAGGTTCATTGATCATTGATTAATAACTGAGTTTCTTTGGACGAAAGCCCCTGTTTCAAGAGGTCTATCTGCGTTTCATTTCATTCTTTAACAATTTTCGAAATGGTTCACAATTTTGAAATGTTTTCTAAATCCTCCTTTTGATTGAAATTCTACCAAATCAACTAGTTTAGCTATCACATTAGACTTGCTGCTGCATGGCCAACTGCTTTGCTCCAGGGATCTTTACTTGTATTTGATTGTACGAACATCTCTTTCACCTGTTCACTATCCAAGTTGCTTATTGGTGCCAAATTCAAAATAGGATCCGAAGAGTCGAGCTGATGAATACCTTTATCATTTCCAAATAATGTGCAGATGATGTTAGAGGGAAATCGAGATGGCAATCTCAGGAAGAACGAAAAGTTCCAGCTGAGATCAATGTGTGCAGTGAAATTAGTTGATAGAAAGAATAATGAGGAGTCGATGAAAATGCTGGGTTTGGAGAAAATATTAGATAAAATGGCAAAGATAAATGGAGTATTGTGGCATGGACAAGTGGTTAGGAGAGATGATGATAACGTTCTAAAGAAGGCATTGAAGCTTGAAGTGAATGGGCAGCGAAATCGAGGAAGGCCAAAGCAGATATGGAGGAGCAAGTTGAAGAGAATTTAAATAAAATTGGGTTGGAGGAGTACGAGGCTGCAAATCCCACAAGATGGAAAGAGGGAGTGAGAGCGATCGCTAAAAGAATGAGGTGCGTCTGTCCACGCTCGACCAAGACCAAAACCAATCTAGCAAATTTATTGGGTTGCAGTGGAGCAAATTGTCATAAAACGCAAGTATAGTTGGAATCAACTCCCACTATCCCATTGGGATCTTCAAATATTCAAAAATGAATCATTTTTAGAGTTGACCCAGGAAGTTCGATGTGGATTTGAACAAGGGTTTTTAAGTTGCACACACTTCAGACTGTTTTAGAAGTGTTAGTTATAGCTTGTAGCATACTTTTGAAGGAGACTCACTTAGAACTAAATTTTAAGCCCCCCCCCCCCCTAATAGGAGTTCCCGGCCACCTGTTTACCACACAAATAAACTTGCCGGCTTGTTTTCCACACGTACTGTCCCTTTAATGCTGAGCGTCAAGCAGGGAAGCTGGGAATACCAATTTTAAAGTCATTATAGTTTGACCCGAGTCTACAGCTCCGTTTATGTCATTGGGCAGACGCTCTCACCACTCGGCTATCTGAGCTGTTATATAGTGTGCTTTAAGGTCCAGGCTACTTCCCTGCTTCCCTCTGCACACGCGTATGTCTGCATGCGTAGTAACTTATAATACTGATAATGTCGTCTAATAGTTGAACTTCAAGTTTTATGGCGGAGCTTATAACCTAAACATCTTGTGATGTGGATTTTACAGGAACAATACTCGTTCTGCTGGTTAGCGCTTGTGCTCATTTATTTTGTTGCTACTCTGCTGTTGCACAGGAAGTGTGTTTCTGCCTCGATTACGGAATAATTCCTGTGTTTGGTCTAACAGTTGCTATTTCATTCGATCACTATTTATGTTCGTTTGATTGTTTTGGAATGCAAACCGGTAAGATTTGATCTACTCAATAGTATCCGTAACACTGCGTAAAATGATAGTTAAAAAAGAAGTCACACTGGTATCTTCTTTGTTCTCTTCAAACGTTAGCATAACATCTTAATGTCAAGTTTTTCAAACACTGGTTACGAACCGCCCACTTTTTATCAAATTTCTGAAATGACCAACGTTCATTTGCATTAAAGGGCATTTGATTAATTTCTTTTTAGTGACGTCACTTAGGAATGAAGCTGACAGCTATACGTCCTCAGCGTTATCATTTTGAAGATCTTCACGGTCTTCACTAGCAGGCATACTTGGCCATAATTTGCCAAGATGTGCACATGAAGATAACATCGAAATAAATTTATATGGATTTCCAAAAGAGGCCATCAACTGGGTTCATACCTTTAGGGGTAACACCATTTTCACCGGCATCATTTCGGTCGTTATCAAGTATAATCAGAACAAGTTTGATTATAGAATTTCTTCCGCGGATCAATCTCATTGCAATGTCATTGGCTGCCTTAATTGGCACCTGCGTCGCCTGCTGGTCGCGATATCCATCTTGTCCGATGAGATATTTATGTAGATACGGTCCTTCCATATTCTGTTTTGTAACGGGAGCAGTTCCTTGTTATATACGGTATGTATCTAGCTGTATTACTGTAATAAAGTGGCGGTACGTCTTCGCTATAAACTGCACTGTAGATATTGGACTGCTTATTTGGTTAACGGCAATGTTGTAAACACGTCATATGGTCACTTACTCTGATCAGAGATAATCAGGGCCATAAAAATTGTGCGACTCTACAAACATGATAGTTCATGTGAAAAAATGAAGTAACGCAAAACAATTGAATTGCCCCATGGTCCGTAACCTCTCTAATGCAACAAATGCTTTTGGGGGTCGGCATCACTATTGACAACGTGAACATCACGCCATGATTCAAATATGTTTAGACTTCTTATTGGCGAACTTCACACAACAAAGAACCCGGATCATTGCCGCATTGGTAACGATTTCGACAAGTTTTTTTCTCTCCACGCTGGAGTTCTCGTATTGTCGATAATATTTTTGACAAGTCATTTTCCTGAGAGGCTGATTTCAGGTATAAATAATTTTGCATGTGTATGTAGTGACCGCAAATATTACGTGTTTCAAAGTTAGCCTATCAAATGAAAACTTTGAGTATCTTCATAACCACAATTAATGCAACCGTTGTTTTTATATTTTCATACTGTACGATCTGACAAACGGATGTGCAAGACAATAGTTATTCTGTTACAACTGTAAATCATAGCTTAATTCGGCTTGACATAGAATTGTGGAACGCTTAGTCTATTCATTTATGAATCATCATTCATAATTATTCAATGTCTTTGCGCTGTGATCAGACTCCAATAAACAAGCACAAATCTTTTAACTTGAGTTTTATCTTATTCAATTACAACCTTGTTCAAACAAAATTACGTCATGCACAACAGTAACAAATAAATAAACAGATAACATGAAAACATCTGCCAGCCATCACTGACTGGGTTTGAGATCATTCCTCTGTAGCATAGCTGTTACCTGCAACCAATCGTTCAGTTTAAGACTGACCAGTTGAAATGGATGAAGGGATTATAAACAGCTTACTATTTTACTGTAGCACATGGTGGGAAAATGAAAGTCAAAAATATCTACACCAAATCATGAGTCATATTAAATAAACTAAGTGTTTCACATTTCTATGTCCAGCGGAATTTATGATTTACGGTTATATCAGAATAAGTATTTGTCTTGCACATCCGTTTGTAAGTGTCATCCGTCTGTTATAGTCAGGTCGAACAGTATAAAAATATACAAGCAACGATTGCATTTTTTATGGTTATAAAGGTGTTCAGAGTTTCGAATTAATAACTATGAAACATGTAATTATAATTGCGCTCACTGCATACCGGTATATCAAAGTTTTGCATGATTTTCTGATAACTAGTCACATGTCAAAACTCTTTTCAGGGTGGTTTGACATCGTGGCCCATTCTCACCAATGGTTTCACATTTTAACTGCTACTGGAATATACCTCCAATACAACATGGCTGAAAACGCTTTGAAAGAAGCCATTGCACTTCGTGACAGCAAGTATGCCCTAAACATGTATGCCTATTTTAGGTCAACACATAGCTTGGGCCAATTAATTTTTTTTTAGCAAAATGAATCGCATTCAAATTAGGGATATTTTCATAAATAAAAATTTGAGAATAGCTTTGAAAAAAGCTGTTTTCGCGTTAGCCTTCAAGAAACCCTCTGTCATAACTCTTTGAGAGCTTTGAGAAAAGCTGTTGTGCCAGTAACTCTTTTTGAGTAGCTTTGGAAAAAGCTGTTGTCCCAGAAGCTTTTCGTGACGCACTTTTCAGTGGGTGATCGCCTCAAAGTGGAAACGAGTACCTACGCTGGGAATCCTTTACGCCGATAAAACGTAAAGCCAGTTTAGTGTCAACGCTTGTTCATCGTGCTTTGAAGATCTGCTCCAAAAGCAAACTGAAGGAAGAAATCAACCGGATCAAGGAAATCTTACTGGACAATAAATACCCTGAGGATTTTGTTCTTAAACAAATATTCAAGAAGATCACGCAGTTTTCACGCCCCAAGCGGTTTGGCCCTGATAAGTGTCCTGTCTACCTCCGAGTCACCTACACTGGCAAGGCGGCACTGACGTTAGAAAGGAACCTCCGAATCGCTGTTGAAAACTGTTATGGATTCGTGGCTTTACGGACTGTATTTGTCTCCAGACAAATGCTGCCTGCTAGTCGGAAGGATGTTCTACCTGCCATTCAAAAGAGTTCCGTCATCTATGAGTAGAAGTGCCACTGTGACGACAGTCGGTACGTAGGTAGAACAGCTCAACGACTTCAAGACCGCATCAAGCAGCATGTTCCGAAATGGCTACGACAGCACACTGCCTCCCAGCGAGTGCAACCCGACCGAGCGTGCAAGCGAAAACAACCCACTTCAGAATGTGACTCGGCAATTGGACAACACTTATTAAAAAACGACCAATGTGCTGCCAATCACAACGATGACAACCAATGTGCTGTCAATCACAACGATGCTGACAATCACAAAGTTCTCTATTCTGGACACTGCGCGCAACCCTTTCCATCTCAGTCTGCTCGAAGCAAGCTACATCAAAGTACGGCGACCTAATCTATGCAAACAGAAAGAGTTTGTCTACACTCTTAAACTGTTCAAGTAGAATTTAGGTTCGCGCGACTTATCCAATCAGAAGTGCCCGCGCTCGATTGGATTCGTTGATGTAACTACCGCTTCGCTGCCGTCCGAAACTGATATTTATGAATCGCCAGATTTTGCTTTCTCGTTTCCACTTTCACGCGATTACCCGCTAAAGAGTGCGTCACGAAAAGCTTCTGGGACAACAGCTTTTCTCAAAGCTACTCAAAAAGAGGTACTGGGACAACAGCTTTTCTCAAAGCTCTCAAAGAGTTATGACAGAGGGTTTCTTGAAGCCTAACGCGAAAACAGCTTTTTTCAAAGCTATTCTCAAGTTCTGTACCGCCAACCAATTATTCAAATAAAAATTTGCTTAAGGATCTGTCAAACCTAATATCGCGCAAATGCGGCGCAACGCAGCCACAAGACGATACCTGAGTTTAGTTAAACCATATCTATGGCGCAAAGTCCGCTTGCATTCAAGAAGCGATTGAATTTTGCATTAGGCCAATGGGTTACAATGCATATACTGTGCTAAACGATTCGATAATTCATGCCTCTACTAGCTAATTAGAAACCATGGCTTGTCATTAGCAAAGTTTTGTGTTTACGTTTATACTGTGTGTGTGTGTAATGTTTTTCTTTTATTTTTGTATGGACTTCGAGTCCAAAATACACAATAATAATTATTAGATATAACTACAATCAAGCTCCTGAGATTTGTGTTTTCATAAAAGTGTTTTCATAACTACAATCAAGCTCCAGAGATTTGTGTTATCATAAACCAAATAATACGAAGTGGCTCAGTCTGTCTCAAAATTCTTAGGTATGATTCAGGAGCTGATGGCTGAGGGACAAGAGCGTCCACCTCTACAGCTGTAGACTAGGGTTTGATTCTGAGTCGGGTCAAGCCACAGACTTAAAAATTGGTATTCACAGCTTTTCTGCTTGACGCTCAAGCATCAAAGGGACAATGTAAAAAACGAACAAGCCGGTAATGTATCTTGTTGTGCCGTTGGCAACGGCACTTAGCGGGATTTCCTAATCTTGGTGAGGTAGACAGATGGCCGGCAACTTCTAAAAGAGCTCGTTATAGCGTATTGATCGCTCTCTCGTGATAAGAGAATAAATGAGCAACTAAATACAATATATAATAATGCATTAGTACTTCGATGCTTCTAGGTGCACAAAACCGTAAGATAGAATTTTTGATTCATATTGCAACAATCTCCACTACTAAAGAAATCTGGATATGCCTGAGTTACTTTTGTCTTTCCATGTAGGACTACTGTGTTGGCTTGAATGACAACTATAAAAGCAATCTAAGCTAGGGTTTGTTGTTACATTTCAGGCTACTGGATGAAGACTCCTTACGAATAAGTGTGTGGTCCACTTTCGTTCCTGTGCTTATTTGCATTTGTATTTTACCTTTCATCACTGTAAGAACTGCACTTAAAGTGGGAAATATCGTAGACGAAGAAAGAAACAAAGTTGAATAAAAACATCTCCATCTTTTCATGTAGGCCTATAACATACTACACATCGCATTTGACCGCGTCGTTACTAGTTCAGACAGAGTATAACTTTTTAAGCATATAGACTAGAGACAACAAGACTTTTCTAAGTTTAACGCTTAGCAAAGGAAGTAAGGTGGAGAACAAAAATTAACTATGGAGTGCAAACGGGTAGAAGAAACTAAAGTAACCACTGTTGATAATGTAATAAAAATGCACACTAAAAAACAGAAATTTTGAGCAGCGTTCAGCTGCGCAAAGGGCAGAAGCATTTTTCAAGACTTAAACGATTTACTGTAATTGCAATGACTTTACCTCCGCCGAATCAACACTAAGATTTCAGCAAAGTAGTCTAGGACAACGCTATGACCACCATGGGTTCTTAAAAGTGACAATGCGTTTCCAAGAATTAGGAAACATGATGGAGGAAAATACCATATTTATTTTAATTTTGGGTCTCCTCAGGTTTATTTTGGTAAGCAACATTATCTTTAAAAAATTGCTTTGCTACATAGGAAGTTCGGCGTTAAGCTCTTTTCGGCGTTGTGTGAAGTTCGGCAGAGAGAGTTTTTACAGGTTCTTGTAACTGATTTAGTTACAAACTACTAGCAAAAAATTCTTCTTGAGCATGTGTATTGCTTTAAGTAAACATCGGTCACACCTACTGCACCAATGAGAATAAAAAGGTCGAAACAGTGTTTCACTTTTTTTAATTATGCATACATGCTTGCGCTTTTTGCATTTATGTAACTCAGCTGTTGTTTGCTGCACTGTACATATCGAATTGTTTCCGTGCTTTATCATTTTTTTTATTTCGGTGTAACTTAGTAGATCCACAACATTCTACAAATGTTAAAGGCTGAGCTTTTTCTAATTAAGCTGAAACTAACAAAAGCTAAATTGGCAAATTTTTGCAAAAAGCTTTTCATCAAAATTATTCAAATAAAAATTGCGTTACTGCCACAACGAACAATTACGAGTTAATATAATGTTACAGTGCAAAAAAAATGATTAAAGTCATGACGCAGGCCGGTTAGGTCTGCGCTTTTTGATGCAGATTTATCAGCTTCTTCATTTTTTTGATGCAGATTTATTAACTTCTTCATACAACATATGTCGATGGTTTTTCGAAAGTTGGTCATTTAATGATCTTTTTTCATATTCAAACAAAAAAAATAAATTCAGCCCAGCTCAAACACTACGAATTTCTTTATAAGAATGGATAATATTAAAACATTAAAATAATCTGCATAAAATTTTTATTTTTTACCAATATTTTAATCTTCCTGATAAAATTAAGTGTAAGCTGTTTTTGCAAATCATGCAATATCGTAGTTGCATGACAAGTTTTTGGGCTTCAAAAGGAAGTGATAAATTAATAAGGAGCACAGTCATAAAAGAAGACATGAGTTTAGACAAAAGTCATAACTAAATGAATTTGGACTAAAGCCATAGGCCTAATCATGGAAACAATTCAAGTAAGAAACTATCGTTCCAAAAATTTGCAACGTTATGAGAAAATAATGTGCCAGCAAAAATTTTGCGCTCCTGATATTTTCTTATAACCGTGCAGACGACATCACGAAGCAAATAGTCGCACGATAAAAAATTACAACGATAGTAAACAATCAAAAAGCATGTTTTTTTCAGCAGAACAGTCATACATTTCTCGCAAAAACTACCCTCTGACCAGTTCACCACAATGCAAAAAAAAAGATTTAAAATCATATTAAGCTGTGGTAAGTCTCTGTGTTTCGATGACTTTTTACACAACCACTTAATGGCTTTTTACACAACCACTAAAAGAACGAACTTTGCAATCGTAATCAACTGCTTTTGCTTTTGGACACAACCTCTACTCTATAAAAAAAAATGTATGTTTCTCACGTCTCATATAAACAACATGTGCTATTGGCTTTTGTTTTACGTTCGTATGATAGGATTCTATTCATTTTGTACATCAAAATCGCGTTATTACGCCAAAATCGTGTTATTACATACTCGCGTTATTACGCCAAAACCGGCGCTTGGTGTATCGAAGAGCGTCCGTTTGGTAGCAGGGAGACTGGGGTTTTATTCCCGGTCGAGTCACACTAAAGACTTAAAAAATGGTATAAGCAGCTTTCGCACCAGGCGCTTGACACATGCGGAAGTGCGAAGGGTTTTGTGTATGTGTTGTTCGTCATGTATGTATCTTAGCAGAGTTCAATCATTCGTGATTGATAATTGTAATGGGCCGCCAATTGAGAACGGCATAAACAATGTGTGCTTGCACCCGCTGTTCCGTACCTTTACCTTTTATTACGCCAAAGCGTGCAGCGAGTAGTGGGGCCCATCTCCGCGACTTAGCGCCTGGGCAACACATCTACGAAGAAACATCGCAGCGGTGGCGAATCATTGGCAATACTGTGTCCGACTTAACTGATTTGGTAATTGAACCCCAGATCTACCGCACCGATAGCAACGTCATGAAAATTGAGCTAACTGACCGTTCTATTGTACAGTCATTAGCAAAAGTTTAAGACCAGTTATCAGAAATTATGTATTTTTGCTGTCTATCCTCTCCAGAATACAAATTACTGCCACTGCTGGTATATTTTGCTCGTAAATTTAGTATAACACATTGTGAATGCTCAAATTACAAATTGTAAAACAGTAACACGCAATTTTAGTACTTTGTGTGTCCTCCTTTGTTCTTTATCACCGCCTGGATTCGTTTTGGCATACTGCATATCAGTTTCTCACAATAGTCTCTTGAAATTTCTTTGACCCATACCTCTTTTATAGCATGGTTTAATGCTCCAGCACTTTAAGGTTGTTTTTCTGCAACCTTGTTTTTGAGTATTTCCCAAAGATTCTCGATTGGGTTTAAATCTGGGCTGTTTCCAGGCCAGCCCAGTGTTGCCACATTTTTTTCTGAAAGGAATTGTTTCACAATCTTCGAGCGATGACACGGAGCACCGTCGTGCATGAAAACTGTGCACTGATGAATATTCATATGCATTTCAAGTTTTTCTTTTAGCAAATCCACATACCTGGAACCGTTCATTGTACTTCCTGGGGGCAAAAAATACAATCCAGCAGTACCAGACCTGGAAAATGCCCCCCAGACCATTTGACTCGGTGGGTGTTTCATTGTTGAAACTGTGTATCTTTCCTCAAACCTTTTACCCACAGGCCTTCTAACGTTCTTTTTTCTCACCACAAACTGCTGTAGAGTACACTCATCGGAAAACATGATCTTAGACCAGTCTTCAGATGTCCATGCTGCATGTTCTTTTGCAAATGCCAGACGCTTTGATTTCATAAGAGGAGTGAGCCTGGGTTTGCGAGCTGGCTTATATGATTTAAGACCAAAGTTAAACCTCAAACGCCGAGAAACTGTGGTGATGTGAACGTCTGTCCCTTTCCCAAGCAGCGCAGCACGAATTTTCTTCAAAGAACTTGTTGGGGAACGTACAGCAATTCGCTTTATTGTCAGATCATCTCTAGGGGATGTTTTTTTGGGTCTCCCACTTCTCTTCAAGTCTTTGTAACTCCCGTAATTATTGAAATTTTCAAGGGCTGTGTGCACAGCAGTCTTGCTGCACTGCATCTTCGCACTGATTTCTCGTTCAGAGTAGCCTTCTTCACTTAAAACCACAATTTGGGCTCTTTTAGTCTCGGAAAGAGAAGATTTTTTGCCCATTTTCAAGAACTGAAACAGCAGCTAGTACACAACTGATTACGCTGTAAAACCAATCGAAATGAAGTAAAATAGGTTCTTCGTGAAAACAACCCATGTGTTGGTGATGGACAGATGGCTGATGCAATTTCAATAGGATATTGGGTCATATAAAACTGCACTATGCGATAATAATGATAAAATCTACAAATACCTTAAATCTGAAAGACTGGTCTTAAACTTTTGCTAATGACTGTACTTGCATTAGCAAATTAGATATGCGATTGTACATGCATCAGATGAATTAAAGCTTAGTTAAGTCATAGGCCCGTTTATGAGGTTCATTTGAGACAAAGCAAAGAAAAATGGGTATATTAAGAAATAGAAACCATAAAATACAGGAAGGATGTAACAACATTTTTTTTAATGTTTAGTAAGTGTTGTACGTTTAAACTGTAAACTTAAACTATGGACAGATTACAGTCAACTTAAAAATGGATACCGATGGCAATGATGCGGCGGTGCAATCATATTTAACCGAAAACGATTGCAAATCTTATCTTTGCAATAAGCCAAGAATTGGAAGCAGGACGCATCGGCAACTATTAGCTGTGTATACGTAAGTGTATCAAAAATTATTCACAAAAAGATGTCGCTTTATTTAACGTAGCCTACACAGTAGACTAGGCTGAATATGACCACCAGGGGCCAGACCATATAGGTCATAATATAACATCGGGACCAGAATGGTCATAAAAATGAAAACCACCGTAACCGCGCCTGAATCGACGCCGCAAGCCACAAAAAGTCTCAATGCCGTCAAATGCATCATTTAACATCTGCCTGAGTTCTTTCCAGCGACATGTTGTTCAATTTGAAACAAAGGATACAGTAGGCTTTCTCCTCTGCTGCGGACTGAAATCAATTTTCTGGCAGTTAGAGTCGGTGCAATCCACGTCATACCGATGTGACTGTTGTCCCTAACACCAGGCACTAGCGGCATTATAACAAAAGAGATTAGGAAAGTGTTGGTCATATTCTTCTGGCTATCTTCAAGTTCTGTACCACCAACCAACTGTTTATTATCCGATTAATTGTAGACCTCCCATAATTTCTTAGGCACACACCCAGGGGCATTATCCAAATAAATAACATATGAGGAAAAGAGTTCAACCCTATCCAGCGATAAATTCTGCGATAGTTTGCTGACCGCATCGGGACACCGGAACAGACGCTTAAATCGGGACGTCTGGTAGGTCTAATCAAACGGAGAATTTTAAATGGAGAAATCCCGGACCGTATCACATTGGCCGTCACAAGCGGCTGGTCATAGTTATTACTAGGGCAAGTTTTTGCAACTTTTTTTTACAGCTTCGGAAAGCTTCCCAAGTAATAAAAAACTTTATCACAGCATGTATGGAGCTGTTTGCCTAAATTCTATTTCGCGACTTTTTTGGTTTTTAAAGGCAACGTTTTGTTGCAACTTTTCGAAATATTTTTAAAAAATCTCACAAAAAAGTATGAACAACCAAGTGTAATTTTACTAATAATTTCCCAGGTGTAGGTAAGTCTGGGTTACAACTACTTTTGTTTTAATACAAGCATTAATTACTTTGTTTTAATGCAAGCATTAATTGTCACAGAATGCGAAATGAATGAGGTCTTCCAGGGTCATATATTCTGTAACAATACGCTCGCTGTATTCTGTAATTATGAGCTTCAGCATACTGGGCATAGCAGCTGTTAGCTACAGACCGTCACTTTGCTCAGGACGATGTTAGAAAATATTTAGCAGTGTATGTAAATAAATCATGTTCATGTCAATAACAGACACAAACTTTGACAACTGATTTCACTGCTTGTTATATTCTTTCATACCACATTACAACTTTCGCTAAAAATAAATGCAACTTTTGTTAAAAATAAACGCAACATTTTTATTGTTTTAGAGCAACAAAAACTTGCTCTAGTTATTACCCATGGTCATAAAAAAAGGCGTCTGCTGTATTATTTTTTTAAGAAGTACATTTTTTTTGACCAACATTAAAGACTTCATGGTTCATACCCTCAAGGTCAGTTTTTCTCGAATATGCACAGTTGGCACTATTTAAGCTTGGAATAAGCTGCTCCATGCAATGCTGATGTTATACAGTACAATACAAAAGATGCTGAGTTTGTACATGTAGAAAATGACCCCATCATCATATAGCTCTCTGCTGATACGCCACTGATTTTGCGATATTAGACCGAGGTACGACAATTGGCTTCAATCTTTTGGATTAAAACCGTGCTGGGAAACACACAAAGACTGCCATGAAAAATACATCTGGCATGGATACAGACCTAGTCCAACAACGCTGGGATACTGCTTAAAAAGGTATGAAAATATAGCAAAGAAAATGTTGTACACCATGTAGTAGCACTTTGCTTGTTTCTTTTTGCGAGAAAACGAAGTAGAAGCTGCAACTCGCGTATAGTGTTCAGTCACGTCTTGTCCACACCTAAAACCTAAGCATAAGAAGGGAAATCAGCATTCAGCAGTATGTTTTCACCTAGCCTTTCAATGTTGAACGTCATAGAAAAAACCTGTCAATGATTACATTGTCAGAGTTTTTGGTGAGACACAATTCGAGATTTGCACTGCGAGCTAGGGGCCATCGGAACTACCTCCATTCATACGGCCGTCTCATCGATGATACGGCTTGTGATAACCCCATTTGAAAACACTGCGTACCGGTATAACGTTTGTTAGTCTATTAGCCTAAGTGACATTCTACTATGGTTTATGGAAATGTTGGTTTCGCTTAACATTTGACCCACTGGGTATGGATAAGTTCAGAGCCGGCGCCAGAGCACTCGACTTATGGGGGCCATGCGTTTATCAGAGAGGGGGGGCAAAGGTTGAAATTAAGCACAAAAGTCGCTGTCTTCAAAAGAAAAAGTTTGTTAATGGAGAGCCAAGCCCCCACTTGGCGCCGGCTCCGGATAAATTTATAATATGATTGGATAAAAAGAGATTGGGTTTGAAAGTTGAGATCTTATTTAGCGCTAATGCATGTTGATTACGTTTGAGCCATTATATATACATCGTTATTCGTCAGTAATAGTTTTGCTCAAGGCTAACCTTCAGCTACGGCTCCTAAACTTCAGGCACGCTCACACTAACCTTATTTCAACGAGCGCTCAAGTTTATAAGCTCAGACGTTCCGGCGTCCACCTTTTTTTTTCATTATCGTCGTTGAAGCATCCTGCTCACTTACTTTTGACTAGAAATAATAAAAATGGAGCTGTCTAAGCGCAAAAAATATGCAGTGTAAACAGGCTTTTCTCGGTAGAAAGAATACTCATAATCAATATGTTTTCCTCCAGTAAAGCCCTAGCTGATTTTCTTATAGTTGAAATCGTTCCGTGTTTTTAACTCTTTTTAGTGCCTTTCATCCAACCAACGAAACATTCAACTTTTGGACTCATTTTATTCCGTTTCTAATCATGATATGGAAAATTATTGTAACCTATGGGGAGTTGAAACATCCGTTTGAAGAAATAACGTACCCTTTTTGGACCCATTCGCTGGGTAACTTATAGGCTAAACTTGATTGTACAAATAATAAATCTAAATACAAATTTAAACTTATGCATGCAGTGAAGATTCATTTCAATTTGGTTCAACAAGAGATTGTCATAAGAAATATGCTTCATAATTCAATTGTAATAAATGGTGTTAATTTTACTAAATAGGCTATGCCAGCGGTTCCCAAACTTTTTTGTTGGAGGCGCCCTTTAGAAATTTATGAAAACTCGCGGCGCCATAATGAAGCTAAAAGTATCAAATTTTAAATTTCACCAAAAAGTAGCATTCAAAACAAAGTTATTTATTGTGCAGTAGCAAAATATCGAAAAACGTACACCCTCAACGTGAAGTGTGAGCTTGTTGCTCTGTGCACATTTTATCAAATCGCGGTGCAATGTTCAAACACGCATTTCGCGTTCAAAATCAATCTTGTTGCTTTATTCATTATGTAACGGGCCATTGTTATACAATATACCACATACGGGGAAGTTGCGCATTGTGACGTGAACTATGCAATTCTTTCACAAATAAATCTTCCAGGCACTGTTTTTCCATTACTAAATTTCGAGATACCGAGCAAACTCGACACCCAGCACCAAGTGCGCGAAGACCCTCGACAGATGCAACAACTTTCGCGGCGCCCCTGGCAAAGTCTTGCGGCGCACCAGGGGGCCCAGTTTGGGAACCGCTGGGCCATGCTTTGGTAAGTTGCTGCTAACTATGGTACTTACCTGCCACTTGAAATGACGTGATGTTGTAAAAACCATGCTACTGAAAACACGTGGCAGAAAATTTTTTAGAGCGATTGGCTGCAGTCCTGATTTTAATCAGTTGCCACGTTGGTGCCAGACCCGCAAACGCACTTAGGTTTGCAATACTTAAAGTATTGCCGCATAAATAAAGCACTTTAAGGGCCGAGGCTCCTCCTGCCCCAACTCCAGTCCCCATGTTTGCTCGCTAATTCTATAAACCTAAGTATCAAGCAAAAGCTTGTGGCCTAACAAGTTTGTGGTGTGGATTTTTCAGGAACAGTACTCGTTTTGATGGTTAGCGCTTGTGCTCATTTATTTTCTTGCTACTCTGCTGTTGTGCAAGAAGTTTGTTATTGCCTCGATTATGGAATAATTCCTGTTTATCAACTAACAGCTGTTATTTCATTTGATCACTATTTATGTTCGTTTGATTGCTTTGGGATTCTAACTGGTAAGTTGGACCTTAATTGGCTGCTTGTCGAAGTGGTCAAAGATATCGGCGCGGGAGGTCGAGGTTTCGATTCCCAGCTCAGTCAAATCGACACAGCGTTTCCAGGGCCAGATTTAGACGATGAGAGGCTCTAGGCTATTTGATCAATAAGACCATAGTGATCAGTCATGAGACTCATCTCTACGTATATAAAGGTCATGATGGTCGATTTCCAAAAAAAAAGAAATCGTCTTGGTGGACGATTTCCACAAAAAAGCTCTTCGTTGTTCGCAACGAGGCCCTAGCCTGCCTAGCCTACTGGTGAATCCGCCCTGAGTGTTACCAATGGCTTGCCATCGCGAGGACGTCCTTTCGAAGCTGCATTGTAGTAAAGATTTGAGTTTTTAAGCTTGATCTTCTAATTAAGTGGTAAATAAGTAAGAATACATGAAATAACGGCTAATTAAACAACACTTCACAGTGCATCTTCTTGGCAATTTTCAAGTGTTAAGATGGTACTTTATGATTTATCGACCTTTCTAAGTGATATGACTAAGGGATGACGTTATGCCTCTTTCCAAGGTGATTTCCACAGTCTTCACATGCTAGCATGTATGCATCCTTTTGGTGATATTGTATAGCCCACTGACGGCCGTTAGCTGAGTAGCTAAGCGCACGCTCTCGATGTAGGAGGTCTGGGGTTCGATTCCCGGACCGGTCAAATCGTCACAGTGTCGCCAACTGCTCGCCACCGCTGCGACGTTTCTTCGGAGCTATGTAGCCCGGGCGCTAATTTGCGGAGATGGGCCCCGCCACTCGTTACAAGCTTCAGCGTATTACCGCGAGTATAATAAAGATTTGATTTTTTTGATTTTGAAGTCATTACGCGTTAAAATGAGCACATGAACATAACACCATTTTGACACCGTAGTAACCCAAAATAAATCCTTTAACAGGGCTCATACCCTAAGGGGTGACACAACTCTCGCCTAAATCCCGGTTGAAACCGGCCCTCATGGTGGCGTTGGTTTGGTTATTATCAAGATTAACTAAGATCTGTAATGTTAAGACTACTATGTTTAGATTATATTCCAAGGATCAATCTTATTGCGTTGTCATTGGTTGCCTTAATTGGAACCTGTGTTTCATGTTGGTCGCGATATCCATCTTGTCCGATGAGATATTTATGTAGATATGGTCCCTCTATACTTTGTTTCACAATGGGAACAGCTCCTTGTTTCATACGGTATGACTTATATCCAGGGTTATCATTTCTTGCTTATTTTTGAGATTTGTGTTTATGTTCAAGGGCAATGTCTTAGAAAACGTGAATGTGCTTATCTCTAAGTTAAGAAACGTGCTTATTTTTGAGTCCCTTGCTTATTTTTGAATTTTTAGCGGAAAAAATAGGATTCTGCGGACGTGAACACCATTTTTTTGGTCTTCACCGAATTTTAGTAGAAAAACAGGACAATGTGGACGTGAAGACCTTTTTTTTTTGGTCTTCACCGAAGTTGGGCGGTTTCACAACAAAGAGCTTTTGACTTTTTGGTAACCTAACTGCTAAGTGCTTATTTTTTGGTGTGGTCCGGTGGTAAGCCCGCTTATACCGGCGCTCTATTCTTACGTTTATGTGGTGGTACGTCTTCGATATTGCATACACGAAGCTACGCAGCAGTTGCTAGACTGGTTAGCTGGTTAACTGTAATGTTGTAAACACAGCGTATGGTCACTCACTCTGATCAACGACAATCACTGCCATAAAAAAATTGTGCCACTCTAAACATGCTAAGTTCATACAAAGAAATAAGGTAATACAAAGCAATCATTGCTTCTATGGTCCTCAATTTTGTTATTAAAAGGATGATTTAGGTGATTGGCATCATCATTGACAACGAGAAGATCACACACTGATTAATGTTTTAAAAAGGAAAAATAAATCTGCAGTAAATTTCGAAACTGAACGTTTTGACAACATTGATTCAGCTGTCATCATCAAAGAGTTATGACAGCTGAATCTATCTTGTCGAAACATCCACTTTTGAGATTTACTGTAACTTCACTTTTCCTTCTTGAGCTATTTTCGTCCCATATTTGTTGTATTCCGAAATGATTAATACGTTTAGACTCATTTTTGGTGAACTTCACATTGCAAAGAATCCGGAGCATTGCCGCATTGGTAAAGATTTCGAGAAGATTTTTCATCTCCACGCTGGAGTTTTCGTGTTGTCGGTAATATTTTTGATAAGTCATTTTCCGGAGAGGCTAATTTCAGGTACTAGTACATGGGGCTTGCACGTTTATCAACGTTTGAAATAATTCTTTGAAACCAAGTCTTCGCAATTATGTACTTTGGTAAAATATAACTCTTTTCAGGGTGGTTTGATATCGTGGCCAATTCTCACCAATGGTTTCACATTTTAACTGCTACTGGAATATACCTCCAATTCAACATGGCTGAAAACGGATTAAAAGAAGCCATTGCACTTCGTGATAGCAAGTACGCGTCAACTTCAAACAATGCACCAGCCTAGTTCTTGGTCTACGAATGATGGAATTTGCATTCTATGCGTATGATTTGCTTAGAATGCGTATGCGTATTTTATGCGTATGCATTTTGCTTAGAATGCGTATTCTAGGCGTAAGAAGCAATCGAAATTTGCATTCTATGCATATGATTTGCTGAGCGATTGGATAATTCATGTTTCAATTGTTTAGAATCTATGGGTTGTAAGATTTAGAATTTTAGTTGGGCTTGCTAATTACGAACAATTACAACTAAGCAACTGAAATTATTGCTTTCTCATAAGCCGATCCAGTGGAGCTAAAGAACTGACGCTCCCAACCCCTCAAAAAATTAATATATTCTACATATATATACATTAAAGTGGTTTGACCACTACGCCAAACAGAGAGAATATCGATCACTAAAAACCCTCAACAGGCTGTTTGGGGTACGTTAAAAACTATTAAACCTTATTAAGATTCTATTTGAATAAGATTTTATAGTCTTTACCGTACCCCCTGAAGAGCCTCACGGCGAAAGAGCCTGTTGGAGATTTTGAATTTTCAATTGGTGATCGATTTTCCATATTGATACATCAGTATTTCCATGCTTACAGATGCACTAAGCTACAAGGCAAGCATTTGTGATTCCAAATCCTTCAACCCCAAAAATTTCTGAATCCATCTCTGTTTCATTTTTCCATGTACAAGGGCAACCATGAAAGCAATCTAAGCTAGGGTTTGTTGTTACATTTTAGGCTACTGGATGAAGATTCCTTACGAATAAGTGTGTGGTCCACTTTCTTTCCCGTGTTTGTCTGCATTTGTATTTTACCTTTCATCACTGTAAGAACTGCACTTAAAGTGGGAAACATTGTAGACGAAGAAAGAAATAAAGTTGAATAGAAACATTTTGTCTTTTTGAATACATGCGTCACGCGGATGTTCGTGCAATTTCGTTACAACAGGGAAGTGTCTCCCGTGATTGTATGAAGTGAACCATTAAGTTTCAAATGCCCTGTTCACGTGTCCTTGTTTCGAGGGCCCAAATCCGGCAGCCAAAAATTTTCGATGTCATAATCACTGCTTTCAATCGTGATGATGAAAAGATTTTAATGAAGAACGCAAATGGGAATTTAATCCACAAAAATGGTGGTATTGACATTAGATAGGATAACTAAGTATTCACAGAAATGCAACTACTTCAGGCTACATCCTGAATAAATTTAATACCCTACAGCAGCGGTCTTCAACCTTTTTTTACACAATCGCCCCTTTTCGTAAAATGTGGGTCTGAATTGACCCCACAAAGCCTTCACGTTCGTAGAGCTACTATTTTTCCCACGAAAACAGGCCAAGGCAAAAAACGGTCTTCACGTCCGTAGAACTACTGTTTTCCTACTGAAATCGGGTGAAGACCAAAAAAAAGGTCTTCACGTCCGTAGAGCTACTTTTTCCTACTGAAGTCGAGTGAAGGCAAATAAAAGGTCTTCACGTCCGTCGAGCTACTTTTTCCTACTGAAGTCGAGTGAAGGCAAAAAAAGGTTTTCACGTCCGCTGAACCACATTCTCGACAGTTCATTGCATATGCTGCCACCAAATCTGAATTCATTTCTATCATTTGTTCAATTGTTAACAATATTGGCAAGTCTAAAATCGCCCACTAAAGGGAAAATCGCCCCCAGTTTCAAGAGTTGTTGCAATAACCCGCCGAAGGCCGAAATCGCCTCCGTTGAAGAACCATGCCCTACAGTATTCTCGCAGCGATATAGTTTCCGAAATACTAACCTCAGCAACATATCCTTTTTTTGCATTCGATATCCCAATTTCTAGGTACCATTGACATATACCTTGCAGCACATTTGAAAGTACTGTCAACGTACCACAGAGGAACGCTAGTAAATTTTGATGCTATTCAAACAGTTTGGGGTGATTTCACAGCCAAATCTATTCAAACTCAAACTTCCTTCATTAGCACTTAGCACTTTAAGTTAACTTAATTTCCCAGACATTTGTTCTTAATTTTATGCATTATTTTCGTAGGCACAATCAAACTAAATAATTTTTGAGGTAATTTAAGTGTCATCGTAAAAAAAATAGAATTTTGCAGTAGTTGGAGTGCATACATAATTTTTTTGCAAGCGGTTAAACCGTTTCCACCAGGCCTAGGAGATGTGCCCATTCCCAGCATAAAAACGATATCCTGTAACATTAGATATCTGTAAACGTCACGGATTGAAGAAAAAGCTGCTGCGACTAGCGATATCATAGCGAAAAAGATCTCGCCATTCATGCACTTATCGATGCACATGGGCTGACGAGGTACTATTAGCGGCAGATGCAACAATAAAGTGCAAGCGACTTTCAAAGATTTGCTTGAAAACATGTGATTAATCATTTGTGCAGCAATCTTCACATTATCACAGTCGTTGAGACAACAAAACACAAGTACAAAAACGAACAAGATTGGTTCTTCAGTACAAACAACAAAAATTAGACACACTGAAACAGCAACTGTGGCAAGGATAGAAAAAAATAAGCATTAAAATGTTAATGACAGTCGTCAGTAAGTTCTTTCATCACAGTCTTAGCTTGTGGACTGGGTGCACTGGCTGCTGCTTCACCACAAGATGTTGCTTTCCTGCTGCTAGGGCCCTCATCAATTTTTTTCGGCGGCGGCGGTGGGGGAGGTGCTTCCCCTCCTTTTTGTACCCAAGAATTTTGCTGAATTCGCGGAAGATTTAACCGTCTTTTTATATCATAATTAAGTATTCCTTGCATTAAATCTCTCACTTCAGTGCTGAGAGTTTTCTCCAATTTGGAACCAAAACGAAGTGGCATTTTTTGATCCAACATCAGCACACGGACGTTAGTGTCACGATAAGGCATTATTGCACAAGTCATTACGAATAAAATCACACCCAAACTCCAGTTGTCCGCAATATCCCCTCTGTATGGCACACCCTAAACAATAAATTCAATTTGGGTCAATTAAGAAAGTTATAGCCTAATAGCATTAAGTTAATTGCTTTGAATGTTAGACAGCCAGCCATCAACTGAATATTATCAACATCAAGAAGCATAATTTTATGCTGTGTATTTTTACCTAGACCAATATGTTTAAAAAAAGCTTACAACACTACAGTTCAAAACAGAAATAGCCCATACACCTGCGCACATTGCTATGGTACGTAATTGGCTTGAACTGGAGGAGGTATCAAAAAGCTACAAATTTCCAGTAGGCTTAGTTAATCGCCACACAATACCAGCATTCCTAATTTACCCTTACTTCTACTGCAAGGAAGCGAAAGAATGCTATGTTTGCATCAGAAACAATCAAGGTTGACTCGAGTAGGAGTTTTTATATTTCCTGTACAGAGTACGTCTAGTAAATTACTTGATTAGTTTATTGTTGTTTAGTCAATTGACCACACGCACCCTTAATTATACAATTAATAAGTGAAATGTAACTAGTATCTTTGAAAAGATGAAGCGCAAAAGCATCTAATAAGAGATCATCCCAGAATTGAAGTTCAAGAGATGTATGCCTGAATGAAAACGTACCTAAGAAGATAAAAATAGGTCGATAAATACAAGGTATCGCTAGAAAATTGAAGAAATTAGTGAAATAATAAACAAAATTTACGGCTTCAATTTCTAACAAAATTTGAAACCTAATTTTCGCGTTTTTTCGAACAATCAAAATGATTTCTATTATGCTTTCAAGATAAAATCAAGAGTAAATAGCTTAGATGGCTTCACAACAGCTTAGATGGCTTCACAGCTTAAATGGCCATATGGTAAGAGCGTCCGCCTCGGGAGCTGTAGACTTGGGTTTGATTTTGAGTCGGGTCAAACCAATGACTTTAAAATTGGTATTCACAGCTTCCCTGCTTGAGGCTCAGCATTAAAGGGACTGTGTGCAAAACAAGTCGGCAAGTTTACTTATTGTGCCGTTAGGAAAGGCACTTAGCGGGATTCCCGCATCTTGGTGTGGTAGACAGATGGCTGGCAACTCCTAAGCGAGCTCGTATAGGGCATTGATCGCTTTCTCGTGATAGGAGGATAAATATGCAACAAAATACAAATAAATAGTCCTATTGCTAATGGTTCCTACTTCAGCTTAAACGTACTAGTAAAATCTCCGGGGCAGCATAAGCTGCACTTCCACAGTAAGTGGAGCTGAGATCATTTTTCGATATTCGTCTTGCGAAACCAAAATCAGCAATCTTGACATTATTCTTCTCGTTGAGCAAGATATTTTCACATTTCAAATCTCGATGAATTACACCGTTAGTGTGCAAATACACCAATCCGGCTACCATCTGTTTGAAGAAAAATGCAGATTCGCTCTCCTTTAACGCTCCTCGGAGTTGCACGTAGGACAAGAGGTCACCGTGCCCCGCATACTCAAGTGCAATGTATGTTTTCTTTCCATTACTGAACACCTCCAGAGTTTTTATGACGTGAGGATGGTTTAGTAGTTGAAGAATGTCCAATTCTCGCGGTAAAAACTTCTCTTTAAAGTCGGGCGGAATGTCCGTGCCATTGATGATCTTCAAAGCTACTTTTACCGGCGAGTCAGTGCCAGGTTTAAGCCAGGTCGCACTTTTTACTTTGGCATAACTTCCTTCACCTAAATCTGCCCCTACCACATATCCTCTCTTTTGCAATACATTTGTTTCGCTTCGAAAAAGCATAGTTTTTCTGCTTCGTTGTTCCTCCTTTATCTTCTATAGGCATGTTTCTTAAAGCTCTGCAGCATTACACGAACTGGACAAGACTACAAAAACGAAATATACTTACCACAAAAATAACTTGCAAAAAACAAACTTCAGTCTTAGGCCAAACCTGTTACGTAACAATGCCTATATGTTTTCATTTAAAAGCAATAATATCTCGAGATTAAAAGTACAGCAAATTAACAAAATTACTAATACAAAAAAATAGCATAATCTTAGTATTTCGACTTTAGGCCTATTTGCATTAGCGGATTTGATAATGCGGGTTACACGCTTCGGTTTCAGGAGATTTTTTAGTTTAACTGGCTGCTCTTTCAACGCATTTTTTGGCGGGTTGAACCTACCTGTTGCAAGTGAGTAATTTCCAACCCGCAAAGCTTACTGAAGCAAACGACGTAAGTTTGCGTCTGACGTAAGCGAGTTGAATTTAGCGGGTTAACCCGCTTAAATTGTGAATGTAAATCGACTAATTGCGTCAATTTATGCTAAGGAACTTTGATTTATGCAGCTTCGTCAGCAACATTTTGTTTTTCCTAAATTTAAAATGAAACTCTCATCTAAATCAACAATTCATATTTAGTAGACTATATCGTAAATGCTTGCAATGAGATTTTATTGCTCAATTTATCAAAATCGCTAATGCAACTTGTTGAAAATAAACAAATACTCCTAAGAGTTACGTGTTTAAAGTCCACTCAAATGAAAATAGGCTCAACAGTGACGTCATAAAAGTACACAAGATCAGGTTTATTGTTAGGGACTTCACTAAATAAGCAAATCCATTGCATTATTATGTTGCTTGATGTATTACGTCAACTGCATTAGCAGTTACTGATGTTTGAATAATGTAGTAAAAACTTTATGGCAGGAATACAGGAATCATCACGGGCTAGAGTGTTAAATGTTTCGCTAGAAAGAGTTGGCCTTAACTAAAATGCAGAAAGACTAGAAAAACTGAAGAACACTGAAGTATGAGACGAAAATGGCTTTAAAAAAAAACAAAGCCAGAGTAATTTTTTTAACTGGACTTTTCGCTAACATAAATGCAACTTTCATCAAAAGAAAACTAGGCAAGTTACCCGCACACGTTAGCCTACTGATGAGGACATCTGAATTTACGTGGTCGAACGGAAACGTCCAGTTACGATGAAAATCTGTCGTTTGAAGAAACGTGCAGTAGGCCTAATTTGTTTTCGACGGAATTACATTTTAGTAGCTTAGGCACAGAATTAGCTTTGCCTATCACTTTAAAATGAAAAAAGAAAAATTACATTTCGAAACTTTTTCCAACGTTGTGTTGTGCTCCTGTTATCTCCAACAAAAGTTGTACACATATGAATAAAAGTTAACAACATAGTTTTCGCAGCAACCATCAGCAGTCAGCAGTGCATGCTAGATACTACATCCAGTAAAAATATAAAACGTACATTAGAGTAGTCTCATCAGCCTTGCAACGCACACAGTCTGGAGTGAGTCTATAGCATGAATTGGCTGTGCGTAGCAATAAGGATGACCAGACTTTTCTTAAAATCGAAACAATAAAACGTATAATTTGTGTATCTATAAACTACCTAGTCATATGTCGTACAATGCTGATGATGACAGTTGAATCTATGCAGCAAAAAAGTTCCGTTGAAAAGGAGAGAACAATCTTGGACTCAGATTTTCTCCTTGAGCAATTTTTGCAGCATTTTTATGTCTATTTGGTTTATTAGAATTGTTTTCAAGTTACAACGCAGTTTGATACTTAGTAAGTGTAGCATTAATATGAATACAAAACTCTTGCTTCTGCTGACTGCAATCTGCCACCACGCTAATGGGGCTTCTGTAAAGGTAAGTTACGCTTTCTTCCAAAATTATTCATGCAAGCTGCTTTGCTGGGTCTGTATCACTTTTATTTTACGATACAAACTATTGCTGTTGCTACATCTTCTTTTTAGGTCTATGCAGCGGTTAGAATTAAAAATATGAATACTTCCTGTACTTACTCCAGGCCTGCTAATCCTTGGACAGTCGCGGGGAAAAAATAGGTGGGCTACTCAAAAAAACTGTTCAATCAAATGATCTTCAAAACCTTAAAGTCTATATCTGGCAGGTGACAGATCCTACGTGACGGGTTCGATTCGCGGCTGGAGCCGATCACATCGGACATATGTACCGGGTGGCTGATGACTCGAAGAGCGCAAGCGCACTTCGCAGTCTCCCTCTATTACTGTTGAATTTTCAGTTCGATATAATTTGATAATAACCTCGGTTATTTATTATTTATTCTGATAGTTTTTTTTTTTGTTAAACTTCACTGTAAATATTTCACAGTTCATACAACTGTAATGTAACTTCTAACATTTTGCAGCAGAGAGAAGCAAAGAAGAAAATTCTCGCAGGTTAGCACCGCAATTTCTGATCTCATAAATAAAAACCTTCTTAAACCTTACATGTTTTGTAGCACCCATGGGAAAAATCCTGGATGTCAACAACAAGGAGGAGTTAAACCTATTCGAGGGAGATATTGTTCCAGTGAGACGAAAACCTTCGTTAGAGAGAAATGGAATAATTGACCCAACCTTAAAGTACGTTATAGCAATGTATAACAAAATTATGAAAATTTCTTTTATTCAAACTTTATCCATTGTTTTTACGATGCAAAGATTAAAGCAGCTTTATCTTTATTTCAAAATATTTCCAAATATAAGGCAAGCCAAAATGTTAACAACGTGATAAGTTGCTTAATGTGTAAAAACGTTTTGATTTTCCTTGATTTCTACGATTTAACGCCGAAAACACGGTAAGAAAATACTGGTTAACAACCTTCACAAGATTTGCAGAAATCGTTCGAATTAAATTTTGCGGTTCTTAATTTAAAATACAGTAGATCAAACCGTACAGCAGACCCCAAACTGTTAGTTTGGGGGTTCCATTTCCTCGTTATATTGATCGTTCTAAAATACTTTAACAAGGCTCACGCACACTGCAAACCAAAATGGGTAGTGACAACCCAAAAAACTTGGGTAATAAACTGGGTAGACTCGTTGAGACACCCAACTTATTTAATTGGGTATATCTTACCCAATTCATGTACCCAAAACTGCCAACAAAAACCAAAAAAACGAAAGTGAATTAACTCATCATTGAGACCCAACTGTGAGTCTCGGGAATTTAAGATCTACATTAACTCTTTTCTTGCGCTTATTACGACTGTCCTGGATTGTTCCCTATGCGCATTTCTTACCTCAGTGGATTCATATGTATTACTTCTTGATTCATATATAAAACAACAAATGATGAATTTTGTTTTTCTTTAGTGGTATTTATGCAAATACGTCACTTTGGGAGTTTAATACCCAATATTTTTTCAATTTATAAATTTGTTTTTCTTATAAATGCTTATTTGTAACAATGCGATAGTAAACCACGTGGCAAATCAAACTTCTGTTTGAAATTTTTGGTAAAGATAGCAAGCATTTAACTTCGGAAAACATCGTTACCAGCCTTCTAAAAATTATTTTGTACACTCATCAACCGTTTGATAAGAGCTTATATGTGAACAAGAATTATGCATGAATGCAGAAATCCAACAGGCGTGCTGCTCGCAAAAATTGGACATCTGGACTGGATAATTTTGAATGATATTTGCACTGCTGGGAGTAGAGTAGAAGCTGCTTCATATCTCAATATTGATACCCCTAATTGTATACCATTAGTTAAAACAGAACAGGCCAAAAGTAAAACTTTTGTAATTATAGAACCGACTGACAGAAAATTTGATTCCCTCCACTGCTTATAGCATCTCCATTTTAGGTTCTTACCCTAGAATGAATTTAAATTTTTAACTTGTTGCGTAATAATTAGTTAAGTACAATAATCTCCGGCGATGTACTAATTTACTTAAGTACACAGAATTGAGAAATGGGCAAAAATTGAAACAATCCAATTACGTTTTCGAAAGTTTTTGGGTGTGGTTGATTTTAACCCAATTATGTTTCGCTTGCCCAAGTAAAATTTTTGGGTTTAGCTTTTGAATCAATATCTTTTTCGCGCTCTTGGGTAAAAACGTTTTTGCCCAATATTTTTGGGTACTGCATCATAAATAATTGGGTATTGGGCACCTTTACCCACTTCTACCCAAAAAGATTTGCAGTGCAACGCAACAAACAAAAAATCCCAGCAAAACTACCATGTTGTTCAAACTAGATGGACAACGAACATACCTTACGTCATTCATCCAGAATTCACGTTCGAAGTGAGAGAGACGATTGAGAGTGTTCTGCGAGAATTCAGTGTCAGGCTTTGCGTCAACTTTGTTCCTCGTCAAAATGAAGCAAATTATTTGAACTTTAAAAAAGAGAGTGGGTAAGTTGACAACAAATATTTTTAAAACTAGCAAAAATATTCATGGAATTCTGAGGCTCATCAGGAAGACCATTTTCAGCACCTTGTATTAACATGGCGAAAATTGATATCTTTTGCCTAGCTTACCGGCACAACTTCATAATCTATAGTAATGACTCATACAAATGGACTTTCCCAACGGCACAACTTCATAATCTATAGTAATGACTCATACAAATGGAAAAAGTATAACTTAAAAAAACTTTGCTACATGATGTTGCACTATTTTTGCCTTGATTGGTTCGAACTAGTCGTAGAATGTAATGGACAATATTTTCTTGCGTAAAACTGGATTTACGCACGCCTTCACAGTACATCAAGCATTCTCCAAAAGAGTTTCAACGTAACCCAAGGGTTTTGTTAGAAACTGAGAATGGTTCCAAAAATTTTTACGTATTGCAAGAGTTTCTTAAATTTTGACGTACATTCCAAGGAAATTACATTTGCTTTACATGTGCATTAGGCAGATAGTTTTTGCTATATTTCTAATTTACGCAACATGGAGTTCTGCCTAATCTGAGAAGTAGTTACAAGAATACTTTAGCGCGGCGAAGCGTTGCAGTAATTGACTCTTTTATTGCAGATGCTATTCTTCGGTAGGAATGGTGGGAAAAGAACAGATCGTTTCTATAGGAAGTGGCTGTGAATCCGTTGGAATAATTAAGCATGAGACAATGCATGCTTTAGGATTTTGGCATGAGCAATCAAGGTAGGCAAACTAGAAGAGGCACGAGGCTATAATATCATTGATGTAACAACCACCGTTAGATGACGTCCAATCACTATACGTATATATCACTACGTATCATGATGCACATTATTATTATTTTTTATAATGAAATAATGAAACAATATTATATTGAAATAAGAGAATGGAAGATATGCTTGTATTTTTACCTTCCATGGCCAGAAAATCACTAACTGGATTAGGGAGCTGCTATTTACTTGTACCACTCGAAAACGGGAGATACTCGTTGAGAGCTTTTTCCAACGGCACAAGTGAACCAATCTTATGGTTTTAGGTATGACAGAGATGAATACGTCGAAATAATGTGGGAAAACATACAACCAGGAAAAGAACACAACTTCAACAAGTTTAGCGAAAATGAGGTAAATGCATCTTTCTCCGTAAGTTGACTTACTACTGTTACATAAAAGATAAGAAAGGCCTTATCCATCCTGTTTAGGTATTACGTCCCTCATCAGTGATAACTATCAGAGAGGACTATATCGAAAACCACACAAAAAAAATTATTGAATCTGACGTTTGGGCGTTCAACAAAATTACTGCTGTTACATAATATTTTATGCATGTGCATTGTGCAATAATTAAACTGCAGGTAACAGGCATAAAAACAAGCCCAAGTAATTTACAGTGGTGGCCAAAAGTTTAAGACCAAACTGCACATTTTACGAAAATCATGTTTTTGTTTTGCTTCTTTAAGTCCTATCAGCATTTTTTTACTAAACTTAATACGAGACAACATAGAAAACATTTAGCAATGAATTTTATTAGAAAAAAGAGCATTTTGCTTTACATTTTTCATGAAAATGTCATGTCTTTAATATTTAGTGTTTCCTCCATGTGCTTTGATCACGGCTTTGATTCGTCGAGGTATGCTTTCAATCAAATTTTTGCAAAGATCTTTGGGCATTTCTCGAATCCACACCAACTTGATTGCTTCAATTAGGGCAGGAATGCTTGCTGGATATTTTTCAGATACTTTGTTTTTTAGAACAGTCCAAAAGTTTTCAATAGGGTTAAGGTCGGGGCTATTGCCTGGCCACTGCAGAAGAGTGATCTTTTTTTCTTTGAAATACTCCTTTACGATCTTTGAACGATGGCATGGTGCACCATCTTGCATAAAAATGGTGCACTCATGCACTAGCATGTGCAACTGAACTTTCTCCTTCATCAAATTCAGGTATTTTTGTCCATTCATCGTTGTTCCTGGTTGTAGAAAAAAAAGGCCAGCTGTCCCCTTAATGGAAATTGCCCCCCATATCATCACACTGGGGGGGGGTGTTTCATTGTTTGTTGGGTATACTTTTCGTCATATCGTGTTCCTGAGGGTCGGCGGACATTTTTTTTTCTGGCAGCGAATTGTTGGATGGTGGATTCATCGGAAAATAGAACTTTAGACCATTGGGCAGTGGTCCAGTCTTTGTACTGCAATGCAAACTGAAGGCGCTTTGTCTTCATTGCTGCTGTAAGTCTTGGTTTTTTCGCTGGCTTTCGTGATGTCAAGCCAAATTCCTGAACTAAGCGGCGGCTAACGGTTCTCCTGCTGACCGACACACCTGCTTTATTTAATTCGGCCCTGATCTTTTTGGCTGAACATGTAGGAGGCTTCATCACTTGTCTTTTCATAACATTATCTGCCCTAGGAGTTGTTTTCTTGGGACGATCACTGCGCTTTGCATCACTATAAATTCCTGAATTTGACTATTGCCTGATGCACAGCAGTTTTACTACATTCAATACGCTTACCGATTTCCCGTTCTGGATAACCTTCGTCATGGAGAACAACTATTTGACGCCGTTGAACCTCTGAAAGTGAGCGTTTTTTACCCATTTTATAGGCAAATAAAAATTCATAAAAGTAAGCTTTAGTGTATGAACTTCGGTTGAAAGCAGTTCAAGTTATAGAATACAGAAGAAGGTGATTTCAGTTTCTGTTCTAGAATGTACAAGACACAATTAAAACAGTCATCTAATTCAGTATTATGACATAATAAAAAAAAACTAAAAATTCACGCTTGGTCTTAAACTTTTGGCCACCACTGTATGTTTTTTAAGCGCGTGTTTTTGTAGCATATTTATCCTCCCATAACGAGAAAGCGATCAATGCCCTATACGAGCTCGCTTAGGAGTTGCCGGTCACCTGTCTACCATACCAAGATGCGGGTATCCCGCTAAGTGTCTTTCCCAACGGCACAACAAGTAACTTGCCGGCTTTTTCTTCACACTGTCCCTTTAATGAAGCTGGGAATACTGATTTTAATGTCCTTGATTTGACCCGAATTGGAACCAAACCCAAGTCTACAGCTCCCGAGGCGGACGCTCTTACCACTCGACCATCTGAGCTGATAATTTCCCACAACACAACTGCATTTCGACATCATACTGCTGGTGCAGCCTTCTAACTTCAGCCCGCAATATGAAACAGTAAGAATTTGCAGACTGTTATGCTCAGTCTTGCAGTTTCATAATAGCCAGCCAGCATTGCCTAAATGTTGTTGAAACTGAACAGCAAAAAATCAGAGAACATGTAAATTGATAGAATAAAATCTTAAGCACGCGGTAAGTAATAATGTGAAGACATTAACCAGATTTTCTATTTTTGCTAAAAATATCCTATTGATTATTCCTAATTGAACTGTTTAACTTAGCTTCTCGGGGTTCAAATTGAACCGTAATTTAGAGCCCCGAGAAGCCAATAAAGTTTGAGTAATTGATTGTGAGATAAAAAGTACACAGTCACTGACCAGTCGATTTCTAGAATGAAACTACCGGTATTAATTTTTACAATCAAGCTTGTAATTAGAACAAACAAACAAACGTGAAATGGTACTCTTGACCAATTGCTAGGCACTAATCAATACTGCTGCTTTGTAAACACTTTCAAGTCGATAAGACGATAACTTAAAGGAACTTGGATTTACTTTGTTAAAGAACGTGTAAAAAGAGCAACTGCACCTTGCTAATGGTTCAGTGAGTAATTGACCGATCATCGGTGGCGTACGCAGGATTTTTCGATGGAGGAAGTTTTAGTGACGTCACATCGTGATGACGTAAGTTTCACTGACGTTACAGCTTTTAAATGCCATAAAGAAGGAAACAAACCAGATATTTCATTCACACTTTTCTTGATTCATTGCGCTTCATTTAGGAGCGAAAAGGTTTCACAAAAACTCAAGCTGTCAATCCGTGGTTAAAATTTTACTGAAAAAATTTTAATTGACCTCATTTTTGGGCTATAGGAAAGTTAACTGACAGAACCATAGAGTGGGACAGCGCTGTTTCGGGCTATTAGCCCTCATCAGCCGCACTCAGGTAAAGGTACACTCATCCTTTAAAATGCTTGACCTTGATCAGCCAAACACCCCTCCGGATATGCCAGGAATAACGATGTTCGTTTTTACTGTTAACGGACTAAAATAAGCTAGCTTTCGCAACGTCACAAACAGGGTGTAGCCAGAGGGGAAAAATAGGTAATTGCTTTCCTCCCAAAAAATCTTTTCAAGAACCAACATTGATACAAACAACGCATATAAACCTTGATAAAAACATTTAATATGCACTCATTGTGAAAGGGGCAGTTTCCCCTTTCTTGAAAACTGAAGACAGTGAAGCATGAGAAAAAACTGCCCTCCCTACCGAAATATGTTTAAACTACGATAAATTACGCGCGAGAGGAATTTCTAATCATGTGATTAAGGTCAAAAACAGCGTCGATATTATCTAAGTATTTTTCACCCAAATCACAGCGTCGATATCATGAGATACTCTCAAGCACATAATCGGGGTGTCTGCGAAACAGAGCATTCCAGCTCCTGAGACAGTTACGGTGCGTAAAAACGATTTTGCCTCCTCCCCCCCCCCCCCCCCCCGGGCCTCTTTAAATCTTTCGTTGGTATGGTCTTCCTTGGCAGTATTTTTATTGTATTCTCAGCACTTTGATAGGGCAGCGTCAATTTAGGTTTTTATATTTTAATAATTTTTCCAACTAACCGGCCGGTTATAGCGCAGTGTTAAAAATGTCGCTAATCGCTATCGATACGAAAGGTCTGAGGTTCAATTCCCAGGCAGATCAAATCGGACACAGTGTAACCAACGGCTCGCCGCCGCTGCGACGATTCTTCGAAGCTGTGTTGCCCAGACGCTAAGCCACGGGGTCGGGCCCTACCACTCGCTATCACGCTTCGGTACTACAGCGAGTTAATGAAACGAGTAGGCCTACAGTGAAGATATGATCTTTTTAAAAAATTTTTGTGTGTGGCCATAGTTACTACAGATACACCGTATTTAAGGACAGTGGCGTAACTAGGTCTTTTTGGGGGGGCAAATGCCCTTGGTCTTTTTCAAAATGCTCAGGGTCTTTTTCCGGGTGTTCGTAATGCCTTCAAGCCAAGGTATAGTTAAAGGTATTTTGCGGTAATTTGCAGACAATTCCTTTGCTTTGATAAACTTCAATATAGGCCTACGTAAATAATTTTGCCATTAAATACATAAAAATTGGGAATATTTTTAAAGTTTCTGTATTTTCTTGGCTTTTCAGTTTCTTTGGAACTCACTTTAAAAAACTATTGTTTGGACCAAGCGAATAGTTTTATTCTAAATCAGTGTTTCCAAAGGGGTGATATCGCCACCTTGTTGGCGAAAGAAAAACACCAGGGGGCGAAAGGGGGGCAATTGCACATTCTCGAAACATTAACCCTTTCCCGAAACATTAATAGCACATTCTTGAAACAAATGGTACAAACAAATGATTAGATATGTTCGAAACTGAGCAACGTATATTAAAAACACTTTATGTCTTTACCTGCATATTAATAGCTATTATTATCACCAGAAGAAAAAAAGCAATTGTTAAACTAAAATAATTGCAAATTTCTTTCGGTCAATGATGACCGACAAATGATCGAAAAAAAACAAAAAAAACTACGTTCCAGTACAATGTTAGATTAAGACTTGGAATTTTTCTAGGGGTACAAACAATTTTCCGGAGTGCGGTGACCTTCATCACCTCGACTCAGATATGGGCCACGCATCATACCATTATAGTCATTTTTTAGGCCTACTAACACGGCATATGCCATGCCACAGAAATTCTTGAACGTGAGCCACCACAGACGTGTTTGTCAGATTGATATCTTTCTGGCTCTGATTTTCGCTGCATCTGGTAGCGAACGCTTTGGGTCATCAATTCTTTTTATTTGGCCTACTTAAATGAAGTTACACTCAGCCGCTCAATGTGGTCAGTACAGTTAAGGTTTGCAGAGCTTCTTGGTTTCACTTTTTTACGAAACTCCGACGTTAAAAGGTACCAATCGACGCGATTAAATGGATCACGTCGTTTAGTTGACTGACTACCATAAACCCATATAATCTCCATGCAATATTTCATATTTTACCATAGCTCATTGCTGGTGCTTCGCCATTGGACAAATGGGTAATGCCCAGGGTCTCAGCTAATTATAGTCACGCCTTTGTTTAAGGAAGCTCCTGCTTACCAGTTGCTTCACAGCAGCATCAATGACAAAAATGCAGTTCAAGCAAAACACATCAGAAAAGTTGGAATACCGGTATTGTTGCATCGCATGGTAATAAAAGTTTCTCGAAATTAAATTAGACAGTTGGACCGAACGGAAAAACACGACAGCAGGCAGTTTCGGTAAGCTCCGCACGAAGAAAAGTCGGTTCGTTTAAACAACAAGATTTCACTTTTTCTGCAATCGGCAACGTCAAGCGCAGCGCACCAGAAAAGTTTGACTATCGGTAGGCCTATTACTGCATCACAATGAAAGTTTTAAGAGCAATTTCGGCAATCTCTGAATGAAAAAAGGCAGTTCGTTCCAAAAAAAGAGGTTTTCATTTCTTTTAAAATCTTCAAAGAGGGGGTTGACATCCCCCCCCCCCCGTGCGTGCGCCATTGCCAATCATATTTAAATGCTTTTGCACATTTGGTACTGCATTGCACACTATTGCCGACGTAATTAAGAGCAAAATAGACAATTTTTAAAAACGAACATGTTTTAGATTACCACCTTCGATGAACCATACGATTATTCCTCTCTCTTACATTACAACCCAACAGCTTTTTCGGTCAACGGAGAGCCTACCATTGTTTCTCGACTACCTGGCTATGATGACTTGATGGGGCAAAGAGATGACTTCACAACAATAGATCTGAACAAACTAAGAAAATTATACCAATGCAGTATGTTTTGAAATTACACCTTTAATAACAATCGCAGAAGCGTTTAAATGCACTGAAGGCGCAGAATAACTAAGTTGTATGGAAATAAAATGGTTTAGTAGCACAGTTAACCAAAACACCAAAAGCCCAGGCCTATACAAAAGCCCAATCCGCAACAATAAAATAACTCAAATTGAGTGAACTAAAAACTTAGAAGTTCATGCTGTATGTGCATTGACTTATAGCCACCTGCACACGAATATGCACGTGTGATAGAAGGAATGGCCAACACCTGCTGTGGACCAAGTAGTATCAGTGCTCTTTGGTCTAACGTGAGTGTGGTATGAGACAAAAGAAGGATAAATTTTTGAGAAGCATTCAAAAGTGAACACCCCACAGAAGTTAAAACAGCCAACCCATCACTGACATTTTCTGTTGCAGACGCTTTAGATGGCTGGAGCCAATGGACAGATTGGGGCAACTGTGATATCAACTGCGAAAAACACCGTTATCGATTTTGCGAAGGGAGTAGTTGCTCGAAAACGAACGAAAAAAGCTCAACCAGTTGTGATTCGTCATGCTTTGGTAATAAAACATAACACAAGTCATTAAAATTTTTAACAACCGAACAAGCTACTATTGAAAATGCAATGACAGAGTGAGAGGCGTACCTACCAGCTTCGGTACCAGCCTAGCCGGATACGGTATCTGACAATTAAAGAGCCCATATCCTATAATTAATCACGGTCTGTAACCCAAGTTTTGGTGAACTAAGAGTTCAAAATTCAGTTACATCCACTCAAGTAACCTCGAACTAAGTCTATCAAAATAAAAGATGTTTTCTAATTTTTTTAAACTTGTCATATTTTCACAAGAATAAATAAGTTGTATAAGCGAACGTAGTCAACATGTACAGTATAAATAAAATGAAACTTTTGTTTCTCATTCAGCTGGCGTGGACCCTGATTGTCCACCCACAGCAATAGCAGCCTCAAGTGGATACGTAACTTCATCGATGTTTCCATTCAATTATAAAGTGAATGCTGTGTGTTCACAAACCATCATTGTGCCAGCTGGTTCAACCATAGAATTGCAGTTTGAGTTTCTTGATATTGAAGATTATCAAGGAATCTGTTACTACGACTGGCTAAAGGTAAAAACGTGTTTGAAAGCTTAATAGCATAAAAAATTTCCAGGTTTAGCTGCATCTCTTTCCGCTTTGAATATACAGCATTTCTAGATGTTATAGCATGTAGCTACCAAACAAACCCTCATGGATGGCTACCAGTACTTTAGCGTAGCAATAAAGGCTTGTGGTTTGTTAAATCATTGTGAACAATTAGTGAAACAGGAACATCGTCAAAAGTAGACTCTAGTCCTTTAATGATGCAATAACAGTGTGTACTTATATAACTGAATCAAAACTCTTCCATAAAAATTCCGCTTTTCTTTTGATTTTGTGCGGAGGAGAGCTTCTAAATAGGGCTCTTTCTAGGATTTCAAAAATTATAATTCGTCCGAATTTCTTTGATAACACGAAACCCAAGAAAATAAGCAGAAATGTTGAAACGGAAAACATGTGCCAAAATTCGAGCTATCGCTGTCTTCATTGAGCATGACTTGCATTATAGGTATACGATGGTGTAGATATGACTGCTCCTCTTATCGGAACCTATTGTGGAAAATCCACTCCACCAAAGATTACATCAAGTGGAAACCATTTAACATTAAGCCTCACCTCTGATTCATCAGTTTCATACCGAGGCTATTTGGCAAACTTTTATTCTAGTAAGTGAATTGGAAAAAATCTGAAAAATCTTGTTTTTAATTTTTTTGAACTGTCATTCATCATCCTGTTGCCGAAGCTGATAACGCTACTGAGAACACGATGATTGTTTCGACTTATTATGTCTTTGAAGTGTTTAAAATGGCTCAGAGCACTTTTACAAGTAAAACCAAGTACCGGTAATGACGATCATAAATGCATGTAACTTCACCTCATTACTTTGACTCAGTCAATAAGGAAGTGGCTTATGCATCAGTAAAAAAACGACGATGTACTGATTTTAATTCCTACCTCACACAGTTGTTACAATAGTAGTGCATAAACAACAACAATAAAATCTTATTTCATCCAATTATTAATAAAATTAAAACGTCATTAAGTCAAGCAGTTAAAAAAAGTTAAAATAAAAGAATTATTTAAAGTCGTATCCTACTTGGTAGGCGAATGCTAACTATACAGCAGCACATCTTTATAATTTGATCTTTAAAGACATATATTGTGTATTATCTTTTCACCACTTAGCTGAAACCTTATCTCCACTTGGAATGTGCCACTTTGAGGGAGACATAAATACCTGTGGTTGGACCAACGATGACACAGCCGATTTTGATTGGATAAGAAACAGCGGACCAACCGTAAGTTCAGAAACTGGACCTTCCTACGATCACACAAGTGGACAAGATACAGGTAGATCTTCCTTACTTTGTTTCTTCACGGCGCCCACTACCCCATCACGACTTGATGTTGTCTCATTCGTAAAAAGGACGTGTGTGTTGCGAAGAACAAAAATAGATCTCGATTCATTTTGTACAGAAACTGGTTCTAAATGAAACAAAAAAAGAGTTATAAGGCTAGAGAAAAATAGTTTTTATATGAAATAATCTGAGCAATGTCCACACCACACTTCGCAGCAAATTTAATAATTCTGATAGTTACACACCGAAAAATGAACAGTAAACTACTTTCACACCCTACTTAATTTGCAAACGCCGATAGGGCCTATAGTAAATAGTTTTGAGAATGTCAACAAATTCGACTGTTTTCAGGTTACTACATGTTTCTTGAAACGTCTTCCCCACAAACCAATGGCATGCTTGCTCGATTGCTGACTCCCACCTATCCAGCTCCTGCTAACGGACATTGTGTTGAATTTTACTTCAATATGTATGGAGACAATATTGACACTTTAAGTATCATTCACAAGCAACAGGTGCCTATAATTAATCTTGCACTACTTTTGCAAAAAGCTCCGGTTGTTCCAGCCAGTTAAATTGATTAAAACTCGTTTAAAAGAGATTGAAAGTTGCAAAATAAATAGTCAATGTAAAAACAATACTAATGATGATACAGAACCACCGCCCGTTAGCTCAGTTGCTAAACGCACGTTATCGGTGCGGGAGGTCTGGGGTTCGATTCCCGGACCAGTCAAATCTACTCAGTGTCGCCAACGACTCGCCACCGTTGCGACGTTTTTTCGGAGTTGTGTTGCCCAGGCGCTGAGCTGCGGAGATGGGCCCCGCAACTCGTTACACGCTTCGGCGTAATACCACGGGTATGATGAAGATTTGATCTTGATGATGATACAGTGAATATGGAACAAAAACAGCTTGAGGAAAACTAAAGCCACAGTAAATCTCAAAACTGGACGTTTCGGTAACATAGATTTAGCAACATCAGCAGTTAATCACCAGCTGTCATCATCAACAGTGAATCTATGTTGTCGAAATGTCCAGTTTTGAAATTTACTCTAGCTTTACTTTTCCTCCCATTTAATGATGAGTTTGTCAGTATTTTGTAAAAAAAACATAAGATAGAGCGCACGAGTTTTTTACGTCATTCAAGATAAAAAGCTTTGCATCAAATTCTGCAACGCAATAACTTAAAACTTATGTCATTCAACATACAAAATTTGTTCTCGCGAACTGTTAAACATGCCATTAAGATAGGTTACCGTACCGAACTATACCGTAGTCACACTACTGGCACATCGTGAATCTCGGTATCATTGCGTTTTTTAGTTTTTTGTTACGCAGTTGTGCATTAAGGAAACAGGATGCCTGCGAGAAGCAACAGCTGCGATAGCTTGTGCTGTAGATTTTCGATTATTATTATTTTTTTTTGTTGCAACCTTTTTTTCAAGCAGTACAAATCTTTTGACAAGGTCATTGATACTCAATATTATTATTTAGGTCGACTCATCCACAACTGAAAGTTTGACCTTATATTCTACTCATGGAAATCATGGCAATGACGATTGGCTGTCAGCTCGTGTTAACGTATACGGACAATATCCATACCAAGTAAAACACTTTTTCGTATTTTAGTGTCAACAAGTTTTTTTGTGATAAGTCAAACAAAAGAGTCAACTTCAATTATTAGACAAAAAATTAATCGCATGCAATATCTTTCAAAGAAAATGAATTGTTTTAAGCATTCCGAATAAGATTATTGTTGTAAAATGTTAAAATATTGGTACTTTTTATGTTTTAATATTTTTGTTCATTCATTTACTGCTTGTTTGCGGAATGAATAAAGTGAACAATAACATTTTAATGTCAGAATTACATTGAGCAAAAACTAAGCTCAAAAATTGTGCGTGAAACTTCCATTACCAAATTAACAGCATCGTTATGTTTCTGTATCACTAATAACTACAAGTACTTTTTATTTTTTGTAGCTTGCCTTTCAAGGCAGACGTGGAAATGGGTGGCAGGGGGACATGGCCATCGATGACGTCACAATTTATCCTGTTTCGTGTGACGTCATAAGTGGGATGAAAAAATTGTCAGATACACGCGGGTAAACCTCAAAAAAATTAAAGACATTTGAGATACTGAACCTTGTTCAAACTACTTTTCAAAGTAAACATGCAATTGACGAAATTTGTACGCACAACATGTAGTGCAACAATCATGTGACATATTTTGCGCAAGCACTTGCTTTACACGATGTGTTTTAATTCTTCGTTTTGTGCAATATTTGCTTTTAAATATATTTATTTGGAATATCAGTTCTGATACTTACATTTATGGCGAAGAAAAAAGAAATGTGTTTGACATTGGACGGAATAGAACCGCTTTGCTTCGGTGATAGATAAATCCTACTTTTACGTTTGCAACAAGATCGTTTGCGGAAGCAATTCCGACTGAGAACTGACCTCAAATTTTCCACTTCCAGAGTAACGAACCTTCGTTGATTTAAATTTTTGTCGATTTCGTTTGTAATTACTCTAGAGCACGGAAAACGCAATGAACAAGATGTCAATGTGGACATAACCAAATAAAGAAGGCGTAGGCGTGGCCACATCATTCAATTAGAGAAAAGGTATCGAGAAAAAGGCAGTATCATTGATTTTATCACAGGTTTACGACTAATCTCCGGCAGAATGAGAGCAAATATTCTAAAACATACCAACGTAATTTTACAAATTGGATGCATTTCGCAGCACTACCTCACAAAACTAAAGAGAACGATAAAACTCCATTGCTGTGTAATTTACAACGAAGAGCTGTAATTCAAAACATTACAATCACCAGCCCATTATATAATTCGCGTATAAATTTATAGCCCTTCCATGCCCAGCATCAACATAACATCATGTCACATCCTCGCCGTGCTACATCGTTTTGAGAAACTATGTTATGATTCAGGAGATAACGGTGTCCAATGTTAATGTTGAAAGGCTAATAATCAAGATACTGTAATAATGGTTGTTTTTTTATTGGCCACAAACAAAATTGATGAAATTTTTAGACCAACAAAATTCATATGATGCAATGCTGTCAAAAAATTATTGCACATGATTCAGAAAATCCAGTATATTTTTACCTACGAAAACTGGACATGTGCATTGTGCATAAAAAAAATGGCGATAGATTAAGGCATTCAACTGGATGTTAATTAAAGTAATTACACCTTTGCCAACAATGTAGTAAGCGGTGTGATATTGAGTTATCGACTATGATAACTAAAATGGCAGTACAATACATTTAATTAGTTTTTAACGTAATCGAATACTTGCCAAGCTCCTTGCAATGCACAAGACAAGTAAAAAGTCTTTAAAAAATCATGTGGTATAGTTACAGTATATTATATTACTAGACTTTTACAGTATAAGTACAAAGATTTTACTGGCATCATCATCATCAAGCTACGCTAGGCAGTAAAAACCTTAAAAAATGGCTCAACAAAAAATATTTTGCGTAAGTCAAAATCCCATACATTGTCGAATTTGATTTAAAAATGTTTTTTTGGAGAACCTGTTGAATTTTAATAGAACTCCAGACTGTGTTGGACACTGAGGCAAGAAACAGCTTTGTAGTGTTTTGGACTTCGGTGATGAGTTTCAGGCTTTTCTTAAAGTGCAACAACACAAAGCGCAATGCACTTTTTTAGCATGGGATTCTAACAGCAAATTAACACAAACAACTTGGTTAGGAGTCCGAACTAAAGCGGGAAGTGAAGCATCTGTCACTGTAGTTGAGTAATCTCAGTGATGACAATAGTGAGCTTTTTAACATAGAGCATTGGATATGCTTTGTTTTTATAGTCACGAGAAATGAAATTTCAACCTAAGCAGATTAGCCAAACATCAATACAAGTATCATGTAGCATATTACCCCACGTGACGAAATAGGTATAGATATACTTTAAGAATAATAAACATTTCACAATCGGGTGAGTCTTATAGATGTAGCACTTTGCCTGACCACATTTTTCTCGAAGAAATCACACCACTTTATCACTTTTTGAATTGTTTCATAAATTGCGCTAAACTAGAGCCTAAAACTGCAATTATGGATAAGCCAAAGCGTAGAAATCGATATTGGTAAACATATTTACGTTACTTTAACCTTTACACAATATAATTGTGCGTTGTGGGTATATGTCAAAGCCGCTATCATCATCATCATCATCAATCAATCCAGTTTTAATTCGGTTTTTTCCTCGTCACCGAAGGTGGCCGAATACACCTCATCCCCTTCGCGGTCGCTCTCACATTTTCCCTCCATCTCGTTCGACCTGCAGCTTCTTCGATCTTCAACCCGACTTTCTTCACACTCTCTTCCACCTGCCTCTTCCATGTCATTTTTGGCCGTCCTCGCTTTCGCTGTCCATTCACTTCCATCATCATTGCCTTCTTCAGTATATTATCATCTTCTCTTCTAATCACATGTCCATACCATCTTACTCCATTCGCCTTTGCCATTCTATTTAACATTTTCTTCAAACTCATTGTCTCCATCAGCTCCTCCGTATTCTTTCTATCCACTAATTTTACTCCACACATTGACCTCATCATGGCTTTTTCAGTTCTTCTCAAAACTGCCATTTCACTTTCCCTCAAACACCATGTTTCACTTCCATACAACATTGCCGATCTTACATAACTACGATAAACCATCCCTTTCATTCTCAAGGATATGTCAAAGCCGCTAGTAAAGTGAAAAACGATAGCTTTACTAACCGCCTGCTGTAGTCTTTACTAGAAGATGTCACACAATACTTCTAGCAAGAAAGCACAGGAGGTCAGAAAATTCCGTATTGGCTTACAGTACCATTATATTTTGCAGTATAATAAGAAATGAAAGTAGACGTATTTTGGTTACTTTACTTAATTGCAGCCGGCTGGAGTGGTCAAAGCGAAGGTAATGTGTAGGCTTGCGCTTTTTTTTATAGCACTGAAAATTGTTGATTATTTCTGATGATAATTATGCTTTTCACTTATTGAAGCAGTTTGTCTCCCACACATTAGTCGCTGTAATGTTGTTTTTTCATGTAGGTCTTTTCTGTTATGAATGTCGAGGGGCGTACAGCAACGCACATTGCCTAGCAAAAGGAAGACTGATCAGATGGCAAAGCAATGAGGTGATTTTACAATACTCATTGCTTTCAATATAGCTATAGTAGCATCGTTGAAAATGTAATTTACATAATAACATTGTAGACATTCACGTTAGAATGTATGATGGATAATAGACCAATAACCGGGTTCTCATATATCCAGATAAATTTTCGACTCCTACTAATCCGTCAAGTTCAGTTCATGCCTTGATTGGAAAGCATTTAGCACACTTGGGCTGTTGTTGACTAGCAGAGCGCTAACTCTCTTTAAAAAGCTATTATTACTTTGATCCTAAACATGTTACCAATGTGCAATGAAGAAGCTCAAAATTTTTTTAATGAGCTTGATTGCAAACATTCCCAACGTAGGTAAGATCAGGAAACTTGAAATTAATCAATATCATTTATAATAGCTATCATGCCAAACAAGCATACGCTATCTTCCAAACGAACGAATACGAATCGAGAAGACCTGTAAATACGCTATTGCGTGTAAAAGCAGTTACTGTTATAAGGACAATCCTAATTCTCGATTAAAAATGTGCACACGTGGTAAAACGGGAGATGTGTGACGATGTTGCTGCTACCACCATCTTTGTAACGAGAATCTGGAAAGTGCGAGTGAAAGAGGTAATGACCAATTATGCTAACTAAATTTACAAACAAGTTAAACTTGGCGTTGACCACACCGCTTGATTAACAACCTACACCAGAAAGTTTATGTTCACTATTCAATTGCAAAACTGCTGCAATAGACTCCGTAAAACGGACGAAACACATTGATTCACACAACTATTTTGTCCAATTCTGGCACTTCCTCTACCACTTCCTTAGGTATTATTATGTCACAAATGTAGTGTCAGCATCGATGTTGATTTAACCACATTTGTAACTGATTTTGCAGAATTAGATGCAAACGGCCTCTATTCAAGGGCGGCTTTTATTTTTTATATGAACGTTTATTCTTCTAATTGGTGTCCAGTGAGCATTCAAGTTAATCCACCATAAGTGACAGGAAAACGGAAACAGTAAAAAACAGTAACTCAGCTACAATTCTATTGTCTCTTGTGAAACACTCGTAAGTAGGTCATCATGTGCTACCCAACTGTTAATCCAACAGCTGCTATTTCTGTCACGGCTGTGTAAAGCACTAAATAAAAGCAAACGGAGGAAGTGTTAATTACTAGGTGGCAACAAAAATCTGGGCTTTCTTTTGTTTAAAAGTTTTAGACAACTGCTTTTATGCGTTTGCAAGCTCGAGTGCGGTTTCTATTCAAAGGCGGCTTCTATTTTTAAACATTTTGTGCGATTTCTATTCGAGGGCGGCTTTTATTCAAGGGCAGCTTCTATTCAAGAAAATACGGTACCGCCAACGAGTAAGACAGCTTGGTTTAATTATTAGTTCAGCGTATTTTGCGATGGCGTAAGGCTGGAACTTACTCCATGTAACGATAAAAAACAATTATTGCAGCGCGAACAGAAACCAGAACCATAAAAGATAGCAAATAACAATTCAAAATTTTTACCAATTAACCAGCTTTTACCCCATTTATAACAACAAATAAATTACACTGTAATAATGTGAAGGACCAACATGCGTTTTGAACAAAAATGATGTAGCCTGGTAAGACAATCGCGAGAGTCAAGACAGATTCTGTCGTTCCGCATTTCTTTAACATTACCCATTTCTATTCGTTTCAAGAGTGTGCAGCGCCCTAAATAACGCTGGTTCAGCCTGTCACCTGTTTTGTCGTCAGCCTTATTTTTTGCGCGGAAGATTTTACTACCATTTTCAGAAAAGAAATGCTAGCATTGCAAAATGGAAAGCGTCTATGGCCAGCTGCTCAAGTATGGTAGACTGCTTTCAAATACATGTATTAAACCTGCATATGTCTGTAAACGATTGATATAAGTCTAATCACACAAACACGATTATCTTACAAAACTATTTAATGAAATTGTATAAGGGTGAATTGCTATGGCACATCTAGAAAAAAAACTGATAAGGGTATTATTAAGTTAGGCAATGATTATCACAAACTTCATCATTTGAGCACATATAGCCTACGTTGCTATCTATGAAACAATGGTTAAAATGAATTGAAACTTAGTTGTATATTGTTGCAACGATATAACTGTTTAATGTGTTTTGTTTTAAATGCCGTCAGCTGTAGCAGGTACTAGCAAGACCGATGCGTTGTTTTACGAAGTTTTTGTGGGATTGTTTCGTAAGGTTGCACTATGAAGTCATAATTTTCTACTGACGTATTTTTTCGTGAATATATTCTGGACAAATCTCTCCATTACGCAATTTCACTGGGTCAAAATTTGTGCTTTGTGACGTCACAATAGTTTGGTGTGAATCTCTGCATGTCATGTAATTTCTCTTCTTGTTTCTTTTTAAGAATGTTATGGAACGTTCTCGAATTTAAATTTAGAGTATAAATAGGCGTGAATTTTCGATCTAAAAATTATTCGAGCGTATAGTTATTCGAGTGTCGATTTAGTGAGCGTAGGGTAAGCAATATTGTTGTATGTTGAAGGGTATAGCCCTTGTTGTATAGTGTTGCTGCAGTGAGCAATGGAGCTTGTGTTTATTGAAAATTAGTACGGTGAGTACCGTAGCTAAGTGAGTTAAGTTGGGTCGATTATTATATTCGTTTGGTGAAGAAGGTCTTGGTTTTTTCGTGAGGTCAGATCTAAGAACGAATTAATTCCTACGGTTTGTCATACAATTCTTATCAATCGTCCTGTGAGTGAAGTAATACAATTACCTACTTCGCGACAGTTGTCTTGAATTTTTGATAAATAACAAACAGCACAATGTTGCAGGAAAAAGTCCTTCTTAAGGAAATATAGACCTGGTGATTGGTGTGGCAGGAATATCCAGCGAATATGACAGAATTAGGAAGCGTATGAAAATGCTGATAAAACAATTAGTGCAGTACGCTTTTAAAAATTGCAATGATGTTTCTTGATTCCGCAAACTTGCACTGAACGTTATGTACATCTCATCTTCATAGTTTGGACACAAAATTTTTCCATATCAGCATTGATTATGTGCCTTATATTTATACGTTGACAAAACAACCAACATGAAAAGAAGATTGCACACAGAATTTACAAAACGTGACAGTACTATACCTCATTTGCATAGCGAAATATAGCCACCGGTAGGGCGTAAAACACTAAAAAAAGTTTTAGCCAGAAGCAAAAATCACCTGGGAATCAGGTAAAAAAACGAAGTTTTTAGCAATTAAGTTTCAGCTAGTTTTCTTATTTATTGAACTTAAGACAATTTTTAAATCAACTGTTCAATTCTCGGATTGGAATGTTCCGAATCAGCTCCAAGATCGAGCGTTCCACCGTCATTCCACTGTTACGTCATCAAAATTCGTCAAGTTTAATCCGGAATATTTTTGGAATAGGGCCTTCATCTTTCAGTGAGTATGCCGATAATCGTGTAATGAACGTTTAAAGAAATAAGGTTATTTTCAAACTGCGAAATGAGTTTGCGCTCCTCGAGGCAACAAACATTCAAGAATGTAAATGCGATCAGCTCCAACTATAAATCGAACTTGACTCGTATAACTTGCACGCGGCACCGCTAGGAAATAAATTGGCAATTAATAGCCATTTCACAAAACAGGTGCACTGTTTATTAATAACAGTTCGACTAAATCGCGCCAACCGTACTTAAATGTTGGTATTGTTGGCATGATCATTGCTGGTATGAACCAGAGTTAAAAATATCGATTAGAAATCGATATTCTCTATTTTTTCGTCATCGAATGCAAAAATTCTCTGCCTTTTTTTTCATTATCGATTGGGACTTTTCCCTACTTTTTTGAATGGGAAATCGATATTCATTAATCGATACTTTTTTTTCTGAAAAAGTTTTTTCAGAAATTTTTTTATGTTATTTTTAGTACTTTAACTGGTTTTCGTGGTGTTTCCAGCTGCAGGTAAATATTTTACTTTACATCCGCACAAGAGCAGTTAGCTTGCGAAAAATTCCGTATGCACTGTCATTTTTGATTCCATTCCAAAATATTACTCTAGAAAACGTTTGCCTACCGTTTGGTTACTTGTGGCATCGTTTTGTGGAAGGCAGGCTATAGGGCCAGGCAGTTCTATGCAGTTGTGAGGATAATAGAAATGACAGCAGGCTTTTAATAAGCTACGTTGGTCAATGACACCTGGACCTGTGACGGGATGTCTATGAACTGTAGAGTGCTGGACTGCATATTTGGTCACTGAAAAAAACTTTAAAAGCAATAATGCTGTAGCTAATTAGTAGCAGTTTAGTGGTTTTGTGGTTGTGAACTAGCGGTGTGCCTTTGTTAGCTTATAGCTGAACTAACTTGCTAACAGTAGTTTTAGTGTGATATGGGTATAGTATAAAGTAGGCCAAGATTATAGGTAGAGAGGATTTAGGAGAAACAGTGATCTTTGTTCTTGGAAAAGGATTTTCTAATATTCATGTTTTGAAATAGCTTATCATAATATGCTATGCATTTGATACCGACATTCTCCACTTTGTTTAACCTGAAGCCCCCCCCCCCCTTCCCCTTTTAACATTAAAATAAGTTGACGCCGTCGCTATTAACTGAGTTAGTGAAAAGTAACAATTTGCCGAAAAATCTCTACTTTTTATTTTCGTTATCGAATGTTGGAATTTTTTACTTTTTTTTTGAGTTATCGAATATCGAATTATTCTCTACTTTTTCGTTATCGATTTCCAACCCTGGTATGAACAGTATTTACAGTAATAAAATGTTAGTGATTAATCAAAACTCCGTTTACATGCAAACAATTCAATTTTTGACTTGGCAAAATTAGCGATTTCCTGTTATGAACCTTTGGCGCAATTAGCATGTTAATTTTGGCGTCACAAGTGCGTAAGGTAATCGGTTACTTACGATAATGAAACGTTAGTAGGCTAGAGTGACACAAAGATTTAGAAATGTCAAAGATCTTGCAGTTTATTTCCTGATGAAAACAAAAGCTTTTTAGATGGACAGCTGTCATCATCCAACGAGATGAGCACATAAGTGTCATGTCAACGAATTTCTCAACTCTCCAAAAGCTTCATACCTTTTATGGTTATATTTTTTCAGATGAGAGCTCAGTTGCTCAAGTTTTCAAGAGAGCAAAATGGCCTCAAACTTTCAAAACTTCCTTATTCCATTGAAAGATTATTGGAAATTCGTGGTGACATGCGCAAGAATATTTAAATTTGATGGCATTGCAATTGAATTGGCATTTAAATATCTCACAAATTAAATTGTTGGCAAATGATCATCGTTATGTAAGCTACCAACTTGCAAATGCACAATTGGCATCGGGCAGCAGCAGTTAATGTAGAGTTGGATGATGCACCCTGAACACACACAGCTCGCTATTTGGCTGCGGTTGACAACTTTTTGTGATGTTTATGGAAATTTCTAACACGAGCAATAAATCTTGCATAGCTATTTTTCGATTGGCATAACGCTTACAACACGCAAGACAACCAAAAGGCAGGTAAGATCACAATCAAACAAATGAACATTGCAAATTAGCCAGTACAACGTCATGATAGTTACGGTCAAATCAACAGCAAACTCAAGATTTGACAGATGAGTTCCATTAGTTAGCGCTCAACTCCATATCTATGTATAAAGAAGTCTCCCCCTAAAAAACGGCTTTAATAGCTTTTAAAAGACCACGTAAACGCTAGCATACCAGCAAAACAGTCGTCAAACCGATGGCAAAGTAAAACTTTTGGCATTAATCAGTGCTCATTCATACGAAGTTCATGTTTTTTTCATTTCCATGTCAGTACACTATAAACCTTGAGGTCCTATCAACAATTCGTTCATGTCCATAGATCGTACCTATCGCTTACCATTGAATAAAGTGCGTCTCAACAACATTTCGAAATCAAATCAAAATCATCATTATATTCGCGGTATTTTGTCATAACGTGTAACGAGTGGCGAGGTCCATCTCCGCAGCTTAGGGCCTAGGCGGCAGACAGCTTTGAAGAAACGTCGCAGCGGTGGGGAGCCGTTTGCGACTATCGTATGTCTGATCTGATCATCCTGGGGATCGACCCCAGCGCTGAGAGCGATATCTTTAACCATTCCGCCAACCACAAAAAGCAATTTTTTTATTTCAGATTCTATCTCAGTAAGTTTAGAAGCAGCCACAAGCTACGCTACAAATCATGCCTTCCAACCATCACAAGGTAATAGAGCTTCTGAACGTGACGTGTTCTTGCTGATAATGGCTGGAGATGGTCGAAGCCTAGATGAAGCAACGGTTTACTCTAGATGGATGAAAGATGCAGAAGTTGAGGTGTTCACTATTTTTAACATTTTCCATCTCATTACAACTGATGCTTCGCGATATCTACAGACCTCAATTCTATCATATAACTACGCAATCAAGTGGACTAAACATACAGTATTATATGTGACTCACAGACGATTAGAGCAGTGGCGTAGCTATCCATTGGATATGCAATGCTCTGGTTTCGATACAACTAATTTCAGAAACTTGCCCCAGTTTTCTATGCTAGATTTAGCTCAGTTGTTAAGCACACGCTGACGGTGCAGGAGGTTTGGGGTTCGATTTCCGGGCTGGTTAAATCAGACACAGTATCGCCAACGGCTCGCCTCCGCTGCGTAGTTTCTTCGGAGCTGTTTTGCCCAGGCGCTAAGCCGCGGAGACAGGCCCGGCTACTCATTACACGCTTTGGCGTAATACTGTGAGTATAATCAAGAATTTATAAGCAATTTTGAAAATACAAACAACATAACAATCTTGTGAACTTGGTGTACAAGAAAAGATTATTAGATATATTTTGTTTTCAGATAATATGCGTGGGACTACATTTGTCAGGAACGAATAAAACAATGATGCATGAACAACAATACAAATAGCAAGTGAACCAAAACTGGCAAATAAATTTTCGGTTTTGTTTATACACAACTTCAACGATAAAAAACACTCTAAATTTTTTGTTAATTGTGCAACATCTCTAGAGTTGTTGTTACTTCAAATAAGTGAGTACTTTTTAATTTTTTGCTGCAACGGGGCTGCACGCTCCTAAAACAATCTAATAAATCCTATATAGACCTCTTTACTAGACACAATCTAACAGCCAACATTAATAAGTCATACGAAGAGATATTCATGCCGTAGCTGCATATGGTTTACACCGACCCCCTGAAACACATTTGCAAACCCCTTAGAGGTAATGAACTCTAGGATAAGATCCCCGAAATACGCTCTCTTTTTCATTAAGTGAAGGTATGTAAAGGTCTGAGTTTTTTATTAAATATTTCCACGTTATTAATTTGTCAAGTTTTGACACGATTTGATTCACGTGAAAGTTCTTCAACAATCGGTTACAGTTAAGCGATGACATGATGGCATTGTACTACGTAGGCAAATAGAGTTGGACGTAAACTTTTTTGTGAAGTCACAATCGACATGCGAAATAATAACATGTTTCGTCAATTACGATGTCAATATCAGCTTATTAGGCTACATCCGTAAGAGACATTGCTTATTTGAATGAGATATGAACTCTCGTGACTTTCACCAAGAGAAATTGTTCTGTAAACTTGTTGACAATTGGCATTTATTATTCCCACCCGTTCATTCGTCATGAGCTGGAACCCTACCAATTAACACTTCAGCTTATTAATATGCTCGTAAATAACCTATACTCTTGGCACAGAGCTACATAACGATTCGGAAACAAATATCTGTATTTGAGATTCGCAACATGATATTTTGCACGTTGAATATACATATTAATGCATTCTTGTGCGAAGTGCATAAAGCAGCTGTTATGTACTTTCGATGAATGGAAATTTTTCTATAATTCAAATAAGAGCGACTTTCCCATTGATGAAAATTGCGCTAATTGTACTGAAAATTATCTCTTTCAAAGATGTACATTTAATATTTACTCCGCAGCTTGAGCAATGCATGAACGAAAAACAGCAAAAAAAGCTAAATGGTCATGAACAAATAAATAACCCAGACTCCGAAAACATAAGAAAACATGGGTTAAAATTAATTAATCACGTCTGTTAGGCGAAATTGGCTGTGTATGACGCATTCTAACTCGGAAAAACAATGCAACGAATTACTACTGTACATAGAAATACTAACGTTACGAACAATGTGTTTACATCTTGAAAGTCTGCCAGAAAGTCTAAAACCAATTTGGGCATGACCTTTGATAGGTCACTTAAGGCTCTACATAGCCATAAACAATATCTGGCGCATACAAAAACAATTAATTATTATTTAGTTATAATAACGTTGTTTGTTAATCATAATTGTTTATTCCCGAATAACGGTTCTTAAGAGCAATCATGAATCATGATATGCATGAGGAATCCAAATCGCGTAAAACACGAGAATGCTTCTGAATAAGTTGTTGACGTCTCGCTTTTCATTATTATTGTATGTTAGAGTGAGACGATTAAAACAATGTAACAGCTCCAGCAATATTTCTACTTTTAATCTGAAAATGCTGAAAAGACTCAAACTGCGATCATCGTTTCACAGTCACCACGAATGAGCAAACGTTTAGTGTTTTTGCCGGTGTTAGACTAAATTTGATCAATTACATCAAATCAAAAAAATTCAAATCTTCATCATGCCCGCGATATTACGCCGAAGCGTGTAACGAGTGGCGGGTCCATCTCAGCGGCTTGGCGCCTGGAGAACACAGCTCCGAAAAGACATCGCTGGGATGGCAAGCCTTTGGCGGCACAAAGTCTGATTCCAGCCCGGGAATCGAACCCCAAACCTCCCGCACCGATAACAATGTGCTTAACAACTGAACTAATCGACCGGTAAGCAATTACAACCATGATCCACAACAAGACTTCTTCCACCTTTATAAAGACCTTCCCGCTAAAAGCCAGTAAAACGAAACACAGTACTGAGCAGAGAATCGATAGGAATACCTGTATAGTTTACACGAGTATTATTTATAAGCTACTCCAACTAAGTAATACAACCTTTGGCAAAATGTCAAATTGGCCGTCTGGCCGAACGTCCGGATATTATTTGAGACGACTATCGCCATTGACGACAATCATGAGAGTGATCGCTAACGACTTTCGTTCAGGAAAAACGTCACCTAAAATCTCTGTCGGATTTAATTTGCAAGTTTGATTAACTACCTAATTTTCTTCAATGGCACGTTTTTCCATACGCATTTCAAATTTAATCAAATTAATCGCTTGATATTTTTGAATCATGAAAATCAGTTCAAAGAGATTAGCGAACCGTTGCAGCAACTTAAGTAGGCAAAAGTGCAAGGAGTTATTTTTCGGTAGGCCTACTGTTAATTCCAATGTCTTGGATAATATTATGCCGTTTGGCCTGAGCAAGCACACAAGAGTTATTTTCCAGTAGTATACTCGCTGTGGTGGCAATCTGATTTTACAATGCTCGCAAAAAATACGCATTGGTTTGTAAATAAGAGTGCCTGGTATGCATTCGAAAAACAAACATAAAATGCATCTGCAATCTAACCTATAATTTTTCAGACTTTCATGCAAATTTATCGAAAAGGAATACCATCTATAATGATGCAGCGATTGGTTAGCAAACAAAAAAACAAACTATACAAAAAAGTTTGTTTGTAAACACTTGAAAAACCAACATATGACGAACCTGATGAGGGCAAACAAGTGTACTCTACTTTATTTGCAATTAATCAAACTTCAAAGAAATAACCAATTATCATGAAGCGTTGTCAGATATATTGGAAATGGGTCAGGGCGAACGAATTCTTTGGCAGCAAGTGCATTACTGATTTCAAAAAATGACGCAACGAAATAACAATAGCTTAGCGTCATCAAGAGTTTCGAAGAAAAGTACGCGGCCTATTTGATTAAACTAATTAACCTACTGTCTGACCAATGACATGCTTTCAAAAATCCTTCATTAGTGCTGAAATACACAAAAATTGAAAAGTTCCGTACAACTTCAAAGAAACAAAATGAAGGCAAATGACATGCACCAGATCGTTAGTATCAAAAACAATGCTTTCAAGGTCTATGTATGCGTTTTTTGTTGCGATTGGCAATTGGAATGTTTTAGGTTTTAGTGAAGAAATTGAGGAAAGCATTGCAACTGAGACCATACATAACCAGGAAGATATGTGGAGACGCTTGCGAGAGAGATCAAAGCAGTGTTTCTAAACCCCGAGTGGATGAGTGTGGAAGGGCGTGGATGAGTCCGCGAAACTTAAGTTACATAGTTCAAAAGCGAATTTGAAGAGCAAACAAAGGTCATCACGTCCGCAGATGTGCAATTTTCCACCCAAAATCAAGTGAAGAGCAAAAAAAACTTTACACCACGAAAGTTTTGTGCATTTGGCCCCAGCGCACCCCCCTGAATACCTGAAAAAATAACAGGAGATTTGCCCCCCCAAAAGGCCTAGTTACGCCACTGGGTACCACAAAACATTCGCGAGCTTATATTGTCAGCATCACGAGTTTAAAAAAGTAATATTTCAGGTGTTACAAGAAAAGATATGGCAAAGTGGCAAATTTTAAAATGGTCTGAAGAAGACATTGTCAAATTCTTGAACATAGAGAAACTTCGAAGCTTTTTGGGACTCTGGTAATGAAAATTATGAAGAAAAATGCTAGAGAGCATAACATAAACAAAGTGATACAGGAATTGATAGCTGCAGGATTACATATTGACAATGAAGAGTCACTCAAAAAAAAATAAATGAACAAAAAACAAAAAAAAAATTGCTATAAAAACGAATTGAACAAAATAAAAAAAATTGAAGAGGTTTATTTCACGTAGTCGATTTTTCACCATGAATGTACAGTTTCAGCTTCCAAATCAATGGTTTCGGTCAGGAGCGTATTTAGAGGGGGAATTGTGCCATGCCCCCCTTTTAACTCTGCCTTTTAGCACAAAAGAACAAAATTATTGGTGCCAAGTAGTGACTGAAATGTGCCAGACTCTTTTGATGGTTTCTGTAGCTAATGGCCAGGAGCGGATCCAGGGGGGTATGATGAGGGGTATGCATTTTCCTACCAGCCATTCTCAAAAATGTTTTTGATGTATACAATTTTTCCATAATTTCGAACCTCTTCCATAGCGATAAGCCTTACGCCTGAAGCACGCATAATCGAAAACGTCGAACAAAGTGCATCGTATTTGGCGAAACACTTGGAATTAGGGTCAAAAAGTTTAAACAAACCTTGGGTGAAATTATGCAAAACGCACTAAAATAGCCATAACAGCATGTAAATTTTCAAAATATTTTTGGACCCCCCCTAGAGCCTTTCTTGTTTGTCAATCAGCTTCAAATTAGTTCTGCCGAAAAAATACACTTGAAAAAAATGTGGAAATTATTGCCCTCCCCTCCTTTTAAAATTTCTCGCTAAGCGACTGGTTTCGCGACGTAGGCTATAGCAGCGACTGCAGCAGAAAACATGCATTCGCCACGTGTGACCACTCGGTTATCGAACAACCTTGTTTTCATATCTATGAGTGACTTGAGTCCGCATATAATTAGGTTAGCTTAAAAATATTCCATGGGCTGAAAAGTTGAGAACCACTGGCTTAAAGCAATACGAAGTTTACGTGTTTACTATTTCAACATGAACAATTGCATTATTTAAAATGGTAGCAATAAACACATTTGACGTTCGTCTTCTCTGTGTTGAAGACCAAGTATTTTGGGGTAAAAATAGACGACTATGTTTCTGGGTTTTAGAAAACGAGTGCATCAAACTGAAAAGTGATTTTACTCCACAAACAAAATCAAGGTCCGTCTGTTACAATTTCAAGAACTTCAGCAAATTGCAAGCAGGCAACCAAAGATTTTTTGCAATCATTGCCAGTGTAGTTCTTTGCTTTATACGTAAAATATCCGAATGTGATAAATTTGGAAAAAAAGACTATTTTCGGGTATGTATCAGATTTATACACAGATAACAATGATACCAAAGATTTATAGATAGCAATGATTGCAAAAAGTCTATATGATGATAGTAGGTATAGATTGAATTATGACTTTTGACTACCATCAACAAACAACAGCAAAATGGCCGACAATCTACCAGAATTGAATTGAATAATTCATTAGGCCTAATTAGTCTTTTCAATACAAATTTTTGTGCAAACTAAAACACACCATTTATGAGCGAAAAATAGACAAGTACCGCCCATAGGTAATTTCGTAATACTTCTTTACCAGTAAAAATACAGTACGGTTATGCAAGAGAATAATATTAATAGTGATTTTCACAAAATTCCATTTGCACCAGAGAAATTTCTTCTAGAAATTCTTTACCATGATTGGGAATGTGATACTGACTAGACAATCGCCTTTAAGTCAAACTTGCTCGCTCAATTTCGCTACAACTCCCAGCACCAAGACATTGAATCTTACCTACCACGGCCACTAGGGTTTTTCTTAATTAGAGTATACTTGGAAGGACCCAATAAACTTTTGACAATATTAAGTATCATTTCCAAGTGGGACAAAGTCCTTAATAGTCCAGCTGAAGAGAGGCCAAGGAGATCTAGTCAACAATCGAAATTGACATCAATCAAACTTCAAAGTAATTGACAAACAGGCTTTATAAACAAGTCGCTTAGTCAGAAATTTGTTATTTGAGCACGTGGATGAATGAACATTCGTGCCCTTGCAGCAAATCGCATAAAATTTTTGCTACTCCCCCCCAAAAAAAAATTAAAAATTGAGTGCGATCGTTAACTTCTCAGTAAAATTTGCACAGCAAATGATAGAAGTACTGGGACCAAAAGTAATTCATTACGACTGCATGCAATATGCTTTGTGGTGTATTTAAGTTTGGAACGCAGCGTGCTACATTAAAATATGTAGTAGGTTATATAGGCCGAGCGCTACAGCGCGCAGGCCTACAGCTGTCAGCGGCATGGCCTAGCGGTACCGCGTGCAGGTGACAGATCCTACGCGACGGGTTCGATTCTCGGCTGGAGCTTATCGCATTTGTCATATTGTACCGGGTGGCTGCTGACTCGAAGAGCGCAAGCTCACTTAGCAGTCTCCCTCAATTACTGCTGAAATTTCAGTTCGATATAATTCCAAAATAACCTCAGTTATCAATTTTAACTTATACCTTACACAATAGTCCATCAGTTCATAATTTGAGTGATATTGTTTCCACACACTGTCGGTGCGGAAGGTCTGGGGTTCGAATCCCGGATCCGACAAATCGGCACAGTATCGCCAACGGCTCGCCACCGTTGCGACGTTTCTTCGGAGCTGTGCTCTGGTGCTAAGCTACGAAGATGGGCCCTGCCACACGTTACACGCTTCGTCGTAATACCGTGAGTATAATGAAGATTTGATTTTTGAAAACACATCTTACGCAAAAATGTATCGCATATACGCATTACAGTTTTTGAAAGAACGCTAATGAGTGAAACAGATCAAACTAACAGATTCCCATAACGCAACTCAAAGTCACTGCAATACTTTCCACGAATGAAGAAATAACTATGATCTGTAAACTGTTCAGATTCGTTCAAAAATAAAAAGCAATAACACCTTTGTTTACGATATACAGGCGACGATATTAATGTCAACAGTTTACCTGCATTATTGCATTACTCACCAAAAACGTAATGTTATTAAGGATATCCGTGCAGTATCGACAACTGACACGTTTCGTTATAACTTCCTGTTTAATTAAAAAGTCGTATGCCAACCTCTTATTAACTTTATTAGTTGACCTATACCATGTCTACGTTGAGAATTTATTTTATTATTTCGAAATATATTTCTTCGAGACAAAGTGAGTTTGGCGTCAATAACTTTTTTGTGATTGATCAAAGCAGCTGTTATATACAAAGAAAGTTGAGGGGTATAAGAAATCACAATAGGGCAGTAAAAAGTATAAACATGCAGTCAAAAATTGCAACTGTTTTTTTTTAATAGTGACGACTTAACTCACTTAAGATAATTTGTAAAGTGCAGAATAACATTTTCAAAATGAAAAATATTTTATTCGTAATCATCGTTTTTGTCATTCTTACATCAACCTTCAAACGAAGATTTTCCGGAGTGTGTCAACCATATCAAAAGTAAGCATAGCTTGTGTAAAATTTTGTTTTCAACAATTTAGAACGAGGTAAAAAGGTTTAAGATATATGGCACGAGTAAGTTTGGGTCACTCGATTACATACAATTTGCCAAAAATTTGCTGTAAAAGTTCCGAAAAGGTAGTGCGAGTAGGATTCGAGCCAACAGTTTGCGATGTTGCATCAGTAGACGTATCACCAATTTGTGGCAGCAAATCTATCACCGCAAACTAACTTTATAAAAACGGAAAGCCACCCTGAAATAAATCCGATCATCGGTAATAATAATTAATAAATCGTTTTCTGGATAAAACCCGGTGTACCCATAGAACCAACACGGTTAATTTTTTGATAAGAGGGCTAAACAAGATTAGATCAATTAGTTAATAGGCTCTAGTTAATATTAAGCCAAACGCTGTTTCATGACTTAGCGGTTCCATGCCAAGCGGTATCAAATGCAGATTCTACGTGACGGATTCAATTGGCGGCTGGAGCCGATCGCATTTGACATATTTAGCGGATGGCTGCTGACACGAAAGCGCAAGCTCACTTCGCAGTCCCCTTCAGTCTGTTGAGTTTTCAGTTCAATTTTCAGTTTCAAAATAAGTTGCTTAAATAAACTTTCATGAAAACAACTTATTTACAGCAACGTAATTCGAAGAGGAAGAGGATGGCCAAGACCACCTAATACGCAAGAAGTGAATGTCGCCGCTGACGATGTTGACAGTGAGTTGCGGAGTATGTTAATTGATACAAAAAATAATAATTACAGATAGGCTAAAAAAAATTAACCCAATACTCTTTTTTCAGGAGTAGGATAGCTGATTAAGCTGATAATAATTCACAAAAGTTCATAAGTTTAGTTGACGAATTGAAAAAAAAATTCCGGTATCCAAAACAATCGTTTTCATAACAGTAATCTTCTCTTTGAAACATAAACTTAAAAAACGGTAAATTTGTTAGATATCAAAAATCAAAATTAAATCTTCGTGACACTCGTGGTATTGCACCAAGATATGCAACGAGTGACGGGGCCCATCTCCGCGGCTTAGCGCCTAGGCAACACAGCTCCGTAGAAACGGAGCAGCGATTCCGAGCCATTGGTGACACTGCATCCGATTTAACCGACTTGGGTTCAAACCCCAGACCTACCGCACCGATAGCAATGTTTTAATAACTGTTCTAACCGGCTGGTTTGTAAAATATTTTCTATTCAAATAATACAGCTCAGATGGCCGAGTGGTAAGAGCGTCCGCCTCGGGAGCTGTAGACTTGGGTTTGATTCCGAGTCGGGTCAAACCAATGACTGTAAAATTGTTATTCACAGCTTCCCTGCTTGACGCTAAGCCGGCAAGTTTACTTGTTGCGCCGTTGGGAAAGGCACTTAGCGGGATTCCACCATCTTGGTAAGGTAGACAGATGGCTGGCAACTCCTAAGCGAGCTCGTATAGTGCTTTCTCGTGATAGGATAAATATATGCAACTAAATACAAAAATACACTCCGATGAAACTATATGGGGACGAAACAAGTGCATTGAAAATTATATCCATCGTATAAACATGATCATAATTTGCACATTTTCGGTGAAATTTATAGCATTGCGGGAATAGCAATGTTTCTTGGATTTTTTAATAGTATATTCGTAGTTTGTAATTGAGTGAATATAGCGTATATTACAACTTAATATGCTGTGTTTTTCAGCTGCAACCGAGCCAAGTGATGAAGTAGCAATGATTATGGACAACACTACGACATAGAACACATGCAAATATATCCATGACCTCCTCAATATATTTCTAATTTTCTTTTTGAATATCAGTGACTTCTAAATTATTTTCAGAAAAGTGTTTATTTTGCTGGTGTGTTTGTCATTTTTCCAAACGCCTTAATAGTGGCTTCTACGCACCGCTTCAGTGTTTTTAAAATTAATAACTGAAAAATCGAGCGTTTTATGGTTTTAGTTTAAAACAATGCAATACAAAGACAGCATGAGGATATTGCACTTTGGCCACTGCAACTATGTAATCTTCTCTGCTACAATACTGTCCTTTCCCTTGAACACCACTCCTTGGGTGACAACGGTCTAACAGTGATGCCATTGCTGGAAAATTGATTTTTTGTTGAAAGAGCGTGATACATGACATACATGCACCAGGTCGAAATCCTGTTTTTTAAACAGTGCTGCTGAACTTAGAGTCAGTATTGCACAAAATATCAATTGATTATTATACGCGAATATGCGAAAAGAAATTATCGTTCTTCGATTCAGCAGACACCTGAAATATGTATGAAATGCAATTCGCTCCATCCATGAATCGAACCCGTCACAAAGGATCTGTCACCCGTACGCGGTTCCGAGAGATCGTGTTTCGCTTATAGAGGTGTCCATCTTTTGTACCTACGCTTACTTTATCGCATCCTACGAGTGCGCAGACAAAAGTATTCAATTAAATTTTGAAAAAAGAACTCTTTAGTCATTATTGAAAAGTCAGTTGATTAACTAGGTTTTGTACCGTTAAGGTACAAATATCGCGAGTGCATAAGATAAATTGTTGTAATTTCAGTTAAGTAATACGCGTTTTCAAAGTTTAAGTTTATTTTTACACAATAAAAGCACCTTTTAAAAAATCTCAGGAAGTTATTGTTGTTTATACCAAACCCATAACTTCGCGCTCTTTATTACGACACAAGAAATCGTGACATAGCGATTCACAAACATCACAAACAGTTGAGATTTAATAGCATGACATTAAGCCAACCTGAGCTTGGCGAAAACAAATCTGCAGGCACTTAAGGGTAGTTCAGCATTGTTCAAGTAAATTGTACAGAGCAAATTGTACTATAATGTACATCAATAACTGCGCTCGTTTCTTTTGAGTTGCAATCAGCACCAATAAGCAAAATGAAACAAACTGCAACTAAAACTAGCCTATGACAAACATACTACTTTTTAGATACCGACTACTTGCTCATTAGACCATGTTGGAGCAACCTTTTACGGCTACCGTATGGTGATTCTAGCCTGGTGTGCACCTCCCATTTTTGCGGACAAGCAAATTAATAGTTTTAGTTACTAATAACTTTTTATCCCTACCATTGTCAGGTATTGTTTAATACCACATGCTATGCTACTAAAAAAACAAGGATCCTCCCCCCATTAGCAATCACATTACACAGTTGGGCAAATTTTGGGACTTTTTGTAGATAGTTGAGACTTTGACGAAAACTCCCCCAGAAATTATTTGAAGCAAGAGCGACACCCAGCTGATATGAAAGGACCAACCAAAACATTTTACACAGTTTTGATTTCGCAAAAAGCTTTCCTTGTTTTCCAAAAAAATTCTTCCAAGAAAACAGAGCATGCCGATAATTGAAACAAAACCTGTCAATAATAACAGCGTAAACACACAGAAATATCATATAGCCTATACTAGAAGTTCTTAACAGGGGACCATTGGCTACCGTTGGGGGCCACGGCACGGGACATTAAGGGGCCACAAGCCCAAGGTTTATTAATGGTAATTATACACTTAAGGCCAACGGACAACTGTAGCAACTACGAATGCAATACCGACAAATATTTTATTGCTGAGCAGAGACCATTGACGTTGAGAGTCTCCAGACAGGGACCCACTAGCCATTAAAGATTGACAACCACTGGCCCACACGAATGAATTAATAAACTATCCTGCCAATTTTTCGCAAGCAAAGCGCTGGTGGTCGCAGACTTGCAGCTGTAATCCAGCCAAAACTTATCATCATTCGCTCGTTACGGAATTAAATGCCTTGCATACTCAGAGGAATCAAGACAAATTCGTATAGCAAAATCGAAATAACTTTCGCAAAGTACAGTATTTTATCTACGATAATGCGGTTCTACTATTATACACGCTTTAGTTTGGCATCGTTGGTCAAGATGCGTTACGAAAATCACTTCTTAGAAAATACATTACAATCAGCAAGAAGCAAAATTTAACCATAAACGGAAAATACAGCAATGCACTCTGCAAGTCCATGGATTTGTTCCTTTGCGTAACTTTTTCATGCGTTAACTTTAGTGTATTGACGATAGTGCAAATTTACATTAAATCAGTGTTTTATGCATAGTTACACAAAAACTCAAATGCTCACCTGACAACAACAGCAAAACACCACAAACACGAACTGGAACACTGCGATTGCATGCTCTTCCAGCAATAGCAAAAAATCCAGATACAAGTGTAACTGCACTTGCCATTGTCACACAAGCTGCACTAGTTCGAGCGAATTCTGAAATTGAGCAATTACACTCGATAAAAATATGGCTTTTTGTATTTATCACTCATTTACAATTTGTACGTATCCTCCACACGTTTTGAAGAAAAATCCAAATCCAGAAAACAGTTTTTAAATATCAGATTTTCAGCTGAAACTGCAAAAGGTATTGATTTTGCTGAAAAGAGGCAATTAGCAGGAGCGGATCCAGAAAATTTTGGTGTGAGGGGACGAAGTTTCGAACTTGGTTGAATGTTAGCTAAATACAAAAAAGGGCGTAAATAAACCGTTTGAAACTGTTTCATGTCCGTGGCGTATTCAGAAAATTTTTTAGGAAGAACCAAGTTTTGACATTTTTTCAAGCGTATTTTTTCTGGCAGAATTAGTTTGAAGCAAGTTGAGGAACAAAAAAGGCTCTAGGGGGGTCCGAGGGCATGCTTCCTCGGAAATTTTTTTAAATTTTCACACTAATGGTCATTTTAGTGCTTTTTGAACAATTTTCAGGCAAATTTTGTTCAAAATTTTTGCCCCTAATTCTGAGTGCTTCACCAAATATAACGCATTTTGTTCGCACATTTTCGATTATGCGTGTTTAAGGCGAAAGGTTCATTGTTTCTAAGAGCTTCAAAATTATGAAAAAGTGGTACTCATCAAAAACATTTTTGAAAATGGCTGGTGGGGAGGAATGAATTCCCCACAACCCCTCTCTGGATCCGCCCCTGGCAATTAGCTTACACAGGGGCCATTCAAGATATCACACTTTCACATTCATAAGAAAGATTATACAAGCAAATGAGCAAACTCTGGCAGCTTTGTAAAATTATTCAACGCCGTTGTAAATACCACATTCAATTACACATGAACAAGCTCAACAATTTACAGTAGTGTGAAACCACTTTTGCAAAGCACAAAATATCCATTCGACCTTACCTGTATCTGGAATATTAGATTGGTAGCACGTCATCCATAAACCAATATTATGGGGATATAGAAAACTTTGGCTTAACGTGGCAGTGAAAGCTTCACCGTTCTTCAAGCTGATTTTGTCAACAACATATACCAGTAATTGCTAGTGATAGATACTAAAATAAAAACTAAACTGAGACTGCTAAGAGCCAAAGCTACATTATAGTAGAAATTTCTGCTCATTTTCTTTTACTCAGTAAACTCAAACCAGTTAACGTAATTCCAAAAAGATAACTTTGAAGTGATTTCAAACGCGCTACTGAGGGATTACAAAACTAACACTATCAAGTGGCAACCTTCCAAATCATTCCGTTTAAATATTATCATTATATTCCTCATCAAGTACCGCTCACAATCGAATTATGATAATCAATGATGTTAAGTTAATTACAGATAACACGGTAGAACATCAGCCGCTAACCATTTGTAATCGTTGCTGCTATACCTCCAAGTTCAATGCCCACCAGACTTGGGGCAATTACATCACTCATGTAATCAATTACGATTACTCCTAATCATTTGATTACAATCACGGTTACGATTACTTAAAATTTTATAGTAATTGATTACAATTACATTAACGGTAATTACGATTACAATTTCGATTACTTTTAGTCAGTTATCGCGATTGTTTGTTGATATTAAGTGTTCTCCTTTTTTGAGGAAATGCTATCGCTTATCATGCGGGAAAATAAGTTTTTTACTGTTCAAAAATGCTGAAACACGTGGAAATAGCACTTCTACAGTATTCACATTTCTTAAGAAAACAAACGTTTCAGCAAAAAATATGCTTCCGCAATAACCCTACATGTGGCGCACCCAGTATTTAGTAAAGAGGGGGGGCACAACCGGGGCCTGGGGGCAAAGCCCCCAGCCTCCGAAGGTTAAGAAGGTCTGGATGCGCATCCCTCAGCAGTCAACAAATTTTTGCGGTTTTTACATAAAAAAAACACTCAGTTTAGCGCACTTTTTTGTCGAAAATGGGCATGCAGTGAGTGCAGTCACCATAAACATTGTAAAAATATTTTCGCAGCTTATGTCTAATAGCAGATACTTGGCTAAAATTAGTGAAAGGAAGCTGCAACCATTATTAGTTAGAGAAATTACAGACTGAAAGTTAGGTTTTAGCATTTTATTACAGGGCCAAACGGGGGGGTCATGGCACCGTAGCTTCCCTCCCTACGTGCGCCTATGAACCCTACCGCATATGCAGAAGCGTATTTAGGGGGGGGGCCATTGGACCATGGCCCCCCCTTTTGACTCCGCCTTTTAGTAAAAAAGAACAAAACTAATGGTGCCAAGTGACTAAAATATGCCAGACTCTTTTGATGGTTTCTCTAGCTTATGACCTGGAGCGGATCCAGGGGGGTAGGATGAAGGGTATGCATCCTCCACCAGCCATTTTCAAAAATGTTTTTGATGTACACAATTTTTCCATAATTTCGCACCTCTTCGATAGCGATAAGCCTTACGCCTTGAGCACGCACAATCGAAAATGTGTGAACAAAATGCATCATATTTGGCGAAGTACACAGAATTAAGGTCAAAACAATTAAACAAAATTTGCCTAAAAATTATAAAAAAAAGGAACTAAAATAGCCACTACAATATGCAATTTTCAAAAATTTTCCGGAGGAGCATGCTCCCGGACCTTCCTAGAGCCTTTCTTGCTTCTCAATCAGCTTCAAATTAGCTCCGCCGAAAAAAATACGCTTAAAAAAATGTAGAAATTATGGTCCCCCCCTTTTAAAAATTCTCGCTACGCCACTGCGTATACGAATGAACAACGATATCACAGATGGGACACTGGCTTTTTTTTTGCTTTGCATTCTTCGTAATGGTAGAGTCTAACACTCATATCAAATAAATGAAGGTAGCAGTGCACTAATTAAATTTTCGCTTCCAACTGTTTGGTGTGGAGCAAAGCAATACAGCGGATGATTGATCAATTGCGAACAATGCAGAGCAATTACGCAAACCGAACATTCTCACCGTCTCAACTAGCATCAAAAGCCAATTTAATTAGGTTCACTGCAGCGGCAGCGTTGAAACGAATTATCGGGTTTTAAATTGACAAAAAATAGATGTTTGTTTGCTACTCTCAAAAATACATAAATGTGATATTAATAATCGTGGAAATCAGTTTTAAATGCGATATTAAATGTAATCAGCTGCAATGTAATCTTTTACGATTGTACTTACAGAGCTAATTTTTGGTTTGTACCGGTAATCAATTACGATTACTGAAAAAAATGTAATTAATTGTAATCGATAACTATCATTACAATACGATTACCCCACGTCTGATGCCCACTAAGCTCAAAGACAATACACTTGGCGCTGCTTTTGTTCAACACTTTTTAACGCACTACAAAATGCGTATCATACTTGAGAGCTCAACACCATCGCTCAGGAGGGCATTTAGGGGAGAGCATTTCAACGGTATACATTGTGCCAATGCCCCTTCTCTTTTTGAACTTTGTCTTTCAGTAAAAGAAATGCTGCTAAGTGACTGAAATATTCCTGCTTTTTGTAAATTATGCCGCCCTTTATGACTTCAAACAATAAACGTGTAGCTAAAGTTTTGCTCTTTCATGTTATTAATTGGGTGACCACTCGAGGAGAGTTGTTACGAAATCCTACAGCGCGAAAATTTGTCTTGGACGATCAGGCATGGCCCACTTAATTTTAAGTATGCCATTGATTATAGACTTTATAGAATTTTTGATGGGGTACGTAGGCTTGTTCTATAGTCTAAGTGCACTCACGTATACTCAAATCACATGACTGGTGGTCGAAGTTAAACATCGCATTATTCCAGATGAAAGCAAAAATAGTTCGTGAAGTCAAGCAGTAATTTTGCAGTTTTGTTTCGAACTTTTAGTATACCTGGCTTTTCTGGCCATGCAAAGCGAGTTTCAAAATGACGAGGTCAATTTTTTGGGTACCGCTATTCAGAGTCTCGTCGTCGTCGTGTTGTTGGGCATCCTCTTCCGTCAGTTTAAATGTTGACGGCGTTGATTTTAAGCCAGCGTCGGGTGTCATCATCCAGGGCCAACAGACCTTGTATTCCTTTTGGTGCACGATGTAGCGGGTATTGGTCAATAACGGCAAATACGAGGATATTGATCGCAAGTCATCCCGGCTTGTGTCTCAAGAAGTGTCTAATCTTTGGAGGTCCTCTACAACAAGTGCAGTGAATGTCTGTGGAAGCTTTACTCCCTCAGAATTCGCAGCCGCCCTCAAACATCTGAAACCAGGAAAAGCTCCAGGCCCAGACTCTATCTGTCCTGAGCTTTTGCTCCATGCTGGAACTGCCCTGAAATCCTGGCTGTGTGGCTTTTTTTCATCCTTTTGCACCACCTCAAAATTCCAAAAATCTGGAGAAGAGCGTTGGTTGTCGCGATCCCCAAACCAATGAAACCTGTAGAAGACCCCAAGAGCTATCGCTCCATTTCTTTGCTCCGTGTCCCCTACAAGATCCTCGAGAGGCTCATTTACACCCGTATCGAGCCCATTGTCGACCCGCTTCTTCCTCGGGAGCAAGCTGGGTTCCGACAGGGGAGGTCCACAGTAGACCAAACTGTTCTATTCACCCAACACATCGAGGACTCATTTGAGACCAAGAAGAAGGCCGGTGCTGTTTTTGTCGATCTGACAGCTGCTTATGACACTGTCTGGCATCGTGGCCTCACCTGTAAGCTGCTGAGACTCCTTCCTGGTAAACACGTGGTACAAATTCAGAGTCTGAGGGTTTTTTAAAGTCGACATGAGTATTTACAGCAGAATTTCAATTGAACTGAAGAAACACGGGCATCAAAGCGCTCGAGTTGGTGCAAGATATTTCGGAAAGACAAACTTCGTTTCACAAAAAAGGTCGTTAAAACGTTGTTAAATATCAACCTCAAGATGGCGTACGCAGCACCGTAATCCAGTTCAGTTCAGTTTAATTTATTCACCAAGTGAAGAAAAAAACACCAGAGAAAGAGTTCTGAAATCCGAAATTAAAACTTCGGAGTTGGCCGAGTGGTTGGTGCGTAGGGCTCCGGAACTGGTTTCACGGGTTCGACTCCAAGCTAGGCCATCTTCCATGATGCATATAATTTACTAATATAAAAACCCAAGCTGCAATTGTGTGGCTTAAAAAAACATCATTGTTTCTGAAAAACTTTACAGCTGCAAACTGAAGCAGCATGAGACGTAATAACTATGTCAAAACTTTATGGGCACCGGTTTAATTCGACCCGAAACAAGTTCAAGATACCAACACACAAACGCAGCTGCTTGCATCTCAAAGTACTTGCATATGCGCAACTTAAAAACTTAAAAAACCCAAAACAATAGAGCTTTTTTCACAATTTTACAGTCAAGGACAGCTGTTTTTGACCGTAGCACTTTCAACGGTTCTTCACACAAATGATTTGTTTTATTAACTTCAAATTTTTAAGCCTGCATATGATTGTAATTAACTAATTGCCACTGCCCTTAAAAGTGAAGAAATGACGTCGTTGTGCAAGCATTACACTTGTGCTTTATTTTTTGCATCAGCTGCATATTTATCCTTCTGTCACGAGAAAGCGATCAAAGCGCTGTAAACGAGCTCGCTTATTAGGAGTTGCCGGCCACCTGTCTACCACAACAAGATGGGGAATCTCGTTAAGCGCCCTTACCCACGGCACAACAAATAAACTAATGCCTTTAGCGGGTCTGCTTGACTAGGGTGACTACTTGACTTACGAAGGCTACTTAACTATAGGGTGGCTGCTTGACTCGAAGACCCTACGATCTCTTCGCGGTCTCCTGTCCTAATTCTATAACTAGACTAGAGTGCTTTTTTTGATGCAACAACAAAAAACGAAGGGATTAGCAGCGTTGGAAACACAAATTACAGTTGTGATTGGAAGTAAAAACGAGTAGACCTACATAAATTTGAAAATCGCAAATATCGTAGCTCACGTCTTTAAAAATGCAATAAAGATAACGAAATGCCAGTGAAAGTCGCTTATGTTTTTGATTGTTGAGCAATCAAATGGGCAAGTTAATGGTAAACGTAGATGAATAGGCCTGATCTCACGCTGTCCCTTACTACCCTTTTTCTTTACATCACCAATGCTAAACGATTATTACTAACTTGTTTACTCACATTCAATTACATGCTGAAGCAATTGATACACTTTCAATATATATATACAACACCAAAATGCATGCGACTAAAGCAGTAATGATAAAAACAAGCCAACAAAACCATAAGTTCATACATAGAATGTTATTAAAAACATCTCATTCAGCAGAAAAAAAACGGCTTCGAAGTTGATCAAATAATTAAAATTCATAGACGTACAAAGCTACGCAAAATACACATTTAGTTCAAACGTACTGGCTAGATAGACAAAACAATGCAAATAAACCGTAATATAGGTCAACATTCTAGAACGTGCGGCTACATCTAAGCCCAAATAAATTAATGATCTTATGAACATAATCAAGCTTTAAAAGTTAGCTGATATCGGCGCTATTGATAAAGGCATTGGGTGAAATACTGTTTACACAGAATTTTACTGTAGAGCAACGATAAAAGATCAAACGCTATATCAAACGTCAATTTATTGTAAACATAATAAAACAAATTTCAAAAACGATTCCCTAAAGCGAACTTCGTATCAATCAGCTGTCATTGCCACCAAAATGTCTGACAATCCGATGACTACTACCCAAAAAACTTGTAGTAAACAAACAGCTTATTGTTTTTGTTACAGCTAGACGTTTCGCCACATAAATTCAAAAGTCATCATCAGAAGTGTGTGGTAGCAGGCTAGCAGCCACAGACCAAAAAAAAATTTTTAATTTGTCAGAACTTACAGCTTTAAAACCGCCTTGTGAACTACCTGTTGATTCTATCCAAAATCTGTTAGGCCTACAAGAACGGCACGGCTAATTCACTCCCCAAATTTGTACCTAATGCCAACCAGTTATCTCAACTATCTGTAGTGAAATTATTTGCTGTAAGCTGAGAGTGAATCAAAAGCTGAAAGAAGATTAAAAATTAATCAAAACTGTCAAAAAACAGTATAAAATCACGATCAACAATTGACATCTTTAATTTTATCACAAAAGAAGGCTATCACAGATAAGCAAAAATGAAAACAAAAACACATAAAATAAAAATACGTAAATGAACAAAAATATGCTGAAGAAACTAGAAATAACTTGCAACTTTTCCACACGTAGCATGCAGTCTGACAAACGACCATTCGGCAGGGGCGTAGCTGGAACAATCTTGGGAGAGACTGAATGTGCCAGGGTAGGGATAGTATAATAGTAGTGGCAATTTTGCTTGAGTAACATTTACACAATCCACACGCGTACACGGGCCTAAAATCAAAGAGCTCTCAGCATTATAATCAATTTTTTGATGTCCTCATTGAAAAAAGGGTTTACGTCATCAAAATTTTAATTGTGATGCAGAAACCCCGTGGATTTTCTACCCCTCAAACTGTGAACAAAGACATGTGAACAAAGTAATTTCGCATGTTGAGTGTTAAAAACATAAAACATTAAAGCCACACTACTGCCATTCAGTAAAATAGACGAAGCGCAATCGCATGCCACAAAAAGGCGAAAGGCGAGAAACCAAGCGATGTGGCGACATGACTTATTACTTAATGTGAAACGTGAAACACATTTCACACACATCTGAACAAGTAGTAAAGAATGTAGGTGTACTAATTGCTTATGCCTAACTTATTTCACAGCAATCTTCTACTCCGTTCTGATTATGGCCGTGTATCTAGTTCTGATAAATATGACACTAAGGAATGAGTTACCAGAGTTTACATTATTTTCATGCTTCATTTATAACCTGGAAGTGAACGTCGTTTGTGGTGATTGTGGATAGACTGCTGGACCAACGCTATAGCTCAAACACAACTAGACCATGTACAAGCAAGACAATTTAGCATTTGGTACACAGCTTGTAACTTACACTCCAAAACAGTCAAGCGCTGATATGAATGCTGATAATTATATCCCAAAAACCATCGTTAGTTAAATAAAATGATACGGAAAAACTGAGCACAATACTCACAGATAAAATGCAAAATATCAAACAATATGCTGGATTTAAAATTGTCTACTGTATATGCTGTGACAAAATGCAGTGAGGAAATAGTTTTATCGGCGAAGAAATCGTGATAATATATTTACAATTTGTTTTAATAATTTTCTAGGCATGTTTTTTGTACAAACAACTCAAAATTTATGCTGAATCAAGTTTGGCTAAAACAGTTTCTCGCAGTACCAAATGTTTTTATAACCCACGTAGAGCTCTATAAATAAGTTGTACTTCATGCATTATAAACGATACGATCTAGTTTAACCATCTCTACACATATTGTAGTCACCAGTAGTCCAAAAACAAATCTGGGCATACTTTAATGGCGTTATTCTTACCCCTGTGTTATATTCTTTTGGGGTTTGATTTTCACCCATGTCAACCCACTGATGACCGGAAAATATGCCAATAACCCTTCTGTCCCAGCGTTTCGAATCTCGGTCAAAAAGACGAACGTATATTCCAGCTCCAGAAGTTCCACGCTGAGCATCACAGTAGTGATACATCATTTCTGTTGATTGCTCTTCAACCGGGCAATACCGATACAAAAGCTTGCCGCCTTTGCCTTGCTCAAATGCTGTAAAATGAATACGCTGATTACGAGGTAAATGCTCTTTGACTGGACTGATCCCTAGCTTCATGAAGTCGGTTCCAATTGGTTTCTTCAGTTCTATGACAGCATAATCGTATTCCACCATCAGATTTGCATCACTGCGTCGTCGCTGGAGCCACGACTGAGGGATGTGGGTTTTCAAAGCTCGAGACCATCTGAACTTTGGCTTCAACGGTTTTTTCCTTTTGACACCATTAACATTTCTCTTGGAACGTTGTACAAGGGTAGTATTTTTGGCTGCTGCTATTTTCTTCCGTTTTGGCAAGCGAGGTTTCTTGGGCTTTTTAACTTTTTTCGGTCGTTTTTTGATTTTTCTTTTGATGTATCTTCCCACACGCAGTTTTTTCACGCCCTAGATAATAATAAAAAAAAACAACAATAATATTATGAATAACTATCAGACAATTCCAAAACTTTTTGATTTGTTTTATATCACAACAGCTTATCGACAACAACATATCCAAACAAAACAGAATATAAAAAAGGGCATTTGCTGTCACTTAGACCAATAAAACTAATGTCGTTGTTTGAAACAAATATGTTATGTTTGATTAACGATAACTGGGCGCCTATTTTGTCAGGAAGTTTATTCCTTACGTAAAGATTGCAATCGAATTTCAGGCTTAAAAGATTTTTATCGTTTACTTAAGAGATGAAAAGAGCTACGAATACAGATACACCGCTTAGTAGATCAACTTATAGCCTTATTTCTATAACTACACAAGTCCACATGCAGTCCAATCAACAAATAAAACAACCAAAAAAGCAAAAAACAAGGCGATTTTGAGGATAAAAAACACAAAATAGCTCTTATCTTAACAATTTACCCAGCAATTTACTTAACACTGTTTTTATTTACTTTGAAATGGAAGGTAAAAGCCCATAGTCAGGTTGAAAGTGATCAAAAAAGGCGTGTTTTCAAACGAGCCGAAACTTACAGCTGGTAATCCTGGTACAACTTCACTTACAAACAACTACATAACTGTTTAAGGGCTAAGTTAAATTTCTCGCAAATGAAAAAAAATATTCAACAATACTTTAATTTGAAAGCTTATTATGATTTTAATTCTTGAATAAAAAAGGCCAAAATTTCCAACTTCGTTTACTGTCATTAGAGATAACAAAAGGCTGAAAGATGAGATCAGGGAGTTTAGAGGTCATGCAGAGCCACTTGTTCTTGTTATAACCAACAGAGTAAACTTAATAGTTAGCCAAACCGTGGGAAACAGTTAGTTTTAATGGATTTTTCTGTATATTCTGCAACCTTTGAAGTTAACGTTCACGTGAACACCGTAGGGTCAAGATCAGATTGGTTGTTTTGGGCCGCACCCTTCCCGGCAAGGCTGGTCATCGATAGACTAATGGATAGCATTAGAAATAATTAGCAGTTAAACACAATGCTCCTTGATGACCAAATAAGCGATTTTAAAAGAAACTATTCATATCCAACAAATGCATCATCGCAAAGTTATACGGGAATCATGAGTGTTAGGAAGTTTCTCCATTCACAACTTTGAATTTGCCTAACAAGACCACAACATGACCTTCTTTAGAGCCCTATGTAAGCGAGCTATCTACCTGAAACAGCTTCAAAAAAAAGACAAACCCAAGGTTACTCCATTGATCACAACTGCCAATTAGCCTATTTTTCCTATGTAGATATTTTCGTCCATGTTTATGGTGTGCCGGTGCTTCAGCAAAAAGTAAAAAATGCAATTGCGCACTTGCTTCATATCGTTAATGAAAAAAATAGCACGAGTGGAACATAACAAAATGTTTTTCTTAATATCACAAATCTATATTAATAGTAATAATGTACCTGTCAGTGCATTTATGATGAACTTTTGTATTGCTGAACTAAACATTTTCGGCCTTTCATCTGGCCCTCGTCAGAGAAATAAAAGCATAATATATTCACTCAAAAAAATCAGAATGAAATGAAATTTTTTAAAAAAATCAGAGAGCAGTTATTGCATCAGTGTAATAATAACACTAATAATGACATGACAATTCAATATTATATAATATGCATATTGTACAATACAGTACGATCATATGTCTACAGCAGGGATCGGCAAACTGCGGCTCGCGAACAAATTTATTGCGGCCCTCGAACGACCTCCACTTTAAATGCATAAAAAGAAAAATTGCTAATAAACTAATTACGATACAAGTTTGCGTTCGTGCCGGTTAATTTAGAAACGTCAGAAGGACATCTGCAAGTCTTATAAAATCATAAATGACTCTATGTCGTCTCATTGACATAAGTTAAAATGAATTAATCATTATCTGCACACGAATTTATGTCGTAACAATGTTAAGTTAAAATGAATCAATTATTATCTGCATACGAATTTATGTCGTAACAATGTCTGTAATATAGCGTTTATTTTGTAGTAAGTAGTCTAAGCGTCTCATTATGGTGATATGTAGTGCGTTTATAGGCGGAAAGTATTGCGGCCCGCACGCTACCGGATATGTGAAGATTTGGCCCAGTAGTACAAAAAGTTTGCCGACCCCTGGTCCACAGTATTTATACATACAGTTTATAAACAATAAAACAATATATATTAATGGTTACGACGACGGAATACATTTAAAACACATTCAGCAGAATCGACCAACCTCCTCCATAAAGTTGGGCATTTAGCTTGGGGTTGTGTTTTTTTATCAGTAGGGCTTCTTAAATTTTTGTTTCGTACTTGGTAGTGCATTGCCTGAGTATTTGAAAACTGTTTAGGTCGTATTCTGTTTCCAAGCATGTTTTGCAATCCTTAATATGATCGTGGATTGCCGATTTTGTGTTTTTTGAGTGTAAGTGTTCTTTCACTCTGGTATCTATATGGCGTGTCGTCATACCAATGTATGTGTTATTCGCATCACACGAACAAGTAAATTTATACACGACATTAGACAATAAAGCAAAAGGAGTATTACACTTGAGAGGAAAATATGAGGCAGTTTTCATGGAATACTATATAATACTCCTTTTGTTTTATTGTCTAATGTTTTCAGTTTTCGTGTAATATGTAATACTCCTTTTGCTTTATTGTCTAATGTGTATAAATTTACTTGTTCGTGTGATGTGAATAACACATACATTGGTATGACGACACGCCATATAGATACCAGAGTGAAAGAACACTTACACTCAAAAAACACAAAATCGGCAATCCACGATCATATTAAGGATTGCAAAACATGCTTGGAAACAGAATACGACCTAAACTGTTTTCAAATACTCAGGCAATGCACTACCAAGTACGAAACAAAAATTTAAGAAGCCTTACTGATAAAAAAACACAACCCTAAGCTAAATGCCCAACTTTATGGAGGAGGTTGGTCGATTCTGCTGAATGTGTTTTAAATGTATTCCGTCATCGTAATCATTAATATACCTGTATGTTGTTTTATTGTTTATAAACTGTGTGTATAAATACTGTAGACCTATGATCGTACTGTGTCGTGCAATATGCATATATCATACTGAATTGTCATGTCATTATTAGTGTTATTATTACACTGATGCATTAACTGCTCTCTGATTTTTTTAAAAAATTTCATTTCATTCTGATTTTTTCAATTTAATATGTTATGCTTTTATTTTATTTCTCTGACGAGGGCCAGATGAAAGGCCCAAAATGTTTAGTTCAGTAATACAAAAGTTTATTATAAATGCGCTGACAGGTGCATTATTACAGCTACTTAAAGCAAAATCTCTCCCGAAGCTCTATATTAATTGCTTACAAGCTAAGGCCTAACGACGAAACGGAATGGGGTTGTAGTTGCAAGACCAATCACAAGTGGTAAGTCTAAGTAAAAAAACTTACACACTTCTCTTTTCTATCTGTTGAAGTGACCAAGAGAATGTAACATTTTTTACGTCAGGGACCGGGGCGTAGCCAGGGGGGCAAAGGAGGCAATGCCCCCTTCCCGAAATATTTTCAGTTACGCTCGTCTCGGCGTAGGCTCGTCTCGGCGTAGGCAGGCAAGGGCTCACCCAGGGGGGGGGCATGGTTCTACGCTCCTACCACCATTTGACCATAATATCATCAACAAAATTAAAGCTTTTTGCATAAAGTGTAGTCTTAATTGTGTCCGACAGACGATGGCCCGTTGTACTTGTCGTTGCTTGTCATTGCTAGAGTATTTATCATCATAGAACAAGCCGGATGGATTAACCAGATAACCAAGATCCAAGTTTCTGTTACATGTTGAAGGTATTTTTGCAATAAATAAAGGTATATTTTTAATAAAAAGTGCGAAAAATTACATGTTTTCTCGTTGAAAAACCGCAAATATTCGTCAGCGGCTGGAGGTTTCGCATCCAGCCGCCAACGAATTGTTACGGTTTTCACATAAAAAATACTCATTTTAGCACACTTTTTATCGAAAAAGGGCATGGAGTGAGTGCAGTCACTATAGAAAGTTAAACAATATTTTCGCAGCAGGAGCGTATTTAGGCGGGGAGGCATTATGTCATGCCTCCCACCCCCCCTTTTGAATCTGCCTTTTAGTAAAAAAGAACAAAATTAATGGTTCTAAGTGACTGAAATATGCCAGACTCTTTTGATGGTTTCCGCAGATTATGGCCAGGGACGGATCCAGGGGGTTAGGATGAGGGGAATGCATCCTCCCACTAGACATTTTCAAAAATGTTTTTGATGTATACAATTTTTTCTATAATATTTGACCTCTTCAATAACTGTAAGCCTTCCCCCATAGCACGATTAATCGAATATGTGCGAACAAAATGCATCATATCTGGCGAAGCACTCAGAATTGGGGTCAAAAAATTTAACAAAATTTGCGTGAAAATTATACAAAAAGCATTAAAATAGCCACTACAGCATGTAAATTTTCAAAAAATTTCCGGGGGAGCATGCCCCCGGACCCCCCTACAGCTTTTTTCGTTTCTCAATCAGCTTCAAATTAGTAGGCCACCAAAAAAAATACGCTTCAAAAAATGTGAAAAAGCAGAAGCTTGGCAAAAGTAAGCGAAAGGAGGCTGCAACCATTCTTAGTTTGAGAAAATATAGAGTAAAAGTTAGGATTAGCACCTTATTACAGGGGTAAACGGGGAGGACATGGCACCGAAGCCCCCCCTGCGTGCGCCTATGCCTCCAGACCTCCACCACTGGGACAAGCCTATGAAGTTTTGCTCTCCCCCCCCCGAAATTTTTGGCTGGCTACGCCACTGGTCAGGGAGTATATGCATACTTAAGTCTTTGATTACGCACCTGCATCAAATGGTAACAAGAGACATATTATCCGCCTTGAAGTCTCATAAATTATTATGGAGTCAAGAAACCATTATCAGTAACTTTTTTAAAATCATTCTTTTACTAGTTTGTGTATAAACCTAAAATGTTTACAAATGCACTCAAATCGAACTATTTTACTGAAAAATTTTCTGCTTTATGCAGGTACACCTGTGCATTACTTATTTCTTGAGAGCTAAGCTAATATTTAAAAAAAATCTTTGAAGCGAAGTGACCTAAGCAATTTTTAGTACAGGGGAATTGCCACAGCTAGTGCATAACTCTCTTCTACTGCACACAATTAGACCGTAAAATTATGGTTAAACAAAGACATTAGCTGATGACTGCTAAGCCAGCCCAGCTCTATTGATTCCGTCAGTTTTAAGTAAAACTTCGATTTCGAAACATTTTGCAAAACATTTATCAATTCAGAAAATTCAAGCAGACAAAAAATGCTGCAACTCAAGAACAAATTGTTAACTTAAAAAAAGTTCAACATTTCGACAAAATTTTGAAAATTGCAAGCAAAACCTTCCAAAAAATCAGCAGAAAGGATGCCAACCGGCACTCGACTATCGATACACCGTAAAATCGAGTAAGTACCGTATATTGTCATTTCTATAGAATCCAGCTAACTCAGGGGTGGGCACACTTTTTGCACGAAGGGCCGCATTGGAAAAAAATTTGAAGCCGAGGGCCGCACTGCTTGAAAAAACAAAGTAAAAAAGGTCATCACGACCGCGAATGAACTATCTTCCGAAATTAAGCGAAAAGCAAAAAAAAGGTCATCACGACTGCAGAATGCAGATATTTTATTTTTCTCCCGAAATCAAGTGAAGAGCAAAACGAAGGTCATCACGTCCGCAAATGCCCTATATTCCACGCAATATCAGTAGGGTACAAGATTCATTTCTCTGCAAGTGCCCGCGGGCCGCATGAAACGATCTCGCGGGCCGTAGTTTGCCCACCCCTGAGCTAACCAATCTTTCACGAATATGAAATTATTGCGCAACTGATAACAGAAGTAGAGATGCAACAAGTAGTGTTTAAAACGGCACTAATTGAAGTAAAAGTCTGTAATGATTGCTTTCAGACAAGTGTTTGACAGTTCAACTGCCAGACATTCAAAGTGTTGTCAATATAACGTTGAATATATGGTTTGTAATTAAATTAAATGCATGACATGTTTTAGAGAACAGAATGCATTCACAGTGTTCGCATGCTATACTTAACTGTATCAAAAGCAGACTGTGTCAAGTTTGGCACACAGCCCCAAATAAGCGCTTCCAGCTGAATTGATATAACACAAAATTAAACACTGAATTTTTGTGAACAGCTTTTACCTATTCCAACAAAGCAACAGTCACGAAAAGCGATTAGAAAACGGTCATGCATTATTAACGTTACGCTAAATCTTTAATGAAGCCATTTAGTTTGTTGCAACAAGAAATTTACGAACATCATCTCATTTATTTGACTTACGAATAATTTTATGATACCCTTCGCTAAACCAAGGTCGCACTAATGGAATAGTTGCTATATCAACATAACTAAGCAAAGTTGGCGTAAAAAAAGGGTCACTTACGGTACAAATGAATTACGGGCAAACGTTTAAAATCTGAAAGGTGGGAAAAGATGTGGGACAAAGTTGAAGATCAAACATAACATTTGGATCACAAAAACCAATACGTTACAATTTCAGAATTCTACATCAGTTAAAAAAATTACGTCATTAATTTGGTCATAGGCGGCCCAAATAGCGTGACAAAATGCAGATTGTTGCAATTGGCCCGACGAAAGCCGATTCTTAGGGACTTCATCAATCATCATCATGGTAAAAAATTTCAAGTGTTGAATACTTTTATCGAAAGGCATATGAATACAGTTAAAGGATTGATTCAAGTTCAAATTCAAAAAAGTATTAGTTTCGGTCGAAGTCTCACAAATTACTTTGCTAAGTGGTCAAGTACCTTTCAAGAGCCAAAACGCAGACTGCTTTAAAAACAGGCCATCATCAGCCACCAATTATGGCAAGGAGATAGACATTTAGCAATAAAAAGCAAAAAGCAATCAATCAAACGGCGACACAGAACAACATAGCAATGTAAAAATTAAAAACTAAATCCTCTTTTATAACAAACACGACAACTTTAGAATGATAAATTAAGGAAAACTTTGCAATAAATTAAGTTTTTTACATTGCGACAACTTAAAATATTGTACCATCGACAAAAATATATATTTGGGCCAAAAGATATACTGTAATATATTCTTCATAAATCCACATAAACCTTTATCAAAAACCGCTTAAAACTGAAACTCGGGAGACTCCACTTACCTCCAAGCTTAAAGCAAAATCAGCACAATATTTTCAGCTCAATAACATAAGACACGTTTCTACTTTAAAAAAGAATGGTGGATGGATTTAAGTTTATTTGGAAGGTAATTACGCGTTACGATTTCTCAAAATCGATTTAAACCTTTTTAGACTCTTGGCATTGCATCAGTAATCGAATGAATTTCAAAAACTTACTGAAGTAAACAAAATAATCTACTTACAATAGAATTAGGATATCGCTAAAACCTCAAAAGACACACGACTTTCAAAAATCTCTTCGCTGTGATGGATAGAAACAGAAGGCCGAGAATTTTTATTAACTTTAAATTTGGGATTAGATATGATAAATTGATACAGCAAAATGAATAGATTCCATAAATGGTTAGAAAAGTGCAAAATACAACAAGAAAACCTTATAACTCTAAACAACTGAGACTTAAGCAAAAATAATACATCTTTGTGCAAAAATTATTCGTCATTTTTTTTTTGTTGCACTGAAATAGAAAAGATGACCTTATCAAATATCAAAAATACTCTTGTGAGAATTATTAACATTTGAAAACCCAGAATATTTGTAGTGAGTGTTGAACGATTTTTTAACCTTAATTTAAGCCATAGCAAATTTAAAAGCTCTTCGTTTCTGTTTTTTTTTTTTTTTCATGAAACAATTAAATGTCGAAAATAAGTACGCTCAGACCACGAGCTTTACATGTGAAGAACAAAGTCACTTTTTCCCCAGCATTGTCACCTCTAAAAAACAACTTGTGCCAAAAGTGAGTCTTGAATACTATTTTGAATTACACTACAAGAACCCTTTCAGCTTTAAAACCTCAAAGTTTTAAAGTTGGTACGCATTCAAAGTGTATCCAAAGCAGCTATCCAGGGACGAACCAAAAATGTTTACGGGGGCGGCTTGAAGTTGAAAAATGCTGTCTTGAAGTTTTGTAGGGTCTACAAGTATTGAAGAACCACAATGCATTACTAAGTATAACCAGAAATTTAAGGGGTTGAATTCCTTGCCTCCCCTCTCCCCCGATTGTATCGCCATCAGTACTACTTGTGACTCCTGCTGACCCAACTGTTTTTCCATCAAAAACAACGAAAAAAATTTTCTAAAAATTTATCGCACGATAGAACCTAACTAAGATTTTTCCGAAGGAAGCCTAGATTCATTACGCTTCCCTTTACAAAAACGAAAAAGCGTTTTTTCGATAAAGAAGAATTTTTCCGTCAACAAAGCAAATATTTTTAGTAAAGCTGCATTGCTGAGTGAACACCTTTCTTCACATGCACTGAATACCATGGGGGGCCGGTTAAAGTCAACTACAATTATCGATCAACGGAGCTCACGTCACGTGTCAATCTTATTTGCGTAGCAGTGAAAACTGACGCCGTTCATGAACAACAACAGCTCAACACGACGAAGGGTTAAGTTTCTAACCAACAAGTGACCAACACACGTTCTTCAAAAGCACTCGAAACCTCGGTTTCCGGACATCGTAAAACTAACATAAAATCGCCGTTTGTTCAAGTCGCAAACCTAAACCTGGTGCTAGTGGTTATCTAAACAAATAACGCAACTGAACATTACACTTACAACATAACGTAACTTATTAAAAATCTCGTCACACTTTGACGTTTAGCGAGCCGATGGGAAACACGTCAAACTTTTTCTTAAACGTTGAGCGCAACCACGCCGTAATTAACCGCCAATATGACAGTCGTTATCGCATAAGCAACATTAATTTCAATAGAGCACTTGGTTTTTACATCATTACACCATCGACTAACAACAAATCATGTAACATGATTTAAACCAAAACTAATGGTCCCCAGAAACGCGTCGACAATCGCGGTGTAAGTAGCAAAAACTTGCGGAGTAAAACGCATCAAAAAAGACAAAGCAAAGAACGCGGCTACATGCAGATAGGCGGAAAGCCATACTCACTCACCTCGCAATAGCATAGCATAGATGACCCATCAAAACTTCAAACCTGAAAACGAAACCTAGCCCCTTATAGTTAGTAGACGGAGTTTCCAACGGTTCCCACAATAGGATAAAAAGAGAGATAACAACAATGTATTCAATGCTTACAGGTGGAAAACCATTCTTTTAGTCACTGCCAGAGTTACGGTTATCTTAAAATTTGGAACATTCACAAACATTGGGAAATCTTAAAGGTGCGTTTATACGCGTCACGCGGCAATGCGACTACCATTACAAATCATACTGGCCTTCTCTAACGCGATATAAAATTTGCTAGCCTGCGTCAGGCAAGCTGATTGTTCAATGATGTCGTAACAATCAAACGTGTATTGTCTCATTTCCGTCGTCAAGGTTAATTTCAAACATTTTGTTAATACCGGGCGATGAAGCCGTAAAAATTGTGCAGGTACAATTCCTTGATTTTTATCACGTTGCCGCACCACAGTTCAAGGTCAAAACGAAATAAACAAAAAAAATTAGGTAATCGCGTTGCAGCTTGCCGCGTATCGGTAAACACGCCTTGATAAAAAAAAAAACAGTCTTTGTGAAGTTTTAGTTATAGTCTCTCCTTGCTCATCATTAATTAAACTTTTCCAGTTTGTGTGCTTGTTTGTATATAAGTGCTCGTAATCAAAAAGAAAACAAGGTTGCATTTACATCATGGTGAGACTAATCGAAGTCGTTCAGACCTCTGCTATGCGCCAACTGTTGGAGTAAAGAGTTTGTTAAGACATAAATAATTCATTGCTTCGACAAAATTGTGCACTTGAACGCGGTCCAAAAAACAATTCATGCATCTTTAATACAAGGTGTTTAGAGTTGATTCATCGTACAGTTACCAACTCTGTCTTTCTGTTCTCTCACAAAATGTATTTCCGCATTAAAAAAATAATTGTTCACGAAAAAATAACCGAAAAGCTTACTTAATGGCTAATCTAAATCAGCTTGGCATTTACTGCAGCAAACATAAGCGAATCAGAGGTAAGCATATCTAGTATCTACTGGAGATTTACGAGATGAAAAGTAATTCCACTTTTATAGAGCGCGTTTTGTATACTAACGGTAAACCGTTTTGTCACGGCTAACGTGAATACCCTAATCCCCTAATAACGGTATGAAATAACACTACAAATAGCGAAAATATTCAGGCTGCAAGCAGGGTAAAGGGCAAGGTTGTTTTGACGCGATAGCATAATGTATCCAAACCATTTTCGGCAACTTCACGTCATTTCGATCGATTATATAAAAAAGTAATGGGAAAAACGATGCAGCTTTCTGAAAAAAATGTGGCGTCGCAAGAAAGCGAGTAGGATATGTACGTACATAGACAGTTAAGAAATTATGCATCTTCTTAGCATTGATTTGACATTATTTGCAAGTATTAAGATAAAATGGAAAAAATTTCAATAGCATTCATGCCAATATTGACTGCCACGGCAAAGTTAAATGGTAATAGTGTTTTCGTCAAACAACATGCTTTAAAAGACAAAATTTTTACATGTGGGGATGTTAACAAGGCTGATAGAATTACAGTGCCTCAAAAAAATTCCAGCAAAACCTCTTTTATCTCTAACAACAGCAACTACTGCAGTGCTTAAATCAGCAAAATATCAGGAAAAGAGAAAAGTAAAAGCTAACGCAAAAACTCGAGAATATAAACTATTCTAATAAGAAATTTGAGATTTGCCACACCTTCCAAACTTTCCCTTACCTTAGATCATGCTTTCAAATATGCAAATAACCAGAACTTTAATAGATCTGACATATTACAATTTCAACAGCTCAGATGGCCGAGTGATAAGAGCGTCCGCCTCTAAACTGTAAACTCGGGTTTGATTCCAGTTGAGCCAAACCAATGACTTCAACATTGGTATTCACAGCTTCCCTGCTTGACGTTCAGCAGCGAAGCAACAGTGTAGAAAACAAGCCGGCAAGTTTACTTGTGCCGTTGGGAAGGGCAGTAAGCGGGATTCTCCCATCTTCGTGTGGTATACAGGTGGCAGACCGGCCGGCAACTTCTAAGCGAGCTCGTTATAGCGCTATGATCGCTTTCTCGTTATAGGAGGATAAATACGCAACTAATACGAAAATTAATACAATTCGGCGATAATTTCAAGGTAAGAATTGGGATACCTGTTTGTTCTCAGCAATCCTTACATGGACATGGACTTACAGTTTGTTTGGCTATGTAAGTGCGTTTTATTTATTGGGCAGTGCGCGGAGCACGCTTTCAAGACAAGAACACAATAACTTCAAAGAGATAACCCATTTAAGGATTACACCAAGCGAAACGTTATATGTCACATTAACAGCCTCTAAACTACATTCAAAGTAAAAGCCCACGAACAAGAGATCAAAACAGCCGTTAACTCAATAACAAACACGTTTTACTACAATCCATACCAACAAATTTTATACACTTGAATTAACTATGGGAGTTGATTGGCCTAAAGAGTTACGAATCCTGAAGTGGAGAATGCATGTCAAACAAACTTGAGTCGATGTTTAAATCTGAATCAAAAGATGAAAAATAAAATCAAAGTTTTCATTATACTCGCGGCACTACGCCGAAGCGTGTAACGGCGAGACCCATCTCTGCGGCTTAACGCCTGGACAACACAGCTCCGAAGAAACGTCCTAGCAGTAGCGAGTCGTTGGCGATACTGTGTCCGACTTGACCGGCCTGGGAATGGAACCCCAGAACTCTTGCACCGACAAAGTGTACTCAACAACTGATCCAACGCCGTTAGATTAAAAATTGACATAGATCATCAGTTTACAATCAGATAAACGTTATCACTGACGAACAAGATTTGAAACAAACTAACCGCAACATTTTGACTATACCAAAAAAACAAGATAATGCATTTTCGCATGTTAAACACAAAAAAATGGCAGCACGTCTCAAGTTTAAACCAAGGTCTTATGAACGCATTTGTCTCAAGCAAGCACATGGTACACTTTTGTAAAGGATTGAATTACACATGGGTTAGGTTAAGGCGAATGGTGTGTCATTGCAAACTTTCCCACCATTATAGTTTCCGTTTTGGAGTACGCAAGACGATTTTTATTCCAAAATTTTAGTTTTAAAAACGGAAACCTTAAAACATGATGCTGTCAATTTATAAGGGCAATGATATTACGTTGTTCCTTAAGTGCACAGTACAATGAGCAGGCAGACAATGTTAGACCAGGAAACACCTATCCTTACCATTGTTATTTGGACGAAAGTGCAAATTCTTAAAGCTACACTTACAATAACTTTGTCTAAGATAACAATCGGCGAACAATGCTGGGTGGCCAAACTATGTTGACAATTTACACAAGAACTCACATGTTCAAAATACGTTACAGGTCATACTTCACTCCTTCTTTGGTTATTTTTACGTAGCATTCAAATACGAGCACCGGTACGGAATTATCCGTACTTGTAATTAGGTTTCGTATCGGTGGTTTTCTGGTACTCACTTCCGAAACTCCTACATATTATATTTTGAAATCGAATTTGCAACTCTTGTCTCATACGCGCAACACATTGCAACATGAAGTTTTCACATTTCGGTCTAGTTTCTTAGTTAGCCTAATACTGTATGAAGTTCAAATAAGGTATGTTTTTTGTACACGAAGCCTCCATATTCTAACGGAACACAAACACACTAGTGGCTTAGTGACAAACACAATTATTCCTTTCTCAAATGCTATTAACACTAATCGTATCAGAATCAAGTGTCAAAATTGTTTGTTGTTAAACTAAATCATGTAAAAATTTCTTGAAGCAACTGAAAAGCAGTCCTTATATAGAAGCACATCACTTCATGCCCTCAGCCACGGCAGGCGTTACGGCATAATAAACGTTAGTGTTGTTACAATACATTGGGGGGTGCTACATTTTAATGTTTTGCCCTAACCCACAGATCGATTACAATTTAATTTTCTCTGATTAAATCTACCCTCACATTCTCGCAAGAGCGACCGGTATTTCGTTACTAGTTAACTTCAGCAAGAAAAGCCGCAAAAACGTTCGGTAACGCTTTGGTCTAAAGTACTAAATCTGCAGTAAAAGTAGCATTGACTGAATTGTTATGGAATTAAGTATTTTAGCCAGAAGTTCCTTCCTTCCGTGAATAAGCGAGAAATTTTAAAAAGGGAGGGGGAGTAAAAACTACAAACGCCATCATAAGAGGGTAGCATGTTTTAGTTACTTAGCCACAGTTGTCCTTTTTGCACTGAAAGCTAAAGCCAAAAGGGGGGGGTCATGGCACAATGATGCCCCTCTAAATACGCCCCTGCCTTCATTACTCAATTGACACAATCAAAAGCTACTCACCTTTAAATACTTTTTGCCGTTGTGGATACAATGCGCAGACGTCAAAACATGCTTAGGAGAAACCAATACACCAGCACAGCCTGTAGATACTTTCACCGCAGTAGAGAATGGAAACATTGTCGAAAATCTTTCTAACGATAAAGGATATCGGGTATCGTATCCAAAAATTGATCTTTTTCTTCGACTACGAATCTCAGATGCTTTTTCTTCAGTCTCACCGTCAGCAACGTCCAACCGAAGAAATTCTGATGGAACATCGGACACATTTACATGTGTAGCAATGCGAACTTGACGATACACGTCCAAAGTTTCAAAACTTAGATCATTTTCAACATCAGCAAGACTAAGAGTCTTCTTTCCTTTCAATATCTGACAGTTTTGGTCGCAATCTACTCGCAGTTTATTGTGAACATGACCTTGAAATTCAGCTCGGCCTTTCACCACTTCAGCCCCCGGTTTCAGATCAGGTAAAAGCGGGCGTTGCCACGAAAAGTCATCGAGACTGGATCCATGAGCTAAGCACAATAACCCAAGAGCAAAAAATGCTCTATTTAATACACAATGCATTCTCGCACTCGTAGCCTTCCTTTTCCTATTTTGCAATGTTTGCCATTAAAACTGTGTGGTTGAAGTTTATAAAATAAACTTTGTTAAACCACCACCAATCACTGCTACAACATTATGGCAAACTCACAGCTTCAACTGCGAACGAATGAGCTTTCGTACGCCTAGCCCTAATGTAGTTTCGCAACCTACAGAAGAAAAAAGGCATTACCTATTTGTACTTGAACAGACATCAGACGCTAAGTAAATCTATAAAGTAACCATGAGTCTGAGTAGTTGACCACTTATATAATAAGCCTTACCATGAAAATATTTGTAAAGCCAATTTTCATAATTTCATAACCTTTTTCGATAAATTTGTCACCAAATGGCCAACCTAGCTAAGCTAAAGTTTAAAAGTTAAATACACGTTTGAAATCTTCACCTCAAGCTGACTGCATAATGTTTAAGTTTGACCATTCATATTATGTTTATAGTGTACCGCTGTACCCTATTCAATTTACTGTAATATACGGTACAACAGAAAATATGCATTCGCTTCCAAACAAAAAACATATTTGACGGAAAAGTTTCCAAGATGGCAATATCAACAAAAAATTGCTTGTTTCGTTATATTTGTAATGCAAATTTTTCAAAAAATTTATTTTTGTTGACGATAGCAATATAATCCGGAAAATACACACTGTTATTCCGTACAGGCGTTTTGTTGGAAAGCTTAGGTAGATAACAAATTTACTTCGGAAGTTGTAAACAACAACAAACAAAAGTTCATTGGAAAGTTATTGTCAATGTACAGAGGTTATTGTCAAACAGAAGTTATTGTCAACGTAAGCCTCTGCTACGAATAGAGAGTGTAGGTCCTTACAGCACATTCTCTAGCTCCAGCATTGCTATCCAATGTCCAGCCAAACATGCTCGCTTGCTCGGGCAAGCGAATGTTTTTGAGAAAGAGAGATTTCATTAGTAAAACCTTTTAACTTGGTGTTTGCTCACAATTCGACGCGCAGTTGGAAGTGGCAGAAGTAAATCTGCTTCATCTTTCAACTGCGTGTAACTACGTGGATAAGATGCCTTTGAAAGCAACGGTAGCGTGTCTAAAATCACAGTTTAACATCATAGTATTGCACTTAAAAACGCTATGACTTACAGATTTCGCGTAGATCAAAACAAAAGATTTTTAAAAGCAGGATTTAGTAACTGCTTTCTCACCACATTGCTATCTAACTCAAGCATTTTAGAAGAAAAGCTTTGTTTTATTCATAATTTGAAAAGAAAGCTTTGAATACACGTTAGTAATGTAATGGTCATGATCAATTCATAGCTAATAAGATACCGGAAAGTATTGAAAGTAATGATGCTCTTGCAATCACCGCAAGAGCATCATTACTTTCAATACCTACCGGTATCTTACTAGTTATGAATTGATCATGACCATTACATTACTAACGTTGATCTCCAACTGCTTAATTGCAAAAAGAATTAATCTAAGCCCAGCAATATAATTGCATCAGCTCCTGAAGCATCAAACAGTGGGTCATAATATTCCGCTGGTAGCATGACTTTTTATAGTCTTGAGAAGGACTGGCCTTTACCCTAGAGACAAACGCACGCGATTAAATTGATAAAACTTTTAATCAAGAACTTCACTCGCATCCTTTTCACAAGATTGAAATAGTTTTCTTTCTTTTTACCAAGTTAGCGCGAGAAAAGGTTAAATTCGATGAAAAAAGAACAAAACTAAACACATAAAGAACACTGTCGCAATATTTGATAAAAAATGGCCAGCGCTTTTAATGCAGCGTAAACTCCAAACTACGTTCCGATTCTCAACTCCGAGTTCAAAGTACCTTGGAAGTACAGTCAACCCGTCAGAAAATAACGTTTCCGCTATACTTCCTTCCCAATGTCAGTGAGTTATGATCGAGCAAGTAGCTATTGCAAAATATTTCACCACAGTCGGATATTTAGTGTTAGTCCTCCGTGTAACCTTTTCCAAATGCTTTAGACACAGGATGTAAATTTTTTTATTGCATGCCTTTAATCAGCTTGCACAATGTGGCTTTCATTTAGATTTTCGACAATTTACTACGAATGTTAAAACGGTAATCTTGTGAGATATACCTAAGAAATGTCACTGAAATACAGTGGCGTAACCAGGCCTTTTTGGGGGGCAAATGCCCAAGGTCTTTTTCAAAATGCCCAGGGTCTTTTTCCAGGTGTTCGTAATGCCCTTAAGCTAAGGTATAGTTAAAGCTATTTCGCGGTAATTTGCACACAATTTCTTTGTTTTGATGAACTTCAATATCGGCCTACGCAAATAATTTTGCCATTAAATACATAAAAATTGGAAATATTTGTGAAGTTTCGGTATTTTCTTTGCTTTTCAGTTTCTTTGGAGCTCACTTTAGGAGACTGTTGTTTGGACCAAGCTAACAGTGCTAGTTTAAATCACTGTTTCTCTAAGTGGGCCATATCGCCCCCTTGTGGGCGAAAGGGAATAGGAGGCGAAAAGGGAGCAATGGCACATTCTCGAAACATTAACCCTTCCTCGAAACATTAATAGCACATTCTCGAAACAAATGGTACAAACAAATAATTAGTTACAGTGTATGTTGGGAATTGAGAAACGTATTAAAAACACTTTATGTCATTACGTTATTAAGTTATTATCACCAGAAGAAAAGAGCTATTATTAAGCTAAAATAGTTTCAAATTTCTTTCGGTCATAGTGACCAAAAAAATCGGTCATTGCCAAAAATATTCGGTCAATGACCGACAAATGACCGAAAAAAAAATAGGTTCCAGTACAATGTCAGATTAAGACTTCAAGTTTTGCTGGTGGTACGAACAAATTTCTGGAGTGCGGTGATTTTTATCACCCCGACTCAGATATGGGCCACGTATCACACCATTACAGTAATTCTTTAGGTCTATTAACATGACATATGCTATGCCACAGAAATTCTTGAACGTGAGTCACAGTGGCGTAGCGAGAAATTTTAAAAGGGGAGGGGGGCATAATTTCCACATTTTTTCAAGCGCATTATTTTTTCGGCAGATCAAATTTGAAGCTGATTGAGAAACAAAAAAAGCTCTAGGGAGGTCCGGGGGCATGCTCCCCCGGAAAATTCTTGAAAACTTACACGCTGTGATGGCGATTTTAGTGCTTTTTGAATAATTTTCAGACAAATTTTGTTTAAATTTTTTGACCCTAATTTTGAGTGCTTCGCCAAATATGATGCATTTTGTTCGCACATTTTCGATTATGCGTGCTTAAGGTGTAAGGCTTACTGCTATCGAAGAGGTGCGAAATTATGGAAAAATTGCGTACATCAAAAACATTGATGAAAATGGCTGGTGGGAAGATGCATACCCCCCATCCTACCCGCCTAGATCCGCCCCTGGCCGTAAGCTACAAAAGCCATCAAAACAGTCTGGCATTTTTTAGTCACTTGGCACCATTAGTTTTGTTCTTTTTTACTAAAAGGCATAGTCAAAAGGGGGGGGGGCATGGCACCATGCCCCCCTAAATGCTGCATCTGGTAGCGAACGCTTTGGGTCATCAATTCTTTTTATTAGGCCTACTTAAATGCAGTTACACTCAGCCACTCAATGTGGTCAGTAGAATTAAGGTTTGCAGAGCTTCTTTGTTTCACTTTTTTACGAAACTCGGATGTTAAAAGGTGTCAATCGACGCAATTAAATTGATTACATAATTTTGTTGCTGACAACCAAAAACGCTTGTATCTAGATGCAATATTTCATATTTTACCATAGCTCGCTGTTGATGCTTCGCCATTGGACAAATGGGCAATGGCCAGGGTCTCAGCTAACTCTAGTTACGCCTTTGCTGAAACACAATGTGAATAAATTACACGTTGGAGAACACCTTATGCTAAAGTGTAAATACAGATGTCTGTTTGTGTGGGCATTAGCAAATGCAATATGTACTGCTCAAACTAAAACAAAGAAACCTTCTTTTCAAATTGTTTTGCTTCAAAAAATACTGCAGTACTATGTACATTGTACATCCCTAAAAGTATATCACGATAACACGTAAAAATATATTCTCTTTTCTCAAGTTTCAAGAAGATTAATACAATGCCAGGATTTTTCCAATGATCACTTTCAAGAATTAACTCCCCAGAAATTTGGTTTTATATTTGTCCTCGAGTTACTCAGTATCGCTTAGCCTGTATTTTGAAGAATCTTGATCCTTGCGCCAATACCAAGAAACTGCAGCTCTTTCATTTCGTATCGAAATATAACGAAACCGTGAACTAACATAAATGGTCCTAAGTTGTAAGTCAGGCGGTTTTTTTGGGGGGTCAAGTTCGTCGTTGAACTAGTCAGCCCACAATCTGAAATGGTCTAATTTGAATAAGACAGCTTTTTCATAGTCGCAGAAGCGCCAATAAATATGCAAAACTTTAGCAAACCGTAAAGCTACAATGAAAGCGAGCATACAATGACTTCCATAGATGCCAAAATAGTTAAACATAGCAATTTTGTCATTTGCACCAGGCCCAGGTGTTGTCACAAAATGTCGCACATCAGCAGTTTTAAAGATAAAACTTTTGTCGTTTTACATTATTCGTTTCTTATCTGATATGTCATTGTTGTCGTGGCCCCAGTAGGCTACATTTCAATTTACAGCTTACCGATTTATCACGCAAGGCCATTTGACGATACTGTGGTTTCTATCCGTGCGCGATATGGCGAAGTCCAATGACACAGCATGTTTTTTTGTTGTAAAAGAAATAGCAATAATCATAAATTATTTACCGGCAGATTGGCGTGGTGATCGCCATCGGCACGGTAGATCATCGGTTCAAATCAGGGCCAATGAAATCGGGCGCGGTGTCGCAAACGGCTCGCCAACGTTGCAACGTTTCTTTATAACTGCATTTTTCAAGCGCTAAACAGCAGAGATGGGCCCCATCACTCGCTACATGCTTCGGCAAAATACTGCGAGTAGAATGAAGGTTTGATTTGATAAACAACAACATCTTTTTAGTTTTCTTTGTTTTAGCTGGAAAGTCGGGACTTCAATACTCCAAGCAACTCACATCGGAAAGTTACAACTAATTGAAGCTGAATGAAACCTGTCACCGGATCTGGCAGCAAACACATCGTTCTTGCATTGTGATAGTAAACTGAGTACAAGTCTGCCTCAACTCGTGGAAGTGTTAGGTCAAAGGGCCAAACAAGCTAGCGCAATTTCCGAAATTTGAGCCACCTCGTTAATGCAAGAATTTCTCCTCCGCCATTCACCCTCGTCTAGGTTCTTTTCATGTATTAGTGAAGTATCAGTATCTCATAATACAATAAAAACTTGTAACTACAGGTGCAAACCACTTGATTGTCGACCGAGGTTGAACAACATTGCTACTTTGTCGTTTTCTGCTACTGAAGAAGATAAATGCAACTCTGATGTTCGACTTTCATTGCGTTTACATAATACTCGTACTTTCAATCAATAAGTAATACGATGTTATGCAAAAGAATAAAAAAAAACTATCTTTGCCAAACTGCAAAACTATATCACTGTTAGGAAAAGTTTTTGCATAGGTAAAAATGTAAACTATGTCGGCAAAAATCTATGTCATGCATAAAGTTATTTTCAGCTTAAGTAAGAGCTTAACTCTTCAAAAACAAGACTTCATTGTTTTAACACTTCAACAGTCTGATGCAAGGGTTCATTGCAATCATGCATGGCACAGGTTACAAGTTAAAGACGACATTTAACTATGTGGTATCAAGAAGATTTGATATTTCTAAGATCCTCTTCCAACTATAAGCACAAAATTCATACTCATAGTTCGCCCTGTATACATATATTTATTTATATTCCGTCACGAATTCTATTTGATTCTATTGGTATAAGATTAAAACAGCACGGGCGATAGACGGGTTCATCTGTGAATAAGATTCTATGACTGAATAAGATTCTAATATATCGGTACTAGAGTTCCACTAAATATGTTCACGTCTGAGAATTGCCACGCGTCTACGGTACATGCGGTGTAATCAGCTAGGAATAAATTTTGTTTTATTTGCTGCTTTGAATCTGACTATTTGAACATGAAGCTCTTTCTGAGATTCAGACATCGTTTCAATTTGCATTCATCAATATAATTTCTGGGCTTGTTCTTAACTTTTTCAAAATGGCCAGTGTGAGAGACGCTTTCCATCAAAAAATCACAAAGGTGAAAACTAGAATTACCGGAAAATAACGGAGACCCAATCGGTAAACGTATACACCTACCGCGCCGAATACTTTTTACTCGTCGCCTATACTATGACGTAAACAACAAGGTAATCTTGATGTAAATGCGAAAATAGGTGATTATTTAATTCTACTGCATGATTATAAATGCTAAGCTCATCAATACGAAGCTATACACACATCGATTCCGTGGAGAATTCGTCATTAACTGAAACTGTAGCGGACGGATGTTCTTAGTGAAAGACGAGGAATTAATTTTTATGTCAATTAGGCACAGGCCACAACCACGACATTCACAAACTATGCCAAAAACTAATAATTTATCACTACAAACTACAATGGCTGTAACATAATTTTGTTGTAAATTATCGCATGTTCTTACCGGCCGATTAGCTTAGTTGTCAAGCATACGCTATCGGTATGGGAGGTCTGGGATTCGATTCCCGCGCCGGCCTAATCGGACATAGTGTAGTCAGCGACTCGCTACCGCAGCGACGTTTCGTCGGAGCTGTGTTGCCCAGGCGCAAAGCCGCGGAAATGCGCCCAGTCACTCGTTACACGCTTCGGCGTAATACCGGGAGTATAATGAATATTTGATTTTTTCTCACATGTTTCTTTATGACCAGCTTTCGTAATAAAAATGAACGAAACGGAAGTGATGTCTATTCATCCTCTTAGAACGAAGACACATTGTGTAACTTTAAAAAATGTTTATTAAAGTTCGCTCCTAGGAGAATCGATGAATCAAGGACTTGTTACGTTTGCACATTAGTTTTGACATGCTTTTTCTTGTACTTTATTGTCTTGATGTTTGTTCAGCTGCGTATATTGGTACAATGGATACATTCAACATTGTTTTGAAATGATAAAATGACACTTTTGTTGCCACAGATATTTGCCTTCACGATATTACAATTTAATATAAGGAAAAAATTGAGTTTAACAATGTCTCAAGAAGAAGTCAACAACCACAAAACACAAAATGTTACTTAAATCGAACTTCAAAAGACTGGGTTGCACTGAGCTCAGTCATGAACTAAAACCCAGTAATTCGTGACTCATGTTTCTCAACTCATTTACGTCATAATTTGTCCAAAATGGATCAGAAATATGCGACTTGCACATCGGACAAATTGTACAGCTAAATCGGACAAAATACAAAGCTTCCGACAGGTGAGATAAAGTTTTTTCGCTTAAACACTGCAACTTTGAGTTGTTTTCAAACCCTAACGTTTTAAAGCACAGTAAAAAAAACTGCTATCCTTTATATGTTTGTTAATCGAGCCGTAACTTTGCATCTTGTTTGCACGTGCACTGAAGGAAGTATTGCTGTACAGCTTTAGTAACCAAATCTATTTTCCGCGTTATATTTTTTCATTAGTAGCACCTGGTTAGTTTATAGTTGGTAAACAGTTCAAGTAAAATTTATAACTCATTTTTTGTTCAAACAAAAAAACACAAAAAGTTAAGCCGAAATAACCTTTATTATCATAAATCGACGATTCAACAACAAACACTCTGCTGTCATCATCAGTAGAGTGCAATGTCGCATGTTGTCAAAACGCCCAGTTACGATGCAGTTTCGTTTTTTTTTTCCTTCCCACACTTTCCATCTCATACTCATTGTGATATTAAAAAAAAAAACGAAGATACGCGTTACAAAAAAACTTAGACCTATGCTAAGAAGTTCGGCATGGATATTTAGGAAAAAACTAACGCTGTAAAATCGCAACAGCCTGCTCTGCCCCTAGAGTTCATTCTGACGCATCATAACAAGTGAAACAACCTTTCAAAAGTTTACTACCTGTACATATTTTATGAGTTGTACCGAAATGAATTGCTCTACCTCATGCTATTGGGCACTTTTGACAAGCTATTTAACTTCAAATGTAATATTGCATGCACTACAAGCAGTTATAAAATCTTCAAGATAAAAATACGTTGTTTGAAAATAAACTTCAAGCCTTATTCTGACAGAAGTTGCATTATCCTTATAATGAATAAAAAACTATAGAACCTTATCACTGACACTATTCTCAGGCTTCCGTATTCTTACCACTCCACTACTCGATTCTATAAAACTATTTGCAGAACAAACTTAAAAGCATAAAATTTTTGCCATGCCTAAAACTCAAGAACTGTATCGAATTGTTCTCAAAAGCTTGCAAAAATTTTATTTGTTGCAGTAACTAATGTACTTAGCCAAGTTCAAGAAAACCAGGAATATTATTATAATTATATAACATCAAATTTTGTTCGTTCTCTTTTTTAGGTTGTTCAACATTGCTATGCCCACTTTTTTATTATTTCCAGCCACAAGCTCATATTATTTTAACGCATCAGGCTGAAATCTTATCTCATCTAAATTGTAAAAATTTGAGAGGTAAATCGGACGATTGTTTGCAATCATGTTGCAATTTCTACAAGGTTAATAATATAAGTGATTGTGTCCTATTAAAGACAATAATTAAGTTTCATGAAGATACCGGTAATTACTTAATAATGCAATACTATCAGGACTAACTCAGTCTTTGGGGGCTTGTTTAGTTAAAAAAGATATTTGAAAAACAGTTAGTAGATATTTCTACTTTGTCATTCTACTATGCTGACGTAAATTTCAAGAACGACGTAACTGCAAAACTGTGATTGTTGAGAAAAAACAGTTGAAAGGTTCAGACGCGTGCCCTTCCGTTTCTGTTTGTTCTTTAACGCTCATTTTTTGTGCTTCGACTGAAAGAGCTCTTATCTACAAACCATTAATTTTTGGTAAATGGGGATTTTTGAAAATGGTGTTTTGGGGGGTTGAAATTGAAACCTATTCATTACGTTGTTTTATTAATTTATTATATTTGCTTCTTTTTCAAGCATAAACCGATGAAACAGCGTAACTGCAAAATGAATTGCGCGATCTCAAATTTTAGCAAAATAAATCAAAAGAACAACGTAACTGCAGTGTCACGCAATAATGTTTTGCAGTTAACCAACGTTGTTTTTGCAATTTGTCACTGAATGTATGAAAACATTTGTACGTTGTTCTTCCGATTTATCATCAAAGAAAAAACGCCACTATTGCAAGACCGAAAAAAACGTAAGTAACGTTACGGTGTTTTCATAGTTTTTTAGAGATTTACAAACAAGAAAGAAATCTCAAAAACCGCGTAAAGTACTCACCGTCTTTTTGTGATTCATCGACGTAATATTATCAAGATAAATGCTACACAAAAACAGCGTAACGAACGTTATGTTGTTCTTGCAATTTATTACTGCATTTTGAGTAAAATGACGTCATGAAGGGAGTAAAAAAAGGAGGGAAATAATGATTGGGAGGGAGGTTTTTATATCCAGTGTTAAATAGGCCCCGGTAGGACACCAAAAAATACAAAAAACTAAAAATCGAAAAAAATGCAGTTACGTTGTTTTTGATATTTACGGCAGTATGGTAAAATTACTTTTTACTAAATCTGAATACATAACTGCACACAAAGTAAACTGTTCGGTCTGTCAGGACTCATCAGTGCAGTCGGTGATTTTTTATCAATGACGACACGCTGCACGTGCAAGACAAACTCCATCAATGTCAAACCTGTCCATTTTTATCATGAAATTTGTTTTTGCAAAATGTCTGTTTTTAGCACCGTTTCCGACAAATCTGAAATGAATGAAGACTTACAAGAAAAAGATAACCGAAACGATGCATTAACTCTGCGAAGGTTGGGAATGTTAAAAATTTGAGTCCACCTTTGACATCAAATTATGAAAATCTATTTATAATCACAAGGTAGAGTAAAACGCAGCAAGCAATGGCTTGCCTTGGCGGGTCAGGTTTAATTCCATGGTTAACGATGTTTATCCTATGAAAGAGTAGGAATTTTGAGGCACCAGAACACAATTTCATTTAAAAATCACTCATGCCAACATTGTCAAATTTTCTCTTGACATTACGGAGTATCGAACCAACACAAGAAACTTTAATTCAATTCCAACATTAGCAATTATTGTTAGCAACTATATCAATATAGAATTCAAAACCGACGTAGCTTATTTTGTAGCTGCTTTTTCAAACTGGAATGAACATTACGAAAAAAGTGCAGTGTTACAACAAAAGGTACGTCATTCAACGACACTAGAAAGCTTTACAGATTATTGGCTTAAGTCAGATTCCGATTCGTTTTATAGCTAAGAAGTGAAGCGTATAGTGTAATCGCAAATCATTGATACCATCAGAAAAGCCAGTACACACACCTTAATAAAAAACGTAAATTTGGTGAGAGATTTCATAAACAAGTCCCTAGAATCTAAAAAAACACGAGTAACTTTCGGCATGGGTGGCCGATAAAATATTCGTCAAAGTTGGTAGCAAATAGAACACTAACTACTTTCTGTCGAAACATTGTAACTCTTAGCTTTATTTTCTGACGGTCGTCCAAGTTTTTAAGTTTTATTAACCCACTACATACTATGTCAATTTTTAGTAGGATTTCTGCATCATAACCAAATTTTAACACCTTTATCATAGTGATAATGAGATCAAGAATTTGGTTGCAAACCAAGTTGCCCGTGAAATCTTGCTCAATGAAAAACGGACATAGACTGAGCAACCGTTCTATTCTGTACAAAGTTATTCGCAATCACAGACGACTCGGCTCTGCGTAACTTCCATAAGCCAAATCTAAGGTTTTCCTGAACAGTGAACAACCGAAGCACGACCGATGTAATTGGAAGATCGACCGCTCGATAATGAGTCGGGTAAGCACAGTGCTGCCGCTTCTCGCCAAGCAGCAGCAGACTACGTTTGTACCTGTGTTGCCTGAATGCTAATCGCGGGATGAACTCATGACACGCTTTTGCGTATGCTGTAAATCCAAGATGATTAGAAAATTTAATGTCGGTTTTACGGTTTCCTATCTCAACACGATAATTAACCTTAATCGTAAAAAATGCTAAGTATGTTGGTGTGATGTCAAAATACATCACAATGGTACGAAATACGCCATTCTAGTTGTCACACAAGAACTATATGTGTGATGCGTGGCATACGCAACGCTTCGGTTAAGTCAACCTGTATGACAGATGAAGGAAAAAAAGCAGAGCTAAGCATTGTTAATCGTTTGTTTCATTGGCTATCACACTTCGCTAAACGTAAACAAAAAAAAAACCGCTTAGCGAAAAAATGAGCTAAAATGTGTCATTGATAACAATCTTTATGTTCACACATATATTTACATATCATACCTACTTATTCTGGTCAAAACTCATACGAATCAAAGCGATAAAAAACCAAAGCGGCAACACAAACCTTTCAAATTGATAGGTGTGACTAATCGCTTACAGCCGAACTAGCCAATCAAAAGACTCCATAATGCTTTGGCCTTTATCTACTCAAAATGAGAAACATTTTGTTTACATTTTTCGCATGTTCAAGAATTACTTCAAAAATCAAATCTTCATGGTACTCGCGGTATTACGCAGAAGCGTGTAACAAGTGGCGGGGCTCATCTCCGCGGCTTAGCGTCTGGGCGACACAGTTCCGAAGGAACGTCGCAGCGGTCAGTCGAAGCGGCACATTGTTGCCAAGGGCACGCCACCGCTGCGACGTTGCTTCGGAGCTGCTGTGTCGCCCAGGCGCTAAGCCGCGGAGATGAGTCCCGCCACTCGTTACACGCTTCAACACCGCGAGTATAATGAAGATTTGATTTTGACTTTCTAAGAATTACATTTCACGAGTTGCAAAATTATTCCATTCCTTATTGTCGAGACGGCATACACCCCGTAAAACAGAATAATTCTGTTTGTGACATAGCTCACAGAAACTTATATAATATAATCACTTAATACTTTGTATGCGCTTGTGCTTTTGCTGCTAATTTAGTTTATAGTTTTAATAGTAATTTTTTTCAATTTCGGTACAAAATGTAATGCTGCATGACCGGTAGGCGGTATACTGATTATAAAAGTCAATAAAACTACGTAATGGTGATACTGTACAATTTCAAATGTTTGACTAAATTTTTGCCAAAGAAATCCGATGCTACTAAAAGGCTTTTATTGCTTAAGAAATTGGCCAACTTCAGAAGGATCGCAACTAAATCATTACAACATGAAAAAGGAATTCGTTCCTTATCGCTACGCAGCGTTGTAATTAGCCTGTGGTATGCAATCAATTACTATTACATATACTAATAAGCTTCCTACATATAAAATTAAGATACGAAGCAACGTGTGGGTATGAGATAACATGATCAAGTACGACTAATACCAATGCCATCTCACGACTAACAGGAAAATGCAACTACAAGAAATGAAACGTTGTGCCGTAGCCAAATTCAACAATCAGTCAACTCAGATAGGGCCTTTATTCACAACAAAACATGTTTTGGTCCATTTTTTTTACTGCAGTCCAGAAAATTCCAAAACGAAGAATTGTTTCGATAAACAACCTTTTTATGTCATTCGCATCTTGTCATATCGAGAAGATCACAAAAAATTTATTTGCTCATGAAAAGGTTAAGCAATGTAAAAGAGGCTAGTTAATGTAACCCTTTAGAGCACTGCAACTTAATTCTCGCAATTGGATGTTTCAATACCATAATCACAGATATCATCAACATTGCATGCTATGCAGGGCAAAACTGTTGCTTGAGCAAGTGAATTGTTGGTAGTCAACATAGCACCATGCTAATTTATGAACTTAATTATACGATAACTTTTCTGAAAAGTTATGGACCTTTACGTTTTACACCTGCTTACATGACCTTAAATGCATCTTGAGCAAAACTAATTCAGAAAAGGTTTACAACTTTCCTAGAGCTTGCTTGCATTTCCCAGGCGTTCCAGTAAAAACTTTATCATTATCATAAGCTTCCAAGCTTTAGGGTGGAGCTACATTATAGACTAGTGTTCTGTAGCTAATTTGCATTCAGAAGAAAAAAAAACGAACAACAAGAATTTTTTACTTAAAGTAACAAATTTGTCTGAAACTGAATTTGGCTACTTTAGTGAACATTAACACCAGGTAGAGATTATTCATCATCTGTAAAATAACCTCAAGTTATTAGCCTGTTTTTTGACTAAGAAGCTCAACAGCTAACATAGTCAATAAAGTCACTAGAGCACGCAGTAGCAATTAGACCATGTCTAGATTATTATCACCAATTTTAAATAAACAAGTCCATGTAGAGTCTTGAAAACATTCAGTCAAGTGTCATTTTCTCGAAATTTTCAAAGAATTTACATCTCACCAAAACGAAACACAAGACCTCTCTTGGCTATTTAATTCAGTCTTTTAAGCGTGGGATTTATCTTCTCGGCATTTCAACCATATTTCTGATGGCTTGAATTTCTTCAAGAGGCCACCACTGTTATTTGCCAAGGCTTGCTTGCTAATATACAGTTAACAATTTCGATTTTAAAAACGCCAAGTCACTCAATCGCTATTAAAATGCCGCTAAAGCATCAACTTTACCAGGCATATATCTCAGACACATGGGAGACAATTTAATAGAAATACTTTTTCAAAGACTTTCGGGTAAACCTTATGTAAATGACCTATTTAGCCCTTCTTCACATTCAACAAGTTCGTTCAACATTTAGTATCATGAAGTCTACTTCGTGCCTAAATCTTTTTTTTGTCTTTTTTTATATTTTGAAATTCCCATAGCCCAATAGCTTGCTCAGATAGATTTTTTCGTATATGCATCTGCCTGCATTGTCAGCAAACATTCAATACGATGCGTGACATTCGCATATAGTTCTGCCCCATCCAGGTTTAATTGGAACGCCTTTTCAGACACAGCTATTAAGAGACGCTCAAACTAGCGACACACGAAGCCATTTCGTCCGCAGCGTGAAAGTAAGTCTATTTAATTTTTTCACAATTTCTCAAAATATACGAAAACACAAAGAAGCATGCAGTGATGAGGAGATGCGAAAGACCTTAGTTACAACCAAAGGGTTGCGCTGTCACCGAGTCTGCATCTCCTCGATAAAGTTTAAGACACACACGAGGTAAAAAAGAAAAAACAAGAAACACACAGCACGACAAAACGAACAGAAGCACGTTTTGCGTAAGTGCGGTTTAATGAAAATTTATCAGAAGTGAAATTGTGCCTTAAACGAGGAAAGTCTTAATTGAAGAATTAAACGATTTTTAACAACATAGATTTAAATTAAAACTAGGCCTATAACTTCACAACTAGTAGAAATAGACTTTTAATCATTTTGTATAATATTTTATGTAGAAGAAAAAAGGTATCTATTAAGCATATGAAAAGTAAATAACACATTACAAGTAGATAGCAAGTAGAAAATAAACTTTTGAACAACATCCTGTTTAAATGCGCAGCAGGAAAAAAGGCAGTCATTACAGTGATGACAAGGTATATTCAATAAGTATACTGTATACATAGCACATAATTATATCATATGATTGAGCACCAATTTTACCAGTTCTTACGTTGGTTGTTGAGTATTGAGAAAATACTGTTTTAAAATTTTAGCTAAACTTTTAATGTTTCAATCAGGAGTCGCCCTCTGTTTGATTGACTCAGGCAAGTTATTCTAAATATTAACTCCAGAAGTTTTCATCGATTGTTGAGTTTTGGCTAAATTAGTTTGTTGTACATAATACTTTTCAGACGAGGCAGCTCTAGTGGGATATGAGTGAACCGAGGATGCTTTAGTAAATTTAAATCTTTCACCACACATATCGGGAAATTTGTTAGAGTGGTCTTTGATCATAAATTTTGCTAGTTTTAATTTGTAAATTTCATTAATTTGAAAAATTTAAGTTTTTGATACAAAGGGAGTAATTTGGTTTTTTTACCAAAACGTTTACATATTATTCTAACAATGCGATTTTGGCTGACTTGTAGTTTTTGGATAACGAATTTGGATGAATTTCCCCAGTTAATGATTGCATATTGCATGCGAGAATGCACTATGCTATAATATACGGGTACTAATGCACGGAGGGGTATAGGTATTTACTTAAATTAGATAAAGCACCAGCAGCAGTAGATAGTGTTGTTTTTATACTCTCAATAGGCCTATTTACATGAACGGATTTGATTATGCGGGTTACACGCTTCAGTTTTAGTTAAGGAGATTTTTTAGTTTAACTGGCTGTTCTTTCAACGCATGTTTTATCGGGTTGAACCTACCCGTTGCATGTGAGTAATTTCCAAACCGCAAAGCTTACTGAAGCAGAACGACGTAAGTTTGCGTTTGACGTAAGCGGGTTGGATTTAGCGGGTTAACCCGCTTAAATTGTGAATGTAAATCGGCTTAATATGTCTTTGCCAGTTGAGTTTGTCATCCCTATACACTCCTAGATATTTAACACAGTCACTGCGTTCTACATTACTGCCATTTATCGTTATCGACAAGGAGGCATTGTCTTGGAGAAAAACAAAAATTTGGTTTTTGCTATATTCAAGGAGAGGTGCTTAAATTTTCACCAATCACTAATTTTGCTTAGCTCTCAGTTAAACTTTACTTCTAGAGCAGTATTATTTTTGTGAGATAAAGTCAAGAAGCTGTCATATACAGTTGTTTTAACGTAAGAACAGTAAGCTATTGTACGTCATTAATGTATATTAAAAATAATGTGGGACCGAGTACACTGCCCTGCGGAACGCTTATGTCTCCAGTAGTGAGGACGAAAAACCATCGCAATAAACCAGTTGTTTACGACTTGTGAGATATGACTTGATTAATGTTTTAACTATAGGCTACTTCTGATACCACACTTTTCTAGTTTGTATAAGAGCATTTCGTGATTTACCGTGCCATAAGCTTTGGCTAAATCCATGAAAATGGCGCAAACCTTTGAATTGTAGTCCAAATTATCGATAATGTGTTGGTGAAGATGTGCCATTGCTAGGTTTGTGAAACAGTTTTCCCTAAACCCAAATTGAGTTAACACAAAAACATTACATATATTTATTCCAAAAATTTATGAGTCTTCTTTTTATCATACAGTAGTTTCGAGGATATTGTTAAGTGCCGGCAGTACAGATATGGGACGATAATTTTTTGGTTCTAATTTTGAACCCCCTTTGTGCAAAGAAATCCCATCGGGGCACTGACCTTTATCTAGGCAGTGGTTAAAAATTTTCGTCAAATAGCCTACTGATGAATATTTAGCAGCTTTAATTCACTTTGTCGGTACTTACATCGATACCTGGTGCTTTAAAGAACCTATGTATCTCTAATATTTCACTTTCACAAGTAGAATCTAAATACATGGAGTTTTTAATTTGGAGTCCGTGAAACGACTGTGACAGTAAAGCCGAAGGCGAGACATTTACAGTTTTAGCCATTTTGCGGCCAATACTGCAGAAATGTTCGTTTAATTCCTGGCATACTGCATGTGGGTTGCTAACCGTTTTCCGTTTACGTGCAGCTGTGAAGGCAAAGAGTTAAAATTACGTTTGATTCTTCGTAAAATTTTGTTGACTACCTTCACGTCACAGAAATACCACCACTTTTTTCAACCAAGTTTTGAAAATGATTTTGAAAATCAATTCTTTGAAAATAAATTTATAATGCGCGTTAGATTATTTTTAAAGGATTTGTATTTTCTAAGGTCATTTTCATCTCTACATTTTTTAAACTCGGAGAAAAGTTTCTTTTGATGTTTTATGGACTTCAAGATTTCATGCGTAATCCAAGATTTTTTAGCATGTTGATATTGCTTTCTTGATTGACTAACCTTCGGAAAAGTTTCATCAGTCGCCGCAGTCAGACATTCGATTAACTCCTCTAAACCAGTGTTCTCAACCTTTCTTCTTTTGAGGCCCATTTTCAGTGTCAAAAAAATACTCGGCCCACAAAACCTTTAACACAAATTTCGAGAGTCATAAAATGTTTTAACAACGTCACAAGTTAGTAAACGTGGGTCGCGGTTGTTTCTTCTTCTCTTCGTCGTATACTTAGCGCACGTCTTCTCTACTTTCTTCCTTACTCTTGTTTGTTTAAAAAGCAACTTGATTGCTTCTTTAACTAAAATGAATCTGCTTCCGTTGTAGATCACTGAAATTCTACACAAAAAACGCCTGTTTTTTGACACTCGCTTACTAGCTGTCATCCCACCTGCTCTACTCTCTAGCCACGTGTAACTACCAATCGCGGAAAAACCAGCGTCTATGACATCATAAAAGTAATATGAGCATCATAGAGATATTAAGAATTGAGACACTTTAACGTTAACCTAATTATATAAAAAATTATAACATTTATATTTATAAAAACACATTAGCAAAAAAACTAATTCTGTTGTACAGTACATAACTGGTTTATACCTACTTGAGCCTAAGTTTATAATAATTATCATAAATTTACTTTAGCAGATAAATTGTAGGCCTAAATTTCAGCCATGCATTTTTCTTGGGACCTAATGTAGGCCCAATGAAAACTTCACGCCCATTTCAAACATCCTCGGGCCCACGTTGAGAAACACTGCTCTAAACCCATATCTCTATTTTTACTTTGAAGAAGGAACTCAAAATTTTCTACGAAAACATCACACAGTGTTACGGTCTAATTTTTCTTATAAGGGGTCGAGGATTTTGTTTTTGACGAACATTACATTGTAGTTGTATTGTTGTTGGAAAATGATCGGATGAATCATGTTCTATTACTGCAACAGTAGGAACATTGTTTTTCATTATGCTGCTGTCAACATAAATATGATCTATGGTAGATTCTCTGGTACTGGTGATTCTAGTTGGCCAAGTGATTAATTGCTCGCAACCAAGACTTGTAATATTATCAGCACAATGTCTGACTGCGTAGCAAGAATTGTAGCAACCATAATCAATGTTAAAATCTCGTAAAATTAGAAATTTTTAAGCTTAGACAATGAATTTTCAAAAGCTAATGAAAATTCCCTGAAGTTTTGTAGAAAGTGCCGATATGCAGCGCCAATGACTACAAAGGAATTGTTGTCAAGAATTGCTTCTAACCAGGTATCTCCACAGCCACTTATAGGCTCATTCATTTACAAGTCGACAAGTTCGCAGCAGCTTATGGAGACCGCAAGATAATACCTGCACCACCAGCTTTAGTTTTAGAATTAGCAGAAAATGATTCATATCCAGGAATGCTAACAAGATTTTTATTAACATCGTTAGTTCGGGGCTCACTTACGCAAAGAGCTTCTAGCTTCTTTGTAAAGTTACTTAAAAATTCTTTTAGCTTAGGTTTTTATGGAGGCTTACAATGTTTAGATGGCAGATGGTTAGACCTGCATAAGGCCGTGAAAACACGGCATTTATGTACCATCCAGCAGCTGACATGTAAGCTTATATTGATTGCCCCAAGAGCAATGTTGATTTTTCTTATCACACATTGTTAAGGTATTCATGCATTAGTAGTGCTCATAAAAAAGGGTTGTACAAAGACTGTAAAAATATATCACCTACTCTTTCAGTTTGCTTAGATCAGCATCAGTTTGAATAACAACACATGCAGAATCTTCGTCCTTACGTACGTATACCTTCCCATTAACGGTCCGTCATACATATGCATAGTTAGTAGATTTTGCAAGTTCTTTAGTTTTCCATAAAAGCCGTTTTCGTTCTTGAGTTATGTTTTCATTAATAAACAAATTCTTCATCCCTGGAACAGGAAAGTCTTTCTCTAGAACCCGCCTAGGTGCTGTGCGTTTACTATAGATGAGATTGCGTAAGTTTCGATTTATTAACCTTGCTGTGATGGCGGGCGGTTCATTGGCCTTTGCAACGCGTTTAGGACGCAGTCTATGAGCAGTCGAGATCTCATTTTTGTTCACGAGAACGCCGAGAGGTTGACTCATTTTAACAACCAGTTCCATTACGTCCTCATTTTCAAGCACAGGTAGGACACCTTGAAATTCGAGGTTTTGACGTCGTCCGTACTGATCTATCGCTTATAATTTAATGGATTTAGCGTTTGACTTCTTCTCTAGGTTTTGCGAATTTGCCTGCAATTTTTCAAGTTTGTTTGCCTGATTTTCATTAGCAGCCAACAAATTGTTATATTCAGTTTTTAGTTTGTGATAATCAGTACAAAGGGACGCATGTTTCAGTTTCAATTCAATACATTCATTTTTTTGCTCGTTCTTCATTTTGACTATTTCATCGTATTGAGAACTTATATATTCTTGACTTCTAGTAAGTCCGGAAGTTTCAGTTTGTAGCGCCGCAATTTCATCTTCATACTCAGCTTAGTAATCCTTGCAAGCCTTTTCACACATATCGTTTAAATCTGATCTAATTGTTTCAATAACTCTGTTTGTACAATTCAGAAGAAACTTTTTGTCTTCTACCATACTGCTTTTAGACTTGTTGCTTGGCATAACTGCGAGAATTAGTATACAGCAGAGAAAAAAAACACGTCCTTTCTCAAAACAAACAAGGGTTACGTAACATTGTATTTGGCTATACCGGAAACTTGGGAAAATAGAGCATCGTCTACTCTGACTGATAATACAAATGTTGATTTCTTGAATATTGTGCAGCAAAAATCTTTAGATAGTTGGGTTTCCACTAAAAGCGTTTATTTACACTTAAAGGCCCACTGCACCCAAATTCATCGATAGTTGTAAATAGGTATTAAATATATTCAAACATTTTCGCGAAAATTCGATCACGATATCTGGTCTCGGTAACGAGAAAACTGGTAAAATATCGTTAAATTCGTGACGTCATTGGGTACCAACAACCAAGAAATAATGCGACTTCTAAACTTTCGCAAAGCTTTCGAAAGTTTCTTAGCTTTCAAAAATTTCGCAAAGCTTTCGAAAGTTTTCGGCAAAGTGCGAAAGCTTTCGCTGTGCGAAAGCTTTTAGAAGTTGCATTATTTCTTGGTTGTTGGTACCCAATGACGTCACGAATTTAACGATATTTTACCAGTTTTCTCGTTACCGAGACCAGATATCGTGATCGAATTTTCGCGAAAATGTTTGAATATATTTAATACCTATTTACAACTATCGATGAATTTGGGTGCAGTGGGCCTTTAACTGGTAATCACGAAGAACCGATAAACCATCAAATTCGATGGGCAAATGATTTGACTATAGATAGTACAGCAATCAACTGGAGAACCATTTATTGCAATAATTATTTCTGTTAAACACTGCATAGTAGGAAACGTTTTTTAGGGGATTTTGTGTACCGGGCATAGCAGGCTAGGCTAACTATTTCAGAAATTTTGTTCTTCCGGTAATAATCAAAGACGGTGGCTAATGCAAAAACTCCAACTTTTTTATTGACGTTTCGCTCAGCAATTCACGCCGAGCTTCTTCAGAACAACAGGTGCCAGGGTGGAAAATTCAGCCCTGGCAGAGAACAGCAAAATAGTAGCACTTTTTAAACTGAACTGATTACGGTAAAGCAAAAAAGTATGATAGAAATATTGTGAACTGTTGCGTCATAAGGACAATAACTATTAAATGGAATGAATTAACAAGCGTAGAGGTACAAAAACGGTGAAAAACAATTTGGCATAAGAATTACTGAAACAATATTTGATAAACTTGTGGAAACTTATCACCATCAGACCTGTTCATAACATTGGGTCGGGAGTTAATGAACCAAGCTTCAGAAACAAGACGTTTGGAGTAATTGTTTTTCACCTTCAAAATCTTTGCATTTATCCAATTAATATTGTGTTCAAATTCCATTGCGTGAAAATTCCATTTTGTAACGAAACGTTAATAAAAAAGTAGGAGTTTTTGCATTAGCCTCCGTCTTTGATTATCACCGGAAGAACAAAGTTTCTGAAATAATTATTTCTGTACTACTGAAACTAAATTACGATCCTTTCAAATAAAATTAAATCTAAGAGCTATCGTAACTAATGTGCAATTGCATGGTTTTGGCATTGTGGATTCGCCTTTTTGTTCATTTTGTGCGCAAAGCATTGAAACAATTTTGCATTTATTTTGTTTTTGTCCAGTTGTAGATCAGTTTTGGCATGAAGTTTTTAAGTTGGATATGCTGTCATTTCAAACGGGACATAGATTTTTGCAAATTTAACAAGATTTTAGGATTTCAAGAGTTAGAAAGTTGTACCAAGACGAATTTGATTAATTGTTTTTTACTCAGTGCAAGATTTTTGATTTATAGATGTAAAATTGAAAAAACCAAACCAAATATCATGTTATTTATAAGTACAATTAATTTGCCAAAAAAAAAACAAAATATTTGATTGCTAAACGTAATGGGGATTTCAAAAAGCATTTTCGAAAATGGAATATCTATTGAATCGTGCTACTAATGTACCCGTATGTGCTTTACGACGTTATTTTGTAACGCCTTAATTATTAGACTTTAAAAATAGTATAGTATTGTTTTCGTGTTGATACCCATTTTATTATTACTTTTTGCAACAATGAAAAAAAACACGTCCTTACTGCTCGAACGTCAGTAGCAAAGATGTCAAACGTCAGTAGGAAAGATGAGTAGTAAAGATAAACAATCTGCTAGCACCCTAACTCAGTTTATCTACCTGATAGCCTAATTCCAAAGCATAGACTTCATCAACCCTGGCTGAACCTAATCCTAACCTAACCCAACTGGACCTGGGAGCTGATACTACTTGTTACCCCCATACCGGTAGTCTAGTCTAGTCTAGCTGCTGGTATTCCAAATGATACCATATCTATACGTCTATATTTTTGCATATGTCCGCAATTGTATCTACCAATCATAACAGTATTTTATCAATCAAACTCCAAGCCACTTTATTTCAAAATGTTTCAGCCAAACCAATACGCGCACACTGCACAGTCAGTACAACAGCGCTTCAGGCCAGTACACTACATGAGTTCATGGAAAAAAGGGAAAGGGCAACACTGACTGTTTTTGTTCGCATATCACCATGGCAATTAAAAGGCGATTTAAGTGTTTTTTTGCAATATAGATAAATTGCAACAATTTACACAAATTGCAGCAATATAGATAAATTGTAACAATTTAACACATATTGCAGCAATATAGATAAATTGCAACAATATATGATATTGCATGTAATTTAACCAAAATTAACCAAAAAAATGATGCAAAATTTTATATTGCGTAGCTTTACACACGGCGCTCCATACAATATTCCACATGTTTGTATACAATAGAATTACACACGAATCGCACCGAAATTGTCTATTTGTGTCACACTTGACATTACTACGATGAGTTGTCCTGTACATCAAGCTGATTGCAAAATTAGCTTTGAAATAATCTAGACAACATCGTGAGATTTTGGCTCTCAGATATTTTAGTATGAAAATGGCGAATAATGAAATGGACATTAAATATTTTGATAAAATGTCTTGAGCAATACAAAAAATTACTCATCAAAAATCACAATATTCTGACTATCATCAAAAGCCAGCTGCTTGAGCAGATATTTTGCAGATAAAACAGACAAGAGTCTTAAAATTTTGGCTGTCAAGTCGAGAATGAGACGATATGTATACGCAAAGGGTGGCATCGTTTACGTCGGCTAAGATAATGCTCATTAACCAGGTGTGAATTTCCAAAATCGACAAAAGAAAAATTATTGTCACCTAAAAAAGACCAAATTACAGTCAGTCCTTTGTTTGATTCATAACACCTGCATTAGTCCACTATCTGGCTTTTTTTTTTGTAAATACTGCCGCAAAGGTTTTGAAAATACGACCGTCCTGGAAAAAAGCGCCAAGTGAAACCGACTTTGGAAATTTTATCACCGTGTAAAATCATAAACTAAATAAAAAATATTTTAGAAAACATTTACAATTACAGTTATATTTCCAAGCATAGTGTTTTGTTTCAAGCTTGTATTATTTACTTGAGTCTAATTAGACTCTAGGTAAAAGCGATTGTCGATAATTCGATAACAATTCTCTCCTCGTCAAGAAGAGGGGAGGTCCTTCTCGGAGAATAGGTTCATGCAGAATTGCATAATACTTTCCTATGTTACTCAAAGAATAACTCAGCAATGCATACATTTATACATCTCAAGTCACAGTTCGCCCAATTCAGCAATGCATATAGGCTACATTTAACAACTAGTCGATGCTGTCAGTAATGATATGCAAAGAAACTTCGCAGCAGAAGAGGCAATGTTCGAAAAATTCTAATCATGGTACAAGTGACTGCTTTTAAGCACAATGTACTAGCTTAGTTGTTATCACAACTACAACTACAATAACTGGCCGTCCATACACCTTAGAAAAGTGAAACATTTGTGAAAAAACAGAACATTACAACTTTATGTGACGCGCGCCAAGGTCAAGCATTCCAAGTTACGTTTCACTATTTGGTAGTTTCTCAAATGCTGCAAAACCCATACTAGGCCAACTGTTGAGCATGGTTTCATGTTATTCATTTTTTAAATTACGTTGATTTCGCAGTCGTTAGTTTTGTCATCAGCCATCATTTTAAAAATCGCCAAGACCTCATTATTAATCACTTTCTCAAATCTTTCGGTATTAAGGCAATCCCCGTTGTCCACATAGCGATACGTTTAAGCAAAAATTCTTGCAATTATCGACATACTTCTTCCTTCAACTTGAAGACAAAAAATGAAATAATTCTTGCGCGACACGAGCAAACAACAGCACCCCAACCTCCTCAACGTAACAAAAGGATTGTTTATTGTCAAAATAAGTGACAGGGTAATGTAGCGCATCGACCTAAAAATGAATAACTCTTTTATGTATTTTTCGACAAACATTTTCTACGCATTTAATAAATACATGCAATTTACCTTGGAAGCTTGTATTACCATAAAAACTACAATCAACAGGAAACCTAAGCGACCTAACCATTTTTATACCTATTGTTATTTTCTATTTCAATCTTAATTAGGTGCTAAAAGGTCGTTAACCAAGGTGGTCTTTGTTGAAAATTCGGATGTACTCACATAAGCCGAGTTTCGCACGATTCCAATGTGAAACACTATTTATTTTAAATTGTATCACGATCAAAAATAATCGTAGGTCTATACGAGCTGTACCTTTCAAAAAACTAGAAAATAATCCTCTGGAACAAAATATCACCAGTTATGCGAATCAATCAAGTGTGTACAAATTGCAAACCGCATTTTAAATGACAACAGCAAACAAGAAAGTTTTTGTTTTAATTTTTGTATAGGCCTCATTCCACAAAATATATCGTTATTTTTGTGTTTATTGCAATATAGCGTCTTGATTTATTAGCATTTGCAAGTTGTGGGTATTTAGAAGATCAGGCGAAATAATTCCAAAAATGTTTCAACCTACGAAGTCAGATGTAGACGTCTTGATTTTTGACATTTTCATAGTGTTTGCAAGCTATCCCACACAGTCTATCTGCTGTCAGTTTGTTGTAGTTTCAATCTATTTTGTTTTTCGTCGAAACAAAGATAAATTAATTATTTAAAGCGCCTACGCACTGCTGATCAATTGGCCCTTTCAGGGTCTGAGAGCATTTAAATCTTTTCTAAGAGGTTAAGTCGTAAAACACATTTATACTTTATTAACATATTTGAAATCCCGAGAATCTTAATTTTTCTTATGGGCTGAAGTTAAAATGCATTTGAAATTAAGGTGTATGCATACCGACGATGAGCAGACAAAGATGCTAAATGTGCAAGGATGATTAAATAACACAACATCAGTGCTAAATTAGGAAAGGAGCGAAATCTGACGCCGGATTAGGTCTGTTGGGGGTAATTAAGTAGTATATCCGTTACGTTTAAAACGACAAAAGCATGAAATATTAGTTTAAAAACGCGTATTAGGTTGGTAAGGTTTTCAGTTCTTCCATTTATGAACTTAAACATCAAATCGTTTTCCATCTTTGAAAACAAATACTGATTATTTTACAGCTATCAACTTTTGTTTGATATATACTCAAAAGCTAATGCCGCGTAAATAAACCATGAAAGCAATAATTTCATTATGCATGTGGTTAGCGTGGTTTAGGTGGCCAGCATAAGCGGCATATCTTGCATTTCAAACCTCTTTTTACGCACTACCTGGGATCACCCACAGGAACCCAACGTGCATTCAGCTATTTTGAATACAACGTCTAAGGCTTCATACACATAGCTACCTCATTGTTATTTTCGGTATTATCATTATGAGAACTTACAGTTTCTGATTTTACAAGTCTATTTCTCATGAAGAATGTCATGACTGCGAGGTCATTACCATTACGACCATCACAAAGTTCTTCTTTTCATGTGGATTTTCTGGAAAAATAACAATTTTTTGTCTTTCTACGCTTTGGCTTCTTTTCCCTAAAAGCATTACACGTTGATTGCATGATTTATGACGTAATCTAATAAGATATATTTACGTACTGGCGCTGTGTTTTTTTTAACCTTACCCCCATCCCCCGAAAAAATAAAAACTCGAAATTATCCATTTACCCAAACGGGAAGCGAGGAAAATTACTCCCTACTTGAAACTCACAATTAATGGCATCGATAAGATTAATATAGACTTTGTTTAAAGGAAGTACGAAGACGAAGTATTTTCAATCCAACGTCAGTGTTTGTTCAATGTTTTTACATTTCGAAAGAAACACCTCACCCTATCGCTGCTGATTGATAATGATTAGCAAAAGCTACTCTATCCAACTATCCAATTGACGGCAGTTTTTCCATATGACATGTACTGTCTGACCCCACTGAATCCGTATTACCTTCACCTTAATAAAACATATGAGTATCCAAAGTCAACCTTAAAAAGTTTTAGTTGAATAGCTGAATTAAATTTGGGCTAACAATGCAATGCCAAAAAGGCAAAGCAATTTACGACATAAACTCAGTAGTGTAGTGGCACCTTTTAATTTTTAGCCACGAAACAATAATTGAAACAGTAATAGGCTGAAGGGGAAAAGCGGCAAGGTGGTATGATAACAAAACAAAACCTGGCATGGCCGCAGTACGCAAAAACTTAAATTCTTATGCCGCAAAATTGCATTCACAAGTTCACCCTAAGCACCATACGTAATCTTTTAGGATTCATACCTGATGTGTTAAAGAAGGTATAGCAGGGTATCAATCCGTTAACAATGTTAACCATTACAATCAGTGATTACTCCTTTGGCTGATCATCAGAAAAAATAAGCCAGAAATGTATCTTAAGTGGCTATACATGTGTTTGGATTGATACCCGAGGGAAATGTATTGCGTACGTGTAAAGATTTGTTTCAAGTATTTCTTTCACTACTACAGCTGCGCCATACACAAGAATTACAAAAATTTGAAATGCCGACTTAATGCAACCATTGCGTGACTTATGTTAACTTATTAGACATCTCAAGACCCTAAAGTATTTCCTAAAAAAGTACTTTCTGAGCCAACCAATCAACCTTTAGCCTATTCACCAAAAGCACGAAAGAAAAGAAAGAGCTAGTGGTAAGACGAAGTCAAAGACCATGAGGTCTTTACTCATTTAGCCCCTCTGATGACACCTACCAAGTCGAAACTGTGGCTATTACGAAATTGAGTTAATATACGTAATAGGCCATGCATTTTTACATTTTTATGAGGGAGCAAATTTTCGCATGAGCATCTAAAAAGGAACAAACTCTCCTTCAAAATAATAAATTTTATCACGTCGGAGAATGTCAGATGTGCCTTTCGTAGCAATGTAGACTAGCTTCCTTGTCTTCTCACCTATTTCATTAAGAAACATAGCCTACTTTAACGAATATCTACTACCTTAATATTAAAGTTAGGTATAAAACATCGATAAAGCACGGTATTGATTATCAATTTAGTTGCTCTTGAGGGAAAATTTTACCTAGTAAGTGTGATTAATGTCCTTATTACATTTCTACATGTCACTTAATTTGTTGTGCACTTGAGTTAGTCAAGACGAAGTATTTAATAAACAAACAAATGACTAGACATTTCCAATAGCCTAATAAATATCGAGCCTGTAGAAACTGAAAGACGAACATGCACAGTTCGCTCATTACTAAAGACCCAAGAGACTAGGTCTAGCACAACACTTCTTAAACTTTTTAGTAATTGACCCGGCAAAGCTCGTATTACGTCATAGGTTACGCTAATTTCTACACGTCACCCCTAATTATAACGAGTTTGATATCGATCTTTGCAAAAAAAACGCAGATTAGTCTGCCCTTTTGCCACTTTTTAATTAATCACAGGGGTAAAGGGGAGCGTATCCTAAATGTAAGCATGCATGCCTATTGCTGAGACACTGCAAGTAAATCGTCTAATTTAGCTTCAATCAGCTAAGCAAAAGGCTTGCCTAGCTCAGCGGGTCTTTTTTAAGAAATTTTAAAAGTCGTTAGTTTTGGAAACAATATCAGCAAAGTTGTTTATCACAGACAATTACAAGCAGTTCTCCATAGTAAGCAAAATTTTCAGATTATGTAAAATCATAATCTAATTTTCAACCATATTTTCAAACCAAGAGCACATTGAACTCTGTGGGAATCACCGGTTTAGCCGGTCAATTGGCGAAGTGGTAAAGAGAACGCTATTGGCGCGGGAGGTTACGATATCGATTCCCCGGCAGGTCAAATCGGACACAGAGTCGACACAGAGTCAAAACGACTAGTCACCGCTGCAAAGTCTTTGTGGAACAGAGTTACTCAGGCGCTACGTCGCAGAGATGGGTCCCGCCACCAATTACACGTTTCGGCGTCATATTGCAAGTATAACGAAGATGTTACTTTAATATGAATATCCACACGAAAATGGGCTATATTTCATTCCTAATGACATTTTCAAAATTTAAAAGTAAGTTTTTCGTTGCCGTCTGGTAAATACTCAGCAACCACAACATGTCATCATGCACACATGAAGTTGAAGAACGATCAGTTGACTGGCGCTTGGTGTATCGGTAGGATGCGTCCACTTGGTAGCCGGGAGACAGGGGTTTTATTCCCGGTCGGGTCATACTAAAAACTTCCCGCCAGGCGCTCGGCACAACCGAAAGTGCGAAGGGTTAAGTGTGTGGGTGTCTTGTTCGTCTTGTATGTCCTCTAACAGCGTTCAATCATTCATGATTGATACTTGTAATGGGCCTTCAATTGACAATGGCCTACACAACGCGTGCTTAGCACCCGCTGTCCCGTAACCTCACCTTTACTACGGCTCAAGTAAGTTGCTCTTTATCACCACCTTACGTCAATTAAACGAGTGCACGGCTGGGGCCTCGCGCGTTTACAACTAATTACAGGTAAACAGGCTACCAGTAAGCACGAAACAGAATAAATAACGTAGTACACCTCGCCTGAAAAAACACTTCCGGTCCAAAAGTTTTCAAAAATTATTAATAGCGGGTTTTCTGAACAACGCCGCAAAAAATCAAGTTGAAGAATTAGAGCGCAGAAAGCTACTTGTTCATCATTATATCATATTTGCAGTAACGGATAGTACTACAGTATTACATTTCATTCAAGGCTTTGCGAAAATGTACGGCAGTCTATCTACTTGCAAACAAGTTCTCTTCATGAAATCTACGCGTGTTTTTAGCCTGTTAGCGTGTGAAAATGTTCTATTATTGCGAGACCAGCGACCAAAATGAGAATATTATGTACCGATAACCACATTTGTGGCCAAGACCTAGTTTATAAAACTATATAGTATTTATCGTTTTGGCGACCCAGAATAGGGAAAAGCCGAAAGAAGAAGACTCTCCGCTTTACCAGCTCTGCTTCGTTAGTAGACTAGGCTTAAGCTAGCCGGCTTTGCAATGACATTGCCTTGAGCTGTGATAACAAAATTGCAAGTTTTCACAAATAGAATAACAGTGAACATACCTTACAGTTTTCATCCATATTGCGGTTGAATTCAAATGGAATTTAGCAGGTAAGCTACTGCACTATCGTCGACCATTAATTACTTTGCACTCCACATTCTTCTTTAAGTTCACAGAAGTAAAATCACGGAAACAAACTGCATCGCTTAGTTCGCTCAACTTCATAAAATATTATTAGGCCTACATACAATGCATAGGCCTACATTTTCCAGCAAGTTAACTTTCGCTTTTTTTCTGCTCAATTCAACTTCAAAAAAGCAGAAGTTGCTTAATGCTAATGTAAAAGCTGCAATTTGAAAAAGCCGTTAGCTCAAATCGAGATTCGAGGAATGCTTATTTTGATTGCGTTATTGCATTCGCGGTGTTTCTGCTGCACGTGGAATACGTGTTGCCAGACAATAGCAAAATTTGATCTTCCCTTACACAGACATACTAAGTTGAACATCAAAATGCTTGGGCGTTGGTCTTAACAGTGAACTTAAGCTCACGCACTATGGATCAATGTGTCGTAAGTTAATTTCAAAAGGAGCTATCATATGTCATAAACCGACAAACCGTGATACTGTACAATCTGCCATCGCTCAATGGTCCTTTGTAGTAGCAGAGGGTTTTGTTGCGTCATGTTTTTATTGCCCTCCACGTGCAGAGTAGGCTTCAGCCGAACTACAGCAAGTTTAGATGGCATCATAAACTCCTTAGGAGTCTATGACGGAATGCTTTGAGAAAGCAAGACAACGTTTTGTTAATTTTGAATCTTTTATGACGATAGCAAGCCACAAAGCAGTGGCGTCGTGCCATTGGGGCCCGGGAAGCCCGCCCCCCCCCCACCATCCCATATTTTTGGAGATGTGTTACTTTTTATAATTTAAAAAATTGAAAATTAAAAGAATATAAAATTTAGTCTGTGCCACTTCGTTTTCATCCTTCAAACTATCCCTATACTCCCTTTCTTATACTATAAACTTCACTGTTTTGTTTTTTAATTTTTGCTTCAATCAATCGCTTTGACTCAGAAGTAAAATTAGTGTCTTGATCTGTAGTTAAAATGTAGAAAACATTTTGCATGCCTTGTTAAAGCTTAGAGCCTAGAACACACCTATACACGTCATCCCATGAAATGCGTCAAAACTAATACAGTATGACTGCAGCCTCTTTTCATTTATTTTAGCCCAGCTTCTGCTTTGAGACATGGATTAACTAAAAATATTTTTGTATTGTCTGACATTATAATAGTAACTGCTAGTTACTACAGGTATCGGTACGTCCTTTTTCGATAAGAAAGTGTGCTGAAACGAGTGTTCTTTATGTGAAAATTGTAAAAATCCGTTGGCGGCTGGGGCTTCGCCCACAACCCTCCAGCAATGTCCTTCCCCTTCGTTAAATCGTGGGATTACACTGATTGCGCACACTGTCCATAATTAAGGAGCGGTCTGAGGTATCAAAAGAATTTTTGATTTATTATCCAAAAATTGAGGTATCACAACATTGGTATCTTTTCCTAACTTCCTTTTTTCATGATGTTACTCAATGCTAGATATGGCTTTTGCAAAAGTTGTGAATGATCAGTATTTGTTGGAGTTGTTACTCGGACCCCTCCGATTTTTTTGACTGCACGACGCTTCTGCCATAATGACTTGACTTAAGCTAGTACCAAATTATGCGGCTGGCTCAGACCCAAACTGTCGCGAGGTAGTTCCTGCTTTGTCTTGAGAATGAGAAGGAAGATTAACGTTGAGTTACTGCAGCAGCTCGCCAGCTCTTAGTCAAATGAGTCAATGAATCATCTTATTCTAAAAGAAAGCTGGAACTTGATTTAATGCAACGTAATGTGATTGGGTAAGGCGTGGATGCAGCGAGATTATTTCCAATGTTAATAAAACTTCTGAAACGAAGCGACAGTAGTACTGTGTAATACATAGGCCTAATACGACGGTGTTCTCAAGACTCTCTTAAAACCAGTGCTGCGAACTGGAAGTATGTGCAATCGAGCTCCCTAAAAGTTTTTCCCTACAAATTTGAAATTGAGTTCTCCTTAACCGTTTTTTTTTTTAAGATTAATGTACCTATCAGTACCCTATTTTAAGATTAATGTACCTATCAGTACCCTACACTGGTTGATACAGTTTTTAAACTAGTTTTAATGATAAATGTACCGGCTTGTCAAACGAATCCATGAGCAAGCAAAACACTGTTGAAAGTGAAAATCGCATTAGGCTACATACTTGCTTTGAATATGCTATTGAATTTGTCAATTTTTGGATGCTTATAAATTTGTCCTGCAAAATGCACTCTTTCGTGTGTGTATCAAATCAGTGGGATTTATTTTGACATAAATTAACAAAGGCGTTGAAACTGCAGCCTATAAAACAAAAACACTGCGTAAACAAAAAAAGCGGCGAAATTACACAAAATAGCAAAACCTGGCACGAATTATTACAAAAAAAACAGCAAGTAAAAAATGCTCAATGTATAAACGCAAAAACGGTACTTATCAGTGTTTCGTCAAGAAAGCCTGTGGCAAGTCGGCTACCGGAGAGCGGTCAATGCTGATTCTTTTCTGAAAAGTTATTTTCGCATTCTAAACGTTTTGTCAGTGATTACCAATGCCAAAACGCCCTGCACACATGTCGTCAGTGAGCTTCTTACATGTGTCACTCAAGAACCTGGGCATAATTTGTCAGCCTAGCCCAGGGGTGGGCAAACTTTTCACACAAAGGGCACATTTGAAAAAAATTTTAAGCCGAGGGTTGTACTGATTGGAAGAGCAAAAAAAAAAGTTCTGGGCCTACACGTACTCAGATGCCCTGTCTTCTACTGAAAATCAATCAAGAGCAAAAAAGGTCTTGATTCACAGTAGGAGTTTATATTTTTGTAAGTGCCCCCAGGGGCCGCATAATGCGGCCAGCGGGCCGTAGTTTGCCCAGCCCTGGCTTAGCCAGTCAAGCATTACGAAGCAGCATCAGGCTTTAGCCTTCGGCAGCATCTACACTACACTCTGGCACTTTTCATACTGGTTGACAACTGGCTGCGGTTAGTAACAGGAAGAGAGTCTTGCGTCAGCGGCTCGCTTTTCCGTTTCATGCAACAACAATATTCCTTTATCCATTCCCACGCCACGGATATGAAATTGGAATAAACAAGAGGATTTAACGCACTGGTAATGGGCAATAGAACAATGGCCGCAACGGCGTATGCTTCAGTTGACAATCTAGCACCAAATAAGTTGGCCACAGCCATTATAGTAAGAGGAAGCCAGCATGCCAGGTTGCTGGCGACTAATCTGTAAATACGTTTTTGCATCGCAGTGGATTTTGATGAGGAAGCTCGAATAGAGTTGCTTTTGCTTTGCTCTCTATCGCCCGTCAGTGGTTTTGCTGAATACGATCTCATTACGTAAGAATTATCTGAAAAACATAGAAGGCGATGAATCGACATTGCTGGTAGATAGTTGCCTTGAATTTTGCTGTAGCTCAAAATTACCGATCACTGACATTAAATTTACGAAAAATATTGTGAAACACAGCTGTTCATCTATGCTCAACGCATTGGATAGATTCGCAAAAACTTGAAACAACATATTATTTTGGAAAACATATTTAGAAAACATATTATTAAGGAAAAGACAACATATTATAGTGTATGTAAGAAAGCTACTTAGTCAAACCTTTATTCGTAAAATCATATCAAAACCAAGAAAAAAATCAAGTAATTTCAATTTTATCGCAGCATGAATAACCACTCCGTCCATTTTAATTTTGTTTTTACAGTAGCTAAAGGGATACAAACCAAAAAAGGCTACATACTTATGGAATATTGCTTGGTTAGCCCTTCAGTTTTTTCCACTGCTCCTCTGTAGATAAACAGGTAGGCAATGACCACGAAAGAGAAGGCACAGAGGTTAAGTCCGGTAATAAAAGCAGAGAAACCAACAGCAGCATCATCATGGCCGGCCAACATGTTGGGAATGCATACACTATGCTTGCTATAGTAGCCAAATAAAGCAAATCGGGATTCGTTAAAAATTTTTTCTCTGACAAATTCTTCTACGGTTGACCAGCTGTAATCTATAAAAAACATCATTATCAACTCATTTCAAAAATATAGATATTAACATGGTCTAGTGGTTCCGCGACCAGGTTCCAGATCCGACGTGATGGGTTCAATTCACGGCTGGAGCCGATCGGATTTGACATACACCCGGTGGCTATTGACTCAAAGATCGTAAGCACAACTTAGTCTCCCTCAACAGCTGTTAAATTTTCGGTTCAGTAACAAAAACAATTATTTTTCTGTCATTGTCCATCGTATTCAAATAGAATCGTATTCAGTTGGATATGACTTACGAAAACAAGGATTTCTATTTGAATACAAAAACTACAAAGAAATAGATTCGATTTGGATTAAAATAACCGTGACTGAAAGCAAATTATTTTTGAAAATTTTTTCGTAACTACACAAGAAACGCATTGTCTGGTTTCAATGATGTTAGACGTTTAAAAGACCATGGTTCAATGTAAAAAGCAATCGTCAACAAGTCAACGTTTCAGTCCAAAGCGTAATAGATAGTCTACTCGCGCAGTCGTGGAAAATTCAAGCAGAGTTTTGGAATTTTGGTACAAAATGCTATACCTTACCTATGACAGTATTATTACTTCCAATCAGTACGTTGTATCTTCTAATCAACTCCACGATTTCACTCTTTTCCACGACATCGTTATCAAAGAAAGGCAAAGGATACCAAGCAGTATTACTGAAGTAATCTGCTAATCTAAGACGATACCTTTACAGTTACACTATGCTTATCGATTAATATCCAGAAAAATTCAAAAACGTTGAGTAAGTTTAGCATTGCAGTCAACTGTTCAGACAGTAAATGCTATACTTCAAGAAAGATTTGACGTTCAGCGTTTCCTTGAAACCAAAAATACAGTAGCGGCAGATGTAAAATTTTTATTGAGGAAGGACAATTTACTTTCATCATGTTACGGCACTCAACAATGCATGGCCATAACGCGATGTTGTAAAGTCGCCTCCCCCCCAAAACGTTTATGACAGCAAACCGCCTGCACTGGGTCCGCTTTACCAACGTAGCCTATGCTGAAGAAGACGCTAATCCGATATAAAATCATCCTTCTAGTTTTTTTTTATGCAAAAACCCAGCTATTTCGCAATCAATTCATAAAATCTCTCTCACCCATGAATGCGAGGTATCATCAACAAAGAAACCACAAATATCCAACTTGAAATGCACAACAACATCACCTTTTGTGGTCGAACTGACGTAGTGTAGAATGGCTTGTACACAGCCAGCAATCTGCGAAATCAAAAACATAACGTTTTTACACTAAAAGCACATACAAAAAAAAAACTGACCAATGTTCTCCAATCTGTTGGCTGAAAAGTGTTCCGATCAAACGTTTATGTTTTTCGGTTTAGCACACGTAGCTACATTGCTGTTGGTACAAAACACATTTAGAATTACGCGATGCAACTTGTTTGAAGAACAGAATTTTAGGTTACAAATGAGCAGTGATGTAGTTAACACCATCACCTACAAGACCAACCCTTGTAAATTTTTCAAGACCAAGACCGTCTTTGCCAAGACCAAGACCTTTGATTTTTTTCAAGATCAAGATCACAAAAATGGCATGAGAATTAACAGTTATCACTTATCGCTATTTTTCTATAACAACAAAAAAAAAAACGAGCAAAATATATATAGAATATTAAGAAATAAGAACAACACAATCACATACACGCTGTTGGATACTTTTTCTAGCTGTGCAGGATCACTTAAATTTTTACTAGATGCTTTTTACTTCTTTCGGTCTTGAGAACAAACTAAATGGTCTAGACCAAGACCGCAAATGGTCAAGACCAAGACCGTCTTGGCCGAGACCAAGACCTTAAAAAAATGGTCTTAAGACCTTCATCACTGAAAATGAGTAAAGGCTTCGTAGATGTTTTCGATGTCTCTGGTATTGCATAAACAAATAGCACCAGTGTCCGAAGTTCAAGCAAGTTAAATAAACTTACAGCCTCAAACTCCACTTACCTATATGTAGTCATGATGACAAGAATAACAACAGCTGCTTCTGTTGCAATCGAGTTAAGTAAACCCAGATTGGCGCAGGATGTACTAGTGCGCCATATTTTGTCCTCGTGGCAGTAGGCACCGGAATAATACAAAATGTTTCCAGCAACAAAAAATAAATAGATGCCAGTTAGAAGGTCGGCTGTAGCTAGATTTAGAATCATCACTCGATTGCATAAAGCAACATTTTGACCGCCATGCTTTTTACGCTTCAGAAATATCATAATTTGATGAATGATAACAGCCATGTTTCCTGCAAAAAAACACCGGAAAAAAAATAGATTATCATTTTCAGGACAATTGAAAATAAGACTCATAAGCCGCAGACGAACATACCGTAGCAAAGCAACCACAAATCTTTAAAAATTCAAATTTTATGATAACGTTGAAAAATATTTTATTTTATCTTGATTCACGATCTTCAGGAGGTACAATACAGTAGTGTAGCAGGCGTTTGACATCCATGCAAAGCTTTATTTGAATTTTATCCCCACGCGCAATTTTTGTCTTGCTGTAAATCGTTGTGAGAAATACGGCGAGGCTAAACTCTGTTAAAACACAGCAATTACTTCTAACAAAATACTCGACTGTAAGTTTACCGAAAGTTGATATAGTAGCCATAATCCACACCAGAATTCTAAGAAATGGGCTGGCAATCATTTCTGCATTTGATGCAAACGCTCCTTCCAACTGTTTTTTCGGACATTCGTCGCTTTTATCGGAACAGTCGTCTCTTCCATCAAATCGAAGAGATTTCGGAACAAACAAAGGATCACCATTTTCACAATAAAAATGCTGCAAAAATTTAAAAATGTTTAAAGTAACATTTACGCATATTCAATTTTAAATAAAAATAACATCAAAAATTTAACAAAATAAGATCAAAAATAGCAAGTGTATGTTATCTGATAGTCATAGCAATTCATTATAGTAATGATGCATGGAAACGTACAGAAAAAGGTAGCGAGCGCCTTTGCAAAAATGTAGTCCTTATACTGTTTTGGCTTTGTTTAGTTTCTTCTTTCATCTAACTTTGTGATTTTAGTGCGTGGTGAAGTCTAATGTATTTCTTGATGGTATTGACAAAAGAAAAAAATACAATCAATTATGCTTTTGAAAAACGTATCTTAAGAAATCTCATTGAGCATTGTGTTGGATAAAAAGTATTTTGAGGTTATCGGTGCGGAAGATCTGGGGTTCGATTCCTGGGCCAGTCAAATAGGTACAGTGTCGCCGACAGCTTGCCACCGTTTGCAACGTTTCTTCGGAGCTGTGTTGCCCAGGCGCTAAGCCGCGGAGATGAGCCCCGCCCCTTAGTTACACGCTTCGGCGCAATACCGCGAGTATAATGAAGATATAATTTTGTTTTAAACACCACTTACTTCAGAACAATTTATTTCATCGGTTCCATCCGAGCAATCTATTCTGCCGTCGCATTTTTGTCGCACATCGATGCTAATCAAATGATCCCCTATACCGAAAAATAAGAAAAATATAGGATATTGCTTGCAAAATAACAGCGCACTCTTCAATCATTTTGTAAAAATACCGCTTCAAACTAAAATACAACCGAGATTAAAATTAGGGCTTCAAACTCAAACTTGCTGAAATTGGTCTTTTATGCCAAGCTCGAACGTGAATTCGAAAAATAAAAATACTTGATCTTGATAAATGTTTATTGAGTCTTGAACTTGGCCTAAACTCGAAAAAAATTACTTGAACGTAGCATAAATGCGGTAAACATTACTGAACTTGAACCTAAAAATGGAAAAGTGAAGCAGTCGGACTTGCAAATTTTTAGTGAACTTGATTAACAACCCAGGCTTAAATTCTCAGAAAAATTTAAACAGCATTACCCTTATTACCTGTTTCGCAAAAATACCGTTGTGGGCAATGCATTTCATCTTCTCCGTAAACAGCGCAATCAATGACACCATTACATACCAATCCACCAGGAAGTCCAATACTGTCCGAAACACTGGTGTTTAGTAACCCTGTATCGAATGATTTGGGCTTTAGTGTCCAATCAATATTAGTCACTTGACTAATTGTGATAAATTTCAAAATACTGACAATATTAAAAATCTAAAAGAAATTCGTAACTTGAATACCCTTAAATTGGTACATGTGCTGCCGCAGTAACGTTCATGACGACCTCTTTATTCACACTGAGGCGTTTATTATTGAAGATGTTAATATCCTTACAATTAAAATGGTAAATACAAATGCTAGTAAGTTACAAAAGCAAAAACTATATACGTTGCAAATTTTTAAGAAAATTCTGAAGCATATTTTGAACATACCTTTTGAACATGGAAATCTTCTCTCTCCTCTTAATCTGATATCAACCTCGGCAGAGACATTTTCGCAGAATTTCGGAACGATGGGACATGGATTATCAAGATCGCATTCGTCAGCAAAATCAGCGCATTCAGGTCTAAAAGGTGTTGACAGAAACTTTCAGTCAATTCATTTCATTCCACAACAGTCATAATACTTAGAAAACCGTCTCGAACTCCATTTCACTATTGTTTTTTTTTATGTTTCAAGATCGTTATACACTATTTTAGGCAGGATTTGGCCTACCAATACCTAGGCGAGTCCGCACTCTGCAGCAGTTAAAATCGACATACAAAGCACACATATGAACGCTCAGCTCAAGGTATTACAAATTACAATATGTAGCAGTTAAAAATGACACATAACGCAGCAGTGACGCAGCAGTTAAAAAATGACACACAAGCACACATATGAACGCCTAGCTCAAGGTATTACAAATTACAATATAGCAAGACATCCTCAAGAACCTGTAGTTCAAGTATCATGTCAAAGTCAACCACGAGACCGTACATAGCCCAAATTTTCCAAAGGTCGCTATTTTCATCAGTTGTTTACTTAGACAATATAGTTACTAAAATTTACCTATCATCACATCTTGTTGCGTGAAGAGGTCGCAGAGGGTTGGTAGTGCCCCCAAAAGGACACTGCATATCCTTAACACTTTCAGTTTGCCGAGCGCAGGATTCCTCATCGATAAATTCAGAAGTTGTTTCATCAAAGCAATCATCAGAATTGTCACAGATACGATAAAAAGGTACGTAGTGGTTTGGAGTTGAGCTTGAATTGAGTTGCAATTTCGCGTCGCACTGTATTGTTCCTAAATATTGAGTTGCATTAAAAAAAAACAAAAAACAAGCGATTATGAAGTTTGTTTCGTTTGCTTGCTCGCACTTAGCGCTAGCGTTACCAAGTGAAAAGGACATAACATGATGCATGTGTATCATAGAAAAATACCTATTTATCCTCTAAACCACGACACTTGGCCTCGAAGCGTACTGTCTAAGCAATCGCCCAACTCTCCTTATAAAGCTTTAAACTTCCAGGGTCTCACTTGACACTGATGCGTTTTGCAAAGCCAACTACTTGACCCATTGTATATAGCAGGAACAAACCGAAATTGCGCTGGATCGTGTCCTGCTGGTCGTATCTCACGGGCTCGATACAATCAATTCTTCTTGTACAAATTCGGACATTGAAAAACTGATTCCACATTCAATTCAAATACCTCTTTCACAACTTTTTCCGCCATTCATTTCACAAACAGCATCACATACATCTGGCCTTTGGTTGCTACAAATACATTCATCCGAAAGGTCAGGGCAGTCAATAATGCCATCACAAACTTGATCATCCGAAATCAGCATTGAATTGTCCACACAACGGAAACATCTAAAGCAATTTGGAATATTGAAAAATAAAGCAATCTGTATCTACACACTGCTTATAAAGGCATTCATCAAGCATTACCACTAGTGAAAACATAAAAAGCAATTTGTGGCGTTTTCTGCCGGAAGAACATAGTCAAAGCAGGGTTGTGTAACGTGTTGAGATAAACGTTAGATAAAAATTGATCTATGGAAAAAGCAAACTAGTCTAATCAATTCTTACACAATTTTTCTGTTTAAACCGATACCATTCTAACGCATTCAAGACATGATCATTGCGTTTTAGTCCATAACTGCCTAATTGGTAACAACTTGTGTTACTACTTTTAAGTCTTAAACCAGAAGTAATTCCTTCGCAGAACACTCCTATGGCTGTATCGTGATTGTTAAAAGAATTGAACTCATTCATCATTCTAAGCAAATCAGGGTCCTACTAAACACCGCAAAGGACTGAAACACCGCAAAGGACGACAAAGGACCTCAAATTGATGTACTGAACACCGCAAATTACGACAAAGGACCCTAAAACTCTAACCCTAATCTAGCCCTAACCCTATAACCCTAGCCTAACCCTAATTTAAGGTTTTTTGTCGTTTTTGTTATGGTATGATTCCAAGTCCTTTGTTGTTCTTTGCGGTGTTTAGTACATCAATTTGAGGTCCTTTATCGTTCTTTGCGGTGTTTCAGTCCTTTGCGGTGTTTAGTAGGACCGAGCAAATCATTCGTCTCAAAGCCGATCTGGATTAATTGAACGGATTTAAGGATGCCCTTTTTCTTATGAAATACCGCAGTTGTTATGCACTAAAGATAAGACAGAACTATGAATGATAAAAATAACTACAAACAACGTAGGGGCAGTCCAATTTAAGTTGACATGCTAATACCTCCATTTCCCATTTCGATAGCAAATGTCTGCTTGGCTACCACAATCTGCCACGCCATCGTCAATCATGAATTGAGGAAGAACGCAAGCGGTATTTCGAGCGTGTGACAAGCCGGGTTTACACTTGAAACCGAAGCCTATCGTTAATTCGTCGGCACCGCCAGAGCAATGATCTGTCTCATCACAAAAGTTTCGACGAAGCATGCATTGCTTGGTCGGGCTGTATTCGTTATCTGAAACATACGGGCAACTGTTTGTTCGATGTTCACATGGTAATTTTTCACGCAATTAGTTCGTAGGCTACTTCGTTGTTGAAGATGAAAAATATGAAGGAAGACTGGTTTACACTTGCGTAGTGTTTTGCCTTCACGTAGTTGCTGAAAGCGTAAATACATTGTAGTGGTTCTTTTTGATATTTCTGGGGAATAGCACTCCGACCTTTCCGTCGATTAAAAGCAATAGCAGTGATTTACTAGATACAGTATGTATTTTACATTTTAGTAAGTATTTGCACTAGAAAGAAATGACCATAGCAGATAGTTGAGGAAATTGTGTGACTAGTCTATAGAAGACTTCATGGAATTTTGCGAGGATGTATGCTCGCAGAATATCACTGTCATATTAAGAATATAAAACTTTAAGATGCCTCATTAAGTGCAGTAAATTGAAGGCCCATATGACGTTTGCAAAGAAAATATGAGTCGATGTTGAATATCTAATATTGCAAAATACGTCAACATATTATCATCGATCAGTTATATAAATAGCATGTTACTCATTCACTGAAAGACAGCCAAGGCTTCCACAAAAATTAACCTGGCATGTGAAGTTTTGGATATTAAATTACAGCATGCTTGTGAAACTTAGGCTATGTTTCAAGTGGAAATCCCATTAAGTCATTACAAGTTTTTAATCGTCAAAACGTTTTAAAATATCAAAGTGAGAAAGGCGCAAGTTGCAAAAAGGAACAATTAAGCTCTGTCGAGCATTTTGTGATTGTCAAAACTCTTAAGTGCACCTTTAAACGCTTCCTGATTCAATTAATTGATCACTTTTGTTTTCTATTTTTCAAAGCTCTCGTAATTGCTGTATACTCCTACACAAACTGTTTCAATTAAAATTTAATTCAGAAAATCGGAGCTACCGGTCGTCATAAGCTTGTGTATGCTTCCACTCTCAATTCAAATTTCCAATAATTAAAGTGTAAAGCGTCAATTGAAAACAGAAAGTTCAACAGATTGAGGAAACTGCCAAGTGAGCTCGCTGTCTTTGAGTCAGCAGCCAAACGTGTCAAATGCAATCGGCTCTAGCCGTAAATCGAACCCGTCGCGGAAGATCAGTAACCTAGCGCGCGATATTGCTCGGTCATATCAATTACGTTTCTTCTATTTATACCAAAAAGAATGGCTTAACGCTACCACATTCAATCAAGTTTCAGGGAAATTTGTCGAAGTGTCATCGCGGTAGTATCAGTGCTTGAGCTTCTTTCCTCAGCATGCATACAGCTGGTACCGCAGAATAAAACAACTGTAGGCCTACTGGTGTGCTTGATTTCATAAACTTGATTGGGTCGGAGACATAGCCTAGCTGTAGCTCACATGGATTAAAGACCCCACCTGACGGGTTTGATTCGTAACTGGAGCCGATTGCCCCACGCACTTATTTTGAGGGAATGCTGACTTCAAAAGCACTTGCTTATTTCGTAATCTACCTTGCCTGCTGATAAATTTTCAATTCAGTTCGTAGTAACTAACTTCTAATATAGTTTATCCGCATTACCAGTTATGGGGCAAGAAACAGAGTCAGGACAATTGCATTCATCACTGGCATCATCACAGTTGGGTTTCCCATTACAACGTTCAGATGCTGGTACACATGCTTTCAAATCCCGAGTCACAATTCCACCAAGAAGCGTGTTACTGGCGTCGCTACACATGAAATGAGTTGAGCAACTGCCTTCTGATTCGTCGCTACAATCCATGATGTAATATGGTCTGCACAAAACATGTTATGCATGAATTACACACGAGAATTTTTTGTCTCATAGACGGTCAAAAATTGACTTCAAAAAATAACAAAAGTTAAAACAAAATTTCAAAACTTTCAATTGAACAATTCACATACTCATCGAGTGAAGTTTTATAAAGAACTGCTGTTTTTATAACTCACGAATTTATAACTTCGCTAGCTTTTATTTCGCGCATAGCAATTGTTCAAACACGTGCGAAATTGCAAATGCAAACGGAAAGTATGTTTTATGACGTTCAGTTCACAAATGGCGATTTTAACTTCGCAAAAGTTTGAGCAAGTGTTGAAATACAGTAGATCGATCTATCTTAATAATCGTTTCAGGTCTACTGTAGAAGCAATTTGAATATTGTACTAGCCAATCAGTCTCATATGCTCTGAGAGTAATTGGCTATTTCGAGTCTATTTTCCTTTTCTAAAACCCGCTTATCCTTCAGAGGTTGCGGGGGCAGCAGCTCAATTCGAGCGGTTTCAGTGGCGGTGATTTCCACGGAACTGTTTCGAGAATTGTTATACGCGTGTAAACGTATCCTTGCGCTAAGCCGCAGTCGTAATAAATTCTGAATTACATCAATTATTCTTCGAATCTAATTTTGAATGAGAAGGAAGTTAAGTGTAGATGATGCCATGTATACAAACCCATATCAGCGATTTTGCATTCAATTCAAGTTCGAAAGCCTAAGTTCCGTGACGTCGTGATTACGCGATCCGCTATTCAATGTGGTAACAACTTTAAGAAATACTTACCCATGACCTGTAGTTGTATTTTCCTGGGTTGCGTAACTTCCGCAGTCAAGAATTCCGTTACAAACGCGATTTCGCTCAATGCACTTTCTACTTCCCAAACAGCGGAAAAATGAATTACTTCCGTTTGTTGAAGGACATTCACATTCGTCACTTCCATCTGAGCAATCTGCTTTTCCATCACAAACTAAGCTGTCATGAATGCACCTGAAATTTCAATAAGTTCAAGGTGACTTGAATGTATGTCAAAGTTACATTTAATGGGCTTATGTGCCACAACTTTGAAGGCAGAAAAATTTTTTACCATCACATCATCCACAAACTCATGCTAAAGTGAGCTTCTAATATCTTGGGGGGCTCAGGTAGTTTAAGCTCTCCTGAGTTTTTTCATACATATTCGTGTATTAGTACTTTGATATTCCATGACACGCAAACTGCAAGAGTATTTTTTTTTCAATGTCCCTACTTCTACAAAGTTTCTTGATCCGTCCCTGGGAGCAGATATCAATTAGAAATTCATAGCTGGTGTTTTACTCGAAGCGATTGTTCCAGCTCAAAATAGGTTTTACACACCGCACCCACAAGGATATTACTTACTCTCCAGAATCGCACACGAATGTCGATGAGCAATTACACTCATCACTGGCCACTGTATCACCACAATCATTATTTCCATCGCATAGTTTGGATTCGAGAATACGTAAATAGGTGGTGGGACACTCATATGTCACACATGAAGATTCATCCTCACCGTCGGGGCAATCAGCTTTTCCGTCGCAAACATTCGATGCAGGAACGCAAGAGAACGAGCTGAAAATAAACTTAAGTTTCAGTAGTTTAGGCGATTACTTTCGCCAATAACTCCTTTTTCATAATGCAGTTTTCACAATTTACTGCAGCTGACGTACACTGGTCTCAGAGACAGGCATTTATCGAGATAATTTATCGGCGATAATTTATTACCGATTAACGTTATCGCTCAAAATAGTTTTGATTTATCGATTACCGATATCGCTTCTGCAATATATTCTGTTACCGCCGATGAATTATTGCGATAAACGATTCTTTATGTACACAGTGTTCAAAGTTAGTGAGATGGCGCTGTGAAAAAATACACGGTGTCCATAAACTCTTGTTACAATTTAAAAAATCTCTCTTTATTTTGTTTGATGCCAGGCAGAAACCATAAACTGTTCTCTTTTCTAGGAAAATCTAGAAAAACAATTTTGCAATTTGACTTACAAAAAAAACTTCGTCAAGCACGTTGAAAATTTACCGCAACATTTATCGGAAAAATTTTTTGGCGGTAATTTATCGATTACCGATATCGCTTGAAGAAATTGAGTTTTATCGATTATCGGTATCGCCCAAAGCTGTATGAAATTATCGATTATCGTTATCGTGTTAGTACAGAAAGGTTTATCGTGCCCATCACTGACTGGTCCACAAAAAACGCCAAGGTTGGGCTAAAAATCTTTTGGATGCAACTAGTGAAATTTGCATGTAGTTTATTCACTTCATAATCAATTTTTTAGCATAAAAGTGGCCGGAGCCACACCCACCTTCCATACCTACGCCATTTTCTAATCAGCAGAACTAATCAAAACTGAGAATTGTAACAAAAAGCAACTTAAACTTTATTAAGAATTGACTTTTCGTAATTTTTTTCTGAAATTGCTTCCCTAGCTTGTTCAAATTGCAGCAGTTTACGTCAGTGCTACAGTAGCCAATTGGCATTCTGCAATTGCCCCAATTATTAAAAGAAATGCCCGAAAATGGAATAAATTTTGGGTATGGGACGAAAATAATATACCTCTCACATCAACTGGGTCTCATAATGCAGAATTTTTAAAAAAGATTAAAGATTGATGAAGTATGATTTAATAAGTAGTTTGTTCTGTTATTATCAAAGCAATTATAGCTAAAAGTGACAAAACGAGCGTGAGACAGCGCAAATAGCAAATAAATTACTAATTTGTACTTTTTTTGCCAAAAATGTTGAATTATTGAACAAATTATCACCTTATAATGCTAAATAACGAGTTATAAATGGTCAAATAAGCACCAAGGCAAAAAGGTATTGGAGAAATAGGCACGGGAAAATTTGAGTATTCAATTTAACTACAAATGAGAAACAGCGGGCGCAGGAAAAATCGTACGTTCAACAGACAAAATGGATGCCAAAGTTTTGCTCACTGTCCTCTTGTCCGGTTTCTAATAATCCGGTGCCAATGTTTATCAAATTTTTTTGAAGTGCGAACAGTACGCCTACAGTCGCGTTCAGGCTTAAAACCTAATTGTCTTAATCCTAACGGTGAATAACTTTTCAATTGCTCTGAAAGAAATATCTCTATTGGCCTACCTGGTGTGGTGCATGCATCGAAAAGACCCTGGACAGTCACATTCGTCCCGTCCATCGGGACAGTCCGTGTGATTATCGCATTGCTGTGACAATGAAACACAAAAATCAGCAGTTGCTTCCTCTCCGCACCAAAAAACTGTAGGTTCGCTACAGTTTTTCTGTAAAAAAGCAAATTATTAAATTTGACGACAGAGTAAATCTTGTTTCCAACAGATTGGTGTTGCAAGCTCAGTGTTGTAAAATTATTATTTTACAGCTCATGGCAAACAAACTTGCGTGAACTGCAGCTTCTTCATCACAAATTTGTTAACCAATACATTTTGCTTCTCAAATTTAATTTATTTTCGGCTGTATTTTTCCTATTTTTACCCCGCAACCGCACAAACGTTATATTTTTAGGCTGTACGCTTACGTGCCTGCGACCTAAGCCAAGAATTAAACCATTAATTAATTACCTGTAGGACCTAGATGCGCTTACGAAGTTTGGCTTTACTCTCACGAAGTGTGGCTTCACTCTATTATGTTACGTAATAAAGCAATTTGAAATTATGAACACCTGGGGCTAAATGTAGTAGTTTTAAGTAGGCCTACCTTATTTTTTATATTAATACCTTTATAAATTTAGGCTATTTCAACGACAAGAGAAGTCTTTAAAAGCTATCCAAAAACTGGCAGAATTCCTTCAGAAAACGAAAACTAGTTGCTCCAAATGCAAGCTTCGTGATAGGCAATAGCAATATTTAAAATCTCCACCCAAGATTCACCAAACAATTAATTAGGCGGCAATGCTTGCTTTGTTGTGACCAAGCTAATAAGTATGTTGTTCCTTGACACTTCAATTCGGTCCTTGAGCTCTTAAAAACACTTCTTACACCAATATTTTAATTGGAACACGGGTGCTTTCTTTCAATAATGGTAAAAATGGTAGAAAAAACTCCCTTTGATTAGCCCCGATTACAAAGTTGTGACCCATATGACCATTTTTCGTGGCCCAAAGGTGCACGGGCTTTCTTTTTCATAATCAAATTTTCGTGGAATAGCCTAATTTGAAAAAAGAAAATTTAATAATAACAATAATAGTGACATATTTGTGGCGACGCAGAAACCCCACGAGCATTGGACAAACGAAAAATGAAACTGTGAGCACGGTTAAAGTAAAACAAGTTAAAATAAAACCAGAAGAATAATTTTAGCAATTTAATTGTATACTGTAGGTAATATACAATTGATTGCTGAATTTTTTTTTTTTATTTCACTCGCAAAGTTGCCTGCAACGTCTAAACCCAATTGTTTGAAATTGCTCTGAAATGGTGAGTACCGATTTTGAACTTTATTTTTAATTGTTTAGAATTCCTAAAGAGCACTCAGCGCGAAACAGTCTGCAGGGTTGTTTTGCCAATTGCTTATTTGTTAATTGTATAGGTATATATATTAATTTAATTTTTCACAAAACCCGTCATAATTTTACGTGGCTCAAATACATCAGTAGTCTTGAAATAATAACAATAAAGGTTACCTGACCGACGTTTTTAAGTACCGGTATAATAAAACAGCTGCAGCTGTAATTGGTTATAAGCAGATCAAAATTATTTTGCATGTCATTCGTCTGCAACGTCAATGTCAGAGACAGACGCGGCCAATTAGTGAAATCCATTAATCACAGCTGCAAAGGATAATTAGGGAAAGTTTGTTATTGATTCGATATAGACACAAGAATAGGCTCTTTCATATGCCCTTACCAATATCATAATGAGATAAAATTTTGATGTAAATTGTTAAAAAACAGTCGTTACAGTGCAATTTTAACTCTTGATCTAAGACGTGTAATAGAACAAAAAACCGAAAGATGAAAAAATGTTACAGTCACTCACAATCAGGGTTGGATGCACTCATTTTTTTTTTAATTTTTAAATTCAAATTCATTGACTTTGAAAAAACTAAATTCAAATTCATCAATAAATCGTGAGAGGATTCCAATTCATAATTCAAATTCAATCTAACCTTACTTAGAATTACTCGCATTTAAAAAGGACAAATAACCTAACTGTTTTGTTTAAGAAAACAAAAGGCGTCTGCTGTAATTTAAGTGTTGGAACTGTTAGCACTGCCACATCTTGTTTTTTTCAAGTGAATTTTTAGGAATGAAACATTTTTAAATTTTTATTTACAGACAATAATTTTGCTCTAGATAACGCGGTACTGAAACAGAATTTCCGCTGTTTTAGATTGCTTAACAAAAAGATACAGAGCAGCTTATTAATTTCCTAGTCTATACAATTCGTTTTTCCTGAGGGCATAACCAGCCAAACTTGTCTGCTTTTCATCTATTATCCACATTGACAACTTTATACAACGCCGGAATTAATCAAGTAGCTGTAAAGCCACTTGATCAAAATTTCAAAATACAAAAAAACAACGGTAAAATTTGATGATTTATGTAAAATGGTCCCAGCAGTTTTAAAAACAATTTTTCTATGAATTTAAACAAGCAAAAATCTTTAAAAACATTAAAAATCAAGCATTTTTGAAGATGATACAGGACAGATAAAATGTCGATTTCGCAAAACATGGTAATTAATCACGGGCAACTTATTTCACTCCCAAAGTTCATCAAGTTCAGCTGCAAGCTAAGAGCAATGCAAGGTAAGAATTCCATTGTAGAGCATTTTAATGCTTTAAGCAAAGTTCATAGCATCAAATACGAAACGATTTTCGTACGAAAAGTGACGTAGATTACAAAACAGTTAAACGCAAACTTGTAGCTTAAAGTCAATTTTATGTAGGCTTTTAGGAAACAATCCGAAGTGCTTCACAAATCGCGGAAAGCGCAAAATCGTGCGCGCTTATATTCAGATGTGGAAAGTGGAAGATTATCTCGATCAACTTTATACGTCAAAAACCAGACGAAATTACATACCGGTACGACACAAGATTGTACGAAATCGAGAAAAATCGCATCTTGGGTAAACTCGCCATCAAAATTAAATGCTACCTCATTGCAATAACTTTCAATCACTATATTTGCGTTATAGCTTACATGTGTCAGTAAATTGCGACGGATATCTCTGTCAAATGGTGCGGCGGCTAAATTTTTGCGTCAAAAGCATTTGCTTTCGCAATAACTCATATTTTGAATCTACTTGCCTCGTCAGAGCAATCCGGGCAGTCTCCATGGCCGTTGCAAGTTAAATCATTTGAAATGCAAGTAGCATTTCGAGATTCTTCTTCATAATAATCGGAATAACCATCACCGTAATCGCTCGGGGAAAAACTCTACAAGAAAATTAATTTTGTTTGTTACAAAAATGGGCCGTAGTTGCTTCCTGCATATTGGCTAAAAATCAATTTGCACAGATTGCATCAAAAATTCATGCAGCTAAGAAAAGCTGTAAGTTAAGTATAAAAATAGTACAAAAAGATCACTTATCGCAGAAAAAATCATAAAATTTATTGCTTATTATTAGTGTGTTTATAGCTTCTTCAGCGATATGCAGTTTATCTAGCTTAGAGCTCGTTATTTATAATTCTTAATTTGCATGAAGGCTATTTATTTTGGATCCTCAGCATCATCTGTGGAAAGCTGTTCATATGCACTTTATAACCAAGTTTGAAACTAGAAATAAATTCTCGTTTTTTTATTTTTGTCTCAAAACGAATAGGCGGCCTTCAGGTCCATGGTACCCATTTTTTCAAATCACAGGCTTGTGCCATAAAGCCGTCATGCACAGTTGATACAAACAGCTACAACTACAAAGCAACGTTGTTGAAATATTTTAGTGTAAAAATGTATTATACTTTTTTTTTAGTTTGCTTTTGAACGATTATATCAAAAAAACAATGCTAATCATTCGTAAAGTCTGAAAAAAGGCTAGAAAAAACAACTAATCTTCTACAGTGATCGATTAATTTTGTGTGGGTTGCAAAAAATGACCAAATAAAAGATATTCTCCTTACCCGCGTATAGCTGTCATCATATCCAGCAGTATCGCATGTAAACTGGTCTTCCAAGCATTGGTCTGCACAATAACACGAAAGTAGAAAACAAAATAGTAGAATGAAGAAGTGAGTGGCAGAAATTTTCACGAGTATTCAAGATGGTTCGTAAAACTTTATCTCATGAATATTCGTGAAGCGAACTGCAATTTACTCAACATAATGGTAAACGACATACCTAGCTCAAAAAAAGCAATTTATCGCTCCAAAAGAGTTTAATTTTTTGATGCAAAGTTGCCTATACTCAGTACATACAAAGTAGACCACCGGTATACAGGTAACAATCTAGTCCTGTAGTTTTGCGGTCAAAAAAGCACCCTTTACACGTGTAGCCTAGATAAGTTTATTCAATTTGGGTTATTTGTTTTTTTAGAAAGAACGTTTTAAAAATCTAAAAGATTTCGTAAACTGTTAATTGAAACGCCATCATATTGTTAAAAAAAGTTGGCATACTTGGCAAAACCTGTCTGTAAGTAGGGTCCAATACAGCTGCTTCTGTCGAACGCCTGACTGGTTGACAAAAGCAAGTGTGATTATACGGTAACCGCACTGATAGCAAAAGACTGCAATGGACAATGATTTAGGAACGCAGACATTAACAAAAATTTGAGGTGCATTCAAAAAAAATAAGAGGAAGTTGCTGTGGCGTTTACCTCATCTGCTCGCTTCTGCAAAAGAACGCCATTTATTCAACTAATGCTAAAATGCTACCTACCCGTTGCGCACGAAAAATACGCAAGCCAGAGGCCTTTTGTGCTGCCTTCTGCTGTAAAGTACTTTTTTTAAAACTTCTATGAACCCTGATGAGATTTTAACTCTTAAAGTGGTTTAACTAAACCATTGTGATAAATCTCATTTTAAAACTTGAGGGTTTTCATAAAATAACTTCCTTCCATTTGTTTTCGTTTTGAAGTGATGAAAAATAGCATCGGTAGTATTAGAAAAATATTTACAAAAGAGTTGCGGCAATTTTTACTAAGCATCTGCAAAGTTCAATCACAACGGGATGCATTTTCTTCAAAGGAAAATGCTACTACGGGCACGTTAAGCTCGGTGAAAATACATCTAATATCATGCCGTTAAAGTGAAATTTTGATTTTACTGATGCCTATATTCAAGTCAAACAGGATGTACCACTGAACAAGTAAAAGCATAGATTCCACCTAGTTGGTAGGATTCAGTACAGTCAATACCAGAGTTATTGATTTTTTTATAAGGAAGTGCTTCCAATTTATTCAAACTTTTGTACTTAATATTTAGAAATTTGTGAATGTACTTTTTTTTTATCGAAGAATGTATTTCGTATGATGGCGAAATAAAACTATGTTTCAAATGAAAACGACCAAAAACTAGGGCATAAAAATGAAATTAAAACCTAAATTAATCTGTCTTTTGTAAAAAAAAAGACTACATATATGACTAATCACTAATCCGTCGTTATAAACTTTTACCGGTGCTTTAGCAGAAGTATGTCCGGTAATATTAGCGATGACGAAGATCGTATCAATCCCTCCTTCCTCCCCCCAGCTGCTGGTAGGCTTCGAAAGGGTTCAGCAGAGTGGGGTTGAAACGTTTGTGAGTAGCATATTGTCTTGCGGTTTGGATTCCAAATGTTGTAAACTATTTTGTTAACATTGCTATCTTGAACCAAATGTAATTTGTTATATCACGTTTAAATAATTATATAATTATTATCAATGACAAAAGAAATGGTTCGAAAGCAGCAAAAATGTGGCACGCATATATCAAATGGCAAACTGTGAAAAGAAAAGACCAAAACATTAAAGAAAACACAGAAATATGGTTTTATTTTAAGAAGTTCAAAATGCTTTCATTTTTTCATAAGAGGCTACTGTAGAATAAGACAAAACTGCCATTTTTTCATTTGTGAAAAACTTTTTTATTTCACAAGTTGACATAGCATTGCCATTTCTCGAGCTAGACAGCATAGACATAGGATGTTTCACATCTAATTATATGCCACATGACAACATAATCCTTTGCGTGTTTTTTAGTATAAAAAAACTGAACGCAACAGTGCATTTGACTTGGACATCTGTCATATCGGCACACTAAAAGCAAATGACATCATCATTTATCAAACGTAAACGATGGGTATTTTGCTTTATGTCAATAATCTACGTTGAGAGTACTTGGTTTTTGCTAGTCATAGCCACTGACGGAAATAAGCAAGTGTTTTTGGCTTGATTAGCGACACGTTACAATTGTATGACTTTTTAAAAAATTTGAATCAGCGCTATATCCACAATTTCGTAAATTTTTTCAAATGAGTCAAACGCGAGAGCAAGTCGTGTTTCATTATTACACAACTTATGAGAACAATAAGGCAGGAGTAACCTTCTAAAATATTTGTCAAACATTGCGTAAAAGAACACAAAATATTTTTTAACTCGTTTCCTATGATCTTTGAAATGCCGCCAGTATCAATAATGACGTCATAAACTATTTATCATACTTAACATTATTAGTTGTGATTCATTATCATGTAAATGAAAAAGCGCTGATGCTCTTGCAAGCCCTAACTGCTAAAGGAGACCTTTGAGACATTGTGCAGATTTATCTTATTATGACATCACATGCGCAGAATGTCATTGAGACGTGATGTCATAATAAGATAAACCTGCACAATGTGTGATCGCTGCACCTTAATGGTCGCCAAAGTATTTCCCAACTCAGAAAATTTCTACAGTTTATTTTTGAAGGGAAATTTATCAAAATATACAACACAGCATCTGAAAGACATTTGAGCGCTAACAATTTTTCATAAAATAATTACTACAGCTTTACGTCAAGATATCCTCTCATCTAACCACTAAAAGGCTTATCACAGCCGCATAACCTTCTGGAAATCAACGCAAAGGCGATTCACATTCTTTGTCCTTGAAACAGTGCGTTGTTTCAATGCATTCTATTTGTAGCTCACAGTTACAACTGTCTTTCACTGAAACGGCAAAGATGACCGCCTAACGTGTCAATACCAGTCCTATAAATGACCGAGTGGTTATAGGTGCCTTTTTGTGGAGCAGGAGACTTGGCATTGAATTACGAGTCAGAATAGACTTAAATCGATGACTCAAAGATTAACATTCCCATTTTCCATACATGGCGCTCAGCATGGAGGGAATATCAGTTTGGAAGCAAGACGACAAGTTCATTTGTTGCCCAGTTTCGAAAGCGCAAGAGAAGGTTTCTAACGGAACTACCCACAGTACCTTCGAGTGGTAGTCGGGTGGCCGGAAACTCAGCTAGCTCGTTAGTCTGCCTCCGTCACTTTTTTGCGATTAAAAGATGAAACGGGCAAACGGCGAAGACATACATGGTTTTGGCAATCGCCGTTACATATCATACTGTGGTCACCCGAGGGGTTGAAAACGCTAAGAACATTACCCCCCAAGTTCTGTTTCATTACCAAACTTTTTTAATGCTGTAGCCGTAGCGCTTTGCATTGCTGCATTGATGAATGAATGCATTGCTGTGTTGTTTCAAAGTTGTATTATTTCACCATTGCAAACGGAACGGGAAAAAGCACAATACAATCACGGTCATACAAGCTATCGCCTCGAAAAAAAAAGCCACAAAATATTGCTAACATACCTAGAAGACAACATATCAACAAAACGTGCAACCCAACTAAACGAAAAGCCCAAAACTAAAGATATCTTGTATTGTCAATGTCAAAACAGTAGCCTGTATCTCGAGTACCACACAATCATGTAGCTAAGAGCTACAGTAATTAGACGCCTCACCTTGTGCTGTAACGAAACAAACACCAAAAGTAAGCAACAAAATTTTCCACGTCAACATAGTCCAAGAAAGAACATTTTGCTTCATGGTCTAGTTCAAAATATTCGACGCTCACAATCCTGTTATAAATAATATAGCATTTTCCGCTGTAGCTTATCTATGAAACGAAACAAGAATGGAATAACAAACTCAACTTTATGTAAACAACATAGCTGAAATTTTCACACATTCAATTTCGCTAAAGCATCATTTAAAACTTAAATGCAGCTAAGAACATCTTTTCAACTGAATAAGTCTTACAGAAGTTTACAAATCTGATAACTACTGTGCTAATCCTTGTGCCTACAACAACGTCAAATAAGCTGCGCCAATTACGCACTTTCGACTTCTTATACTTTGGTTGCTGTTACGCTTGAGTGCATTCGACTTTCTTCCAATATTTGCGCAAATATTCTGTAGAATGCGACGATACGATGCGACAACAATACCTCAACATTCAGCTTCAATTTTGAGAACATCCGTAAACCGCTGTTTGTCCAAAACTAAGTTCAATCAAAACATGGAAGTCACGCAGGCGGATCCGAACATTTTTTAGTGGGCCAAGAAGAAAAAAAAAGCTACCTTGAGACTTTTGAGTCCAAAAGTATTGAAGCACTAAGGTACTGATATGTATGCTCAAAGTTTAGAGGGGTCCTTATGCTCCCTGAATTCACCGAAGAGACAAGTTCAAAGCCTGACAAAATTACAAATCTTATTTTAAGGTCTGCTTGGCGAATTAACGGTTTCGCACAAACCAATTCAGGCATGCGAGCTCGAATTCACAGTAGGCCCACCGGTACTCGCTCTTTTTTCTTCTTTTTGGAAAAGTGTAAGATTTAGCAGGTAAGTCTAATTTAATTAGAGATAAATTGGCCACATCCATAACGGAAAGCCAGCATGCAGCATGCCATATTGTTGTCAAGTGTCTACTGATATGAAACTGCGTTTTTTCATCGCGGTAGATTTCAATGCACGCGGATATAAATGGAATTGGTTTTGATTGACTCTTTACCGCCTGTCAGCGATATCCGCAAAGACACTTCATTAATGCATTTTTGATGAAAAAAGAATAGCACGATTTGAGATCATTGATGAAACGGTTATGCTGCAAATTGCTGCATGTTTTGTAGTTGGGAAAATTTATCATCACTTGTCTAATTTCACAAAGAGATTGGGAAGCACTATCGCTTCATTTATCTTTCAACGACATGGCTTAGCAGTGTCGCGCCAGGTTACGACTCAGGGCCGGATTTACGTATAGGCTAAGCAGGCTGAAGCCTAAGGCCTCGAATAAAAGGGGAGGCCTCGTAGAAAATGAGGGGCCTCACCACGAACAACGAAGACCCTTATTTTTCGGTCTTTACCGATATTTTCAGTGAAAACGTGACATCTGCGTACCTTTTTTTAGTCTTCACCGACTTCTAGTGAAAAAAATCAAGATAGCCTAGGGCCTCTCATTGTCTAAATCCGGCCCTGTTACGATTACACGTGGAAGCAAATGGGTTCGATTCAGATCTGAAATTGATTGCACTTGATATGCGAACCAGCTAGCTGCCAACTCGAACAGCGCAAGCTCACTTCGTGGTCTTTCAGTTACAGTCAAATAGGCTATTCGGTTTCTGTTCTATATCGAAAATAATTATTTCCGTTCGAAAAATCTATAGAAAATCTCTCTTATCCATAAATGCGGTAAGGTATCATAGCAGAGCCGGCGCCAGAGCAGTCGACTTAGGGGGTGCAAAGTTTGAATTTAAGCACAAAAGCCGCTGTCTTGAAAAGAGAAGGCTTGGTAATTGGGGGGGCAGGGCTATCCTTGGCCTGATCATAGGAAGTGAAACTATTTAGCTTGAAATGCATCTTAACACTATTCGCATTGAGCAATACTTTTTGAGTCATCGTGCTCGGTTTTTACTTGCTTATTCTGCATTCCTTTTGTTATTAGTTTCACAACATCACACCATATCCAATTCACTAATTTTTATTTGATCGAAGAAACATCTTTTATGCCGTTTCGAAATTGATAAAACGATAACGGTTCTTGTCTGTCCAGTGAGATTTTATTTCCACTTAAGAAAAACCGTAATGCACTGGTATAACGACTTTGTTTACTTGTAAGCAAACCCAAGCAAAAACAAGTGGAAAATTTAGCGTTGAAAGGTCTAAAAAAAGAAACCTAAGACTACAACAGAAGTGATTGAAACAATTTCACTAGAGTGCCAGTATCTAAGATCAATTTTCTTACGTAGCCCTGGCAGCATCGCACCAAGATTTTAGGCTAATATGAACTTAATTTGTCGCTATGCAGGGCCAACACTGCGGGACGACAAACAACTGCATAGCCTTTGATGTGTAACTATATAAGTGCAAAAAACGTCTTAAAAGTCTTGATTATCTTTTTATTCGTTCCTCTGGAGTAATCAATCTAAAGTTTTCCAAAAGATCTTTAACATCTGACGCTCGGAGCTTAAAATGTTCGGCTAGTTCTTCAGTAGTCCATTCGTCAGGCTGCAGATTGTGATTATGCAAAAGTTCAATCATGTCGGATAATGATAGTAAACCACGGGGAACGTCAGAAAAGGATAATGGCTGATACGTCCGTGATTGGGGTTTGGGATGCTGCGTTTCCGACAGGTCTGAACTACCTGGAAACAAAAAACATGAAGGGTGCTGATCAAAATATGCCGGCAGTTTCCCCAGAACTTAAAAGTTATAAAAACTAGCTTCAGTTGGAACACATCAAGCACCATATAACCGTTCACTATTTTACCTCGACGATGTGGTAGTACGAACAAATTTACATTGATTTCTAGTCCCTGGCGTAACTAATGCAAAATTTTTTAAATTATTTTTGCTTCAATTAAAACTCTTTGAAGGGCGAATTGATTTTTAAAAACTACTTGCATTTAAATTGCTTCAAAAAATATCAACTACATTATTGTATCTATTACTCTCGTTTTACTCACTAGGATCGCTCGATATTATTTTCATTCTCTCCATATTCTTTACTAATTCTTCCTTTTTCTGCATCATCTCATGCACTTCAGATTTCGTAGCTTCTATTTTTTCTGCAAAAAATGTACTGGATGAGTTGAAAAAAATCACGAGACAAAGTCTGTGATTAGACAAAAAAAAAAAAAATTATCATTATTTGTTCGGATTGATGTAGCAATTTTCAAGTTATGGAGCAGGTCGACGCTGTCTATCAAAATAATCCATTTTGAAGCAGGATCTTGTCGAATATCATTACAATAAAATAGCCAAGACAGAATAAATCATATTAAAAACTAAAAAAAAAGAGGCGTATAGGTTAACATTCAAAATTATTGCAGATCAAACTATTCAAATGGAATCAAGTTTGACAATGATCTTCGTCTTTTAACCGAAATCTCTTTTTAAAAAATATACATGATTCATTTAGTCTTGGTCGTTCTATTCGTAATTGAGCTTTTAAAAATTTTATCAACCATGCTTTGACCAATATCATTTCTTTTGTCCTCATTGAGTAAAAATATTGTATAAATTTATATTCACTTAAATCTTGTGAACGCTACTTGAAGAATAACAAATTAACTAGACATCAGAGCCGCATCGACGGAAAATATTCGAATACTAACTTAACTTTTTTTCTCTCTGTCCAGCTCTCCAAACACGTTCTTGATTATGACTGCGATTCCAACAAATATCATTTTCGAATCTCGAATTCAAAGCCCTCTGTTCGATTTCCAGTCTAAGTTAAAAATTGCCAACTCTTTTTGGATCTTTTTTCGAGCCTACCTTTGGTAAATTCCATTTTCGAAATATTCATTGGAGCTCGGCGAGGTACTTTGAGTTGCTTGTCCAGGACCTTCTCTGCTCTTTCCGAGGCCATGTACTGTCGGAACGGCTTCTTAGCTTTGCGGTATGTTTGGGTTCCAACTGTCTCCGCAGACTTGTACACATTTTGAACCGCTTTTGCAAGTTTGTCCAGAAATCCCATTCCTTTACCTGCTAGTACACCTTTATACTGGCTACTAAGGTCATAAATGCAATAATGTCGTCATTAAAATCTAAATAAAATAGATTAAAGACAGAAACAGCGTTATGCAAGCTTACGACATAAAAATATCCAAGTTTCATCATTATGAACATTAGTAAGTGACTGTAATTGAAATTCCAAAGAACAACAAAACAACAAACCAAGAACATCGGAAAACCGAATTTACGAGTGTAATCAGTTAACCAAACCACCAGGCTCACTTTTTGCATATTGCACAGAAGTAAGCTTATAGCAAAAAAAAAAAAAAAAACGGCAAGCACGACGCCTATAAGGAAGCGTAGATTCACTCAACCAAAATGAATTCAAAACAAAAATCTCTGATGTTCAGAATCAACTTGAAAAGGTTTAGAAAACGCAGACATGGATGAAATAGCCGATCAAATGATAACAATCGAACAAATAAGTTTCGCCCAAAACAGTTCCGAAAAATATTCTAGAATTATTCCGACAATAACATCAGCATAAAAAACAGCACTGTTTCATAGAGATTTTACGGAACCCTAGGATTCATTCGTTATTCCACAAAGATCACACAGTTCTGTTTCTGATTTTAACTAGTGAAGCAATAGTCCTGATTTTTTGTAAGAACTTTACAAATACGATTTTCTCAAGCATGCTTAGGGTAGAATTATGATTTCCTACTACGTAAAACAAAACTCTTTTTCTCTCCTGTTTTTAATTTCATTGAATGAGATTCCACAATACTTTTAACAGTAGACATTATGTTCCAAGAGGCCAAAAACGTGAAAAGAATGTCAATGCAGAGTTACATGAACTACCTTCAAATGGATCTGGAGCAGAGATGTTCAGGAGCCGAAGTCGGAGCCGGAGTCAAGCAAATTTTTCCGGAGCCGGATTGGACTCGGAGTTAAGTTTAACGTCAAAACTGGAGTAGGAGTTGGAGGTGGAATAACCATTTCTTGACGTTATTATTGTAATGTACACTGAACATTGTCAAAAGTTATGCTCGCTGTGAGGCATCGGTTCGCGCACAGTCTCTAAACACCGGTAATCTCACTAGCGTGAAATTTAACATAGGCCTAAAGTTTGGATAACATTGTGATTGCAAAGTTTGCAAAAATTCTTGGAGTAACAGGAGTGAAAACAGGAGTTGGAGCTTTGATTTTTGACGTAAACAGGAGCAGGATTGGAGTAGGAGCCTGTAATTTTGGAGCAGGATTGGAGTCGGAGTCTCAAAAAAGCGACTCCGGACATCTCTGATCTGGAGTAAAACGGCAATGATTACTAAATTTTCGTTTAGAGAAAACATATTTTTGAAGGTCGATGCTAACAAGTTGCGGTAGCAAAAACATAATCAACAAATAATTTTATTAAAAGAAAAATTCTATTGACGTTTAACAACATGCAAACTGACACTAAACGTAGCAATGGACAATCCTCGTAAAACTAACTCGGTGCTTCAAGCTAATAGTGAAAAAATACATATATGATATAAAAATAATCCTAATCAGATCTTTATTATACTCGCAATATTACGCCGAAGCGTTAACGAGTGGCGGGGTCCATCTCCGCGGTATAGCGCCTGAGCAACACGGCTGCGAAGAAACGGTGCAACGGTGGCGACACTGTGACTGATATGACCGACCGGTGAATCGAACCCATGACCTCTCGCACCCACAGCAATGTCTTTAACCACTACGCTCACTGACCGGTCACTACATCAAAACAAAATGTGAATGTTATTTTATAACAGAACACAGTTTGCAAAACTCTAAAAATTAAATTTTCAAGACTATCTGAAAGATGGTTTGTCAGAAAATTGAACCATTTTTTCACCGCTTTTTGAGTCGTTTAATTTTTTGTTGTGAACTTTTTCATCAGTTGGGTAGTTAAGCTTACTGCGCATACTGTGCTCACGAACCATGCAAAATTCCATTACTCCTGTGCTGTCTAAAGTTTGATCACCATTAACAACAACACCTGGTTTGTCATAATATTCTAGTTTGTAAGTGCCCGAATACTTATTCCCTTTCCTTCTTTTAATTGCCTTTTTTAATATTTCTTCCATCGTTATGCCTAAATCGTCAATTTGAATTAAAGAAAAGCCGGTGTGTCCATAGACCTTGACAAAAACGCTTTCACGAAACGTTCCGTCTTCGTCCGTGCCGTCTCCCACCTGGTGCTTTTCAACGAGAGCTAACGTTGGGAAACTGAACTTGGATACAGGTTCACTGCTTTCTAACGGTGGAAAACCATAATCGACCTCACCATCGTCTTCTGCAATGTGTAGGCCATATCCTTGTACATCAATGCGTTTCAATTCAGGCTTTATCTTTTCTGTGCAATACCTGTAGCAGGTCAAGCCAATTAAGTCCTGTATTTTGGCTCCAGCTGTAAGCATCACTACAGAAATGGAATACTTAGGTTGTGGTTCGCCATACACGTACACAAACATACTAATGGATTGGGTTGCAGATGATCCCTCGTGACCACGACCATCGAATTTCGCGTAGTCTTTGAACGGATTTCGAGCCGGTTCAACGGATTTTTCTAGTAACTTGGATAAAACTGATTCTTTGATGTTGCTTTTCTTTTCCAAACCGATTCTGTTTTCCGTTTCGACAACATCAGAATCGGTGTCAATATTAAACCCTTTAAATGAAGCGATGACTTTTGTGGTAACGGGCATGTCAATCTCAGTGACATTTGAAATAAACACATCATTTGATTTAGTTTCTTGAGGGGCTAAATCAACAGGGTTGACGCTAATTTCTTCGTAAGAGCTTTTTGTCTCCCACGATCGTGCTAATTCCTTTGTTTCATCATCTTCAGCTACATTTTTACGTAGGACTTTTTTTTCAAACATAGTTTCTAAGTGCTCATTCACAAATTTTTCTGGCATTTGTTTCCAGTGCACAGTCTTAATTTTAATTCGATTTTGTCGCTCCTTCCTGATGCGTTCAAGTTTCTGAGCTGTGTTTGACCGTCTGCGAACTCCGAAATCCCACCCCGAAAGAATATCTGGTGATGGAGCTCGAATTAGCACGTGGTCATCTGTTTGATTGGTTGAGGTGCTCGCGCCAGACGATTGCATTTGGTGTGAATTTGTTTCTTTTTCAAGTTCAGCCTGTCTTCGTAATCGCTGTCTGTGTTCGTCCAATGTATATAAGTCGTTTGACTGAATAACCATTTCACACATGCCCGTATCATCACTAGTAATAAAAGAATGTTGAATATGTGACAGTAACCATTCTGGATCATCAATCAAAGCCATATCTACAGTCGTTAATTAGAAGTTACTAATAAATAATTACCCATCTGGAAAAAAAACATCAAGTGAGAAACTTCAGCCATTCTTTTACGAGGGAGACCCTTTCACCAAGTTTTCTCGTTTAGTTTTAGATACATGTTTATTGATTGCATTCGAAAACAGAGGGAGGTTACACCCATATCACAGAGCAATATTGAAAAATATTATCAAACAGTGAGATTAGATAATTCATCAAATAATTAAGGAACTCACTCAGAATCAATTTAAACAGTAAAATCACTTCTACAGCAAACCTTTCCTACCAACAGCAGAGACTATTAATAAAATCAATTTCAATGCATTGACCACAAATTTCCCTTAATTATTACAAGCAATTCAACTTTCCAATTGTCACAACAAACACTTTTGCAAACGAACTTACATGGAAAACAAAAAGCAGGTTTAGCAGTGTTTCCAAACACTTTTACGGAAAAAAGAGCTAACTATCAATATTTACACAGTAGTAAAAAATCAGCCTGAATGTCTGTATTGGTTCATTTTGTCAAAGCTATATAACGCAAATGTGATATCGGTAAAATTCTACGCACATTTTGCTATAATTTTAGGTTCGCTTATGCTCTAAAAACGACAGCTTAGTTGTTCATATTGAGATGATGCACAAACAAACAACACTGCAAATTTTGATACTAAACTTGCCAACTCCAAAACCAATCAACTTAAAAAAACATGCACCAAAAAGTAACACTTTAATTATCATAACTTAACATTGTTACTAATCACACAGAATCCTCAACTCACCAAAGCAAAAACAAATTGACAAATTAAGAAACGGCTCCAAATCCTCTTTTCTGCTAATCGTAAACAGAATTAAACTGGAGGCTAAGAAGTGCAGGACTTCTTTCAGTACTGTTTTACTGCACTAACATTTGAGATTATGCTTAAAGTGTGGATCAAGTTTAGTTCTGTGTAAAACTTGAAAGTAAAGACTGTCCGATAAATCATAAATTCACAACATTACACTATTTCCAGGGAAATGTAAAAGGGTCATTAACGTTTAAATTGTTTCTTCACATTAACTTGACGGTACAAATGTAAATACTATAATTTCACCATAAAAATCAGTTTGAATTGATAATGGGATGTGATGGGCACACTTACATGCAAGGAAGAATAAAAAAACTGAAATCATTGTATTAAAATTGTAAACTTTAACATCAATTTGAGTGAGATGAAATATTTTTAAATTTTAGTATTTGCCATTTTCAGTCCCCTAAATAAAAAAAATCATTAGGTTGCCTTTACACTCAAACGACAACTTCACCAAGAGCATAGCAGAGGTGAGCCATGCTACTCAAAGACTGGGCTACTATATTTGTAACGGGCGCACATCAACATCCCAGATAACTTCAGAGAAAATAAAAATTGATTATTGCATTCTGAACTTGATGAAGCCAACAGATCACAATTCTAACATGCAAACGCATCTTATTGTTTGATGCCAGAACCAAATTAGTGGTAGCATTACAAGTACTAATGCGTATGATTCTAGCATCTAAATAGATTTAAAACAAAGCAAATGCACAAAATTTTGCCAGTGACTGAAAAAAAACCGATGTTCATAAACAAGTACTGATACTTCGATAGTCAACCAATACTAGTATGATATATCAAAATATTAAATCACACAGGAAGGAAAAACTAATACCATGCGCATGGCGCAACTCTTCATCAGTATAAGCATGCAAAAAACTTGTAAAAGTAACTGCCAATTCATACCAATGTTGAAAATTTTGATCATACTAAAATTGCAGATGCGATTCACCTAGAATAACCAAAAAAACACTCAGACAATATACAGTATAATTACGTAAAAAAATGAGTTTTTATGTGATTTATTTTTTGCGTTTGCCTTTTGATTTGATTGCTTGCAAACTTGCTTCTTTAGATGCTTGCGCTCTCAATTCTTTGTCTTTTTTTTCTTGTTCTCTTTTGTGGGCTGCTTCTTCTCTTTGTTTTCTAATAATAGCAAGTCGAGCAAGATCAGCTCTTGCTTCATCAGTTTTTCCTTGAGCGTGAAGTTGTTGGTATCTTCGTGCAGCTTCCTGGCGAGCAACCTCTTCCTTTTCTCGTCGTGAAAGTTCTGTTGGCCCTGTTGGGACATCAGTTAATTCAGCAATTTTTTTATTTTTTTTCAACACCCTGTTTGGATTATTGACTTCAATGATTGGTTCTTTATCACTTTCACTATCACTATCTTCTTCTGATGACGATTCTTCTTTATTTCTGTTTCTGTAGCTTTCCTCTTTTTTTCTCTGAGATTCCAATTCTTCTACAGCAGTGAACTGTTTAGCCCTTCCTTTATAATTGTGCTTTCTTCCATAAGGCATTGTGCAACCAATTTAATTTTTAAAAAATACTAGTACCTAACAGATCTATCAATTTAACACTCTGTTTTCTATAAAAAATCAAGAAAAAGCATAACTGTAGTACCGTACGGCACCGGGTACCGCTACTTAGGATATTGTTAAGAATGGTTTGCAGTGCTGTTGGTCTAGCTGTCCACAGGTCTAGCCTACATCCTTGCTTTCTTGCAGATGGTGCCCAGACTAATTAATATTTTGAAGAAAGTGTCTATTTTGTCGTTAACGGCAACAACCTGATTGGCTAATTTTCTTAAAACTAGTCATGCGTATTGACGCAAGCCAATCAACAGTCATGTATATACAGATAGATAATAGCCAAACAGTACCGTATTTTTCTGCTAATGACAAAATAGACAGTGACTATTTTTAATGTAGTCTGATACAGAATAAACTATCATGCACACAGTTGCATGGTTATCAGTTAGCACTGGCATAATACATTTATGTAGTTCTGCGGCACCATGGCAGCACCTACCGGTACGTCAGTGGGGAAATTCAGCTGGTTTGCACGATTGCATTGGTTCTAAAATATGGAATTGATAAATGTTTTGTAAGCTTACATATAGTCTGTAGTCTAGAATGGTCTCACGGAATTTTATTTCAGCAAACCAGCCAGCGTTGCTTTAACTCAGCATGATCCAACCTAATTACATCGCGGGCCATAAAAAGCTGCTTACTTGTCCTGCGTGACGTTTATTACAGGGCTTCTCAATTGATTTTGGTCCGTTGACCACTACGCCTATTCAGATATCTTTGTGGACCCCCAAAAAGGTGATAGGTCTCCAGTCTCCACAGCAGAAAAACTCATGACTGGTGTGTGAAGGAGCAAAAAAAGGATCTTCACCTCAGAAAAGCCCACAACTAATCAAATAGATCTCCACTGCAGAATGACCTGCAAATTGACAACAGAAATACGTGCGTGAGCAAAAAAAATTATACAAAAACTACATCAAATTCAAGTAACAGGATGTGGACCTCATCAACGGGCGTTAAGGACCCATCAAACAGCATAAACCCCTATGGACCCCCAGTTGAGAAGCACTGGTTCAATAAAAGATGTTGCTACTTGCTATGTCTTACTGGTATTACGCATGAAACAGGACCTGTAGCAGTTCATCCACAGGGGTTGAAAGTTGAAACAAACTCTTCAAAAGTGTGCATTTCATATTTCTAATACTTTTTGAATTGGTATGTGGTGGTAAGTTTGCAAGGTGATCTTTCTTACCGTGCCGAGACTAATGCCTTATTGAACTTCACAACCTGACCATTTCCTAAAATCGATAAGCTTATTATAATTGTTTTGCTGAATATTGGTCATCCAAAACCTTAAGTTGGAAATATTTTTATTGTAGGATTTTTACGAGACATGTGTTGGTTGTTATTCAGACAACAAAATTACAAACATCTAGGTCAGCCTTAATAATGACGCCAAGCAACAGGTTCCATCCAAACTTGACATCAGCTGCAGAACTTCTTGCACACTCATTACAGACACGTTAGAAAATGCATATGGGTCCATTGGACCCGGCTGGTTATAGATGCTAGAAATCGTCCTCGCTTCAAAAATTAATAATCAATAAGATTGAGGTTGATACCAAAACAAACCTCCCTAGTTCAGCAGTTGGCAGACAAAGTCAAAGAAGCTCCACATCCCTCATCACGCTGGCTAAAGTCTGTGCGACTTCAAAGTTTTGTCTTCAGGTCCAATGGACCTGTCTGGTGGTTCTAGGGTTAAATCAACTACTGGTTGGGGTTAGGAGGGTCTTGGGGTTTGGAGTTGGGGCATTGGGAGGGTGGGGTCAGGGGGATTGGGTTTGGAAGGGTGCTATAGATGCGACAAAAAGAATGTTTAAGGATTTTGAATGAATGGGGATCCCAGAATGAGAAGTAGCCTTTGCTGGAGTTTTCAATGAAAGGAGTTTGTCATACATCATAATGACTTCAAAACTTTTAGTGAAGTCATCAAAACGGAAACAGAATTTTTTACATCCAAGTGTGTATTAGAGCAGAGGTACCCCATTTTTTTTCAGAATTACCATGTAAAAATACTCAAGGAGTTGAGGACCAACAACATCTAATGGTAAGCTTCGCTATGTTTTAAAATTTGTTGCACTCTAAGTGATTACGTAGGATAAATCGTTCTAACTTTTTTATGGCGCTTAATTTTCGGTAGGCCTATATCAAGGGATTGGAGCCAGAACTGTCTATGTTCAGTTTTGAAGTAAATGAGTTAAGGATAAAAACTTACTCCCTTTGTGGGAGCGCATCTGTTCCCAAATTGGCTTAGTCTCACAGGCACCGTAAGCATGTTAAACTGAGCATTCGTTTTTGGACACGTCCATCATCCCGCTTTTGGCTCGAAGCTTCAAATGCATTCTACAGAAAACTGTGATTTTGGACATAGCCAGTTCTGGCTTCAACCCCTCGATATGTTTTGTGACTATCAGAAAGCACTCAAAGCTGTAAATTAGATTTATATGATCGTAATAGCGCACAATACTTTGTGCGACTAAGGAAGCTGTAGAGTAGACTTGGGTTTAATTCCGAATTGGGTCAAACCAATGACTCTAAAATTGGTATTCACAGCTTTCCTGCTTGACGCTCAGCATTAAAGGGACAGTGTGGAGACCAAGCCGGCAAGTTTACTAGTTGTGCTGTTGGGAAAGGCATTTAGCAAGATTCCCCCATCTTGGTGTGGTAGACAGATGGCTGACAAATCCTAAGCTAGATGGCTGACATTTAGCGCATTGATCGCTTTCTCACGATAAGAGAATAAATTGGCCACTGGTAGGCCTACTAAAAAAAAACACTAAAACTCATAGCGAAACTGGAGACCCTGGGTGTAAAGCAGTGATTCTCGAACATTTTTGTTTAACTCTTCCTTTTGGAAGTTGGAGACTTTTATTACTCCCATATCCTATCAGGAAACAAGTTTTAAGAGGGGCATATGCACATGTTTTTTAAGATGAGGTTGCATAAGTGCGAAGACACATTTTGCTTTGTGAGTTTAGTATCTTATGAATCTATATATGGCGATTAAGCCATTAAATTTGTTGGAGCAAAAATGCATATTACGTGCATTAGGAGTTAAGAATAAATCTCATAACGGAACTGACAGATAGCAAATAAGCTTCAAGGTAAGACGGGAAGAGCTTATATCCAGCAACGATTGGTTTGAAACATTATGAATACTCTTCGAGTTGACACGAGTAGGCTAAAGTACCCATATCAAAAAGGAAGTGTCTAGAGCACCAGCAGCCTTTTATAGAAACAAACAAAAAGTCTGCTGCAGCCAAGGGAAAATCGGCACCACGCGACAGTGACATCACTAGAGAAAGATATTAAGCTGCCGGTGCAGCAGCCATTTGGTTAGGGAAACTGGTCCGGTGCTCTAGACACTGCTTATCGAAAATGTAGAATATCATACTATAAAAGTAGGCCTCAGGCCAGTAATGTTTAGGATGTGTGCCTGTAAAAATCAAAATTGATTTCCTCAAATTGCTAATAATAGGCTAAGGTCTACATCGATTGAATACCATCAGATTTACGAGAAAACTACACAATTATTTTAAGAAATGGTTATTTTACCAAAAATTCTGGTTACCAAAGTCTGAAAATCGTCGTTGCATAATCGTTTTACAGTTCTAGCACTGTGCAGAGCGATTCTCACAGTAGGATGCCGGTACGTTTCTTGTTCCACCACCACCATGATTTTTGAACTTCGATAACTGGAAATTTCTGGTGAAATAGAAGCTTCCTTATTTTACATTTTGCATCTTTTTACGGTGATTCACTGAAAAAGCAAGCTTTATTGCAGAGAGTTGTATGTTGGTGGAATGTCTAGAAAAAGGGGTGTCTCTATTTATGGAATAGTATGGCATAGTATGGAATAGGTACCGGTATGGCATAGTATGGAATAGTACCGGTATAGAATAGTATGCACTCCTGTCTCCTACGGCTATGCCAGGGATCAAAACATGCTGAGACCCATATCCCCTATTGCCCCAAATGCCCATTGGTCCTAGAGCCCCAGTCATGCATAGAATAAGCCCCAGTGCTCTAAATTAACATCTTATTCCTAGGGCTCATTTACTGCTTCAACCATCCTGTCCTGAGGACCTTTGACTCCTTTTGCCCTAAATTAGGCCTGAGGCACATTTAACCCTGAGGGCCATTCACCCTCAATTTGACTCTTTATATGGACCCCTTTACTCCAGTGCCCCAAACGTCCTATCACCCATTTCTGCTATACTATACCACAGTGCCTTACTTACTATTCCATACCATACCATACAATTCCATACTATGCCATACTATTCCATAATTAGAATGTTCTCTATTTATGGAATAGTCTAGTATGGCATACGGTACTATTCCATACTATTCCATAATTAGAGAAACCGTAGAAAAAGTATATTTACGAGCCAAAGTTGAAAAAATAAATTTTGAAATTTGCAAAAAAGTTGTTTTAAATTTTAAAACTAGACTACTTCAAATTTTTTGTTGTCCTGATGTTTACCCACTCAAGCAAGCTTAGGTTTTTAGTTGCATTGAAATACGTAAAAATCAACCAATCAAATCCGTAAGCCTACTGAAATAAAGACAAGCAAACATCTTGAAATTGTATCAAACAAAAAGAAAGACATTTTGGAGGGCGTATTCATTTTACTAGGGCTACGCATTGCTCAACTCTGTTTAACAGTAGACTAGGCCTAGTACTTGACCCACGTTGTACACAGGCTGTTAAAAAAACTACCCAGATCTTGAGACTTACTCAGTTACTCTTACAATTGCAACATTATCAACGGACAGTGATGGAAAAAAAAACAAACAAACTTATTGAAAAACTTTTACTCTGAATTGCTTTTCAAAATCAAATTTAAAGCATTTGGAAATGGCTGTCGGAACAACCACTCCTATTCGGCTTCAAAATATCTTTTCCTGTGGAAATGAATCTTTCTATTGCCGCGCTTCGCTTGACAGTATGGCAGTAATGCATTTTAAGAGCAATTCTTTTAACCTAGTCAAGTTGGTCACTTGGTCTCCGACTCTCCGTCTCGAACACCTGAGTCAATTTCGCGAATTCTTATTTTCACACCAACTCAAACTTTTTTTATTATAGAAGATTTTGCAAAAGTACCGAGTACGACCTAAAATTGAAAAATAAAAGTCTCGGCAAGGCGGTATCGGTACTTTTTTACCAAAGTACTGACGGTACCGGGACTAAATCGTCAACTAGCCGTTAACCGGTCTTTTAACTGGTCCACTTACGGCCCGGTTCTAGCTTTGTATGTTACTGGGCCGCAACAAGCCGCTAACACTTTTTGAAGTCCCTTTAAGCTTGATTAATATGATTAAAGGCAGTGGCGTACGGTGACCTTTTTGGCTGGGTGTTCACTCTTTAAAAATACCTATCATATGGCGGTTGCATAGTATTAACAATGGCAGGGTACAAACTGCGGTGGAACCAAAATCCGCTTGAGACCAAATGGAACTATTTGTAAGACCGTATGAAATCTTATGGGACCAAAGGATACCACATGGAACTGTGGCGACCGTCATCACTGGGAATCGAGCCGTCTCCTGGTGCGTGGCTGGCGTGGCAAGCATGCTGACATTCTGTCTCGCTGCTTGTTGCTGCAGGCGTGCTGCCTTGGGTTCGGGTGCTTTGCGGTGATGACGTGCCACTCTTTTTCTTTTTTTTCGCCAACAAAAACGGAGACGAGGTTAGGCAATTTGGTGAGGTTTTTTTGGTTCTGATTCTCCAAGAAGTCAGACGTCGCTACTGTTGGTTTTTCGTTGAACAACTACTTTACATCAGTGCTGGTTTTTTTCTTTCATCGTCGTCAACATCTTCAAAACTTCATTTTCAATCAGATATTGCATTACGATAAGTATTTATTTATTTATTTTATTATCGTTTTAGTATGGTATTTATTTATCTCTTTTCCGTTAATACCGATTAAATTTATTCTTATTTATTTATTTACTGATATTTTTTTCTTTGAGCGAATACGGAAACAACTAAGACCACGCACGTGGAGTCAGGCTCTAGGCCAAGCTTCCGTATCGTCGCATTGGTGACCCTGTGTATTTTTATAAAATTTGTCTGCTGCGTTTTCATTTTCGAGACGGTTGAATAGCATATATTTGGGATAACCTGGCTACTGGGCATAGTTATTTTTTAAGATCTAAATCGATTCTTCAGCCAGCAGTTGAAACTAATTTCAATCCTTCTTCTTCCGAGGACCAGTCAACGCTTCAATCTGCAATCATGTCCGATAGTGAAAAGCCTTCTACAGGCAGTGACGATACGCCAACTAACGAGGTAACAAAGTTAGTTAAGATATTGCCAAAAGAAGCCAAGAGTGCTCATACATCTGGCTCCATTAATGCTGGTGAGATGCATCGCAGTGATGGAAATCGATTTGACTCTTCTTGGCAGCAACGTTTGTACAGCGCCAGTAAAAAATTTTTCCGCGATTTTGATAAATCAATGCCCACTGTCTGGTTTACAATTTTCGAGTTAAAGCTTCAACAATTTGAGCTCGTAACTGATGAACAGCGTAACAGTGCGCTTACATCGTGTTTACCAAACGATGTTCTCTTGATAGTTCACGACTTGTTAATCAATGAGCCTTCATATCAAACTATTAAGCAACGTTTAATTCAATGGTTCGAACCTAATCTAAGTTCTCGCGTTTCGGAGCTACTAAGTTACCCGACTGTTGCAGAAGAACGCCCATCTCGATTTTTACTAACACTAAGAACCAAGCTGGCCCAAGGTGACATGTCTGAGGATATGATTCGTGAGTTATTCATTGCAAAAATGCCTGATCACTTACGCAATAGTTTAATTGCTATGAGAACTGCATCGCTTGACGAGTTGGCAATTACTGCAGATAAAATGGTGTGCAATAGAAAAGATTCTTTTAGTAAACACTCATTGTATTCTGTTAATCAAAAGTCTGAATCGTTTTCTGAAGATAACGTTTCGTTCCAAATTAAGTCGTTGGAAAATAAATTAAACAACGTGTTAGAGTTGGTTAAAGGCTCAAATTCTTTCAGCACGACAAAACCTACGAGTTATAACCAGAAGCCAGCTCGAGGTGATCGAACCAATAAGTGGCATTCGCAAGCAACCGGCAACCCGCAAAGACAATCGCAGCACGTCATGTGCTGGTACCACCTAACCTTCGGTGATCGCGCAAGAAAATGTTCGCCACCGTGTACTTTTGTTGTTTCGGGAAACGAGCCACGCCCACTTCAACAGCGGTAAAAGTGGACGAAAATCAAAGCCCGCTTCCTCATGTTATGGACAGAAAATCTGGTACTAAATTTTTAGTTGACACTGGTGCAGAGGTATCTATTGTCCGCCCTGCTCGGTTCGATCATCAGTTTCGATCATTTGACCGTCCGTTGTTTGCGGCAAATTCTTCTCTGATTGCAACTTATGGCAACAAACCTATTACTTTGCAGCTCGGTTCTCAACAATTCACTTGGATTTTCATGGTGGCTGACGTGAAACATAACATAATTGGCGCTGATTTTTTAAATCACTTTGGAATGAATGTGAGCTTTAACAAAAGGCGTCTGGTGCATCAAAATGCAAGCATTCCGTTGATTTATAAGTTTGTAACCAACGTGGTGTATCCAATTTCGTTTATCTCTGATAACAAGTTTTCTGATGTTTTATTTCAGTATCCTGAAATTACTCAGCCACGTGACAAAGTAAATAAATTGAAGCATAAAATTACACATAAAATTGTCTTTGAAGGTTATCCGTGTTCTGCAAGGGTGCGACAACTAACGCCGGAGAAACTGAAGTGCGCCAAAAGAGAAATCGAAGAGCTTTTACAAGCTGGTATTATACGACGTTCCAATTCTCCATTCGCATCGGCTCTTCATATGGTACCTAAATCAACTGCTAGTGGCAATACCTTCAGGTTGTGTGGAGATTATCGTCAAGTCAATCGGGGAACTGTTCCTGATAGGTATCCAGTGCCCAACATTCAAACCTTATTTCATAGATTAGGTGGTTCAAGTATATTTTCGAAAATTGATCTTGTTAAGGCTTATCACCAGATTCCAATGGATGAAGATTCCATTCCTTTGACGGCAATCACGACTCCGTTTGGTCTCTTCGAATATCTTTTCATGCCGTTTGGTTTAAGGAATGCAAGCGCAACATTTCAGCGTTTCATCGATCATGTGCTTGAAGGTATGACTAATGCTGTTGCCTATGTGGATGATATAATTGTGTTTTCGAGTTCTCCTGAGGAACACCTTAAGCATTTAAATGAACTCTTTGCGAGACTTAAAAAGTATGGTGTCATCATCAATCCTACAAAATCTCAATTTGGTTCTTCTGAACTGCAATTTCTGGGGCATTTGGTGACTGCTGACGGCATTAGACCTCTTCCCTCTAAAGTAGAGAGTATCAAAAAGTACCCCCTCCCGACGAACATTAAACAGCTTCGCACTTACTTGGGGATGATCAATTTTTACCACCGCTTTATCAATAATTTAGCGTGTGTTCTCGCCCCGCTAAATGAATATTTAAAGGAAACTGGAAAGAAATCTAATCGAGAAATTATCTGGTCAGATGCAGCTAAAGATGCGTTTTCAAAAAGCAAAGAGCTGTTGGCTCAATCTGCCTCATTAGTTTACCCCAGAGAAAATTGCAATATCAGCATCGTTTCAGACGCGAGTGACAAAGCAGTCGGTGCTGTGTTACAACAGGAGACTAGAGGAGTTTGGCAACCTATCGCTTTCTTCTCTCGAAAATTGGATAAAGCCCAACAACATTATAGTGCTTTCGATAGGGAGTTATTTGCTGCTTACGCCGCCATTCGACATTTTCGACAATTTGTTGATGGGCGGAAATTCACTTTGTTTTCAGATCACAAACCACTTGTTCACGCATTTTACTCTCGTAGTGACCCCATTATTCCCCGAAGAAGTCGACATATGGCTTACATTTCAGAATTCACGAGTGATGTAAGACACATTCATGGCGATCAGAATATTGTTGCTGATGCCCTGTCACGTATCGAAATAAACAATATTCAAGTTTTCCAGGAAGGTTTGAACTTTAACAAAATTGCTCGGGCACAGTCAGATGATCAGTTCATTCTGGAGTTGCTGGACGATCCTTCCCAATCCAGTCTTAAGATTGAAGAATTTCCGATAGGTAATTCAAATCAAGGAATTTTGTGTGATGTTTCATTGAATCAGCCTAGACCCATCATACCAGAAAAATTTCAAAAACTAGTTTTCGATAAACTGCATGGTACAGCACATCCCGGAATTAAAGCAACTCGCGCTTTAATTCAACGAAGATTCGTTTGGAGAAATATGAAAAAAGATGTCCAAAAATGGGTGCGATCATGCGATGCTTGCCAAAAAGGAAAAATAGTACGCCATAACAAGTCGCCTCTTGGGAAGTTTACCATGCCCACAGGCAGGTTTGAAGCCTTGCATTGTGACATTGTAGGGCCTTTGCCAATAAGTGGTGGTTTCAAATATATTTTTACAGTTATTGACAGATTTACACGCTGGTTCACTGCCTATGCCATGAAAGAAATCACTGCAGAAGCTACTGTGGAGGCATTTCTGAATGGATGGATCCAACATTTTGGGTGCCCGTTGTCAGTGGTAACAGATCAGGGAAGTCAATTCACTGGTCATCTTTGGAAAAATCTGATGAGTTTTCTGGGTATTAAACATGTTACTACCACTAGCTATCATCCGCAGAGCAACGGTTTAGTTGAAAATGTTCATAGACGTTTAAAAGATGCCCTTCGAATGCAAACTTATCCTGAGAGATGGTATCACAATCTCCCGGTCGTAATGATGAGTCTTCATGCCACAATGAAAGAGGATCTCGATTGTTCTCCGGCAGAGTTAGTTTTCGGACAAGATCTTCGTTTGCCATGCGAGTTTTGACCTGTTAATCAACTTGATTTTTCACAGAGAAACACCGTCGTGCAGAAACTGAAGGAGTTTATGCAAGATTTGAAGCCGGTGCCTCCCAAGGCACATCCAGAAGTTCAAACTTATCTCGACAAACACCTTCAACACTGTAAAAAAGTTCTCGTGCGTAACGATGCCGTGCATACACCATTGGCAAATCGTTTCCGTGGTCCCTTTGAGGTACTTAAGCGTTGTGACAAATATTTTGTATTGAAAGATTCAAACACTGGTGCAGAAAAGTCTGTGTCCATTGACCGACTCAAAGCTTATCACACTTGCGATGAAGAAAGCTCGAGTCAATTAAATCCAAAGGATAAATCATCAGTAACCTTGCAAGTGCCTCTAGATGAAGAAGTCCTTGAGCAACCTCCATATCGAACCAAATCCGGACGTGAAGTACATCCTCCTAAACGTTTGACGATGTAAGTAGTGCTTTTCTACATGCAGCTGTTTAACACTGTTCATATTCTTGTTTCAGCACTACACAGTGCGAAATAGTGGGAGCAAGTTCGAATCTCCGATGGATCTGTCAACTTGTATGTTTGTGAGTGTGAATTGAGTTGTTTGTAGCCTGGCCAGGCGTGTTGGTGTGTATGTGTGTGTCCTCTGTGTGTGTGGAATTGCTGTGCGTTGACGATTTTTCGTCGAAACCTGTTATCCATTTTTTGTTCCAGTTGCATCCCGCAGCGACCACTAGCAGTCTCAACTTGGTTTCAATTGGTTGCCTCTTCCACCTCCTCTTACGCAAACTGCGCAACTATACAGTAACTTTGCACCTCCTTACATGAATGTAACTATTATTATATTTTTTTTTTTTTTTTTTTTTTTTTTTTTTTTTAAGGGGATACAACCTTCTCGAAAGTGACCTATCATAATGTGCAATTGTGCGTTAATCGTTTACGTTTTTCAAACACCCCGTACATAATTGTATATGTATACTGTATCTCGCGCATTCCATACTTTGTTAATGTAGTTTAAGTTTATGTCATTTTGACTCAGAACTGTTTGTTCCTTAATTCTCTTTCAGTGACAGTACGCGCGGATCGTTCGTGGCAGACAGTCGAATGGTCGAGAAAAACAACACCTTGGCGAAACTTCAAAAGGAGTGAACTGTCGCTGTATTTCCTTTATCAAGTCTGCTTGCTGCTTCAACATGCGCGGTTGCTGCATCACTACAGTACATCACTCGTCATCGTGCACGATTGTTTCATCTCAACAACATGTCTTACAAAGAGTTACTGCAAACAAGCTGAAATGTGAAGAGATTTATCTGCTACAGTCTCCAAGATGTCAAGAAGCTAAGCAGAGCATTTACATCAGTGCATTCTGAGTGTATCTTACACCGGTGCATACACGCGGATCGTACACATCTTTTCAAGCAAAGAAGTTTTTTGTTTACAACAACGTTCAAATTTTTGTTGATTACCTATATTATCATGGTGTGATGCACAATCGATATCTAAATACGACATCATATAATGTTCATTTTTTTTTTTTTTTTTCTTTCATCACTATTGCAAGCGTTATGGACAATCTCTCCTTATCCCACTCCTGATGAAAACAAGTTGTGGAAATGGCTGCTCGACTGAACTTTCCTACGCTACTTCGTTAACCGTGTTACGCCTTTAATTTTTATTGCACTTTGTTTAGTGTTTGTTTTTTTTTTTTTTTTTTTTTTTTTTTTTTTTCGCCTCGGCCTTGGCCTCGTCTGGGGGAGGGCTGGTGTGGCGACCGTCATCACTGGGAATCGAGCCGTCTCCTGGTGCGTGGCTGGCGTGGCAAGCATGCTGACATTCTGTCTCGCTGCTTGTTGCTGCAGGCGTGCTGCCTTGGGTTCGGGTGCTTTGCGGTGATGACGTGCCACTCTTTTTCTTTTTTTTCGCCAACAAAAACGGAGACGAGGTTAGGCAATTTGGTGAGGTTTTTTTGGTTCTGATTCTCCAAGAAGTCAGACGTCGCTACTGTTGGTTTTTCGTTGAACAACTACTTTACATCAGTGCTGGTTTTTTTCTTTCATCGTCGTCAACATCTTCAAAACTTCATTTTCAATCAGATATTGCATTACGATAAGTATTTATTTATTTATTTTATTATCGTTTTAGTATGGTATTTATTTATCTCTTTTCCGTTAATACCGATTAAATTTATTCTTATTTATTTATTTACTGATATTTTTTTCTTTGAGCGAATACGGAAACAACTAAGACCACGCACGTGGAGTCAGGCTCTAGGCCAAGCTTCCGTATCGTCGCAGAACCATTAATAAGACCATGTGGTACCGCCAGGAACCGTTTATATAAGACCGCATTAGACTGAATAGAATCGCAAGAAACCGTTTATAAGACTGCACGGGACCGAATTAGACAGTATGGACTATGGGTCCTGGACAAATCCTGGGTCCCAGGCATTTGGGTCCCGGAGAATTGGGCACTTGGGCAAATGGGCATTTGGGGGAAATGGGCATTGGGGCAAATGGGGATTTGGGGAAATGATGAGCACTATGGAAAATGGGCATTTGAAGATATGGAGAATTTAGAGTAAACGGACACTTGGGGCGAATGGGCACTTGAGACAAATGAGCACCAGGGCACATGGGCACAGGGCAAATGGCAAAAAAGCACTTGGGACAAATGGGCATCGAAATATATGGGGACGTGGGGCAAATTGGCTGTTGAAAAAAATGAATATTTGGGACAAATGGGCACCTGAAAAAATGGGCATTTGGGCAAATGGGCATTTGGGAAAAATGGACATTTGGGGGAAAGGGGTAGGCTACCCCAAGCTTCCTAAAGGGGTACCCCAAGTGCCCTGTGTCCATTTCCCCAAATGTCTGCATATGGCCACCATGCCAAATGAGCACTTGGATGTTTGGGGTAAAGGGGTACCTTAGGTGCCCTAACGGGGTACCACAAGTACTCTGTGCTCATTTCCCCCAAATTTTTGCAAATGGACAGTGGGGCAAATGGACATTTGAAGGAAGGGGGTACCCCAAGTGTTCCAAAGGGGTACCCCAAATGCTCTGTGTCCATTCACCCAAAATTTTTGCAAATGGGCAGAGGGGAAAATTGGCACTTGGGGTTTTGGGGAAAAGAAGACTTTTGGAGGAAAGGGGTACCCTAAGTACCTTAATTGTGCTCATTTTTCCCCAATGGACACTAGGGCAAAATGGGCACTGGGGTGAATGGGCACTTGGGGCCCCAAATGCCTATTTGAAAAAATTGGGGGGTGGGCACAGAACACTTGGGATACTCCTTCCCCAAATTTCCATTTGCCCCAAGTGCCCATTTGCCCCAGTGCCCATTTCTAAAAATTTAGTGGTAACGAGCATAGAGCACTTGGAATACCCTTTTAGGGCATTTGGGGCACCCCTTTCCCCCAAATGTACATTTGCCTTAAATGCCCATTTACCTCAGTGCCCATTTGTAAGCATTTGGGGTAAAAGGGCAAAGGGCACTTGGGGTACTCCTTTAGGGCACTTGAGGTTTCTCTGTCCCCCGAATGTACATTTACCCCTAGTGCCCATTTGCCTTGGTGCACGTTTGCGAACATATTGGGGTAATGGGCCCAGAGCACTTGGCATACCCATTTAGGGCACTTGGGGTATCTCTTTCCCCCAAATGTTCATTTTCCCTAGTGCCCATTTGCAAACATTTGAGGGGAAAAGGGCACAGAAATATCAGGGCACTTGGGGTATCCCTTTCCCCAAATGTCCATTTGCCTTAGAGCCCATTTGCACCAGTGCCCAGTTCTGCGGTGCCTAATTCCCCCAAATATACATTTTCCTCTAATACCCATTTTCCCAAATATTCATTTTTCCAAGTGCCAATTTGCCCCAAGTTCACATTTATACTTTGGTGCCCACTTGCCCCGGTGCCCATATGCTCTGGTGCCCATTTCCTTCAAATGCCCATTTGCCCCAAGTGTCCATTTATTCCAAATTCACTTCCTCAAGTGGCTCCACTTCACACTCAAGTGCGCCACTTTCTGGTTTGACCCCGCCTCCATTTGTGCAAAACCTATATGTCCAGGACCCAATTGTCCGAGATCCATTTGTCCTGGTGCCCATTTGTACGGGACCCGTTTGTCTGGGACCCATTTATCATGGTGCCCAATTGTCCGGGACCCATTTGTCGGGAATCCAATCGTTCCGGTCCCATTTGTCCGGGACCCATTCGTCCTGGAGCCCATTTGTCCGAGACCTATTTGTCCGGGACCCATTTGCCTGGGACCCATTTGTCTGGTGCCCAATTTTCCAGGACCCATTTGTCCTTGAATCTCATGAATAGTTTCACACGGTCTTAAGGTGTGTTTACACAGAATACGATGAAATTTTTCGTACGTACAGTGACGTAGGTTACGAAACTGTTAGAGGTTATGACGTAAAGCTACGTCACTATCCGCGGCATTCTAGAGTACAATCGTTAGGGGTTTCCCAAAACAACCGGTAGGAAGCAAAACTGTTTGAGTTTGTATTGTGTGAAAGATATTTTCGTCAACTGCTTACGTCAAAAATCTGATGAAACTTCGTACGACAGCAGATCGGACTGAAATCGCATTTAGTGTAAACAGACCTTTATACATGTTTCCATGTGGTTACATTCGGTCCTATACGGTCTTGCAAATGGTTTCATGTGATCCGATTTGGTCTCATAAATTATTCTATGTGGTTCCCCTTTGGTTCCTTACGGTTTCATTCGGCTCCATTTGGTCCAATACTGTCTTATAAATAGTTCCATGCGGTCCCATACGGTTTTTAGTTCTACCAACGACATAAATTACGATGAACTGAAACTGCGCTTTCTCCTACTTGTTTCTTCATTAAGAGAAAGCGAAAAAGAGCGTCTGCCAGCTTACGCTTCAGTGAGTAGCCATTGCGCGAACTGCAAAATGATGAAAATGCATGCATTTGAACGGAAAAAGTTACAAAAGCAAATATAGGGAAGAATTTCGCCGTAATTAACGGCAAAAGGAAATTTCTTTGAAGAAAAATTTTTGTCAAGTTGCAACCGCTAAGTAAAATTTATTCCTAATGGTTTATACAAAAATTAATGTAAAATATAATTTTTGTACAAGCTAGTTTACAAACTCTTAAAAATACAGGAAAGTTGTTTTTTATCCACTTCTTGTCAAAGAGGAAATGGTCCAGAAAGCTAGACTAGTCTAGAAGTTGCAAGATTGTTTGAAAGCAGGGAGAAGGATGAGAGCAAAGAAAGCTAGGTGCTCTATGATGACTAGCCTACGGTGTTAATTCGCATTGAATGGGTGGCAATTAGGCTATGACCTAGTACGCTTTTTTGATAAATCTTGAGTAATATAAGTTGAGTTTACCTTTTTAAGCAGATGGGGAAACGGAAGACGCTGTTAAATTCGTAAATAGACATTATAAATAAATTGTAAGCTCAGCAACGGCCTATATTAAAGCCACTACACCGCTACCAATAGACTATATTTAGAAGAGTTAGGCAATAAAAAAATTCTCAAGATGTTGAGTTAATGAACGCAATCATTACAGTATTTTAAAAACTAAACTTTCACAAGCCTCTGTTTTTCCCCTGGGTTGTTGTTTGACTTGAAGACCTTCGGTCTCTTCGCAGCATCTCATTGCTATGTTGTTTTCGCTTTTGGCTATCCTGCTATTTCGTAGTTATTTTGTTAAACTGTAATTTGTGATAATTGCTTACCAAACAAGCAACGAAACGAATCTGTTCTGTTACAAAAAATCAGAAAAATCCTGATTGCTTCGAGTGAGATAATCACCCCAAACCCCCACCGACCATTGACTAGTGAGGTGTCGATTATTAAAAGGTTTTTGACCTAACGTTATTTTATATTAGCAGGAGGGTCAATATTAATACTGGTAGGCCCATTCCAAAATGAATCATGATGAAGATCTAATCGTTTTTATTGATTTGGATACTATTAGTGAAATGAAAAGCTTGATGCTTGAAGATGATGATTCAGGCCATTTGAAGGTAAATAGGCCTAACGCTAAGCCTATTTTCGCTGGAAAAAAATCAAGTACTTTGCCATCTGCAGGGCCGGATTAAGGCGGGGGCTGATGGGGCTGCAGCCCCAGGCCCACAACCAAAAATAGGCCCACCACTATTCTAAGTCAATGAAGTGATAATAGAACTAAGGTAGCCTATTAGAAATCTCCCACCTATTATATAGTATATGAAAAACAGTGCTCAATTTGTGTCCATGAACTGTCACTGTAAAACCCTACTTGCTCACTATGACCCAACAATCCTTTTTCGCGGCTGCTCGGCCAGTTATACCAATACCATCGATGGTCGATTTCAGTATGTAGCTTGAAAAGTAGGAGATTCCATATCATGTCGGCTGGAGTAATTTGAAAACGAAAATGAGAAAGTATAAAAGCAGTTCGGAAAAGGAAAAATCTAGAAGAGAAGCAGAAGATAAACCGAAAAAAGCTGTAGCAAAATCCAAAAAGTGACTGACTTTTTTTATGCAGGCTTGATGATGATGATTTCTTCATTTTTATCCTCCTGTCGCGAGAAAGCGACGGAGGCGCTATATATAGGACGAATCCAGAGTCGCTTAGGAGTTGCCTTTGTTTCCGAGTTTTCCTCTTAAATTTTTTTGCTTCCGACCTCTTTGGTTTGCTGCTTGCTGGATTCCACCAAGCAAAGATAATTGTAGCGAAACATCTTATCTAAGGCCGCAACAACGAGGCTTGGGTGGGAATTGAACCATCAACCTTACGATTATGGCCGTCGTAAAAACGACGCTCCAAACCACTCGGCCACGAAGCAAACCGAAAAGCAACAGCATATAGAGACGACGTCCAGTAGGCCTGATGCAACTGCTTTGCGCTCTAAACCTTAGTTAGGCAGTACCTTGATAATAGTTAATTGCTCTGGCGAGCGCTCATTTTCAGCGTTAAAAAGAGTAAAGAATCATGAGCGTTCGTCTAAGAGCCAAAACAGATTGAATTCCTTAGCTCTACTCGGCATTGAAAACGAACTTTTGGAAAGAATAAACGCTGATAACGTTATTAAGAGCTTTGCATTGGCTAAATCCAGAAAATGTGTCATTTGAAAGTGTGCATACAAAGTAAAGACTTCGTTTATGTATTTGTGCTTTTCTTTAATTGTGGTTACTTTTTTCTTCAAAGAATAGAATGAAAAATATGTCCCTGATTATCAAATAGCCCCAGGCCCACAAACAGCTTAATCCGGCCCTGGCCATCTGTGTGGGTTGATGTGATTAATTCAAGGTGGAGTGAATTGGGTTACCGGTGCTCTGATCTTAATAATGAGGCGCTTTATTATTTTAAACAAATTTGCAGAGCTGGATGTCTCGAGACGTGTCTCGGTCTTGAGTGTCTCGGTCTCGCTATGCAAATGTCTCGTCTCGGTCTCCGACCTTGAAAGTCTAAGAAAATGGTCATGTCTCGATCGAGACATGAAAAAAATTTGGATTTGCAACAGCATTCAGGTCTTTGATACGGAAGCAACAATGGTACTTACCCGATGTATTTAAAGTAAAACATTGTGCGTGATTTCGCACTTCGCAAAAACAGTTGGCCACGTTTTGTTTAGACCAGAGGTGACGAACATGCGGCCCGCGAACATTTTGGCGAGACCAGCACTTTTAAACATTTTTTCCCCGTCTAATCTTTGCGATGCGATACCAAAAGCTGAGCCCCTGATTTAATCAAGCGCGTATCACACATTAATTATATAAACGCTCAATACAAGTCATCTGTTTCAGGATTCAGCAGTTCATCCATTGTTATGAAATAATGATAACATAACTCAAGTCCGTTGCAGCTTCAGCATAGTGCAGCAGTTTACTAGTAACTATTCGAGTGAGAGCTTAGCTTGCCTTACAGTAATAGGAATTATGTGAGTTTGCGGTAATGAATTGGTGAGGTGGCGGCACCATTTAGCATGTGCAAATTTTACTGCTTTCTTAAGGCATTTGTTATTCTGTTTTTTAATCAATATTTAATTAGCCGCTTGTCTTCAGCGAAAAAACGAAATATTGTAGACGAAAAAAGAGTATTTCAAAAATTTTCCGAGTATTTCAGAAATTTTCCGAGAGAGCATGCCACCGGACCCTCCAAGAGCTTTTCTTGTTTCTCAATCATTTTCAAATTTATTCTGCCGAAAAACAACGCTTTAAAAAAATATGGAAATTATGGCTTCCCCTTTTAAAATTTCTCCATTACAGCATGTAAATTTTCAAAAATTTTCCGAGAGAGCATGCCACCAGACCCTCCAAGAGCTTTCCTGGTTTCTCAATCATTTTCAAATTTATTCTGCCGAAAAACAACGCTTTAAAGAAATATGGAAATTATGGCTTCCCCCTTTTAAAATTTTTCAATTACAGCATGTAAATTTTCAAAAATTTTCCAAGAGAGCATGCCACCAGACCCTCCAAGAGCTTTTCTTGTTTCTCAATCATTTTCAAATTCGTTCTGCCGAAAAAAAAAAACGGTTTAAAGAAATATGGAAATTATGGCTTCCCCCTGTGGGGCGCCGTTTGGAAAAAAACTATTCGTTTTGTGAACCATGTTTTTTGAGCTTATTTAGACCATAGTTTGTCCGATATGTATATTGGAAATATCCTACTTATATATCGGACAAAATGTACTCTAAGTCGGACCAAAATACACGCGCAAAATAAGTCGGACAAAATCGTTTTTTTCCAAACGGCGCGTCACACGCTTTTTGGAAAAAAAACGATTTTGTGACCCCTGTTTTTCGAGCTTATTTGGACTATAATTAGTCCGATATATACATCGGAAATATCCGACTTATATATCGTACAAATTGTGGTCTAAGTCGGACCAAAAAACACACGCAAAACAAGTCGGATATTTCCGACTTATATATCGGACAAATTCGCCGTTTGGAAAAAAACTACACGTTTTGTGAACCATGTTTTTTGAGCTTGTTTAGACTCAAAAAGCATGGTTCACAAAACGTATAGTTTTTTCCAAATGGCGCCCCATACATATCGGACAAATTATGGTTTAAATAAGCTCAAAAAACATGGTTCACAAAACGTGTAGTTTTTTTCCAAACGGCGAATTTGTCCGATATATAAGTCGGAAATATCCGACTTGTTTTGCGTGTGTTTTTTGGTCCGACTTAGACCACAATTTGTCCGATAAATAAGTCGGATATTTCCGATGTATATATCGGACTAATTATAGTCCAAATAAGCTCGAAAAACAGGGGTCACAAAATCGTTTTTTTTCCAAAAAGCGTGTGACGCGCCGTTAGGAAAAAAACGATTTTGTCTGACTTATTTTGCGCGTGTATTTTGGTCCGACTTAGAGTACATTTTGTCCGATATATAAGTAGGATATTTCCAATATACATATCGGACAAACTATGGTCTAAATAAGCTCAAAAAACATGGTTCACAAAACGAATAGTTTTTTTCCAAACGGCGCCCCATATCCCCCTTTCAAAATTTCTCGCTACGCCACTATTTATGACTAAAACGTTATGCGGCCCGCTTGCTTATTGGTAAGTAACAAAGTGGCCCTCGACAGCAAATAGGTTCGTCACCCCTGGTTTAGACCATTTTGCTTTGTTGTTCACGCCTGCAGAATTGCAGGCTTTTGCTTTCTTTTTGTGAGCAGCATATATGAAAACTGGTCTATTTCAACCACTAAGCACATGCATTTGATGGTAATCTACTCTAGACCAGGAATGTCTAACCTTTTAATTTATTAGGAGCCCATTGCAAAATTAAATATTTAACTGGGCCGCAAAGCGACCAGAATTCCAATATTTCATATTATAGTTCTAAGAAAAAAAAATTAACCATTGATAGGTAGGCCTTGTACTGAGCCGCATTTTGCTGAAAATGCATCTTTTTTAACAACAAAGAAAATTTATAAATCCGTTAATATAATTAATTAATGTAATAATAATCCAATAATGTTAATTTAGTTTTAACTTTTAACAATATGGCCTTCACTCAAAGACATAACGACCGCTAGCCACGTCTAAAAAATTGATATAGGCCTATTTTTTATGGGCAAACCGTGTGTCAAATCAAAAAATTTTCAAGAGAGCAACGTGTCATATGTCATAAAATTAAGATTTCTACAAAATTGTTCCCCATGAAAGATGCTATTCTCGTCTGGTTTACAACAGCTATCAAAAGATTATTTAAAGTAGTCCAGGCCCAAAAAAGGCTTCAAATCGAAAAAAGTGCAGGGATTACAGTTGCAGGAAATTTGGTTAGCGACATGGGGAGTGCTTCTAGATTTGAGCTAGCTCTTTTTATGAGAAAGTTATTAACCAGATAGATTTTCAAAAATGCATGGTGTCACAATGACTTTAAAAATGTTTATGTTAATTAATTTATTATTTATCAAATATAAAGTATCTTGATAAAATTTCATGAACACTCTCGTGCTCAATACTTGATAAACTTGCTAAAAAATTGTTTTAACAGAGGATAGTGGGCTGCAATGCCGACATCCCTGGTCTAGACCAGCATAGCCTACCAATGACTTTTTGTTTAAAAGTTTTCTTGACATCTTTTTCGTTAAATTAAAAACAAATATTGGGCCGTGTAATCGTCTGCGAAAGGTATTGCTTGCCTTGCAAGCTACAAGAATTAAATCTTCTGTGATAATAAGCTGTTTCTTTGTTATTACGGTGAACTCGTTTAATCATTAATTGTAATCGTTAAAAGGATATGACCAATAGCACATTTGTATAATAGGCTACATCAGTTCATAACCGCGACGGCTTCATTGCTTCATTTGTTTTTGCTAATGTCATTTTGCTATAAAGTTATTTCAATAATTTGGCTTAGTAGAGCCCATACTCCAGAGTATTACTATCGTTTTTATATTTTCTAATTTTTGGTTTATGAAGTCTCGTGTCTCGTAACTTTAAAGTCTCGTCTCGGTCTTGAAGCTATGATGTCTCGTCTCGGTCTTGAAGCTATGATGTCTTGTCTCGGTAGGTTCGGTCCTCGTTCCAGCTCTGTGAATTTGCATTGAAATTCCTACCGACAAAATTTTTTCAACTTTTAGCCGGGATGGTGTCGAAAAAATCCCTCAACTATTTTCCTTTCTTGATTGCGTGAAGGCTTTGGAAACAAGCAGAAAAATATTTAACAAACTGCTGGAGCTGCGTCAAAAAAATGAAGGATCGTTATCCCCAAGCACGAAAAATTCTGTGATCCAAGATGATATATCCATACTTGAATAGGCTACGTTGGTGGATACATTTTATGTAAGCTAAAAAAAAAAGCGAGCTTCCCACGCACACGAGATTTTTTTTTTGGAACAACTCTTTAACACTGAAGGTTCGTTTCTGAAAAAGGACTCCTTGATAGAAACTTTGACAAACGAAGGCTCACGAGGGTCTTTGACCGTTCCAATCCCTGCTTTTGTAAATGTTCTTGTTTATCTGGAACAAGTTTTTCGAGCCAATGTTGACGCACAAAACTGCTTCAGCAAAATAAAAAATAATATCGATATTGATTGTGTTAAAAATTTGCTGATGCCTTTAGATATTTTGGAAGACTGTTTATGGAGAATATGTGATTTTTTTATAAAAATTCGACGCTACCAGTACGCAAGAAAACTGAACACAGCTCATAGTAAAAAATGAAAAAGACAAAGAGTTTTCGCAAGAATCTGCAGCAAGTTTAAAAATTGATCTTCTTTGGTGACTAAATTTCATGCGATAATTTGTTTATCGCTGACATCAATCGACAACCAAATTTACACGTAGGATTCCCAATACAACATTGAAGCTGGTTTTGTAGGTTTTACCTCTTTGCGCTCATATACGCTGCAGCTTTGATGGACTACATTTACCCAACGGATGTAACACTGTAGTTTAAGTTAAGCGTACTCCTTATCGTTACGAATGTGCTAGAAGTTAGTTGACTTGTTGCTATTATCAATACTGTATACGAGCTATTATCTATGCTCGTATTATCTATACTGCTATTATCAATACTCGTATTTCATTTTTTCCATCTTAATTTGTTGTTACCGGTACACCTCATTATTGCGAGTAACTGTGCTTTGAGATCGTTCGTTGTAAACGTTATTAATGCATTTCGTTATTTTGCTCTCCTTTTTGTTTCGTTGATGGCGAGTGATATGTGAAGGCAGAAGAATCGTTGGTCAAAATCATAAATTAATGCAGTTCCCGAATTGCACGAAAAAACGTCCAAAATGAAATACGCAATGTTAACCTGGGTTTCCATACCTAGTAGGCTTACATTCTTACGAATCCGTTAGGACTTTGTCCTTATTGTCCTATGCATGGCACCTTCGTCGCTTTCTTGTGACAAGAGGGTAAATGTAATGAAATTAATTAACCATTTTGCAGACGCTGAGACACTTGGAAACTCTTACAACGCTTCTGGAAACTCTCCTTAGAAATTCTTACAACGCACTAACAAAAAATCCTTTACCCATATACCAACAATGATACAGATCACTTGGCCTATTTTATTACAAAATAATCGCACACAAGAATCAAAAATTACAATTTAGCATTTCATCATTCTTAAGAACACAGCTTCCGCTAACTTGTTTCAGCTGCTTTTTACAGGAAATGAGACGCTGGCGATGTGCGTAAGCAAGGACATTCGAAGCTTCATTGCTACCACCCATTCGCCTCATTTGTGAAAAAAAAACGCTTCTAACGGATCTTGGTTAATCCGTCTCGTCAGCACGAACACCCCCTTCGAGCTTGAGCGCAGTAAAATTCGAACCATTTCAACCGTACTTCTAGTGGCCATGACAAGTCCGGTGTAAGTCTGCAAGCTCAAAAACTTCTTTCCTATTTCTGATTTTGAGGTTTCGGTAATGATGTTTTTCCATTCCTCTAGTTGACCAAGAAACTCGTTTCCCAGCCAATTCAAACGTGCATCGTCTTCGGAATAATATGGCAGTAGATTCGTATTTGGCGTCGGTCGTAAAATAGTGTGTATGCAATCAAACCACTTATCAAATAACGCCGCAATCCAGGCGCTGCCTTTCATTTATTCTCCACCACGAGCAAGCATCAGGTTACTTACAGATTGGGAGAAAGTTTGAGCTGCATATATTACTCGCATCTTTGCGTAGCTGTTCAAACGTAAGTGGTTATCAGTAAGCTTTGCGCAACGCAGTTCATTGGTCTCATACAAATATGGAACTCTGGTAAAATGGCTCCACAAAATGAAATCATCGCCTCGTTTCAGCATGAGAGTTCCATTCGGCCGACTAGAAAATATATTGTAATATTGTTCCTTGTTGTTTTAAGCAAATGGGGTGGATCGACTAACAGATAGACGTTATAGTCTGGATTGTATACATTGACGAACTTGTGCGAACAGCCCTCAACGTTGCACGTGTATTCAAACATCTTTCGATTTGTGCGCATACCATCGGCTATAATGCATAACACTGTTATGCCACAATCTTGAAGAGAACCAATGCTTTCCCAAACCAAATGCGTAAGCTTTTGAGGATCCAAGCTGTTAGTTGGAAAAAACATCAGAGGTCGAGAAAAGTTGAAAAGGATTGATCGCACATAAAACTGCAAACAATGAATCGCTACTTGGGGAGACCCAGAGCTTTTATCGGGAGCAGTACGAAGATCCACAAAGCCCATAATTTGATCCAGCGAAGAATCGCAAGCCAGGTTTTCCTTCACTGAAACATTTAAAATACAGTTACCGGTATAGTTTAAACTAAAAAAATCAAATCTTCATTATACTCGCCGGAATACGCCGAAGCGTGTAACGAGTTTGCGGGTCTCATTTCCGCGACTGTGGGCCAGCGCTACCCTGAAAGAATGTTGAATCGGTGGCGTGCCGTTTGCAACAGCGTAACTGATTTGTCCTGCCCGGAAATGGAACCCCCGATCTCCCGCACCGGAAGCGATGTCGATAACCACTACATATAATAATTACTGAAGACTGAAGTTGCCTAATTAGTGACTTAAAGTAGGAAATACTCGAATAGATGGACACAAACATAATTAGACACACGAAAATGATTGACCATCATCAAAGGTTTAGCAAATTTTACGTGTCTCATTCAGCGAAAAGCAAGAAGTAATTTTCTATTGCAATCGTATACTTCACTTCGACCTTTATCAGTATAAAACCGTTCAGATTTAATTTCAACAGATTATTTATATCAGCCTAAGTGTAGATGTGAGATAAAAAAAAAACTAAGCTACCGGTACTTTATTATTTTCTCACCTTTCATTTCATCGATCGATGAAGTGACGAACCGTTCATGTGGCTTCACCTGTTTTGCCATCGAAGCAATTTCTTCCATAACCTCTTCCACCATTCCCGATTTCGCAGCGTACACATTTCTAATAAGCAAAATAATAGCACATCATGAGAAACAAAACTTCAAGCATAAAAAATTAATTATTCTATGACACAGTCATTGTCATAGGCTTCTCGTTCTCAGACTCCAATTTATGCGGTATCGTATAATCAGTTTGTTACTTTTTGTAAAACATTCGCTTCATTGCATCACCCTACTCACATTTTCAGTCGCAAGTTGCGACCTAAAACTACATTTTATTCATCCACTGGTATGCATGCTATGTACAAATCTTATATTACAAAATCCACTTCAGACAGAAAAGTGATGATTAGTTTTGGGTGCATTAATTAGCTAAAAGGTTGTAGCCTAAACCCTAAGTCATTTGTGAGAGCAAATATAAGACGATCAAAATCAATTCCGCTTCAGCTCGTTTGCTTTCTCATTTAATATCCATTGTTTCTTTCTCTAAACGACTAACAAGAGAAGACAATAGGCCTATAAGTGAATACGCAAAATGAAACAATTCAAACCGGTAATCATTCAAAGTTCGTGAGCTGGGCAGTCGTAAGACTCCACTTGATCGTAATTCTTCGTACGCTGTTTTGCCTTTGCACGCAAGACTTAAGCAAAACCTGTTAAAAAAGTAAAGAAATGTACTGTGCACTGCATTTTTAATGGAGATCAAATTAAAAAATAAAATAAAATTCAGATAATACCGAAAAGCACTAAATTTAACTTATATACAGCAAAGTCTGCCAAGCAATAGTTCTAATCAAAATCTCAATTTCCGTGTAACTGGATAGGACTCGTGCGTGGATAGGACTCTATTGTGAAGTGTGTTACAATTTCATTGTTGCTCCTACATAGTCATATTACAAAACCAAACAGCAAATTGATTAAACAACGAAAAAAGGTTTTAGATCATGCTTTAGTAAAATAATTTTTTGGCATTTCATATGCTGCAGCAAATAAATATGCAAACATGCTGAGCAGTTAGGTCGACCTTTTGATGCAAATGTACAGCACTTGCCACAAACTTACCGGATAGTCTCTGGGTGGTAACGCTCGCCTCCTTTAGCAGTCCGTTTCAGCTTAACTTGTTCTCGCCACAAGGTCGCATGAAATTCATGTACCTCGCCACTCTGCGACATGGCCTAGCGGTACCGCGCACAGATGACAGATCCTACGTGACGGGTTCGATTCGAGGCTGGAGCCGATCGCATTTGACATATTTACGGGTGGCTGCTGACTCGAAGAGCGCAAGCTCATTTCGCAGTCTTCCTCAATTACTGTTGAATTTTCAGTTCAATATAATTTAAAAATAAAAATAAAAAAAATAACCACTCTCCAAGCCTTTAAAAAGATTTAAGTTTAGACGGCCTATATGATTTACATTTAGCTCATAACGTTTTACACCATCGTTTAGAATTGTAGAACTGCTTTACAATTCAAAACGAAAGATGAGCTCACACTAAATACTCACCATCTTCTATTAATTTTGCACATCCAGCTGACATTCCCTCATCAACTGTAATTAGGTCTTTGTCATGCTGCAACATGCATTCAACCTTTTCTTCAAGAGCACTAATCCTGCAATTTAGTTTAAAACAGTTCAAAAGATTACTGAATGGCTTACAAGGACGGTAAAATTCTCATTGTTGATTTTTGTGATTATATTAGTGTGATGAATACGCAATTCGCTAATTTTGATAAGTTGCAATTTATTAATGATGATGAGTATAACACACATATTAGGAATATCGTTAAACAATGTGAAAAATCTTTAATTATTTTACACCAAGAAGGGGACTGTAGTGATAAATTGCTTTACCAGATAGCGGGAATAAAAATCAAAGATGGGAAATACACTCATGTTACAGGTAGTACTGCTAAATATTTTTGTTGTAATACACCTGCATATGCTTATCCGCTCTTTAAGACACATAAGCTTTCTGAAGATCAGCTACAATGTGCTTCTATTTTTGATATACCTGTTCGCTTATTACAATCCGCTGGACATATTCCTACATCTAGGATTACGGCATTTCTTGAACTTATGCTGCAACCAGTGAGTAAAATGTTTTGTCAGATGGAAATTAATGAATACTGCAGGGATAGTCAACATTACCTTAGTGAATTGGTTGCTTGGAAGAATAAGGTCTATAACAATATAAAAGATACACTTTTATCCGACCCATTATTTATTGTTGCTGCTGATGTCACAGGACTATATCCTAATTTGAAAAGAGACCTCATTTCACAGGCTTTACAATTTGCATTAAATAAATACAACCAATTCTCATCCATAGTTGCTAGCATAATTGTTAAGCTTACTATGCACACCTTGGAGAATGTTATTTTGAAGCACCAAGATCAGTTTTACCGTCAGTCACAAGGATTAGTTACTGGAGATAATCATTCCGTTAGCTTAGCAAACATTACTATGCATTTCATCATTCAATCCATCGCATCAGATTTAACGAAGACTGTTTTGTTTAAAAGATTTATTGACGACATTATTTTTCTTTCAATTGGTAATAATCAGACAATAATGATTAAACAATGCTTAAAGGCCGCATTTTCTAAATATGGTTTGGAACTTTCCTTTCGTGAAGCAAGCACGGATAGTTTGGAAAGTGAAGTTGAGTTTTTAGATGTCAACCATGAAATCGATAATACGAACCCTTTTGGCTTCATCACCAGAAATTACGTAAAACCCACAGCAGTTCACCGTAGATTTCTGCATGGTAGTTCTCACCATCCACCTTCAGTGTTTAAATCTATCTTAATAGGAGAAGCCAAGAGACTTAGACGCTTGAATGAGTACTACAATGACTTTACACTTAGTCTTCAGAAATTAAAGGACAAAGCTTTAAAATCTAACTTTTCACTTCAGACTGTAGAGAAAGTTGTTGATTTAGCGTCACAGTGGAAAGATCAAATCAAAGATAACGAAGGCAATAATGGTGATTCTGATGGCATAAAAAAACGAGTTCCTATAACTTGGCCCACTGCATTTCCGCATTTACTACGTCTCAATGAAAAGCAAAAAAAGTTGGCACCTACATCCATGATTTCATACAAACGCCCTCCTAACCTGTTTAACCTATTGACCAATTACAAGAAATTATCTCACGGTGATCATGGTAACAAGTTCCATTTCTCTCCAGGGTCTTTTCCTTGTAGACACTGTGCACTTTGCGGTAGTTTTGGTAAGAACAAAGAAAGCATGGTTTCTCCTACCCACATATTACATACTCCTATTAACTCCTTTCATTTGACACAACACCTGACATGTAAGCATTATGGTATTTACGTGGCCACATGCTGTATCTGCAAGGAACAGTATGTAGGACAAACTAAAAACAGATTTTCTATTCGGTGGAACAATCATCGTTCTGCTTGGAACAGTCAGAAAACCTTCAATGTAAATGAGGATGGCACAGCAGCTTTGTTTCAACATTACCAGCAACAACATCAAGTCAATCTTACTAAGGGTTTAAAAATTTGCCAATGCTTCACTGTCATTTTTGTTGAACAGCCAGATTATGACAGATTAGACCGTGCCGAAGACAAATGGGTAAACAAAATTGGGGCAACTATCAATATAAAGAGAATTATTTTGCCTAAAATTAAATAATTTCGTTGAACATTATTTAAAACTATTTTTTCTATTTTCTTTTTTCTTCATCCTTGCAGTGTTTTACATGACTTTTGCCGTTGGTATTTTAGAGTTTATAATTTAGTAATATTACTTTAATACTTTCTCCTTTATAATATCCCTATAATTTTTACCCTATTATTTGGCGTTTATTACTCTTGTGATTATATAACTGTTTTTCACGTGATTTGTGTTGTTTATGATGTCACTATATCGTTCATAACAAATTTTGGATTTACCTCTGGTCTTAAGATTTTTATTAGGTAGTTATAATTTTCTTCTTTGAGTATAGTTTTTACTTTAGGGTAGAGTTTTTGGTTTTTTCAATAGTTTTTTTTCTTCCAGTTAAGACCAGAGTTAAATCTTCTGTGCAAGCAAGGTAAGAGTTTATTTATTGTTTCGTTTTTGCAGGACTGATGATGCTGTTATAGCGAAATATATCTCCTTAAATAGATTTTTATAAGTGGCAGACTGATTCTGTTTTTCACCAATCTTAACTATGAATGGCTTACTGTACAATAGTGGCAATAAATTTTAAAAGTTATATGTCAGAATAAACAGTTTAAGAAAATGGTAATAAAGTGATGCACGATTGTAAACGAAGCTTACCAAACTTTAAGAATATTATACTCTCGAAAACATGTCAAATGATTAATTTTATCTGATCAGCAAAAAAACTTGTTGCATGTTGATACAGAAACAAAAGTAATTCATGACCGACAAAAACTACACAGAATATCAGCTAGGTTGTAACTCGATTTCAAGCAGAGATTATACGCAGTATGCTGTACCGGTACCCAATAAAGTAAAAATGATGTTAATTGAGTATACTTTTTTCGATCGCTGATTTTTCGATTGCTGATTGCTCTGCAAAGTGGATAAAATCCGTCCATCTAATACATTTAACAAGATTCTGGAGAGTGGCTCTTCTTGTACGGTTGATTTGTATATCTCACGTTGCTTGATTTTTTTGAAACATAGCTTCTGTTCATGAAGACAGTTTTCACAACTACCTTCTTTTGCACTTAAAACAATGCAGGAGACTGCTCTGAAAAACATTACAAAAATTTTAATACCGAAGTAATAAGCCTACACAAAAACATCAAACTTTGTAATCAATAATATAATTAATCATTCATCTTTTTTCAAGGCAGTCAATGAAATATAAGTAGTCCGCAAGTGTAGTGGCTGATGTCACCTTGCAGGAGGTCTAGGGTTCGATTCTCAGGGTGATAAAATTATACGTTCGTGCAGTGTTGCCACTTGCCAATGGCTCAGCACTGTTGCGACATTTTCTTCTCCTGATGCTGGGTTTCCCATTTGCAAAGTTTGGAACATGTTCCACGAACACGTTATATAATGCTTCAGGGTAATACAATAAGTATAACGTATATTTGAATTACAAAACCATGCAAGTATCAGTGAAAAACTTCATGAATAAAAAAATGGAATGTTAGGCAAAAAAATTTATTCATATAAGAACAGGCGATAGTAACACTATGTTCAACGGCATACTTAAGATTGCAATAAGTTGATCTTAAAACAGCTTTAACTTATGCAAGGAATACTTCTGCTAAAGCACTTTCCGACATGCAAGGGTTGTTACAACTGGAAAAGGGTTGGATTGTGAATTGCCTGGTGAAGTTATAATGTGATTTTTGAACTTCAGCACATCATTTTCAGTACCCAAAACTCCAGGACATGTATTCAAATTTTTATTATCTGAAAGAACCTGGTCTACACCATTAAATCTGAAATCAAATTGACCAGAAACACTTTGAGAAACTAACCATCCTTAATCGTGAATTGAGCAAATTAAATTTTCTGAAATTGTTACTCTGAACAAAGGCTGATCAAAGCAATCCTCTTCTTTGGTAAGAACAGCTGGGGATTGAAATGTCAAAAACTTTTTCCAACCCAATTTTAAGTAATTTGATATTTGTCGACTAACATCATTGATATTGCTAGCATAGCATTTTGGCAAAACAACTCTTGGCTTGGGAATTTTACGAACACTCTGTCGAACTTCAATGGACTTTCGGGGCATATGATAATGAGGCATTGCACCTTCCACCAAACATTTTCTTGATCTTTCTAAAATAAAATAATTGGCAACATGAATAAAGCAAACTGCATCATGAAAATTTTACAAAACTAGCCTGCATTTATGACTAATATTGACTTGTTGGTTGTAATTATGTTAGTTTATTATAGTGTACCGGTATATAGCCATTTTGTGACTACGGTGTATTGACGATGCTGTTTTACAGGCAACGGTACTTAATAATTAGAGCATACGCCTAGATAATGGTTGATAGTAAAGTTAACCAGGCCCACTGACATGGTTAGTTTTTATTAAATGCAAATACCATTGCCAGTTCATAGAAAATATCTTAACTAGCAACTAACAAACTCACTTGTTAATATATCACTTTCTTCTAAGTGAACTTCACAAATTCTCACTCTATCTTTTTGAAAAAGCACATCAATTTGAGCATCTCCCCGAAAGTGTTTAATGACTCTCTCCAATTTTTCAGCCCAAGTATATTTTGCTGTGTCTTCTCCACAAAACCTTTTAGAAGGTACCGCAAATAAATTATGTTCAAGATGTCTATTACTGCATCCAGGTAAGCAGCATTTTTAAGGCATTTAACCACAATACTACTAACCAAGTTTACACACCTTTACCATCTATTTATGGTAATGTTATCTGTTCAAATATGTATACATTGTAAAAAACAAGTAACATTAAGCTACACCGGCCTACATGTTTAGAAGGCTAGTCTGAAGTTGACTGGTTGATACGATAGTGACCAGCAAATTCTAAATAAATTGTTTGTTTTTCTTTCTTTTTTTTTTTTTTTGCTGACCTGAAGTTAGCTGTTAGATGCAACAAATTATATATCAGTCAAAATCAATGAAAAACCAATAGGCCAAGGCAATCTAGAACAGCGACAACTGGATAGAAAGCTGCAGAGGCAAAATGACCTCTCAGCTTTACGGTCAAGCAGCACACAGGCACAGTTATTACCGATACAGGAAATATAAATCAAGTAAGCAACAATCTGTCTTAATATTATCTCATCTTCTTTTTATTATTGTGATGTGACAGTGCAAAAGTGAGGGGCATCACCAGGCCTATTAAGGCGTAGCCTACTACCGTATGTACCGGTATTATACCGGTACGATACAATGTACCGGTATCATAGGTCTAGCCTATATATTAAACTCAGAGCAAACCTTGGAGCTGTATTCTGGTATCAGGCTAGGATAAATTAAATCACATTAGCATCTATTCATAGGCTATGCAACTACTATAACACCGACTCAGTCACTAGGAAACCTACTATAAGCTTGTTAACTTAATTGGTACTGTAATTTAGGTTTGCAAAGAGATTGGGCCTAATCATTTAAGCCTGCCTAATCTTTGCTACTTCAGTCACTTCACAGTACAGTGTACTACGGTACTACAGCATTAACTGCTAATATCGGTAGGCATTAAAATTCCAAGCTACTAGACTAACCGCTAACTGTAGTAGGCCTACTGCTCTGTGCTATTCGTGGGAAATTTGCAATGGTCTAATAAAGATATAGTTCAGCGCTACCGGTACCAAATACCAATCAAACTTTTCCCGCTAACATCAACCGACAGTTTGTTGCTTTCATATGTAACTAGCTTTCTCCAAGTTTACCATCCTTGATCCGATCCAGACACCTTGCTCGTTGCTTTGCTGCAATGGTTTTATGGCTGCTCACTGAAGCGTGAGAGAGCAGACGCTAAAATGCGTCACGTGATCGAGTTTTCGTTCATTGTAATTTATGTCGTTGGTTCTATCTTAGTAATCCCTGGTTCTACTGTCAACTTACTGTATGTCAGCATCTGATTCTACAGTAGCTCACTGTGAATAGCGCATGCGGTAAATCCAGCACTCCAGTAAGTTGGCTAGGCCACTGCCACTAGATGGCGGTAAAAATAAGACCTGTTCCACGCAAGTTTCCAGACTAGTTACTATGTAGGCAGTGGCATCATCCTTTTTATTTTCAGTGATGGAGTACTCGAGTACTGCCCTCGTACTCAAATACGTTTTTCTGAGTACTCGTACTCGATACTTTTAATCTTAAAAAGCACTCGTACTCGAACCTAAAAAGTACCTAATGGACTTGGTATAAAAATCAGTCGAGTACACGAGTAAGCATACTTTGATTTTTTCTCTGAGTTGTTGGTTGTAACTTCACTATATTTAACCCTTAGAGTGCCATGAGCAAGGTTGGCAGTACGGTACGTTACGTTCAAAATTTACGTACCCGTACTTCAAAAATTTAACCGTACCGTACTAACGTAACGTACTTCGAATAAATTTAACAAGCGTACCCTACCGCGTACCGTACCAATGAATGGTACGCTTAAAACGTACCGTACCTAAAATTACGTACCGTACCTTAAAACGTACCGTACTTAAAAATTACGTACCCTACCTACCTACCTACCGCCATTCTTGGATGCACGCCAAATTTGCTAAGCGCTATTGCAATGCTTATAAATAGGTTAAAGTTTGCAATATGCGACCTGATCGGAAATTGAACCCTATACAAGTTTTCCAGCTGCAATACGAACACTTGTGGGGTCCTCGTAACTACCAAGTCGCCAGCGATGTTCTACCGTATGAATAGAATAGAACATATCGCATCCTACCTTGACTAACGTTATCATCAGTCTGGAAAAGCAATGTCCCATGCAGTCAGGAACGGATCAGGGGGGGGGGGGATGCATCCCCCCATCTGCCAACGATGCTTTGAATAAATAAAATTTTTGCATAATTTCGAACCTCTTCATTACAATAAGCCCAAGTCGCCTTGAGCACGCATAATCAAAACTGTGCGTAGCATACAAAATGCATTGTATTTGGTGAAGCACTCAAAAGTAGGAGCCAAAAATATAAACAACCTTTTCCTGAAAATTGTACAAAAAGCGCTAAAATGGCCATTGCAGTATGCAAATTTTTGAAAATTTGCCGGGGGAGCATGTCCCCGGTCCCCCCTTGAGTGGTTTTTGTTTCTTAAGTTGCTTAAAATTAACTCTCCCAGAAAAAAAACTACGCTTGAAAAAGTGACGAAATTTGGTACGCTTCCCTGAAAAAGATTTTGAATACGCCCCTGATACAAAACATTTTCAGAGGGCTTATAAACGGCCGTTTTCGAATCTAAACGTCTTAGTATTTAGTTAACATTCATTTTAATATAAAATCACACCCCCCTCTAAAAAAATTTTTGGATCCGCCCCTGATCCCAGTCACACTGATCGATACAATTCATGTGGGCGATCGGAACCGCAGCTACCTCCTACGTTTTGTAAAAGCTGAGTAAATGTTAGCCGAATTTTTCTTTTTTTTAATTGCTTTCCAAATACTGTAGGTTACGACAGAAAAAAAATGCTGCTCGGTGACGGTAGAACGTTATGAACAAGTCCAAACTTGTCCACTGAAATGCGCATTGCGTAAAATTTCTCTTATAAGCCTATTGGTAGTCTGCACTCTGCATCCTACCGAGCCCTGTTTCAAGGAAGCCAGGACTACTAAAGGCACGTCAGAAGACCAAAAGAGACTTCTCCAATGACTAACCGGTAGCATCTTTTGTTGTGCTCATGAATCCTCTCTCAATTGAAATTCACGGTGGATGCATGCCATGTATAATTGCGACCTGTTATTGTGAATTTGTAACGCCACATATTAATATTCTAAATGAAAAATACTCTGTTTGTGCTAGGCCCCAGAGGAGTTCTGTGTCCACTGACTGCGGGCCATAACTATTTGTATATAACTTAAAAGTTTTGCAAGAGCATTAACCTTTTTTTGTCACAACCTTTTTTTGTAATTACCAATTAGTTTTCAGGGACAATCTAATTGTAACATTTAAAAATTGTATAATTGCATGCTTTTAAGTTAGTGTTTTAATTCCTGCTTTGTGCTTCAAAAATCTCGTCGGTTACTTTCATTTTTTTTTGCAAGTCCGTAGTTTCAAGATTACCGCCAGGACTGATGGTGTACTACACATTATCAATTCTGTATCGCTGTGAATATAATTAATCATTCAGTGTTTTTGTCCCATCGGTCCTTGATCTTCTGTACTTCAGGTGGCAGCGACCTAAATGAACTTTGCTTCCTTCGCCTTCTCCTATGTGCACATTTCCGAGTACAGAGTGTAATGTTACCGTTTACTTATGTTTGTTTTTGGAAATGCTGTACGTCAATAAAAGTTTTGTTCTTCTTGTTCACAAAATTTCACAATACCAAGTTACGTACCGTACCATGTGGTACGGTACGTAAGGTACGTTTAGTACGCATATTTATAACACGTACCAACGTACCGTACCCGTACCTTTGCAATAATTACGTACCGTACAAGCGTACCGTACTATATGCCAAAAAATGGAGCGTACCGTACCGTACTTGCGTACCGTACCGTACCATACTGCCATCCTTGGCCATGAGCCACGATCGTGGCTTCATTTAAATAAACGTTGTTGCGATCTTTAGGGTATTTTCCCGGACATTTGCTGGCTTGTTTTTGTTCCTGTTTTTTCACCAAAATAAGTAATTTCAATGAAACTGAATCAAGCCTTTGAAAGATTTGCGGATGAAAGAGGGTACTGAAGAAAAAAATCTTGTAGTTATTAATAATGATAAAGATGAATTAGGGGAGTTTGTGTAGCGCATATAATTAGCCAAAGTGGCATAATTTTGCGCTCTTATCGCTCTACACTTTAAAATCTACCAAAATGGTAGGCTATATCTGCCAAGATGGTAGAAACTTTGGTGTTTTTGAAGTGTAACGAGCATGCTGTTTCAGTTGTCGATTTCATGTAAATAAATTTTTGTGCATACTATTATGAGTCAATCATCAGCCATTAAACATTGAGACAAAATTGAGTGACAAAAAATTAAACAAACAACTTCAAGAAAAGTGGTTCCAATTTACGCAGCAGATGCCTGCTACTGATTTTAAAGTGTAAAGTTTAACTGCTAAAAATGCACTCGTATTCGAGCTTGTAATACTCGTACTGGAAGATTCTCCAGGCAAGTACTCGATACTTGCACTCGAAGACCTGTTGAGTTCTCAACTCCATCACTGTATATTTTTAAGGATGATATTTTTGGATCAGGATTTCACTTTTTGTAACAAAACAGGCCGCCTCCATCACGATACAGGAGTAGCGAGTGGTAGTTTCGAATCAGGATTGGATTCGGACCCACAAAATTGCGACCCCGGACAGCGTAATACTTTGATAGCTAAAAATGTGTGGCGAATTTATCAAAATAAAGCATTTGCCGCCTCTTTAATTTTATTCACTATATTTTACGTCTAATCATACAAATGCTTAAACTGTGAATTTCAAGTCATTTTCGATGATGATGTCACAAACACGTCAATTTCGATGTCTCAATCAATCAATCAATCAATCACAACTTTTATTTCTGACTGCCAACAATAACCAATCAAAATAACGCATGAAAATAAAATGGCACAGAAAAAGGAATATGCAACAAAAACGCAAAACGTTGAAACATGCCAGTTACGGATAACTGTGCATGGTTGCACAACCTAAATCAAAAACAAATACATACGCAAAAAAATGCAGCTATTATGTATGCCTACACCGTACAGCAGCCCTTTATCCTTTAATTCCCAATAGATTTAGTACTAACCGTTTCAGGCACGTAACCCTTGCTGAGGGGGGCTTACAGGTACTACACCTTGCCCAAGGGTGACCTGGAGGGAGTTGTGATAAGGTACCCTCAATAATCCGACTCATCAACGATGAGCTCACAACCGGATGCAGTTTGAGCTCATACCCAGGAGCATATGTCTCATTTGCATAATAGAAGTTTTCGCCTAATTTTTAACTTTATGTCTCGCAGCGGCACGTCTAATTATACAAAATGCTTAAACCATGAATCAGAATCAGAATCAGAATCAGTTTTATTTTTGACGCAAAAACACAGTGCTGATAGAACAACAATTGGCCTGCGACAAAGGAAAGGCTGCGAAGGGACCAAAGTGGTCTTCGAGTCAAGCAGCCACCTTAAAAGCAGAATAAATTGAAAATCTGTAATTTATATTGTGACAGAAAGCGTATAAAATAACAACTGTCAAAGAAAAAAAAAAACAAAAAAGCAAAGCCCCCCCCCCAAAAAAAAAAAAAAGATAAAAAACAAAAAACAACAGATATAAAAGCAAGTTTTAGTTTGGATATTATTTAACTAATGTTTATACTTTAATAATGCTGCAGTGTTTAGATAAAATTTAGTAATCATTCAATAATAGAAATTTGTAGTTTGTTTTGAATTGGTTTAGTGACTTCAAATTTCTAATTTTTGGATCAATGCTGTTCCATAATTTAGCACCCTGATATTGAATTGAGTTTTGTAGGCGATTTGTTCTGTAAAACGGAATGAAGTAATTGTTTAGGTTTGCAGTACGTGTACATTTTGTATGAACTTGACTGGTTTCTTGAAATAAATTATTCATACCTGCTGGTAATTTATTAGTTCTATATTTGTACATGAAAATTGCAGTTTCAAGTTTATATATATCTACGATTTTTAGAATTTTGAGTTTTTTGTAAAATGGTGTCGCACGATCTCTCCACTTTCCCCCTCCTATTACTTTAATAACTTTGTTTTGTAGCACTTTAATTTTGCTAAGATAGGTTTTAGAAGTAGATCCCCGAGAAGAATGCCATATTGTAAGTGAGAGTGGAAAAAAGAATAATATAATTGAAGCATACAGGAGGTTGATAAAAATGGTTTGACTTTTCTCAGTATTCCTAAAGATCGGGATAATTTGCCTTCTAATAATTTAATGTGAGGTTGAAATGACAGCTTATCATCAAGAATTATACCAAGATATCTTGCTGTGGTGATTATAGGAATAGAAGTGGTTGGATAATTTGAAGAATTATAAAAACAGAATTTGTTTAATTTGGGAGAAATAACCAAAATATTTGATTTGGTCATGTTTATAGTGAGTTTGTTAGCATTCATCCGATTGCTGACAGAGCGAATTTCTTCATTAACTTTTTCGATGAGTTTTACATAGCTAGAGTCATTAACAATTAGACAGGTGTCATCAGCAAACAGCCTAGGACTATTAGATGAGCATGAAGAAAGATCATTGACATAAAGCAAAAATAGAAGTGGTCCTAGAACGGAACCTTGCGGTACACCATACTCAGTGACTTTCATATCAGATTTAACATTTTCAATTTTTACAAATTGTTTTCTGTCATGAAGGTATGAAGAAAATAAATCATTAGCAATACCTCTAATGCCATAATGCGATAATTTCCGAATGAGAATCGAATGGTTAACCGTATCAAATGGTTTTTTCAGATCTATAAAGATAAGAGCAGTAAAATTATTATCGTTAATGTTATTGTATGCATTATTGACAACATCTAATAGTGCATGGGTAGTTGAGTGAGAATTGCGAAAACCATACTGCGTAGGAATTAATATTGAGTTTTTGTTTAAAAAAGAGACAGTTCTAACATAAATAAGTTTTTCCAAAATTTTAGAAAGGCAAGATAATATTGATATAGGGCGATAATTTGAAATTTCTTGACGGTCACCTTTTTTCAAAACGGGAATTATCTTTGCAATTTTTAATTTATCAGGAAATAAACCAAGAGCAAAACAAGATTCAAAAAGAAGAGCAAGAGGATGCGCTAGGATATCAGCAGCTAAATTTAGGAAGAAGGTGGGTATGTTGTCAAAACCACAAGATTTAGATAAAGATAGCGAACGTATTATGTTGAGTATTTCAGGTGGTTGTGGAGAATCTAAAAACATAGAAGAAGCTGAAGGACGTTTCATGTATTTCATGAAAGAGTTACATTGATGATCTGGAAGTTGTCTGGCTAATGCTTTCCCTATATCACAAAAATAGTCATTGAATTCACGTACAATGCTTGAAGGATCATCAACCACTGAATTTGAAATTTTGATTTTGGTGACTGTTGATTTTGTTTTAGATTTGGACGGGAGAAGGGATTTGATTAAATTCCAAATTTTTTGTTGATCATGATTAAAGTAAGATAGCTTTTCGCGATAATACATCTGTTTAGAAAGAAACTTCACTTTAGTTAGTTTATTAGAATATTGTTTATAAATTTTTTTTTGAAATTCATTTCCATTAACGAAGATAGATTTCTACATTTTTTGCTTGTGTCTAATTGAAACAAAAATACCCCTAGTAATCCATGGTTTATGGAACAGTTTTCGCTTTTTTCGCGAAAGTTTTGTTACTTGGGCATGAGAGTCAATCTTTGCTAAGATAGTGGTAGTAAAGTCATCAAAAATTTTATTGAAATTTTCAGAAGTAATATCAGGAAGAGCATAAAAAAAATTGCTTAATGTTACATATAAATCGTCACGAAAAGCATCAGCATCAAATTTTTTAAAATCACGTCTTTGAATTTCATGGTTAATTTTAAGCAATTTTGGCTTCTCAAAACTTAAAATATCAAATATTTTGCAAAAAACGGGAAAATGATCCGAGAGGTCGGTTGTAATTATGCCAGGAAAAACTGAATGGTTGCAGTCGTTAGTTAATATATGATCAATCGTGGTAGCAGAAGTATCTGTAACTCTAGTCTGTTTTGTAATGATTGGGAATATTGCATGAGACGAAAGCATATTTAGGTAGTTACGTGATGAATTGCTTAGTTCACTATTGGAAGATATGTCTATGTTTATATCGCCAACAATGTAAAAGGTATTTTTTTGTAGCAATGCAAAATTTTGCTCCAAAGAATCATTGAATAATTTGTAATCAGATTTAGGGTGTCGATATATTACACCGAATATTATTTTACACTGTGACAATTGAACCCATAAATTGCAAGTCAAGTGAATTGCAAGTCATTTTCGATGATGATGTCACAAACACGTCAATTTCGATGTCTCATTTGCATAATAGAAGTTTTCGCCTAAGTTTTAACTTTATGTCTCGTAGCAGCTCGCTGGCGCCGCAATGCGACCATGCTCATCTTGCAACTTCCTTCATATTACATCTTTACGAAAATATTAATCCCGGTTCGCTGCAATTGGCCAATTTTGTGTGTGACGTCATTGTCCATTTCAATGTTCAAAAAAACTATAATTAGAGGTAACTGGCGGCATTCAGGAAGGCTAGCTTGTAGGGGCGCTCTATGTGTTCTGAGTCATTGTCTGTTTTGGTTAAATTTTAATTAAAAGTTGCCGCTGAACTACTGCCTGAAAATTGAAGTAAAAAAGATCCAGAAGTTTCTGAGCAATCCATTTGGCAATCTATTTTTCCCAGCAACCATAAAAGAGTTTGGTAGGCTACTGCGAAGCAGCTAGTCTACAAAAGGGTTACAGCTACCTATCGGGCCTTCCATCCATTTGCATCGAGAGTGTTAACGCGCGGCTACGGCCGAAGATTGCGCTTTCGCTAGTGGGACCCATTACTGAAACCCCACACTGAGTCCATAACCGGATCCCCACAAATGCAAAACATGGATTTCTTTGACTCCGAGTACCCCTGAAAATTTATCTGGTTTTGAACTTACTCCCCAACAGAGAACCAAACACTGAGCCACCCTACGATCAGCTCAGTGGTTACATTTTTTAGTTGCCGGGAAACGGTTCTGCAAGCAATATTATTAAAAGCAGTTGCCTCTGCGAAATTCCCGAGAAATCTGGGATAGACTGCGAAAATTGATTATTGGTCTAGACTAGCAATAGGAATAAGTCTACCGGTTGTTTTTTCGGTGAGATTGAAATTCTAAAATTTTCATTGCTCCAGTCACTGCCACAAGAATTGTAGGACAATGATCAGTGCTACCGTTTTGTACTCACCACTTTGTTTTGGTGTGATCACGGTGATGGCGATGCAGCCTCTCTTTTGGCAGATGACAATAGTTTCTCTGTTTCTTTTCGGTTTGAATTGGAGATGCAGGCACCAGGTATTCTTGGCATAGACAGTTTGGTTTACGGTAGTGCCTAGAGGACCGGTCCGATTACCATTATCAAATTGTTGTTGCACCAGTGCACTGGGCTGCTGGTTTGTTTCTATACATGACGTTAATGTCACATGGGCCAATAACGGTTACGATCAGTATCGTAACTTGACGTCTTGAGCAGTAACTTGAAACTTTGAATTATGGGTATCGGTAGGCCTATTAGAGTTATAGAGTACCGGTACAGTAAGGGGGGTAGATTGGGGACAGGGTTCTGGGGTTAGGGACCTAAAGTTAATGTAATTTAGGGGTTGGCAGGTTGGGGTGTACAAAAAGCAATTTCAAAAGAAAAAGGCTGCTGGTTCCCTAGACACTGCCTTCACTGTTCATTTACTGGTATGCACTGTTCCCTCTAAGTTTTTAGCAAGTGCAAATTTGCCCAAATAGAAATTGTGATAAAAGTTTTGCCTAGTATTTGGGAGATCAGATATTAAGGAAAGATTGATCAAATTTATGCCTCAAAATTGTGTTTCCTGAGTATCAAATGTTCAGTGTTTGTTTTGTTTCAAAATATTGAACACTGTAATTCAAATTCGGCTAAAATTCACAATTCCAGTTGGCAAGTCAAAAGAAACATATTTAATAAAGAAATAACTGAGGCTATTTTCAAATTATATTGAACTAAAAATTCAACAGTAATTGAGGGAGACTGCAAAGTGAGCTTGCGCTCTTCGAGTCAGCAGCCACCCGTTATATACGTCAAATGAGATTGGCTCCAGCTGTGAATCAAACTCGTCACGTAGGATCTGTCACCTGCGCGCAGTACCGCTAGGCCATGTGGCTGACAATGCCGAAACTTTCTCATTTTTCTCAAAATTTCTCACCTTAGAGGGAACAGTGCTGGTATGTATTTGTATTTTGTTGCATATTCATTCTCCTATCATAAGATGCCGATACACAGTACAGATCAATGCGCTATTCCATAAGCTCGCTTAGAAATTGTTAGCCATCTGTCTACCACACCTAGATGGGGTACTCCCGCTAAGTGCTTTTCCCAACTACACTACAGGAAAAATTGCTGGCTTGTTCTCCACACTGTCCCTTTAATGCTCAGTGTTACTGAGTAGTACATGTCCAAGATGTCAACGATGACAAAGATAGCAACGATGTTGGCAATGTCAAAGATGTCCGTGATGTCAAAAATGTCAGCAATGTCGAAGATGTCAGTGATGTCTCATTTGAGAATATGTGAATGGTAGTATTGGTATTTGGTACGAAGTTAAGAGCATTGCTGCTTTGGGCAGTGAATGTGAAGCATGGGGAATAAATTGAAGTCTTAATCTGTTTAGCAGGGTTTTGGCTTGGTTTCTGGTTTTTATTGTTAGTTCAAACTTAGATAAGATTTGAGAAGGATTAAACTAGGCATGGTGTCAGGTGTGCCAAATGTGATCCATAAAGTTACAATTATAGACTAGACTACTATTGTTGTAGAATGAGCAATTATCAGATTATATACTCCTGTACTGGTACTTATTCCCCTTGCTTCACATTTACCATCCAATGTTCTTAACTTCTTACCAGTACTAAGTACCAATAATACCATTCACATATTCTAAAATGAGACATCTACAACATGGCTGACATCGTTGATATCGCGGGCATTGTGGACATCTTCGACATGGGGGACATGTACTATTTAGTAACACCCTTAATGCTGAGCATCAAGCAGGGAAGCTGTGAATACCAATTTTAGAGTTATTGGTTTGACCTGCCTTGGAATCAAACCCAAGGCAACAGCTCCCAAGGCGCATGCTCTTACCACCCAGCCATCTGAGCTGTCAAAAGTGTCATAGTTGTGCACAGTGTTGTAAAGTAACGAAGTAGTTTTACTTAAGTAGACTACTTAAGTATTATTGCTTGGTACCGTAACTAGTACTTACTTAAGTGATTTAAATTTCAACTACTTCTACTTACATAGTTCAATCAGAAAGAAACGCTACTTAAGTGGCTTTAAAAATGATAAGTAGTTAATATTAAGCAATGTATCTCGCAAATGATAAACACTCATGTTTGATAATAAAATTGGCAACATTAGTATTAGGTGTATTGTTTTATTTTATATATACAAGTTTTACAATTTTGTGATGTTAAGTGGTCTTAGTTTGGCATGGACAATGAGGTTGCATTTTGCAGATTTTTTTGACACACTTCACTTTTTTAATGTGCAAATTATCCCAAATATACTTGAGCATTGGCAAAATATACGTCAAGTTTGGAAGTGAGCAAATTATTATTTACATTCACAACACATCGCAAGTATCTGTAAGTAGCATACTCAGCAGTCATGAGAAAACGCGCAACCCCGCTACCTATCCCAAGTACACTACGATCTAGAGTGCACGATAAAGGGTAACCTGTTAACATTTATTTCGACCTATAAGGTCTCATCAGGTGCACTAATCCCCGTAAGCAGATCAGTCTGCCAGCACAATTTAACGCCTTGGAGGGCGGAGCTAGATGCTAGCAAACAAACAAAAAGCACTGCTTATATACACGTGATCGAGCATTACGTCATGGAGAGAAATGCATGGACAAACAAACAATTACGTGTATATAAGCAGCGCTTTTTGCTTGTTTGCTAGCTTCTAGCTCCGCCCTCCAAGGCGTTAAATTGTGCTGGCAGACTGATCTGCTTACGGGGATTAGTGCACCTGATGAGACCTTATAGGTCGAAACAAATGCTAACCAGTTACCCTTTATTGTGCACTCTAGGTCGCAGTGTACTTGGGATAGATAGCGGGGTTGCGCGTTTTTTCATGACTGCTGAGCATGTTACTTACAGATACTTGCGATGCGTTGAGAATGTAATGCTTTTGCTCAGTCAACTGTCCTTAAATTATTATTTGTCAAAGCTCAGCTTTATTACCTTGGCTTTGCAAACGCTACTTTTTACTTAAGTAGCTTCAAATTGGTGGTACTTTTTACTTCTACTTGGTTACTTTTTACGTCCCCTACTTTTTACTCTACTTCAAGTAGTTTTCGCCATCAGTAACAATAGTTTTACTTGACTAGATTTCTGGACTACTTTTTACACCACTGGTTTTGCAGTTGAAGCATTTAAACGTTATCAATATTTTGTGGCTGTGTCTAGAGCACCGGCTCGGTTTCCATTATGAAAATGCTGCTGCACTGGACTGCTTGTTTGTTTCTGAAGAAGTTTGTTGGTGCTCTAGACCAGGGTCGGCTACTTGCAGCTCCAGAGCCACATGCAGCTCTTTGAACCCTCAGTTGTGGCTCCTTTTGGGGGTAAACAAAGACCTTTTTTTAAGAATCATTTTTGGAGTAACTGAAGTTTTTGGATCTGATAGCAGTTTTGCAACTCCCGCTGGGTTTTGTATTGTACCGCTAACAAACAGACTAATTTGGCTCATTAAGTGCAAAAGGTTGCCGACCCCTGCTCTAGACACTTCCATGTTTGGGCAACGTCTAGTATCAGCCCCCAAGTTCGGTTAGGATTAGGTTCAGTTAGGGTTGTAACCAGTGGTGTAAAGTAACAAAGTAGTTTTGCTTTTAAAAGTAGACTACTTAAGTATTATTGCTTGGTAACTAGTACCTATTTAAGTGATTTAAATTTCGACTACTTCTACTTACATAGTTCAATCAGAAAGTAACGCTACTTAAGTGGCTTTAAAAATGATAAGTAGTTAACATTAAGCAATGTATCACGCAAATGATAAATAATCATGCTTGATAACAAAAAAATTGGCAACATTAGTATTAGTTATTGTTTTATCTTATGATATAAGTTTACAATTTTGTGGTATGAAGTGGTCTTTTGTTGTTTGTGTTTGGCGTGGACTCAGCGATTGCATTTTGCAGATTATGACACACTTCACTTTTTTATTTTCGTCAAATAAATGTGCTAATTATCCTAAATATACTTAAGCATTGGCAAAATACATATCAAGTTTGAAAGTGAGCAAATTATCTTTTGCCAAAGCTCAGCTTTATGGCCTGGGTTTTGCAAACGCTACTTTTTACTTAAGTAGCTTTAAATTGCTGGTACTTTTTACTTCTACTTGGTTACTTTTTACTCTACTTCAAGCAGTTTTCGCCATCAGTAACAATACTTTTACTTGACTAGATTTCTGGACTACATTTTACACCACTGGTTGTAACTGAACCAAACCCTAACTAAATTTAACCCTAACCGAACCTAATCCTTTCCAAAGTTAACCCTAAGTGAACCTGGGGGCAGATACTAGACGTTACCCCCATATCTTATTGTTTTTACAGTTATCATTATGAATTGATAATTTTAGCTAAGTTAGTTTTTTAATCATACATACCAGAAGAAATGTAAAAGTTTGTATATGGATTCTAACACTGTTATAAAGCAATTGTTGGCTGGTGGTGTATCAGGTTGCTGTGCAAAGACTGTTATTGGCCCACTGGATCGAACTAAAATACTACTTCAAGCTCAACATCCTTACTACAAGCAATATGGCGTGTTTCGATGCATGTGGGAAATTGTCAAACGTGAAGGAATATTGTCATTATGGAAAGGAAATACAGTCATGATGGTTAGAATTTTTCCTTATTCAGCCATTCAATTCTTAGCATTTGAAAGGTACAAGCTTTTTTATCAGTCCCTGTTTGGAGATAGACACTTCAACAAACTTTTAGCTGGTTCTTCAGCTGGTGTTACGTCGGTGTTACTCACCTATCCTCTTGACATGGTTCGAACTAGAATAGCATTTCAAATTACAGGTGAGCACAGGTATCAAAGTGTGGCTAATGCTTTTAATACCATCTACAAAAATGAAGGTGGCATAAGAGGATACTACAGTGGTATATCTGCAACTCTTGTTGGTATGATCCCCTATGCTGGAGTAGCATTTTATACTTTTAGTACTCTAAAAGAGACTTTGATTCAAGTTGCGCCTGACTTATTTGCAAGACCTGATTCGTACAATAAAGATGTGTATGTATTGCGAGCATGGGTGGCTTTATGTTGTGGTGGATTTGCTGGGGCAATTTCGCAAACTGTGTCATTTCCATTAGATGTAGCGAGAAGGTTGATGCAGCTTGCAAATGTGTTGCCGGAATCATGCCAGTACAAGACAGTTTGGTCTACCTTAGTAAGCATATACAAAAAAAATGGTGTTGTTCATGGTCTTTATAGAGGACTTTCAATTAATTATATTAAGGTAATACCTCAGCAAGCTGTTGCATTTACTATTTATGAACTATTAAGAGAAATCATAGGTCTCAATGCTCCTCGATGAAATAGTTTGATCACTGGTATGCTGCAATACTACGTATTGTTAGCAACTTATTTATTCTTTATTTATATCAAAATAGAATGTGTGTTTTTGGCCTCTTGTAGATGGTGGTTATTTTGCCTTTGCATCTATTTACTAATTCAACAGTATCAAAAAAGAAAATGAACTTAAATCATAATGTCACAAAAAATTAATGAAACACCATTATATCTTTTAAGCTGGTTTATTTTTGCAACCTTTTGCCAGAGTTACTCTGCCTGTATCAAATCACTTTTTACAAAGAAACAATTTTGTAGAAACACTTTGTTTTGGAGTAGGTCATATAAGGAAATCTAGCATACATTACGGTACGTATAGTATCAAAAACTCAAAGAAATAATGGTATTTGTTTAAAACTGGACAAGTGTCACCAAGTAACCTACGTGTTTGTGTCAAATTATGTCAGGTTCTTATTTATCTTTTCAGTTGAAGGTCCCAGCATTTTCATAACTTTTCACTTACGTTATTTTATGGTTTTCCAGTTGATATGATTGTGAGTGGTTGGCTGCATAGATAAGTCCGTTGCAATGATGTTGCGTTTTTTGTAACTTTATCTGTCAGCATGCATAGGAATAGCATCATGTGGGATGGTAGTTTTGCCATGTAAATGTGTATTTGAAAAGTGACATATTGTTTACATGTAGTAGAGTCAAGTCTGGATAATTGCATAATCTGCTTTATTGCTTAAGGATCATAAATCTCAGACCAAAGTCAATAGTTTTGGTGAAAAAAATAATTAGGTTGATTACATAAGTATTTATTACATAGTTCGCTTAATTGATTTGAAAGACATTCTATTTAATGAAGCAGGTTATGCAACAAACTGAGCAACAAAAACACTTTTTTGTGAGTGAAAAGAAACTGCTGTAATGTGCAAATGAACTCGCCAATTGCCAACGTCATAAGAAAAATCGCTTCTGCCTCAATTAGAGATCAAAAGCAACCCATCGTGTGATGTGATAGATATTTTTCAAAGACAATTACCGATTCAGAACATAGTCGGTTGTACCTTGCACTTCTGCATTAATGTATAATTCACTTAATCGCATAAAAAGGTTTGTGAAATTGACTATGCAATTAACTGGATTCGACTGTATTAGAAAATTGTTTTGTAAACATTCTTCAGCAAGGTGGCGCAGTTTCTCAAATAATATGCTCACCGGCGCAGCCAGGGAGGAGATTAGGGGGAGCAGTCCCCCCTCTTTTCAAAGTACAAACATAAAAAAAATCATTAAAAAATGGAATGCCCGTTTAAAATACTATTTAACTTAAGCAAGACTATTAATTAAATCGCTAGAAAAGCGGGGGAGAGGGAATCATTTGTTGAATCATCAATTGAATCAAATTTTCGTAAATAAATCTGGGTTGTAATGAGAATAATGCCGCTGTATCGACAACCTGCCATATTGTCTTGCCATGGCATTAAACTGACTGTCCTCAACACTTTACACAACCTAACGCAACAAATGATCAATCGATGTCACATTCTTTCTGCATAAAATGCGTATTAGCGCAGTAATAAACAGCAATCAACAAAAATTTTTATTGACCGAAAACAAAAGGATACATATCATTTGTTTTTGTATTGCAAGAAAGAAAGCCGTACGCAATAGAGACTTTTTCTCGAAAGAATTATTGTTTGTAACTGGAGAAACTTAACGCTCAATTACGCCTACTCCTCGTCCTCAGGTCCTTATTCAAAAGTTGTATTTGAATAAGGAACTGTGGATGATATATTTCCCCATAAGCTAGGACATTGCTTGGCGCTTAAAAACATGTTTGATGCATAGATGAAGCAAGTGATCATCTGCTATGCTTCAGTCTAGATTTCAAGTCAAAACTATGCGAGAATCCGTTTTCTGGGGTGCGATTGATAGCTGCAGTCTGAGAGAACTGCCCTAGTATGTTGACGTCAGCGATGAAAGCCATGTTTGCATTACACCTCCGACTGCGATAAACGCAGCGTGGGCCAGTCAGTGGTATCAGCGCAGTTGCACGCGTGCAGAAAAGCGGCGAGAAAAAAAACTTGCGATTTTTGGCTACTTCCAGAGAAATCAGAGCGCAGTTGTTACAAAAAGTACACCTTAATAAACACATGAGCATTAACAGTTTCATTTTTGTAATGGCATAAAAACTTTTGAATTTTAGAGCGCAACAATGGATTCAAATCACTTATTCTTCAGTATAAATTGATACGCCTCACTGAAACCTCAGAACCAGTAATTCAGTGGAAACAATTGTCCCTCCCATTTTTTTTCTGTCTGGCTGCGCCGGTTAATATGCTTCTGTATAAGCTGCATAGCAGCACGTTTACACAAGTTCCAAAATTTTGCACTAGGTGCTCATAGTTCCCATTCACCTGCTAACCTAATTGCTCTCATGATTAATGCGGCAATTAGCAGCATATAATTATCGTTGATTATGAAGTGTTTTTGTTTGCTTATACTATGTGCGAAGTGCCAGAATATAACGTCGTTAACTGCATCATGAAATTATGTGAATGTGCAATTCTACAATTATTGAGTGCCAAATATTATGCGTAATCACAAAGATGTTGTTTTAATCTGTTTGAGTCTTGGTGATAAATTCCTGTAGCATCATTGTGTATTCACATTGAACAGAATTAAACATTTTCAATGAAAAAGGAAAATAATCGCACTGAATGGGATTGCCATGTAGTAAAAAACAGTTCTGTCATTCTTAGAAAAAACTTGAAAAAACAATTTTCAATCGCTGTAAATATACTTGGAAAGTCAAAATGAATTTCTGTGGTAAATGTAATTCTTGGTGCTAAATTGTATTAGACTAAAAATTTTTAAGCTAAATTAATTTACGAATTACAAATGTGTTCATTTCATCTATAAGATTGTGTTAAATTTTGTAAAAGATTTAAGTGCTACCTTATTTCCTATGCTACGAGATAGAGGCGAATATGTTTTTTTTTTCCATAGATTATTCTGAATTTACTCAAGATTATTTAACTTTGTGCTCGCCGCCGCGTGCAGACACTACGGTTTAGATAATCCGCCGCAAAACTTAATTTTGCTGTTGTGGACGTGATCCAAGTTTTTAAGTCCTGTTTTAGGCGTAATTAAAAAATGAACTGCGTTTGTTTTTGATTTGCTGACTGAAACACTCATCATAATTTTAAAAAGTGTGTGTATACCAGAAAAAAATGTGTGACAGATTGCAAAAAAACCTTAGTTGCTTTGTGTCCTCAGTTGAAGTTAGAAAGCAGCAAAGCGTTTCCGCCTGTTAAATTGACTTTTTCCAGCGTATTTGAAATGTTTGGGTCTACCGTTAAGTTATTAAAACGTTGCCACATTAATGTGTATTGCCTGATTGTGGCCAGCTTTGCATTTTTATCATTGATTAGGCTATTTCTATGCACTTAGCCAGCATTTTCGGAAACTGCTACAATTTATTTTTCAAAATACTCGTTGTGGAAGTTTTTCGGTGTTTAGGCTACATCTTTTTCTGATTTGTTTTTTTTTTGTGTGAGTGCAATGCCCATCGTTAACGTGTAATGTCTCGTGCAAAAATTTGTTCAGTTAGTTGGCTATTGGCTGTGCAGTAAATGCAACCAGTTTACGTCACTGTATTTGAAACTATATGCCTGAAGCAGTGATGGAGTATTCGAGTACTGTACTCGTACTTGAATGCAGCTTTTCTGAGTACTCGTACTCGAAACTTTAAATCTCAGGAAGTACTCGTACTCGAACCTAAAAGTATTCGGACTCTGTCTAAAAATCAGTCGAGTACTAGAGTACTTTGATTTTTATCATACTTATAATAGCGTACTTATAACAGAAACTTCGTGGAAACCTGCGCAAAAGTACCGTAAAAGTTAATGTCGACTAAAAAGAGCTTAAAACCAGTGTTCAAAGTGGTAATAAACAAATGAACAACTTCAAGAAAAGTGATTCCAATTTATGCAGCCAATGCCTGCAACTGATTTTAAAAGTAAAAGTTAACTGCAAGAAAAGTACTCGGTACTAAAGCCTGTAATACTCGTACTCTAAGTCAACCACCAGTACTCTTACTCGAAGATTCTCAAGGCAAGTAAGTACTCATACCAGAAGGTTGAGCAGGCCTACTCGACTCCATCACTGGCCTGAAGTCAGTGTTGGACGGACATATTGGATTAATATCAAGGTTCATACGTGACATCTGACATGTAGCCTATTTGTTTCATGTTATAAGCGATTGAGAATTGTCACATAATTTTTTAAGAGGTAAGTTATCTCAAAATAGTCTAATTGATTGAAAACTTTTAATTTGTTAAGCTGCATGTTAGCTTAAAAACTTTCATAATTACTTTCAAAGTATAATTTGAACCAGTGGCGTAGCCACGGGGAGGGCTTTCGGGGTTACAACCCCCCATTGAGCCTCAAATGACGTCATACTTCTTATTCTGATATTTCGAAGAAAATGCATTATTGATAAAGCATTCAAAGTTAGGAGTCAAAAATGTGACGAGCTTACCCAAAATTATTTAAAAAGCACTAGCCTAACATGGCTATTGCAGTATGCGAATTTTTAAAATTTTTGGGGAAGCATGCCCGTGGACCTCCCTAGAGTCGCTTTTGGGATTTAAGTTGCTTAAAATTAACTCTGCCGGAAAAAAATGCGCTTAAAAAAGTGACGAAAATCGGTGCCCCCTCCCTGAAAAAATTCTGAATATGCCCCTGACATGAAACATTTTCAAAAGGCTTATTCACGCCCGTTTCCTGGTCTAAACGTCTGTATATAAACTTAACGTTCAACCTAAATCAAAATTACACCCCCCCCCCCCACCAAAAGTTGATCCTGCATCGGAACCCTGACTCCAAGGAGGTTAGAAAGAAATCAGATTAATTTAGCTCACTGTTGTCTATTCGTAGTTAGCCACAGAAAAAAAACGGAAAAACAATAATCGCAAACTAGGAGCATTAAGATGGGTTTTCGAACTCAACTTCAATAGAGTGATAATAGCCAGTATATTTGCAATCATACAAACGTTTCGGTAAAAGCTTATACCATCATCAGTGTGAAACTACATAGGCACTAGGCTAGAATAACCAGCACAAGAAAGAAATTATTTTAAATACAGCATAACTATTACGTCACAAACAAAGTAGTTGGGATTTACGTAAAATATAACTAAAGGGGCAAATTAAACAATTACGTGCAACTGGAGGGACTAGATTAGTAGTAGGATTATTAAGTACAAATACTGTAGGATTAATTAAATCATAACTAAAAAAAGACGTTGAATATAAATGGAAATTAAACATGTTACTGATTGCGATTTAGGCCTATACGAATATTGCGCGAAGTGAGCTAAATGTTAAATAGGTAGATGGGGTTGGAAGAATCATCAATATTTAATTGTGGTTGAAATTAAATATTAATGATAATTAATTAATCAAGGTTAAACAAAGTCGTTACTAGTCAAGGTTATGGTAGGACACCCGTCAAAATTTTAAAATTTTTTAAAAATTTGATAATTCGTTTTACGGGGTTTTTGTGAGATTAGTGTACGAAAGAATAGGTTGCAGGTCGTTTTTCGTAATAGACGAAAATTTTCGTTTGCAGTTGAAAGTTGCCTTCGTTAGTTTGTCCTTATTAGCATGGTTGGGAACAATCGATTGCGGTATTTTTTACTTTTTGTTTATCGAATGCACTGTAGTCTGCCTTTTTAAATGAGTATCGAATATGGCCTTGTCTTCACTTTTTTTTTTTTGGCGCAATTCGATATTCCATGTTCGATTTTTTTTTGTCCAGGTTACTTAATCTCACTTAGGTAAATTTAAAATAATCGTCGGTATGTCATTACCTCGTATTTGCTGATTAATTTTTTTCGTGCCAAAAAAAAAAGATTTTTAATAGCAAAGTTGTTCAATTCAATTTATTCCACCAAGTGGCAATACATAAACGAATTAATGTAGGTGTACTAGTGGAACCACTTGGTGAGGAGACAGCGAAAAGACCATACGGTCACCTAGTCTGCTGCCACCTCACCAGCACGGCTTCAGTCTTAGATATGTGCACAACACCGTAAAACAAGAAAACAAAACTACCAAGCAAAAAAAAAAAAAAAAAAACTAGAAACAACAATTTGTTGCTTAATAAGCTAAGCAAATAAAAAAAATTATTTGTTTAACCTTATATCAGAATTATGCAGTATGTGGATACTTCAGCACATTAATGTTCACTCAGTGCAATTTAATAATGTAATCAATTGGTCGGTTTGTATTGTTCCAGCAAATAGTTAACATACAATTTTTTTAACTTAACTGTTGATAAAGATTTGATGCTCTGTGGTACTTCACGCCATATGTGTGCTCCAGCAAATGCAGACAAGGATTTTCCCGAATTGGTGCGAATATTAGGAATGAGAAAATTATGTTGGGATGATGCTCTCGTGTTGTGATTATGCAATTTTTCTAGTTTTATCGAGTTGTTTATTTTCCATGTACCGGTATTGTTTTGATTGTTTATACTGTATGATGCATCATTTTCGCAATTTGAAGTTTATACACATCATCAATTTTTAGAATTTTCAGTTGAAAGAATAGTGGTGCAGAGCGTGTTCGATATGGAGTTTTGGTTATTAGTCTTAACACACGTTTTTGAATGATACTGAGGGGTTTGAGAACGCTTTTAGTAGCTCTTCCCCAGCTAGATATGCAATATTGTAAGTGAGGGTATATTAAACTATAATACAGTATTCTTGATGTATGAAGGTCAACATAATTTCTTAGTTTAGAGATTGCCCAGCAGCCCTTTGCTAATTTGGAGCAGAGGTAATCGCAAAAACTCTTCAACTATCCATGCCATTGCTGATATTCATAACAATCTCATGACAACCGCAGACAAAAGATTGTATAACTGTTGCTTATTTTTAGACTTATCAAAAGCTTTCGATACGGACGATCATAAAATTTTACTCTAGAAACTCGAAAGGTACTTTGGATTTAGAGGCCCGTCCTTTAATCTTTTCAGAGATTATTTGAGCAATCGATTTCAATACACCAAAATATACGAGCAGATAAAAGAATTTAGCGAGTTCAAAATTATATAGATCTGTGAGGTGTGAGCTTTAATAATTTTAGATTCTTGTACAATGGGGATATTCGGCAGAATTTTGTATTTAATGTACAAATACGAATCAATTTGTTTAATCTCAAATTAATTTCTTGCAATAGATATTTATGCGCTGTGCCCCAGACAATGATATCATATTGCAAGCGACTATAAACAAGAGCACAAAGTACAGTGCGTAAAGTATCAATTGACACAAATTTTCTTAATTTGTAAAATATCCCAGAACTTCTAGCAAGCTGCAATGACAACTCTTTGATATATGACGACCAGCTTAAGTTTTCATCGATGAATAATCCTAAGTATTTGACTGCTTTTTTCCTTTCTACTAATGCTTTGTTGATGGTCAATGTGAAGGGGGCCGAGATAGATTTTTGCGGAACTTTATTGATTAGTACATAATTGGATTTTTGATAATTTAATGATAGTTTGTTCCGACTGAACCAGTTATTATTTTTATTAAGCTCACAATTAACCCTGACGAGTTGCCGTCGGGAATTTATGAAAACTTTACAAAAATTCTACAAATTTATGATCATAATACAAGAAGATCTAAAGAAATTGTATATCTCGTACCTCGGTTTTCAAAATCACTTGGTCTAAATCAGGGCCGAAACTAGGCAATGCGGGGCCCCCCCTAAAAATCATCTTTCGGGGCCCCCTAAAATATTTTTTCTTGGATGGTGATGCAAAAGAGTGAGCCCCGAAGGGGCGATGCCAAGCTAGGGGGGTCTGGGGACATGCCTCCCCAGAAAATTTTGCGGAATTTGACCTTATTTTGGAGGCTTTTTGTGCGTTTTGAGCCTTCAAAATTCCTCAGTTTTAACAAGGTTTAGTAGTCTGTTTAACTAGGTCCCTTCCAAACCCACTAAAATAATGCTGCAAGCAAACCCTACTCTAACATTTCGCTACCTATGCGAAGAAAAAACGTTTTTAAGGCTTATTTTTGCGCCTTTCATTTGAGGATGAGGGGCCCTTGTTATGCTACTAAACGTTTGTTTGCTAGTTTTGCGACTGCTATTTTTTGAAAAATTTGCAGGGGCCCCCTATGGTCAAAAGTATAAATATGGTATGGGGGCTTACATCGCGTGAGTTAAGACAAAAAATGTATTGAATCTTAGAATAGGCCTATTTAAGGCACCTTTGTCATACGTTGAGTAAATAGTACTACGTACTGACTATTTACGGGGCCCCCTTTTTGTGCGAGGCCCCCCCCCGGTTGGGGGGTTCGGGGGGCGCTGGTTTCGGCACTGGTCTAAATCACATCTTACACAGAGGCACTAAGCTATCGAACGAACTCGATAAAAATTTGAAGAAAATGCACTTTATAGCTTTCAAAAAGATTTATAAAAACTGCCTTGTTGCAAGTTACTAGATTCAATATTACTGATTGACTGTAGGCCTATATGAATCTAAATTTTTCTTGTTTCATGTTTTAATTATTCGATTATTTTGTTTGTCTGTTTTCGCTTATTTTCTTAAAATGTGCTTATATTTAGTGTATTCATTTTCTTTTTTCTCTTTTTGTAAAAATCACAACCCAATCCATCTTCTGATTTTCGAGCACTTAGTGTGGTTTGTCCTTATGTAATACGTATGTTTCAGTCAGAGGGCACCTCGACTTGAAAACCTAAAGGTTCTTCGGTGCTTCCTGGCCATCATTATTGTTTAATTCTAATACTTTGATTATTTAATTGTAATTACGGCGAAATAAACGAACTTGTCACTTGTCTGGTCGTTTGTCTGTAAGTTGCCGCATGAATATGAGGACATCACAAAAAATGCGAGGCGTGCACCGCTGAATGCTCAGTGTAATATCGATTACAAATTCCGACTTTGAGTAAACTTGGCTACAATTTTATAGGCCTACTCTAAATAAGTTCAAGTCAAAAGAATGGTTCACAAAACGTACATTTTTTTTTAAACGGCGCCCCATAACTACTGATTACCTTAGTCAAACTGCTTGCATTTCTTTATTCTTTAAATTTTGGTATTTTGATTGACTGACTGGTATTCAATAATTCAAGCATAAATTTCAAAACGTTTATAAAAAAATTTAAAAAAAGACACCACATCTTTTACTTTTAAGCAGAAAGAGGATAAACTCAATCAATTTTCCCCGATGTTCTTGTACCTCTTCTGTTATTTTTCGTGTAAAAAAATACCTAGGCTAGTGCCTAGTTTATCGAGTTTCGAAAGCTGTGTTTTTATTGAATGAAATTTTTTGTTTCTCGTCGCAATGCTGACACAATAGAACAGTCTATATCTGCAGGTGCAGTGCAGCTCACACAAAAAAATAATATTTTCCGCTTATCGTACATGTTACCGGTATTAATTAACATTAATGAATCACATAAACTGAGTTTTTGCCATAGATATGTAATGGTTTTTGCACTATTTGCCTGCAAATAACCTGGCAACACTGCGCACATGCTTTTTTTTTTTGCTGATCGCATGTTCCATGTTGTTCAAGCAAGAATCTAGAATTCTAGACGTTTCTAAAGTTTACTGTTTTCCTTTAAATAGTGCCGCTAAAATGATTATTATCTAACGTTTTTTCTAATGAAAACAAAAAGATTTTAAAATATTGTTAATACGTTTTGACTAAAACTTTGTTTAAGTGAATAAACTAATTTTGAAAGAAAATAAACGGTGTGTAAATAAAAAGCGCATGAATACCTGTTAGATTTTTCTAGCTTCGACGAGCGTCTGGTTGGTTGACTCATTACACGAAAAAAGCTTTTGAATATAAAACCGGTAAATGTACGAGCATGTCCACGAGGCGAGCGGGTGATGAAATGAGAAAAGGATGGGCGAAGTACATTGGGAATTCACGCCTTTCACGGCGGCAAGAAATAAAGTGACATGGCCTTGTGGTTAAGAGCCTTCGCCTTGGAAGCTGGCAGGCTGGGTTCTATTCTCAGTCGGGTCAAACCAAAGACTTTAAAATTGGTATCTGCTGTGACACTTGCTAAACGCTCAGCAATTAGGTGTAGCGCGGAGGATGAAATGAACAAAGAATAAAAATACGTCAGTGAATTCTTGACAAAATTGCGCCGCTATGTGCTAGTCTAGATCGCCATGACTTGATAGCTCAGTAGATAGAGCACCTGAACACAGCGTATGAAGGGAAGCGCTGCACTAGTTTTGGGTTCAATTCTCATCGCGACTTTGTTTTGCTTCGGTGGCTTCGATTCGGATTTGTGTGACCTGGGATTAACAATCGGGTTTGTGAAGAGGGTAGAATAGAATAAGGTGTAATATTCTTGGGACATGGGCTTATGTAGCTGCGGCAAAATAGACCTAAAAGCTATTATGTCATTGTCAGGTTAACAGCAAAATAGACGCTGCCATAGACTGTTGCTGATTGGACCCTAGTGTAGTGCATTTTTTGATAATTGATGTTTTGAATGTAGATTTTAACCAACTTCGAATGGTCTAAGTGTTAAAACAAGTTTACTGGTATTACAATCAAACAAATCTTTCCAACAATGGCGGATGAAATTCATGAAGATGCTCCTGAAACTTTTGCATTTCAAGCTGAAATTGCTCAGCTCATGAGCTTAATCATCAACACTTTCTACAGCAATAAAGAAATATTTTTGCGAGAGTTGATTTCCAATTCTTCTGATGTAAGTTGCCATTTAACTTCGTTTAACTAGGCCTATTGCCTAGGACGGTGCTCAAGTTGTATTGTTGTAAAAAGACTTACGGGTATGGGAGGATGGGTCAAGTTTATCTTGTAGACGTAAAGCTGAAAGGGAAATGGTGTATGTTTATAAGGAAAAAGTTTACGCTGAAATGTTTTACAGTTTTATGGGGGGATGGTGCTGTTTTCTAGGAGGTTGGAATCCTCCCACATTTTAAGCCTACTGGTCTAGACAGATATTGTGGAGATGCAAAGTATTGTTTGAAAACCATTGTCGGTGTTAATACTGGTTGAAGTAGTCTGCCTAGGCTACTCTTTGTATTATGAAAAGTTGGAACTTGGAACTAAATAAGCCAATAAATATTCATATACTGTTATGTGCTGTGATATTATTATATTATAAGAGGCCAAATAAACCTATTAGGCTGTGAGCTTGCCAAATGTGTGTTTGTGCATCTTTTTCCACTGACTCAACTTTTCCTGTTTTCCTAATTGATTCATGCTCTGTTTAATGCATAGACTTAGACCAACTGTAAAATGATGATCTATCCGGTGTTCCCTCTAGAGTGAGAACTTTGAGAAAAATGTGAAATTTTTATGCAAATTATACCGATTTTGAACCAGAAACTAATATTATAAAATGCATAACTGAAAAACTTAACCAAAAAACTTAGAATATTTTAATGCAAGACTGTAGCTTGTATCTAGGAAAAGCAAATTTAATGCGAAAAATTTGTAAAAGGGGTCCTCAAAGTGGTAAAATCTTAAGGCAAAAGTTTCAATAAATTTATCACTTGGGCAATTTCGCACTAGTCAAAATCCTAGAGGTAACACTGGATCTATCAATCTTGAATATTATCGGTGCGTTGATTTATGTTTTTAGGCATTGGACAAAATTCGTTACGAAAGCTTAACTGACCCAAGCAAACTAGACAGTGGAAAAGAACTGAAAATTGAAATTATTCCCAACAAAGAAGATAACACTTTGACAATAATTGATACTGGATGCGGGATGACCAAGTCCGACTTAATCAACAATCTTGGAACCATTGCAAAATCTGGAACAAAAGCTTTTATGGAAGCACTTCAGGTTTGTTATTGTTTTGGAAAGACATGTAGCTCAGTGCTTTTCATGTTTCGATCGGGTGTATCAGGTGTATAGTACACCCTACCACAGAGGTGGGCATTCCGCAATTTGAAGCGCAAAGCGCTAGTTGCGCAACTTCCGCACGTGCGGAAGTTGCGAAGCGCTTTAACAAATTTCTTTTAGCCATTGCGCAAGTTGCGCTGCGCTTCAAGGAAAATAAATCCTTTTTGCGCTTTATTGCGTTGCGAACTGAAAAAATATATAATAGTGTGCGCATTATTGGGTTGCGAACTGAACAGAACCTAGTTGCTTGCGCTTTGTTGCGTTGCGCACTGTCGGAAGTTGAAATACTGCGTTGCGCTTTGTCGGATTAATTAAAGCGCAATGTGCTGGAGTAAGCAGTTTTTTGTAACTGTTTTTAATAGAATAGCAGTTTGTTTCTTGATGCGCACAATAGGCCTATAGGTCAATTTATCGTAGCAGAAATTTTCAGCTCATCAGAAATGTGGTACACTAAAGTCTTTTGCTTTTTAAAATAATTGCAAGTGCTTAAAGAGATCATTGAGTATTGAATAAATTGTATTTACTCGTTGTTGTGGAGAACTTCGCCGCATATGCAAATTATGATTTACCGCGATGAGGTGCTTTTAACGGCACGCGACAATGCAACGTGGCGCAGTGGTTTGGAGCGTCGTTTTTACGACGACCATGATCGCAAGGTTAATGGTTCAACTCCCAACCTAGTCTCGTTGTTGCGTCCTTGGATAAGATGCTTCACGTTGATTATCTCTGCTTGGTGAAATCTGGCAAGCGGCAAATTAAATAAGACAGAAGCAAAATTCAACCGGAAAACCCGGAAACAAAGACAACTCCTAAGAGAGTCTGGATTCGTCCTAAGCAGCGCCTCCTTCGCTTTCTCGTGATAAGAGGATGAAGATGAAGAAAGCAATCATCAGCAACGCATCTTTTTTCGCTTCTTATTTAATTTTCCTGTTCATTGACCACGCAAAATCCTGTTACAGTCACTTGCATTAAAATCGTTGTCACGTTGTAGCCAAGTGCGTGCTGTTGAAAGCACCTATAAAAATAACTCAAGAAAAAATTGCATTGCTTATACATCTACTCGTTGCGCTTTATTAAATTTTTTATAGCGAAAGTTGCGTTGCGCTTTTTCTTTTGTATAAATCTCATTGCGGAAGTTGCGTTGCGCTTTAATGCAAAAAAATTATTGATTGCGGAAGTTGCGTTGCGCTTTAATGCAAAAAAATTATTGATTGCGGAAGTTGAGTTGCGCTTTAATGCGAAAAAATAATTGATTGCGAAAGTTGCGTTGCGCTTCAGTCAATTTAAAAATTAGGTTGCGCTAGTTGCGTTGCGTTTCATGACTTAACAGAACTTTTGCGATTTGTTGCGCTGCGCTTCAACCAATTTTTAAAAAATGCCCACCTCTGCCCTACCAGAATTTTTTAGGGCGTACCACTGTGATAGGGCGTATCAGGAAAATTGTGAGGCAGAGTACTTTGACTTGGGGTTCCCTGACCCTAACCAATAAATTTAATGAACTATGATCTGATTTGCTGAAAAAAACAGAATTTAAATCTTATACAAACTACACTGAGTTTTGGTTATCGCTTCCCAGCAATCTCGATTACCTAGCCCTTGCTCTAAACAGCTAAAAGCAATTTCCATTCTCAATCACATGCCTTCAACTTACCTTTAGGGTTGCCACATCCTGGAAAAGTCCTGGATTTTTTTTTGCTGTCCTGGAAAGTCCATGAATTTTGTTTTAAGTCCTGGAAAATCCTTGAATTTTGTTAAGTCCTGGACAGTATTAGAAAGTTTTACCCGTGCTTTGCCGGGACAGAATAGTGAAACCACTTACCCAGTGACTTGCAAGAGGCGAAAGAAGGGACTTCCCTTCAAAAAGTCCTAAAAAATATCTTAAAAAAGTTCTGGAATATAATTTTGCGATTTCTGTGGCAACTCTGTTACCTTTGCGAGCAAGGGTTTTGTTGAAAAAGACAAATTCGATCAAAGATGTTGATCCTCTCATGAGAGAGGCATTAAAAACACGGTTAATGCCACGCTTTTCCCAATTGACTGATAAAATTCAGCAGGAAGAATCACATTAAATGTATGCTACTAGTTCTGTTATTTGCTTTTGTTTGGAAAAGGTTGACTTGTGTTCCTCCTAAGGTGCAAAATTTGAGAAAAATGAGAAATTTTATGCAAAATTTTTCAATTTGTGCACATTGCTATAATGTATCTTGAATTGCTTTCATGTGAGACATGTTTCCAAGCAACCCCACCGAGCAACCGTAATTTAGGATATTTGCTTCTAATTAACTTCATATCATGAATATGAACGCACCAAACTTATTAGAAAAAAAAAGAGGACTTGGGCACAAATAAATTGACTAGCATGGAAATTGTCAGTGGCAATTCACTGACGGAGAGAGCGGAATATCAAATCTTCATTATACTCGCGGTATTACGCCGAAGCGTGTAACGAGTGGCGGGGCCCATCTCCTCAGCTTGGCGCCTGGGCTTACACAACTCTGCAACGGTAGCGATCCCTTGGTGACACTGTGCTGATTTGACCAGTCTGGGAGTCGAACCCCAGACCTTCCGCATTGATAGCGTGCGCTTAGCAACTGTGCTAACGGCCGGTCTAGAGCAGAAGTACAATAATGTCCAGCCAAGAGCTGCAGTTTAGTAGCCAAAGAAATCGTGTACAGTTAGTTTTTGAAGGATGTTTATTTGCGTTCGATAAGTTCAGCACAGACAGCAAAAAATATTTTGGAGGTCTGATCGAAGTCATGATGGATGTAAGGTGAGAATCCACACCGACACCTCTACAAATCTTGACGTACATGACGTTCAGCTTTACTTTTTCATTGGTAACTTAATGGAAAGCGTCAAAATGCTTTATTGACGTAATGACAATACCTAGAGTGACGTTGTTTACTACGCTTGTACAATTAAAATTCAAATGTTAGTAACTCGTTAAATAAACAAAATTTTGAAAAAAATTTGAATGCACCATCATCAACTGTAACCTATACTTTTCAAAACGATGACAACTTCGGAAATGAACTCTTAAGCAGTGTGTCTTTTTGTAAGAACGCATTTTCTTTTATATTCTTACTTCATATTTCATACTTTGAGCGGTTACAATCAGTTTAATAAATAGGCCTATATTATGACTTGCAATTACGCGAAGTGGTTTTTCGTGCCTCGTGCTTTGGCTGTCACTTGTGGTAGCGAGTTTCCTTGGCGGTGAGTTTGCATACCGGCCACTTTACCACGGTCAGTTGTCCGTGTTCGGTTGAAAGTGTTGAAGTTTTTTGTGTTAATGAAACTGTTTTACCATTGGAACTCTTATTTTAAACAAAAATGATTCTAGACCTTGAATTACACCCTTGATAGGCTTGGAGAAATTTTTCGTGATTTTCAGATTTGGGCAAATTCGCACTAGTTAAAGTCTTGCAGGGAACAGTGGTTGACAACCACTGATGTAGCTTATCTAGCTGTAGGTGATTGCAAGAGTTGCCAGTGCTTTCGTGCACTGTACTAAGAATTTCACTCACCCACCCTGACAAAATTCATTTTTTCAAATTTGGTTACTTAAGGCGAAGATTCGAGACTCGAAACCAAAAACTCTTTACGGTAACTTCCAAATCAAGGCTCCAAGCTTAACGAAAATAAAATCCCCAACCCCCAAGCTTTCCCAGGCCAAACCAGAGCTGTGAAATTGTAATTAATTTGGAATGGATAGTCTAATAAAAGCAAAGTTGAGATAGATTACACCTCAAATTTTTATCTGTAGCCTAGACTATAGCATATGTTTTTTGCATGAAAATTCAGATAAACTTGTAAATGTTTTCTGATCGTAATCAAGCGCAGTATTACGAAAGATCTGGTAACAACAGAAAGCACATGCAGGGATGCTGCAGAAAGGAAGAAACCAGACTCTAGTTACTGTGATGCAATTTTACATCGACCAAACTATCCACCAAAATTTACCCAAATGATCATCAATTTTGACATCTGCTTTGATTGGTGACACAACTACATTTAAAACTTCAACTTCTGACCTGGATAGTGTGTGTGTGCAATGATTATAAATCCGTTTTATCTCATTCAGCCCTTCACCTACTTTAGCAGCCTTATGCTTTTATCTGTGCCACATTTTTTAAGCTTCATGATTTTAAAAATGTTTGCAGTAGTCTGTTATTTTTTGTTTTAGTCTGGAGCTGACATTTCCATGATTGGTCAATTTGGGGTTGGTTTTTATTCTGCTTTCCTGGTCGCGGATCGGGTTCGAGTAGTTTCCAAACACAATGATGATGAAACACATGCTTGGGAATCATCAGCCGGTGGTTCTTTCACAGTTGTTCCGGATAGTGGTGATTCCATTTCCAGAGGAACAAGAATTATTCTTCATTTAAAGGTAAGTTTTCAGCGGTTACTTTTGTTTTAAGCTGTAGTGTGCTAGCCATGATGATATTTCCGGCAACAATTTTCGCAGTGTCAACCAGAGGAGATAAATCTCAACATGATGGTTTAAACATGCCTTCCTTGGAAGTCTGAGCTATTGAAGCTATCATTTCAAGATATAAAGGTTTAATTTTCCTTACATTACAAAATGCAGTATGAATTTACAGGAGGATCAGCGGGAGTACCTTGAAGAAAAGAAAATCAAAGACATTGTCAAGAAGCATTCACAGTTCATTGGTTACCCGATCTCTTTGCATGTTGAAAAAGAACGGGAGAAAGAAATCAGTGATGATGAGGAAGAGGAAGAAGTTGCTAAAGATGAGGCAATGGATGAAACTGATGCCCAAAAAGAAGATAAACCCAAGATAGAAGACCTTGATGAAGATGAAGCAAAAGCTGATAAGGACAAAAAAAAGAAGAAAATTAAGGTTAGAATAAAAATGACCTACCTAATGAGAATTTTTGGCACATTGGCAACCATCAGTAATCAATTTTTTTTGCAGGAAAAGTACATTGATCTGGAAGAATTGAATAAAACCAAGCCCATCTGGACCAGAAATCCTGATGACATTTCACAGGATGAATATGGTGAATTTTACAAAAGCCTCACCAACGACTGGGAAGATCACCTTGCTGTAAAGGTATGCTGATAGTGTTAAATTTGGAATGTCTTTAAAAGACTTTTTCTGTGATGATATTTCCGGCAACTACTTTCGCAGTGTCTGCCAGATAGAGATTAAATCTCCATATGATGGTTTAAACATGCCTTCCTTGGAAGTCTGAGAAAATTGATGAAATGTATTTGAGTATCACTATCTTTTCGTTGCTGACAATCGCTCTCTCTTTCAGCACTTTTCCGTCGAAGGACAGCTAGAATTCCGAGCTCTTCTTTACGTGCCAAAACGTGCTCCTTTTGATCTTTTCGAAAACCGCAAGATGAAAAACAACATCAAACTGTACGTGCGACGTGTTTTCATCATGGACAACTGTGAAGACCTCATTCCCGAATATCTCAGTAAGTTGTATGGAGTAAATGAGTTCTTTCTCTACCCAACGGATTAAAACTTACGCTTTAGTATACGCAAAGAACAAAATCACAACTTCACATTACGCAAGCTGCAATCGCTCTTAATACGATGATTAATTAAATGATTTTGTGTTTAAGCATAACTACATAAATAGTGCCGGCTTCATTCGTTTTTACTTTTTTCAGATTTTGTCAAAGGTGTGGTTGACAGTGAAGATTTGCCTTTAAATATTTCTCGCGAAACCCTTCAACAGAGCAAAATCCTGAAGGTGATTCGCAAAAATATTGTTAAAAAGTGTGTCGAGCTTTTCAACGAAGTATCCGAAGACAAAGAGCAATTCAAGAAATTCTATGAACAGTTTGGAAAAAACTTAAAACTCGGTATTCACGAGGATTCTCAAAATCGCAAGAAACTGGCTCAGTTATTGCGCTACCACTCATCTCAGTCAGGTGATGAACAAACTTCATTGGCTGATTATTTGACTCGGATGAAGGACAACCAGAAGGACATCTACTACATCACTGGAGAGTCGAAGGAACAAGTTGCTCATTCAGCGTTTGTTGAAAGAGTTACAAAACGAGGGTTTGAAGTTCTTTACATGGTCGAGCCCATTGACGAGTACTGTGTTCAACAGCTCAAGGTATTTTAACGTTATTATTTTCGTCTGAACAAATTCAATTGATTTTTTATTATTAGGAATATGAAGGGAAAAACCTCGTTTCTGTTACGAAAGAAGGTCTTGAACTTCCAGAGGATGAAGATGAGAAGAAACGATTCGAAGAAGCAAAAGCAAAATTTGAAAATCTCTGCAAAGTTATCAAAGAAATTCTGGATAAGAAAGTCGAAAAAGTGAGTTTCGTATCTGCCGTCCTTATATTTTTCCCCAAGGCTTATTTGTTTTAACCCAATACAACGTGATTTAGGTAGTGGTTTCGAACCGACTTGTTAACTCTCCCTGTTGTATTGTGACGTCACAATACGGTTGGTCAGCAAACATGGAACGTATCATGAAAGCTCAAGCTCTTCGCGACACATCGACAATGGGCTACATGGCTGCAAAGAAGCATCTTGAGATAAATCCTGACCACTCTATTATGGAGCAACTGCGTGAAAAAGCTGAGGCTGATAAAAACGACAAGTACGTAAATGGGTAGTTGTCAACTTTGAATTTCTACTACGCAAATATTATGCTTTTAGATCTGTTAAGGATTTGGTAATGCTTTTGTACGAAACTTCCTTGTTGGCTTCCGGCTTTTCACTTGAGGATCCATCTACTCACGCAACTCGCATTCACAGGATGATCAAGCTTGGTTTGGGTAAGTTGACGCATTTTAAATGATCGCCGATAAAATATGTTAGCTTGTAGTTTCACAATTATGATAAAAATTGATTAACTCTTGTTTGTATTACGCTTGACACTGTCCTTGGAAAAATTCTTGAAAATTTAGGAATTGATGATTCCGAAGAGCAGCAAGCAGCTGATGAAGCTGACGACATGCCACCGTTAGAGGGCGATGCTGATGAAGACGATGCTTCAAAAATGGAAGAAGTGGATTAATTTGTTTTATCTGCACATACATATTTCTTTCATTCAGTTGATCTGTCGGCAATACGATGCAAATTTTTTTTTTGTTTCCCTCGTTTGTACGGTCCTCGTGCTTTACCATCGCGGTGATTCTGCCGATGGCCGCTCCTTACCTGAAAAAAAAGGTTCCAAAAGAGTAAATTTAACATCTGTAACTACGGTACTAGGCCTAGTTATGAGAGAACTCGATCATTTTGCTGAACTTAAATTTGAACTCAAAAAAATAATTTTTCTGAACTCTAATGAAACTGTTCGAGTTTACGATAAATTTATTTAAATTGTTAAAAAGAGATAAATCACTACAAAATAGTTTGTTGTTCAATTGTGACCACAATATTGACAATTTCGATGGTACTAAACAGCTGAGGTATAGTCTTAAACCTACTGCACGAGCGAAGTATTTTTCATTTTAGTAGCATAAGCAGCACCGGCGGTGGAAAAGTCTCGATTTTGGATATTCATGTGCCTAAACTCGAAAAAGCTTTGTTTTTGTCAAGCTCGTAAATAGTTAAGAGAACTCGGACTTGCTAAAATAGGTTGAACTCTCGTAAAATTCGATCAAGTTTGTAGCCCTGCTAGTTATTAAACTTTTTTTGACATACTCTTTTGGAAATAGTTTGTGACAAACACGCTGCGATTTGTTGTTCTTAAGTTTGTTTCTTTATTTTGATTTGTTAATAAACTGTGCTGTTGAAAAGAACAACTGAATGTTTATGCTTTCATTGTTTCAATATTGCTTCCTATTAGGGATTTTAAGAAAAAAACTCATTTTAACGCATGCTGGTTGCACAATACCGTCGGTAAAGTATTGGTTTTCACTATTTCTGTGTTTCTCAACCGCCGGTCCGAGAACCGGCACATGTCCGCGTCTGCATTTCTGCCGGTCCTTCAAGTAAATCCCTATACCACAATTCAAATGTGTGCGTTTTGTTATAACCCATTTGGCCACGCGCGCCTTATGCTTTTTCCGTCAGCCAACAGACAAGAATTCATGCAGTACACACTGCCGATTCGTTTAGTTTTGCCTTTGTAAAAAATAACCGTTGGTGGTGAGATAATCCACTCACTTACTACGACTTATAATATTATATGAAATCTAAAAACGTATTACCTGAAATTCAGCAGTGTGATTACCGGAATTTGATTATGAAACGGAAACCAACGTTCAGGGGCTTTCCTTTTTCAAAACCCCATTAACGAAGATCAAGTTCGTGATTCTAGCACTTAGTTCTAACTTGCCGTTTTTGGTTGGTTTTGAAAGTCCACCGGTCCACCAAATTTACAAAGAAATTTTAGCGGTTGGCAACCTAAAAAGATTGAGAACCACTGCACTGTATTGCTGGACGGATTTTTTATAGGTTTAGTGTTGAAATCTCAAATGGTTATAGTCGGTGATGGCGTATCGTGCTCACAAGTTCCCTCAATTCCCTTCCAAAAAAAATCACAGTGGCGTAAGGAAGGAGGGTGCATAAACTGTAAAAGTCATCAAAAGGGTCTGGTATTTTTCAGTCCCTTGGCAACATGTGATCTTTTTTAATAAAAGGAAAAGTCAAAATAGGAGGCATGGCTCCATGCTCCTCCCCCCTAAAAACGTTTCTGTCATCATTTCTCCTAATTTAAGCAGTTGATTTTTCATAAATATATACGCTGACAAAACAAAATATTTTGGCATTGCTTATAAACAATCGATTGACATTTAAAAGTCACATTAATAATCTCTGGCCTAAACTTTCAAGATCAGTAGTCCAATCCGCCACTTCTACCCCAGTGTGGCAACACTGCTTTTGCATACTGGACAACGGTCTGGTCTTAAATGCTTTCTTGTGCGCACCACCCAAAATTTTTGGGTTCGTCTTACGCTACATGGCTGCAAATCACAGAAAGTGCAGTTTTCAACCAGCTTTAAATTTCATGTTACCGTAAATCGATGATCCTTAAAATTCTGCAATGAAGGAGTGAATATTTTTGGCGGACCCGCTGTTGAGAAACAAAAACAAAGGTGTAACAGTGTAGGCCTAATGTCCATCCATCACAAAAAGCAAAAACAGGTTCGCTGATTATTCTGGCATTTCAATGACTCCAAACAATTTCTTACAGATCCTACTTTGACGCGGAACAATTTCTGATAGACCTTCCTTCCAAATTGCATAATTTGATTTACCTGATTAAAACACACTGTAAACAACAAAATAATGTTTTTGATGAAATGCTTAAATTACTTCATTGACCATTGATTCCCAATTCCCATGCTCCTTTTAGACAAGCCGCTAGATAAAAACAAAAAATATTGAGCTAAGCTTGGCTTACAAAAGAAATTACCAAGTCCATCCGGCATAAACAAAACAATCCATCTACAAATTCTTCTATCTTTCAGGCAATGACGAGCAAAAATTATTTCGTAGACGATGAGCAAACAAACTTATCAATGTCAAGCGGTTATCAAAAAAACTTTTGGAATTGAATTAAATAATTCAGAAACCCACGTAAAAAGTGGAATACTTTACATAACCTTCTTCCTTCAAAAACATCTTGTTGTGTTCCCAAAGTTCTTAAAATAAACAGTTCTAACTGTAACAGCAATTGAGTTCTGATAGGTCCAAGAAACACGCTCACCAGTTTACAGCTCTAAAAGTAACATTCAAACAGTGTTATGTCTCGTCATCAACACATCAAACAGAATACCGGTACACAAGCTTATAAGTAATGGGGCATAGCGGTTGTGTAAAACAATTAAAAACAAATTTTACATAATCGAATTTAGCGAATTAAACTACAAAAAAATAAAAATAACCTCACCAACTGTTTTAGCGACCTAGCGGAACTTGCTGCTTACTAAACAAGACGGGACCAAGCAATAGGCCTAAACAAATGCGGTCGACTCTTTCCAACAGTTAAGCCTCGTCTACACTTGGCGTAAAAATATTTCTACGCTGATCGCTCAGCGTAAAATCTGTCTACACTTGGCGCAGCCTACGTCATTTTCACGCTGATTTTTGTTTTCTGACCTGCTTGGTTATTATGACATCACTGAGTTCTTTATGCGCTACTACTACTATCGTAATGAATGACCGAGAATGTCCTTGCCAATTCAAGAGATAAATCATTCCATGCAAACTTCGCAATAAAAATCTTGTTTATGGAATCATGAAAAACTAAATAACCAACCAAATGCAACACTTGGGCCTACCAAAAAAAAAAAAAACTAAAACGCTTCTATGTTGCAATTTTGAAAGCCAATGCTTTTGTATATCGACGTTTTAAGCAGTAGACTAGACCAATGCTGGTCAACCTTTCTCAAAAATTTACACACTTTTGAAACATTGTGCTCATCCTACTACTGTACCAGTCTTGGAATACAACAGCAACACTACTCTGCATGTTTATATCAACAAAAGCGTATATTGCAAATTAAACGACAAATCATTATAGGTTAGACAAGTTTGATCATTTAAATAGCAGCTAGCTGTTAAATATCATCAGCCAGTTTTGCAAAATGACTTTGTACTCTTGTTTTCAGATTCTCTTTTCCTTAACGTTTTTCCACAGCATCTTGCATAATCTCATCTGAAAACAAACACACAAAACTTTGCTAGCAAAACTGCAATATATCCAAAATAGCATTGATAAACTCGTAAAGCAGTTTCAGAGCTGCTGGCTCAATACTGCGAAAACTGTGTCAAAATTTACATACCGATGCATCATTATGCTAGCTTACCAATTTGCTGTGTAACTGTAAGTCACTTACACAGAGACAAGCTTGAAAACTTAACTATGAGACATAATGAGGAAAAGCTTTGGATTACTGAAAGCAGATTGGTAAATATATACTTACTATTCTCTGATCCTTGTTTCTCAGCAACGTTCCTCCAAGCGTATTTTTAAAACTTTGTGTTGAGGCTGCTGGTAACTAGCATTGGATACACTCCATAGAATTGGGTAGAATATTGTTAAACTGCTATCAATAAGCTTTAAGTCTCATTCCAAGAGTACGGTTTCTGTCAAAATTGTCTGACTTGTCTATTTTTATCTGTAGACAAACTGCTTAAAAAACCTACTGATACCAAACTGCAAAATAAAAACAAATCGGTTTTAAGCTACGGTACCCGTACTGATTCACTATAAACCTATTAATGTTTCAATTAAAAACCAATCTTTAAAAGAACTATCTGGTCGCTTACAGTACAATTGGCACGGTAATTCACTGGACAGGGCTACATACCAAGAATATTTAACCATCATCCAGTTCCAGAAACCTACTTATCTGCGCATAGCTTACTAGACTACCGGTAAGTAACGGCATCATCCTAATTAAAATTTAGAGGGGCTGAGACCCTGCATCTACCAATGAATCATAAATTAGCCTAAAGAATTGAAAAAAGTTTTCTGGTTTTGTATGGCACTGCAGACTAACCTGGATAGGGTTACATATGACTTGGCACTGATATGCCATAAACCTAGGTCTATGCTACCTCTGTTTTTAGCTTATTATGGCATGCAATTGAATCAGTAAGCATCTAGCTTACAGTCTTTTCAAAAAATATGAAAACCTCTGAAAAATATAAAAAAATATGAAAACCTCTGACTTGTGGAAGCAAAAAAGACAAAAGGGCCCCAAAACACTGTTTGCCTACAAGCCTAGGTTATATTTACCTGCCTTTTCCAAGCTAAATATGCTTTAAACTTGAAATAGCTGAGGTTCTAACGCCAAGTCTAGACCTAGTCTTTTCCATAAACATGGAATGGTGTCCAAGCAAATAACGCAGGAGTCCCAAAACACTGTTTTTCAACTAGCCTAGGCTAAGACTTGACTGTTACCTCAGGATCAGAACATGCTAGACGCTGAGCGTTTGGAAAATACTTTGCTAAAAAGGCAAAGTTTTTACGCTGAAGATTCCGCGTTGAGCGTGCTAGCACATCCGCGCTAGCGTTTTTCCAACTAACTTAAATAAACAAAGAATTTCACGCTACGCTAACGATTTTACGCCAAGTGTAGACAAGGCTTTAAGCTCAAAAGACCATAAAGAAGTTGTTGTTAACCCAGGGGTATTTAAAACAAGTGAAAATTTGAGAGAAAAAACACATTACGAAACTAGTTCCTAAGAAAGCAGCAAGGGTAGAGTTGTTATTGTCGATAAAAAATTCCCCAAAGCTACACATGACTAATAGGCCTACTCGGATATTATTAATACACTGGAAAAAGGTTACACATAAAATAAATAAAATAAATAAATAAAACAAACAATTTAATTATGGATGATACAAAACAAAATCATTTTCAAGATTGACAGGCATCTAACTTATGATCCACCAAAGAGAATTTGACTTTCGAGGAGAAAAGCGCTGTAACACACTTATTTAAACTAAAAAAATTACTATGTTTCAACTTGCTATAACTGTATAACACTAATGTGAATCATCCTGCGGACACTGCTACTGATTTCAACAAATATTTCTGTCGAATAGGAAAATCACTTACAGATTACATCAATAATAATGATTCCAGCTACAAAGATCCATCAGGCTTCCTTCGAAACAGAATACCAAAATCCATTTTCATTGCTCCCACATATCCCCAAAAAATAAGGCAAACTATCTTGTCTCTGCGTAATTACTGTGGTTCTTCTTCTGGTCCTGCTAAATTTTCCTCTTGATAAAAACTGCTTCGGCTGTTCTTGCTTGTTGCTTCCCCGGTATCTTTTAGTTTTAATTTCTGTATTGAGCGGCATCTTTCCTGAATCACTTAAAATTTCAAAAGTTATGCAAATATACTCATTCAGGGCCGGAAGTACCAACAGGCTAAGCAGGCTGAAGCCTACGGGCCTCGGAGAAAATAAGGGGCCTCATCACGAACAGCGAAGACCTTTTTTTTTTTGCTCTCCACCGATATTTTCCGTGAAAACAAGACATCTGAGGACGCGTAGACTTTTTTGTTTTGTTCTTCCAATCAGTGTGATTAAATAGCCTAGGGCAGTGGTTCTTAAACTTGTCGGAGGTATCGAACCCAACAAGTGTCATGCACCAAACCCTTAGTTATAACCAGGAGCAGATCCAGAAAATCTTGGTGGGAGATGCAGTTTTGAATTGAATTGAATTTTAACTATCTATTATTTATCTACAAAGACGTTAAACGTTGAGACCCGGAAAACAGCGTAAACAAACCCTTCGAAAAAGTTTCATGTCAGAGGCGCATTCAGAATTTTTTACGGGGGGAAGCACCAGCCTTGTATATTTTTAAGCGTTTTTTTTGACAGAGTCAATTTAAACCAAACTGAGGAACAAAAATATGGCTCTAGGTGGGGGCGGTGGCATATTATGCTCCAACGAAAAAATTTTTGAAAATTTAGATGTTGTAATGGCCACTTTAGTGCTTTTTAAATAATTTTCATGGCAAGTTTTGTTTAATTTTTTCGCCCCAACTTTGAGTCCTTCATCAAACATTATTCATTTTGTTCGCACATTTTCGAATTATGCGTGCTTGAGGCATAGGCGGAGCCAGGATTTTCAATTGGGGAATGGGGGGGCTAAAGTTTAAAAAATCTTACCCTACAACTGGAACGGATCCAGAAAATTTTGGTGGGAGGATGCAGATTTGAATTAGGTTGCGTGTTAAGTAGATACAAAGACGTCAGACGTTTGGACTCGGAATGGGGCGTCAATGTTTCAAGTAAGAGGCGTATTCAAAGTTTTTTTAGGGAGGGCACCAAATTGTAACATCTTTTAGCCTATAAGCGTAGACTATGTTTTTCCGGCAGAGTAAATTTAAAGCAAGTTGAGGAAAAAAACGACTCTAAGGGGTCCGGGGGCATGCTTTCCCGGAAAATTTTTGAAATTTTACATGGTGTAATGGCCTTTTTAGTGCTTTTTGAACAAATTTTGATCAACTTTTTGCCTCTCACTCGGAGTCCTTCGCCAAATATGATGCATTTTGTTTGCACGTTTTCGATTTATGCGTGCTTACTTCAGGCCAAGAGTGGATCCACAAAATTTTGGTGGGGGGATGCAATTTTGAATTAGGTTGAATGTTTATTACTGTAAACGCAAAAACGGTAGTAGACGCGGAAAAGAGCGTAAATAAGCCCTTTGAAAATGTTTTATGTCTCAGGCGTAATCAGAAATGTTTTAAAGGAAGAGATATCAAATTTCAATAATTTTTCAAGCGTAGTTTTTTCCGGCAGAATTAATTTGAAGCAGTTGAAAAACAAAAAAAAGGCTCCAGAAGGTCCGGGGGCATAACACCCCGGAAAATTTTTGAAAATTCACCTACTGCAATAGCCATTTTAGTGCCTTTTGAACAGATTTTTATTGAAATTCAACAGCTCAGATGGCCGAGTGGTAAGAGTGTCTGCCTCGGGAGCTGTAGACTTGGGTTTGATTCCGACTCGGGTCAAACCAATGACTTAAAAATTGATATTCATAGCTTCCCTGCTTGACGCTCAGCATTAAAGGGACAGTGTGGAGAACAAGCCGGCAAGTTTACTTGTTATGCCGCTGGGAAAGGCACTTAGCGAGATTCCCCCATCTTGGTGTGGTAGACAGATGGCCGGCAACTCCTAAGCGAGCTCATACAGCGCATTGATCGCTTTCTCGTAATAGGAGCATTAATATGCAACAAAATACAAAAAAAAAATACAAATACAAAAATTTTTGCCTTTAATTTTGAGTGCTTTCCCGGTATCGATACATGGCGTTATACAAACCGGGTTTCACATAAGTCGACAAGATAACGTTTTGTTTCTCCTTGACTAGAGACATCTTCTTTGATGCAGGACTTCAACAACGCTGTTCTCTTCGCACTGATCTTAAACCAGGGATGGGCAACTTCTTCAGCCGGCGGGAAAAACAATCACGCAATGGCAAGTGTTTATCATAATTACCAAGATCCTTGTTTTTGTCCAGGATGGGTTGGGGGGGCATAGCCCCCGTGCCCCCCTGGCTACGCCTATGGATTGGGGCGTAAGGATCATTGTTATTAACAAGATTAAAATTAGAGAGAAATTGTATTCACCAAAAATAACGTTTGAAATGGTTGATGGGGGACATCCATCCTCCACAGGCCACATTCCCCCCTATGTATAACCTTTAATTAAATTAATTCAAAACTCAGTGCAAACTTTCGCCAGCAGGGAAGTATGATTTGTTGCACAGGAAATCGTTTTATTCAATGAAACAAAACTAAGAAAACATGAATTCCACGCAGAAAGACTAATTTATCACAACTTTATGTCTTCTTGTGTATTTCTGTAAACTGAGTAGGCCTGTTTGTGTAAACTTATTCTAATCTTGGTCGCACCCCGGTTGCTCCCTCATTGAACCTCGTTTAAGAACTACTGGCCTAGGACCTCTCATTGATTAAACCGGCATTGTTCTGACCTATCTATAAATCTGGTGCTAAATCTGAGGTATTATCGTCCAATTGCTCTCCTTCCTGCGCCATCAAAAGTATTTAAAAAAGTATTACCGTACCGGTACTCAAAAGAATTATCACTTTTATCGAAAAACATTCTGTTCTTTCATCGGCGCAATATGGTTTCCGTGCGAATTACTCTCGAGAACATGCGGTTCTAGATGAAGTATTCGCATGCTATAACAATATCTATAAAAAAGCAGTGGTGTAAAGTAACGAAGTAGTTTTACTTAAGTAGATTACTTAAGTATTATTGCTTGGTAACTAGTACTTACTTGAGTGATTTAAATTTCGACTACTTCTACTTTTACTTAGGTAGTTCAATCAGAAAGTAACGCTACTTAAGTGGCTTTAAAATGATAAGTAGTTAATATTAAGCAATGTATCACGCAAATGATAAATAATCATGCTTGATAATAAAAGTGGCAACATCAGTATTAGATACATTGTTATATTTTATATATAGGCCTACAAGTTTTGCAATAACCGGCCGGTTAGCTCAGTTGCTAAGCGCACGCTATCGGAGCGGGAGGTCTGGGATTTGACTCCCAGGCCGGTCAAATCGGCACAGTGTCGCCAGCGGCTCGCCACCGCTGCGATGTTTCTTCGGTGCTGTGTTGCCCACTGCCCAGGTGTTAAGCCACGGAAATGAGCTTCGCCACTCGTTACACACCTCGACAGGGCCGGCACCCCCTGGCCCCCCCAATCGACATGCTTGGCTTCCCTAATCAACAAGCTTACTCTTTTGAAGACAGCTGCTTTTGTGCTTAATTTCAAACTTTGGCTCCCCCTGATTAACGCTTGGCCCCCCTAAGTCGACTGCTCTGACGCCGGCTCTGCGCCTCGGCGTACTACCGCGAGTATTATGAAAATTTGATTTGAAGTTTTACAATTTCGTGATACTAAGTGGTCTTTTGTTGTTTGTGTTTGGCGAGGACTATGAGGTTGCATTTAGCGGATTATGGCACACTTCACTTTTTTATTTTCGTCAAATGAATATGCTAATTTTCCTAAATATACTTAAGCATCGGCAAACTATATGTCAAGTTTGGAAGTGAGCAAATTATCTTTCGTCAAAGCTCAGCTTTATGCAGTGATGGGATTCAGGGGGTTCGCATCGTACGGGGCCGGAGGGGCCCAGGCTCCCCCACTTTTTTTTCAGGGGGGGCCTGGGGGGGCCGTAATTTACGCGTTTATTTCTACAATATTGCCTCTGCATGAATGTATTTGAAACTTAATAGGCCTACCATGGAAATTGAAACTCAGGAAAGAACTTAAAATCAGAGTGTCTTCTTCAAAAATTTTTTTTGCGAAGTAGGGGAACAAAAACTAGAGGCAAGAACCGTAAGTCCGAAGCCCACATAAATTGGACATGTTATTTGCGAACAGGCTAAATACGGATTGTAGGCATAGGGCCGGATTTACATATAGGCTAAGCAGGCTGAAACCTAGGGCCTCGGAGAAAATGGGGGCCGCATCAAGAATTATGAAGACCTTTTTTTTCTCTTCATGATACTTTCAGTGGAAAACAGAACATCTGAGGATGTGCATACCTTTTTTTGCTCTTCGCTATGCCGATATTTTCAGAGAAAACTGGACATCTGAGGACGTGAAGACCTTTTTTTGCTCTTTCAATCAGTGTGATACAATAGCCTAGGGCCTCTCATTGTCTAAATCCGGCCTTCAGGAGCGTATTTAGAAGCGGGGCCATTGTGCCATGCCCCCTACCCTTTTGACTCTCTCTGCCTTTTAGTTAACAAGAACACTACTAATGATGCCAAGTGACTGAAATATGCCAGATTCTTTTGATGGTTTCTGTAGCTTATGGCCAGGGACGAATCCAAAGGGGAAGGATGAGGGATATGCATACTCCCACCACCCATTTTCAAAAATGTTTTCGATGCATACAATTTTTTATAATTTCGAACCTGTTCAATAGCTGTAAGCCTTACGTCTGAGGCACGCATAATTCGAAAATGTGCGAACAAAATGCATCATATTTGGCGAAGCAATCAGAATTAGGGTAAAATAATTTAAACATAATTTGCCTGAAAATTATTCAAAAAGCACTAAAATAGCCATTACAGCAGGTAAATTTTCAAAAAATTTCCGGGGAGCATGTACCCCGGACCCCCCTACAGCTTTTCTTGTTTCTTAATCAGCTTCAAATTAGTTCTGCCGTAAAAAAGCTGAAAAAAATGTGGAAACTATGCTCCCCCCTTTTAAAATTTCTCGCTACGCCACTGCCAACCCTGCTTGTAGCCTTGTAGGTGAAAAAATCTGGTCATTGATTTTGGACCCCCCCCACTTTAGAAATGCTTCCGCCATCGCTGGGTTCAGTCACACATGCGATAGCCCATGGTGACATCACTTCGCAAGCTGGATCACTATGGCATACGGGGCACTGCACATGAATTAGCCTACTTTCATCCTATTTATGCAATAGGCAAGAATTATGAGACCGTCTGCAGTTTTAGGCTAACTCTGACACGCAATCTATTTATTATCGCGTTCCGTAAGGATCTAGTATATTAGGACCTATTTTAGTTTTACTCTACATTAAGATTAGGAAAATTCAGTTGTTAGTAGCCTACAATAGTAGCCGACACCAAAACTTTCTGCAGATGACAAATGCATAATTGCCAATTCATCTTCTATTTTGGAACTAGAACAGCATTTAAATCTGGAACTGAACAATATTGCAAGTTGGATATCAGCCAACCAGTGGCGTACGCGGGATTTTTCAATGGGGGGGTTCAGTAACGTCACATCGTGATGACCTAAAAATACTACATAATACTACGTCATCACGATAGGACGTTTCTGGCAGAGTCAATTTAGATTTTTAACGTTTATAATATTTTTTCATCAAACCGCACGGTTATAGCGTAGTGTTAAGGATGTCGCTATCGATGCGGAAGATTTGGGTTCAATTCCCAGGCCGGTCAAATCAGACATAGTGTAGCCAAACGGCTCGCCACCGCTGCAACGTTTCTTCGGACCTGTGTTGCCCAAGCGCTAAGACGCGGGGTCGACCCCGCCACTCGCTACCACGCTTCGGCCTACTTTACAGCGAGTTTAATGAAACGAGTAGGCTACTGTGAAGATTATGGGGCGCCGTTTGTAAACACTGATTTGTGCGACGATTTTTTGTTTATTTAAATAAATAATCACTTTAAACAAATGATCAAAGATAAATAAACAAAAATAAATATACAAAAATAAATAATCAAAATTTTTTGTTTATTTATTAAATAGTCACTTTATAATAAATAGTCAAAAAGTTTGTCTATTTATTTTTGACTGTTTATATTTGACATTTTATTTTTGTGCAATCATTTTCTATCTATGTTATAAATTTTCAAAAATAAACAGTCAAAAAAAATTACGCACAAAACAGTGAAAAATAAATAAACAACAAATGTTGACTATTTATTTCACGTCCATAAAATGAAGCATGGGGGATGATGCTGATTGGATAAAAAATTGTTTAGTCATTTTCTTTGCCCGGGAATGCTGGTAGCGTGAAATGGAGTCTGTATTTGGTAAAAAGGTAGGCAAGCCGGGCTGTTCTTCAGCTGTCAGTGGGTTTAGTTGCGCGTCTCATCATTAACAATTGGAAATAGGGGAGTCAGTATCGTCATTGACAATTGTAAGACAGTTCAAGAAAAAAAAAGGAGCAACCGAGGCAAAAACGTTTCAGAGTTTTCTCATGAATCAAAGCAGTATAACTGCACTGCTGCATAAGACTGGAGTTGTTTAACCAGTTAACAGCTTATGCAGCAGTGCAGTTATACTACTTTGATTCATGAGAAAACTCTGAAACGTTTTTGCCTCGGTTGCTCCTTTTTTTTTCTTGAACTGTCTTACAATTGTCAATGACGATACTGACTCCCCTATTTCCAATTGTTAATGATGAGACGCGCAACTAAACCCACTGACAGCTGAAGAACAGCCCGGCTTGCCTACCTTTTTACCAAATACAGACTCCATTTCACGCTACCAGCATTCCCGGGCAAAGAAAATGACTAAACAATTTTTTATCCAATCAGCATCATCCCCCATGCTTCATTTTATGGACGTGAAATAAATAGTCAACATTTGTTGTTTATTTATTTTTCACTGTTTTGTGTGTAATTTTTTTTGACTGTTTATTTTTGAAAATTTATAACATAGATAGAAAATGATTGCACAAAAATAAAATGTCAAATATAAACAGTCAAAAATAAATAGACAAACTTTTTTGACTATTTATTATAAAGTGACTATTTAATAAATAAACAAAAAATTTTGATTATTTATTTTTGTATATTTATTTTTGTTTATTTATCTTTGATCATTTGTTTAAAGTGATTATTTATTTAAATAAACAAAAAATCGTCGCACAAATCAGTGTTTACAAACGGCGCTCCATAAAAGATTTGATTTGATTAAAAAAAAAAAGTTGTGTGCAGCCATAGCTACTGCAGAGATATCGTAGTTGAGAAAATTCTTACCTACCAACTGCTTCACAGCAGCAGCATCAATGACAAAAATGCAGTTCAAGCAAAACACATCAGAAAAGCTGGACTACCGGTAGGCTATTGTTGCATATATCGCGTCGTAGTGAAAGTTTCTCGAGATTAAATTAGAAAGTTGGACCCAGGGCTGCGAACTCAATCGAATTTTATTCGAGTTCAAGTTCGAGTTCAACCTATTTTAGCAAGTCCGAGTTCTCTAATTTAATTTTTACGAGTTCAAGTTCGAGTTCGACAAAAATAAGCTTTTTCGAGTTCAGGTTCGAGTTCAGGCAGATGAATATCCAAAATCGCGACAACTTTTTCACCGCCGGTGCTCATGCAATTAAAAAGAAAAAAATATCGATCGCAATGGCATGAACAAACAAACGACATGCAACTTTTCTTTTGGTAAAATTGTAACTTCAATTTGCACGGATTGTGACTGCTTGAACAACAAACGATATTTTGTAGTGGTCTTTTATTTCTTTTCAACAATTTAAATATCTTTCTAATGAACTCGAACAGTTTTATGCTAGTTCAAGTTCGAGTTCAGAAAAAATATGTTTTCGAGTTCAAGTTCGAGTTCGGCAAAATGATCGAGTTCTTTCGAGTTCGCAGCCCTGGTTGGACCGAACAGAAAAAACATGATAGCAATTTCGGCAAGCTCTGCACGAAGAAAAGTATGTCGTTTTGTTTCAAAATGAAGAAAGAATTAATTTTTTCTGCAATCGTCAAGGAAGGGTGACTCCCGGCCCCCTACCTTGCATACGCCACGGCAGCGAACAACTAAGCTTAGGCCTATTCTTAATTCTGCGCAATATTTTGCCTTAACTGTTTCTCCTAATTCAAAAAATAATTAGCCTTTTCTACTATTATGAATTTGTCTTACTGACAAAGCAAAATTGAAGAACGGTACCGGTAGTTGAATGTGTCAAATACCTTGGAATGCATTGTTAAGAAAATAAATTGCAATTTAAACAACTAAAATGCTAGAAACCAAAGTTTCCTATCTCATTGGAGTTCTTGAAAAATACTTCTTATCCAACCACATGCTAAGAAAATTATATTTGCGTTCATCCACTCCCACTTGACTTTTGGATTACGGTAGCCTACTAATTAATATTTTGTCCTTAGATAGCCTAAACTACAGTCACTTGTCTTAGCAAGTTTTGTATTTTTGCATTTAGTTACATATTTATCCTCCTATCACGAGAAAGCGATCTCAAAGACTTTGTTATGGAGGGAAGGGGAGCATTGTAGCAGTGGCTACAACATGAGATTTTCCATTTACTCTGCTTTAAAGGTGGCTGCTTGACTCGAAGACCATTTTGGTCCCTTCGCAGCCTTTCCTTTGTCGCACGCCAATTGTTGTTCTTTCAGCATTGTGCTTTTGCGTCGTAAATAAAACTGATTCTGATTCGATGATGATAATGATAATTATTTATTTTCGAGTAATAATCAAAGCGAAACACAAAAAAAGAAAGAAAAAAAATAAATGCATATATATATCAATACATGGATTAAGTAAATAAAGCAAAAAATCAAACAGCAGGTTTATTACTCGCAGGGAGACTGCGAATGACCGGTTAAGGTCTTCGAGTCAAGCAGCCACCCAATTAGACGCTGGAAAATAGCGTCAAAATTGATGAAAGACTTGTGATTTTAAGGGGAAGGTTCTATGTGAGCGTTTTGCTTTTATAACTAACTCCAAATTAATAGGTAGTTATTGAGAAGAGTCTTTTTATAATTAAGCTTAAATTTAGAATAGGATTGATTTTTCAAATCACATGGAATTGAATTCCAGATTTTCACTCCTCTATATCGAAATGAATTTTGACATCTATTTGTTGAGAATATAGGAAGATGAAGATTATTATGAGCTAGTGCTCGAGTGTTGCAGCTATGAACATTCGACAATTTGTTAAAGAGTGAAGAAAGGGGAGAGGGTAGGGATTGTTTAGAAAGGTGGTGCATCATTTTTGCTATTTCATAAGTATATAGATCAGTAATTTTCAAAATTCCCAAATTATGAAATTTTGGCAAGATTGGGGATTGTAAGTCGGAATTGGTAATGATTCTAATGGCCTTGTTTTGAAGCCTCTGTAATTTGGTCAAATATGATGGAAATGTACAACCCCAGACAGTGAGGCCAAATAGTAGATGAGAGTGTACGAGTGAATAATAAAGAACTACCAAAGAAGAGGTTGGTAATATGTGTCGCAGATTGTTTAAGATTCCTACAAATCTTGAAATTTTAGAGATGATCTTGTCAATGTGTGTTTTGAAATTTAGTTTGTTGTCAATGGTTATACCTAAGTACTTATGTGCGTTAAAGTACGAAATCGCAGAATTATTGTAAGACAAATTTATGAGAGGTATAGAGCATTTAATTTTGGAGGAATGATTATGACTGCAAATTTTTGTGGATTTATTTGTAGTTTGTTTGCTATGCACCATTTATTGAGATTTTGTAATTCTATGTTACAATTTAATTCAAGATCCGTCAGAGATAAATTACTAAGAAACAGACAAGTGTCATCGGCGAACAGCCGTGGATTGCTGGTAGTGGCATTACAGAGGTCGTTTACATAAACAAGATAAAGCAGTGGCCCAAGAATAGAGCCTCGGGGTACACCTATATCGATGGGTTTAGTAGAAGAAGCGCAGTTACTGATACTTACATACTGCTTACGCGCAGTAAGATAGCTTTCTATTAATAAGTGAGCAGGGCCACGTATTCCATAATGAAAAAGTTTTTTTAGAAGGATTTCGTGTGACACTGTGTCAAAGGCTTTTTGAAAATCCATTAATAGTAGAGCCGAATATTTTTTCTCTTTGATTGAGTCATAGCAAAGACTGGTAACATCTAACAATGCATGCACTACGGAATGATTCTTTCTAAAGCCATATTGGTGATTGTACAAAATGTTATTCTTATCAAAAAATTTCAGTAGACGCGTTTTGATAAGTTTTTCAAGAACTTTGGATAAACAAGGAAGAAGAGAAATAGGTCGAAAGTTATGAGCTAGCTGAATATTACCACTTTTAAAGATTGGAATAACTTTAGCAGTTTTAAAAATTTGGGGAAAGTATCCCAATTCAAAAACATGTAGGAAAAGTAGGGAAAGTATAGGCGCTAGCACTTCATTACTAAGTCGTAAGAAATATGATGGAATATTATCGTACCCATATGCTTTGTGTAGATTAAGGGAATTAATGGTGTTATAGATTTCGATTGGTTGGGGGGGATCTAACATTATGGTGTGAATTACAGATTTCTTCAAATATTTTTTAAAGGTTGTATCATTAGTAGTATTATCAGTAGAATTTTGTGCAATTTTTTTGCCAATTTCCGAAAAATAATTGTTAAAATGTTGAGCAATTTCAGTAGGGTCTTCTATAACTCTATTTTCAATAAGCAGTTTTCTAGGTTGGTGGGCTGTTTTTTTAGATGGAATAACTGATTTAATCAGTTTCCACAACTCTCTAGGATTGTTTTTTCTTTGTGAAAAGGCTTCAATATAATACATTTTTTTTGATAGGGCTTTTATTCTGGTAAGCTTGTTGGCGTATTTTTTATAAAAGTTTTTTTGAAAGTCATTACCTTGCAAGAAGCAGGTTTTGAATAATTTTTGTTTATTTTTGATTGAAATCAACAAGCCTTTTGTTAACCACGGATTTTGTTGCATTTTGTTAACCACGGATTTTTGTTAACCACGGATTTTGTTAACCACGGATTTTGTTCGAACAGACATTGCTTATCACGCTCGCTGCCTGCGGGAGCCACGCTCCTTGGACTTATGACGTAACAATCGCTATTTTAAGTTTTTGATATTTTTGTGTTAACTTTGTTGTTTGCGCCATTCTACCTTGCACGTTTTTGTTCAACAAGTGAATTTTGAGTTTAGCGCGGGGAAATATACCTTGTTTCGATATAAAGTATTGTAGTGAGTATAGAATAGCTACAAACGAGTCGTTAACCGGTCTTTTTAGTGGTCCGCTAACGCCCCAGTTCTATCTTTTATTTCTAATTGAGCCGCTAACGAGCCGCTACCAATTTTTGAAATCTCTTTCAACTTTCATTTTTCTGTTAAATGTGGTTGAACGTTTATAAAAGAATGGGCTTTGGGCGGGCCGGGCTTTGTTTTTGGGATGAGTTGCCGCGTCGGTTACCGCAACTGGGCAAGAGGTTTTGAGCCATGGGTGGTCCAGGTTGCAAAAAAGTCAGCCCGCGCCGTCTTTACCACTCGACCATCGGAGCTGTGAATGCAAAAATTTATGCCCACATTTCTTCGAATAAAAAAATTGCTGAATGAATGCATTGCAACTTAATGATGCCAAAACTACGAAGGCCCAAATTCATTCTCTGCTTTGATTTCATTTTCTGCTCGAAAACGAGTATGTTTGTTGTTTCATGGCTGAAAATAAAAATTCACTACTATTAATACATCAAGGCACAGAGTGTGGTTGATTTTTTAATTTGGCAACTCTGGAACTACCATGACTCGCAGTTTTCTCTTCTTATTTTGCCGAATTGCCGGGTCTAAAAATGGAGTTGATGGTCCTGGCCTGCTGGCGTAGTTTATGCTAGACTAGTAATAACTGAGGTTATTTCAATTGAATTGAATAATAACTGAGGTAATTGAATTGAAAATTCAACAGTAATTGAGGGAGACTGAGAAGTGAGCTTCCGCTCTTCGAGTCAGCAGCCACCCGTTACATACGGTATGTCAAATGCAATCGACTCCAGCCGAGAATCAAACTCGTCACGTAGGATCTGTTACTTGCGCGCGGTACAGCTAGCCCATGTCGCTGAGTGTAATCGGTGGTCCAATCTACTGATAAGGCAAGATATAAAGTATTGCAGGTTACTGTGAATCTGCTAAATGTGTGCTTTGTGAGGATAAGCTGCGAATAGTACTGGTACCAGGTAACAGTTGGCTGATATGCAGCAGGGGAAGGTTGGATTATTTCGGACATGGAGCTAGTTCGGACCAACCACTTCCGGTTTTATTTCTGCAGCATCATGCGACGTATAGCAGTCATTGCAATCTCTTTCAATCGCCATATGATACGGTATTGGTTAAGTACCGGTAGCAAAATTAAGCAGTTTTTTGTTGAACTTCACATTCACGATTTTTAACAAAAAAGTAAAATCAGATGAGACGAAGTCGTAAGGTTTTGTGCTAGCATGACAGCAGTTTAAGCTGAAGTTTAGTATTGATGCTAGTCAGGCATATATCAGTATATAAAAAACCCACAGACAAGATTAATTTTAAAAAAATTAGGTTGTGTTGGACAGTGTTCCCTCTAGGATTTTGACTAGTGCGAATTTGCCCAAATAATAAATTCACTAAAACTTTTGCCCAAAGATTTCACTACTTTGAGGACTCCTTTTTCAAATCGTATGCATTAAATTTGCTTTTCCAAGATACAAGCTACAGTCTTTCATTAAAACATTCAAGGTTTTTGTGTAGTTTTTCAGTTTTAAGTAGCCACAATAGTGCAACTGTCAGTGCATTTATAATAAACATTTTAAAAAAATCAGAGAGCAGTTAATGCATCAGCGCAATAATATCACAAATAATGACATGACAATTCAGGTATTATATATGCATATCATACAACACAGCACAATCATAGGTCTTCATTATTTATACATACAGTTTATAAACAAGAAAACAATATAAATTAATGGTTACGATGACGGAATACATTTAAAACACATTCAACAGAATCAACAAACCTCCTCCATAAAGTTAGGCATTTAGCATAGGGTTGTGTTTTTTTATCAGCTAATTATCCACAGACATGGAAATCAAGTCTTATAATGTGCTTACCAGCTTACTGCATTGTGCAAAAAAAATCTGCTCAAACGATTTTTTGTATAAGCAAGAAGTAAAAAAACTATACTCGTTGTTTCAAGAAAATGGCTATTCCAACTCATTCATAAACAATGTAATCGAAAAGTTCAATGGCAATTCCAAACCCGAAAAATACAAAAACGATGTTTTATTCACTATTGGCTTACCATGTTAAGGAAAAACTTCTAACCAATTTGCAAAACGCCTAGCAAACTTGATTAAACTTAAATTTAATATCGATATTAACATATATTTTACTACCATGAAAACTGCCTCGTATTTTCCTCTTAAGTGTAATACTTCTTTTGCTTTGATGTCTAATGTCGTGTGTAAATTTACATGTTAGTGTGATGCAAATAACACATACATTGGTATGACGACACGCCATATGAATACCAGAGTGAAAGAACACTTACACTTGAAAAACACAAAATCGGCAATTCATGATCATATTAAGGATTGCAAAACGTGCTTGGAAACAGAATACGACCTAAACAATTTTCAAATACTCCGGCATTGTACTACCAAGTACGAAACAAAAATTCAAGAAGCTCTACTGATAAAAAAACACAACCCTAAGCTAAATGCCCAACTTTATGGAGGAGGTTGGTCGATTCTGTTGAATGTGTTTTAAATGCACTCTGTCATCGTAACCATTAATTTATATTGTTTTCTTGTTTATAAACTGTATGTATAAATACTGTAGACCTATGATCGTGCTGTGTTGTATAATATGCATATATAATACCTGAATTGTCATGTCATTATTTGTGATATTATTGCGCTGATGCGTTAACTGCTCTCTGATTTTTTTTAAAATTTTCATTTCATTCTGATTTAGAGTTAATATATGCTTTTATTTTTCTGACGAGGGCCAGATGAAAGGTCGAAAACGTTTAGTACTGAAATAAAAATGTTCATTATAAATGCACTAACAGTTGCACTATTGTGGCTACTTATAGCAAAGTCTCTTCCGAAGCTTTTTCAGTTTTGCATTTTATAATATTAATTTCTAGTTCAAAATCAGTAAAATTTGCCCAAAAAGTTTTGCATATTTCTCAAATTTCTCATTCTATAGGGAACACTGGTGTTGGATGAGTTTGCCATTTGCTAGTCGGGCTGAGCGTGGGGTTGATTTGGACATACCGGTACATAACAAATCATTCAAAATAGCATGTGCAGATATTGTTTTCAAATTTGAAAATGATTTTGAATCAAATATGAAAATAATTTTAGCAGAAAAATATGTTGCTTTCAAATTGCCACTGCCACAAATTACTGGGTCTTCTCTACTTCCATTTTTACGCTTTTTAACTTGAATTTTGAACAATAGAGCATTTAATTTTACCAAGCTATTGAGATCATGCATAGTCTCTTTCTTTCATTCAGTTAATTTCGTTTGAATTCTTTGTTGAAAACTTTTGAAATGGTGTATGTGAATTTAACTGAAACAAGCTGTTTTTTCTATCAGCGGAATGGGTCCTACTAAAACTTGCAGGAGCGCAAGGATCTCAAGGACTGCTAGGGGCGCAAGTGAGTTATTACTAAAAGCTGCAGGAGCACAAGGAATGCAAGGACTGCTAGGACCGCTAGTGGCACCATTGAGCTATTACTAAAAGCTACAGGAACACAAAGAGCGCAAGGAACTCAAACCTTACCGACCTAACCCTAACTGAACCTAATCCAAACCGATCCCTAACCGAACCTAACCCCAACTAAATCTGACCCCCATTAAACCTAACACTCATCGAGCTCATCCATAATGTGCTTCATGCATTCCTAATTGCGCCCCTAGCGATCCTTGTGCTCCATGTGATCCTTGTCCTCCTCAGTTCTTGTGATCCTTGTGCACTTGCAGGTTTTAGCAATACCGGCGGAAATTGATGCAGAGTGCTTTTTATTGCAATAAATGTGCCTTCATTTTGATGTCCGAGACTACCCCACTGCTTGTCCGGACCTACCCCACAATTGGGGCAAGTTCGGACGTACTAGACCACCTTGGATTTTTGTAAGTAATGGCCTAATGCTTGGGGCTATTGCAATCATGAACAATTTCATATTGAAGTCAAAGGGCTATCTACAACTTTGTACAAAGAGTTGGTAATTCCTCGTTATTAATCTTGCTCTAAAGTCACAAAAGTAAGTTTTGTCCGAAATAACCCCACCTTCCCCTACTGGTATAGTATTGAAACACTTGCGCTGTGAAGAATGCTGGAGAGATTTACCATTCCTGTGGTCTATGTACCCTTGCGTAAGATTAAGAGGTAACTTTTTGTGTGGTACCAGTATTTCACCAGTTTATTGAGCAATGAACATTTAGGGTTTGTGGAGATACAAATTACCGGTATGCAGCAAGGGAAGAACAGCTCAGATGGTTGAAGTGGTAAGAGCGTCTGCCTCTGGAGCTGCAGAATCAGGTTTAATTCCAAATCAGGCCAAACCAATGACTTTAAAATTGGTATTTACAGCTTCCCTGCTTGGTGTTCAGCAGTGTTCCCTTTAGGATTTTGACTAGTGCGAATTTGCGCAAATGATAAATTCATTAAAATTTTTGCCCAAAGATTTCACTAATTTGAGGACCCCTTTTACAAAGTTTTTGCATTAAATTTGCTTTTCCAGGATACAAGCTACAGTCTTGCATTAAAATATTCAAGTTTTTTGTCTAAGTTTTGCATTTTATAATATTAATTTCTGGTTCAAAATCAGTAAAATTTGCCCAAATATTTCGCATTTTTCTCAAATTTCCCCACTCTTTAGGGAACACTGGTGTTCAGCATTAAAGGGACAGTGTGGTTGTGGAGAACAGGTCTGCAAGTTTACTGGTGCCGTTGGGAAGGGCACTAGGCGTAATGGGATTCCCCCATCTTGGTGTGGTAGACGTGTGGCTGGCAACTCCTAAGCAGTTAAGCATGCTTGTTATAGTGCTATGATTGCTTTCTCGTGAAAGGAGGATAAATATGCTACTAATAATAAGACACCAGTACCTACCGGTACTTGGTGTACTGCTTACTGGAACATCAGTTAGGTTTGTTTTGCCTACTCAGTATGTAAAGGCTATTAGTTTAAACTAGTATAGTACCGGTACAATAATTGAGCCTGGTAGACAATTCATCTATTCTTATTCGTGAAATGTTTTGCTCTGTAGCTTACTGGGGAATTCCAGTATTCGGCATTCTGTACTAGTAGGTTATTCACAAAGTGTATCTATAATGGTGTAGTAGATGGAACACCACTTGCAACCTCTAACAATATATTGGTATGCCATTCTGCATACAGTAGGCCTATATAAATCTAGCGTCTACGCTAGTCTATCGATAAATTTCTTTATTAGATTTAGAAGTTGGTTTCAATGTTATTTTTTTCTGCTGCTAAAATAACTTATTGACCTGCAAGCATGAATGATATTTTCACTCTTTGCAAAGATGGAAATGTAGTAGCCGTAAAAATTTGGCTTGACAATACAGAGAACGATCTTAACCAAGGAGATGATCACTTATTTAGTCCGTTGCACTGGGCAGCAAGGGAAGGACACATTCACATCGTAGATCTGTTGATAAGTCGAGGAGCTCGAGTTAATGCTGCTAACATGGGTGATGATACTCCCTTACACAATGCATCTCAAATGGGTCACTTGAAAATAATATCAAAGTTAATACAGCAAAAGTGTGATGTGAATGTTTTAAATGAACATGGCAACACTCCTCTTCATTATGCTTGCTTTGGTCAATATGCTGCTTGCTGTGAAGAGCTTATTGCAAATGGTGCTTTGGTTAACATTTGCAACAAGTTTGGCCAAACACCTTTGTCTAAGGCTAGACCAACTTTATCTCGAAAGCTAACTGAAATGGCCAAGTCATTTGGACAAGACCTACAAGAAGTTCCTTACAAAGACACTGTATGGAAAGGAACTACCAGGAGTAGAGCAAAAAATGGCACTTTGAAGCATGAAAATGTCGATTTGAAGCAGTTAAATTTAAAAGGAAAAATTGCTTCATCTCATTCTGGGGAGACATGGAGAGGTCGTTGGGGTCAGCAGGAAATAGTGGCAAAGATTTTGAGGATTCGTGATATAACATCGAGAAAACAGCGTGAGTTCCATGAGGAATATCTTCGTCTTCGTATATTTTCTCATCCTAATGTTCTTCCTGTAATGGGAATTGTTAATATGTCTAAAACTTTGGCTACTGTCAGTCCACATGCTACAGTAGGCTCTCTTTACAATGTACTGCATGAGTCGACTGTCACAGTTGACCATGCCCAGGCAATTTTGTTTGCGATTGATATTGCAAGTGGAATGTCATTTTTGCATTCTTTGGAACCCATCATTCCAAGATTGCATATTAACAGTCGTCATATAATGATTGATGATGGCATGCAGTGCAAAGTTAATATGGCTGATGTTAAATTTTCTTTTCAAGAACCTGGAAAAATGTACAATCCAGCATGGATGGCTCCAGAAGCCCTGCAAAGAAAGCATGAAGATATCAATCGTAAATCTGCAGACATGTGGAGTTTCTCTATTTTGCTTTGGGAAATGGTGTCTCGTGAAGTTCCTTTTTCCGATCATTCACCAATGGAGTGTGGAATGCGGATTGCTCTTGAAGGGATGCGAGTCTCCATTCCGCCAGGGATCTCTCCACACATATGCAAGCTTATGCAGATATGCATGAATGAAGACCCAACCAAGCGTCCAAAATTTGATATGATTCTTCCCATTTTGAGGAAGATGAGTAATTAATGTGGGACAAGCAGAGATGAGCTTTTCAATGCATCTAGCAATTCACTATGATTTTGATATGGCTTTTTGAAGTCATGTTTATTATATCCTATGTTTTAACAAGCGCACCTCCTTCAGTTTCTGTATAATAGCAACGATAGATTTAAACTGCCGATTGGTATTGAGCTGAGCTCAGCTTTGGTTTAAAAACAAACTAAGTCATGTTTTTGATGTTTTCGTATTAACTTATGGTACAAATATTTGATAAAAATTATGGATACCCCCTTAAATTCTACATTTTATATGTATTTTATTGTTGCAGTGACAGCGCGTATGCTGGTGTAAGTGTCATCTCATTTGCGCTGGAAAGATGACTTAATGTCTTCAATTACAAAACCTGATCGCCTTAACCTTTTGCTTTTTATGCGCATTAGTAAGATGCATTTTTAATGGTACCAATTTGTATTATTATGGTGGTGTTATTGTTATATTTGTTTTTATTTTTTTACTCCCAAAACATTATTTTTGTGCTTTTAGATTTTCTAGTTTGTTTGATGTTATGTGCAGCCAAATTTGGATACATTATGGTGTACCCTGTAATAGTGAAAAATACTTTATCACTCATTTTTAAGTAGTAATGCAAAATATCTAACTAAACTCAAAAAGTCATTTTTTAGTCAACCATTGATTGTGTGTTAAAGTGTTATCAATTTATTTTTTGAGTTTGTGTTTCTGTAAACAGTAAGATTTGTCAAGGAGTTTGGATGCAATTTCATTGGGTAGATATTTTTCCAAATTTAATTTTTCGGTATGCCGGCAATTGTGTAGTATGTAGCTTTCATATTGTTTTGTGCTGTTTTGTTTTTCGTGCTGTCTTTTTTTAGTGCTCAAACTTTATATACTCTACAAGCGGTACTACTAATCTCTGTTCTGTATCGTATTAATGGCAATGCTTATTTTATAGAGCTCGTTTATCCCGTTAATTCTTAACTCGTGTATTCTTACGGCTGCCAGTGCCTTTAATCATGCTTCTGTATAGCTGCTTTTTTCATATAACCTTCAACGTTGTATTGTTGCCAGTTGTTTTATGACTTAACCGTTGTAATATGTGCTAATCTATTTTAGATAAGTCTGTTTCATAGGCCTTTTATCGCAATTAGTAAATATGTCTAGGAGATATGATTCTCGTACTACTATCTTTTCGCCTGAAGGAAGGTTATACCAGGTAGAATACGCTATGGAAGCTATTGGCCATGCAGGTAATTTACTATGTGGGCAGCTTTGCTTGTGCTGTTTACTATGATGTACAATTGTACATGCTAATAGTTGTGATTCAGCTCGTGATTTGTTTACATTTTTGCCATTTCTTATTTAACGTTGCAGGAAGCGGTTTGTTGGTAGTGAGCATCGAGTCTATTCAAATAAAGGAATTGCGTTGCAGTCTGCTATTTGCTTCGCGTGCTACAAGTTGGTTCGCTACAAACTATCCATAAAAGCTGAAAGCAAGAATGCAACGGCATCCATCTTTGTCGGGAAAATATCTATGTAATAGATTTTGCTACATGTATGACTTGGTACAATCAATATAGTTGCACACCACTATGGAAAAAAACATCTACAGTTTGACGTTTCAAATTGAATCGCATTTATCCTTTTTTGGTTGCGAAAATCTTGCTTCTCTAGTCTAAAATGATTTTTAATGGCTTGTATTTTCAGGTACTTGCCTTGGGATATTAGCCAACGATGGCATTGTATTAGCTGCTGAAAAGCGCAATGTTCATAAACTGTTGGATGAAGTCTTTTCCTCGGATAAAATTTATGTTTTGGATGACAATATTGCATGTAGTGTAGCCGGAATAACGTCGGATGCCAATGTTTTGGTTGCTGATTTAAGAAGAATTGCTCAAAGGTATATCGTCGTACATTTGGCTCGCCTAATTTGCGTATATGGTAAACTTGCTGACCAATTTTTCATTTAGGTACAAGTTAAACTATCAAGAAAGCATTCCTGTTGAACAGTTGGTGATACATCTCTGTGATATTAAGCAAGCTTATACTCAATATGGAGGTAGCTGTTGTGAAATGTTTTGATTGTTTTTTAGGTTTAAGAGTATAACTCGATGTTTATTTTTTTTGTAGAATGATAATGCCATGGTAAATATGGCGCCACGGGGTGGTAGCTGACGAAGACCTTGCGGTCCCTTTGCAGTCATCCTGTCACTACCATACTGAAAATATATTTCCAGTTTCGCCTGTCTATGTGTAATAGTATTTGCTGTGTGTAGTGGCAAAAATAAACATGTAAACTTTATTAACGATTCAGTTGCAGGTGTATTAATGAGTGCCTGGCTGTCCTTCATATTCTATATTGTAAATGCTCTTGGAAACTTCATTTCTTAATTTGTCATTCTTTATCTGTTGTGAAAGCTTACTTTTTTCGCTGTTTAAGCATTTTCAGGTCAAGTGGTACTGCTTAATCGTGTCTATTACGCTGCTGATGGACCTAAATTCAAATAGATTTTGTGTTCTCAACAATTCTTTATGCCAGGAACCCACTGCCGTATTTGACGCTTTTCATATCATACCTTGCCTTTCAGTCATAAAAAAGCTTCAATGTTAGTTAAAAAATCAAATCAAAGCTTTATTATACTCGCAGTATTATCCCGAATCGCGTATCGAGTGGGGGGTCATCTCCGCGGTTTGTTGGGGAACGCAGCTTCGAAGAAATGTCGCAGCGATAGCGACACTGCATCAGATTTGACTGGCTAGGGAATCGAAGCCCTAACTTCCCGCACCGATAGCGATGCGCTTAGCAACTAAGCTAATATGAGTAATTTGTTTTGCATTAGGTTTGCGACCATTCGGCATTTCAGTTTTGTACATGGGTTGGGATCGACATTACGGATTCCAACTTTACATGTCTGATCCCAGTGGCAATTACGGAGGGTGGAAAGGCACCTGCATTGGCAATAATAGTCAGGTAGTGTGACAGTGTTTTTTTGTGAGTTTTCGTTTTAATGTATACAGTATATGAGAAAATGTGGACGATTTTTAACTGCCTAATATAGTATATAAGTCTTTTTTTATGGCTGAACAGTGGGGGCAAGATCCCAACACGTTTTAGCTTGTTTTCGGCGCCTCTACCTGTGGTTTGTAATTACGCTGTCCACTGACTTAGTTTGGGGTAAAATGGAATTTGAAAGAGAAGTAGAATTGAATTCAACTACGTTACACCGGTAAATTTTGCGTTTTTTGTATAAGTTGGGCGCCAAGAATATTGAAGTTCACGCAGCGCGACTTCTGACTCCTGGTTTACTAGTAGGAATAATATTGCTGACGTTTGGTTCACCGTACTTGCAGTGATACTCTCAGGAGCGTGTTGAGGGAGGTGGGGGGTACTGTGCCACATCCTCCCCTTTTGACTTTGCCTTGATGGCTCTTGCAGTTTGTGCCCCATTCCCCTTTTAAAATTTCTCGCTACGCCACAGTCATGAACTTAATGTTGTTTTACTTTTTTAACAGGCTGCAATTTCAATGTTAAAACAAGAATATAAAGAAAGTGAAACGACATTGAATGATGCTTTAAAGCTCGCTATTAAAGTTTTAAGTAAAACTTTGGATACCAATAAACTTACTCCTGAACGGGTATGTATTGTAAACTAATATATACTATGAAATGCCTGGGATTTGTATTTGTTCAACAAGTTTGGCGCGTATTCTCACTTGCTTTAATCGCTGAAGCAATTGCTAAAGTTTCTTTCACACGAATCCGCCGTTTTAGTGGTCAAAATAAATTTCTCTATCCTTGCTTTCTGGATGGTATGCGAAAAATTAATGAAAATACACCATCGAGTCGAAAATCTACCTTCTCGAACTTAAGAAAGTGAAACGACATTGAATGATGCTTTAAAGCTCGCTATTAAAGTTTTAAGTAAAACTTTGGATACCAATAAACTTACTCCTGAACGGGTATGTATTGTAAACTAATATATACTATGAAATGCCTGGGATTTGTATTTGTTCAACAAGTTTGGCGCGTATTCTCACTTGCTTTAATCGCTGAAGCAATTGCTAAAGTTTCTTTCACACGAATCCGCCGTTTTAGTGGTCAAAATAAATTTCTCTATCCTTGCTTTCTGGATGGTATGCGAAAAATTAATGAAAATACACCATCGAGTCGAAAATCTACCTTCTCGAACTTAACCAATCTTTTAAACCAAATAGCGAGAGGATTTTAATAATACAGAAAATTAATGGGGTGATTCGTTTAGGTGGAAATGGCTACCTTGACAAGACATGAAGGACAAACTGTGATTACAATTTTGAGCAACGCTGTTCTGACCAAATTATGCGGCGAATATGAAGAAGAAAAAGCAAAAGCTGAAGCAGAAAAGAGAGAAAAGGAAAAAATGACTGCTGGAAAATCAAAGAAATGAATTTAAAACCTAAACCTCTCTAGATTATACTTGTTTTCGAAGCGATGACGCAGCACGAAACACCAATGTGACAATATTTAAGATTAGTTTTTGCTGCTAAATTCAATAATGCAGAACCTCTCAGATTTGCAACTTTGCATCGTTTTTTTTAGGTCATCTGTAGCAGCGTTTCTGGCAGAGAGTTATGTGTTTGATCATATGATACAAACGTCGAATACTTTTATTAAATATTAAAACGATTAACCAACCAGCAAGTGTTAGCAGCGTATAATATTAAAAGTACTAGATATTGTACAAGAAGTACTTGTAAAATGAGAGTGAAGAACATGTGCATGCGATAAAAGAGTTTATTTAGGCACCACCGGGGCAAATACAAACATTAAAAAACTGCAACTAAATATGGCAGAAAATGAAGGCAGTTGATCAACAGCAACAGTGCAAGAAGACAGTTATAGCAGCATGTAGCAATGGTTCATCTGATGTAAAAATTCGATTAGCGCAAAACCGTAATGGTGGAAAACACTAATCAAGCCTGAGAAACCCACATAGGAAGTCATCTAACACTCGGTGGGTCAATGGCATTGAAAGAGAGCTAGAAATTAGAATTAACAACAACTGGATACACACGTCTTTTGAAAAAGTTAAAGTAACAGCACGGTCATCTCGCAGCCATTTCAACCCCAGTTTACTGAAACAAAAAGAAATATTAATGCTCAATTACACACAGATTAATGATAGCTTTCCGCTTTTGAAAAGTCCGTTAAATTCGCAGAAAAACATCAGAAAGTCCACATGATACTCGCTTTGTAAGCAAAAAAGTTAAGCAACATTTGTAATTAGCTTACCAAGCTTGTTGCACTTAGCGAGTAAAATGTTTTCAACTAAAAGTTGATCTGAGCATTTGACTTAATTAGCTTACCAATGTAATAAAACTGATAACTTACTTGCGCGAGTTTTCATCCAATGTTGCAGCAAATAAAACTTTGACAATTCGTTCGCATCCTGATGCATCAATTTCTCTCTCATCAGCACATGTTCTTCTGTTGATATTCATCGTTAAAAAAATATATATAGTTTCACGCTACTGTCGTACTGCTACAAGCAGACGCTGCACATTCCGAGTAGCTGAACTATGGAAATGGCTTGAAGACAAAATCTGCACACACAGGAAACCCCCTAAACCAGTGGTTCCCAACCTTTTATGGTTGTGATCCCCTTTTAGAGACTCTTAACACCAGTGGCTCCTTGCTCAGCGAGAAACTTTTTGTCGGCATTTATTCCTGGTAGCTAGTCGTCCGCTGGTCGTAAGTAGTTGATTACAATTTACAAATGTTGCACATGCGGCCCCTTGGTTGATATCCCGTGGTCTCCTAGGTGGTCCAATAACCCCTGCCATAAGCAATGCTGGGTAGTCTTTCACAAGGAACAGTTCTCAGGGTTTTCCGAGCAACTTGACTTGGTTGAACGTTGAGCACACTTTTTGCTAGATTACGATGAAATTTTTTCCGGGACGCCTTCAGTTTTTGTTAAAAAACTTTATACTCGAGTAGTCCAATAACGTTAATTCCAAAACAAACCAAAAAAGCCGAATGGTGTTGTCAAGAAAGCAAAAACATGGGATTTATTTTTAGTGGATAAACTTTTACAAGCACTGCAGTGGCTCGCTTCACAGCTTAAGTCAACGACAGAACTGTTCTAAACAATGAGATGAACACAGCAGGCTCACGACACAGAAAAAGCATGTAATAAATTCTAATATAGCCAAAAATGGCTTACCCGATTGATATAAGATGAGGAGAAAAAGAAAAAAGTCGTTCAATTACATCTGCTACTTCGCTGTTGTGATTCCACGGATGACCATTGTTTAGCATTTTCTCTGTTTTATCATTTTCTGGTATCGAAGATTTTTCTACAGGGACTTTATGCATGCTAGAAAAGTCGCCAGCACCATCGTGACACGGAGATGCAAAGTCTAATTTCCCATTTGACTTTTGAGTTCCGTCTAAGTCAAAAACAAAGTGAATACAGTTAGTGGCACAAATTGATGAAGCAAGCAAAGCAGTTATGGGCGGAATTAAGGGCACGCTTTTATTAAGAATAATATATTTCTAACACTTTACCTCCGTTTTGCGTCGGTTTCAAAGTTTCTTTTGTCATTGTAGTTTCTTCGGGGCTAGGTGTGCCATTGTTAACGAATAATCGACTCATTGTGTTTATTACGCGAATCTAAAAAAAATCGCATTCATGTAAAAAATTTCGTTAAACCAAAAAGTACATATCAACAAAACTTTTTAATCACTACTACAAAGCATAAAACATCTTCACCGGAGCAAAGCGCATTAGGTTTATAGCATGCCTTCACCATCTTAACGTATTGGATTTATTGCAAGTAAGCATAAAGATTGCAGAATGCAGGACAGGTACTACTTACTAAAAGACATAGGTTCCCATCAAAGTCTTGAATAATAAACAAATGTGTGGAATGTGTGTGGACTGCGTCAGACAACTTCTGAGCAAGTAGACGCTCCAGAAAAAATTCACTAAAAAAGATGGGCCTGAAAGACGTGAACAGAGACAGTGTACAAAAATCGTATGATGGTATTTTATGACATCAGTCACATACAATCTTATCGACAAAATCAATAGTTGGGACAAAAACTTGATTACGGATTGTCTTAAGCTAGTAAAAAATAGCCCCACCTAAATTAATCGGTCACGTAGCTATTTTTTAAGATACAACTTGTGCTACGCTACCTTTCCCTACAAGCCAACGAAGAATCTAGATGGGAGAGCCCCCAGCTCTGCCATGCTAACGATAACATAGACAACAAAAACGCTTACCTAGGAACGACTTCGGAAGTGCTAGTTTTCAATGCAAGAACTTCGATATTATTTTTGTGCAATACGAACGTTTCTATCTGCTTATCGTAAGAAAGTGCAATTCCTAGGTCCGCTCTACAACGACTGCACTTGACGCCATGGACTTTGGAGGAATCCTGTAAATTTTAAAAACTCACACAACATTGATGCATTTTTGAGAAAAAAGTGGTCAACAGAGGCTACACAACTACACAGATATTATCACAAGCATGAGCAAGATGGATGCGATCCTGTTTCGGCTATGTAGTGCGAAAAAGATAACAGGCACTTTTCAGATGAAAGTGAAGAGGCCGTGTATACAACCAGCTGCCTGAGAAACAGTAGTCTTCACGACAACACCATCAGGCCAATTAGTGTTGTAGTTCAATCAAACTGCCGCAGATATAGCCTAAATGCATCATCATAAGTATGCTGTAGACCAGGGGTGGGCAAACTTTTCACACGAAGGGCCAGATTTGGAAAAACTGTTGACGCCGCGGGCCGCACGCTGATTGGAAAACAAGGTGAAGACCTTTTTTTTTTCGGAGATCACTGTCCACGTACGAATATGATGTCCAAAATCCTCGTTTTTCTCGCTTATTCCAAATTTTCACCGTTGAGGCTTATATTTTTGAAAATCACTGCCATTCATGATCTCTAAAGGAAAAAAAAGGTCTTCCGCTCAATTCATGGTGGGAGTTTAAGTTTGTGTAAGTGCCGGCGGGCCAGAGCAAAAAGACCGGCGGGCCGGATTTGACCCGCGGGCCGTAGTTTGCCCATGTCTGCTGTAGACAGTAGTGACCAAAGGAATACCAAAAGAGAGCGATTTTGAGTTAAACATGCAAAACTACCTTTTTAGACGGCTTGGACTTATGGTTTATCGCGATGTTGCGTTTTTCCATCGTTTTTGAATGAACCAAAATGCCGAAGTCATCTAATAAACAGTCGCATTCACGAGGTTTTAATGGGGCCTTGGTCACATAACCTGAAACGGAAAAATGTGGGAGACTTTACCTTCATTTAAAGCAGGGGTGACGAACCTATTTGCTACAGCGGGTCACTTTGTCACTAACCAATGAGCAAGCGGGCCGCATAACTTTTTAGTCACAGACCTATAACGAACAACCGAAAGTAATAGTATAAAAATCAATTGGAACCATACAGCTGGAGTTATTGAACTCAATATTGAAGCATAAAATAATTAAAAAAACATTTAATAAAATGTTTTAATCAGCGTGAAATTTGAAACTTTTTTTGAGTTCCCAAGCGTTTTTTTTTTATCTGCAATCTTTCGTTTCTTTGCTGAAACATCGAAATAAACGGCTAATTAATTATTTATTGTAAAACAGAATAACAAATACCATAAAAAAGCTGTAAAATTTGCATATATAGCACTACAAGTTCTCCAATTCATTTCTGCAAACTTACATAATCCCTACTACTGTAAGGCAAGCTAAGGGGTCACTTAAGCGGTTTCTCGTATTCAGCACTATACTGAAGCTGCTGCGGACCACGAGTTATGTTATTATTATTACATACCAATGAATGAACTGCTGAATCCTGAAACAGATGAAAGGCTTTAGGCTACTGTACGTTTGTAAGATTATTGTGTGATACGCGCGTGGTTCAATCGGGGGCTCAGCTTTTAATGACGCATCGCAAAGATTAAACGGGGAAAAAAAGTTCAAGAGTACTGGTCTCGCCAAAATGTTCGCGGGCCGCATGCTCGTCACCTCTAATTTAAAGATACTGTATGACATTATGCAATGATTGTGCGATACAGATGCATGCCAAGCCAAGGACAAGTAGTTATGCAGCAGGTACATAAAGTCGACGACTAAAATAAACAAGCCGACCACATGCACAACAAATCTCCCATTTCAACAATACAATTGCTTAAAAAACGTCTGATTGTGCTAATTTCACAAAAAAAGGATTATATGCCTCAAGGCAAAAACAACATCATGAAACTAAATGGCCAATGAAATTCAAAATTCAGCTTGCCCACACTTTCTTTAAATTGATTTCTAATGACAGTATACCTGGTGTAGATGTCTCTCCCTGGGAATGGCTACAGCATGACCAGTTATTGAACAAATCCCTCCATGTGTGAGAAGGAAGAGGTAGAACACGATTAAATTTACTGTAAAGCATATACTTAAGCAAAGCAGTGACAGCATTTTAAATGCTAAAAACTTACACATTATCAACAAATAAGAACAACCCACACGTTTTGCATCCACACTGACAAACACTCTGTTCCATTTTCTTGATTTCATTTCCAACTCTCTTTACCGCAGTTGTGAGAAATGCAGATTGAGGTTCAGGAGTATTGTCTCTCAACTGTAGTCGAATTCCTATGCCTGCAATGATCAACAAAAGCATTGTTTTTTTTTAACCAACATAAGCAAAAATAACTTTTATGGAAATTGCAAATTGTGTAATTGCAATTTTAGCAAAGCATACATAAATACTTGCAGTAAGCTAATGATAACACTTACGCAGTGTCTATTTTGAGTTTTGACTTTAACAACTAGATCAGACATGGGCGAACTACGGCCCGCAGACCAAATCCAGCCCACCAGTTGTTTTATTCTGGCCCACCGGCACTCACAGAAACTTAAGCTCCCATTATGAATTAAGTGGAAGACCTTTTTCTTCCTTTGTGGCAGTGATTTTCAAAAAAATAAGCCTCAATGGAGCAAAATTAAAATGAAAAATGAAGTGAAAACCCTTTATTTTGGAGATCACATTCGTACGTGGACCGTGATCTCCACAAAAAAAAAGAAAAAAAGGTCTTCACCTTGCTTTCCAATCAGCATGTGGCCCACGGTGACAACAGTTTTTTCAAATCTGGCCCTTCGTGTGAAAAGTTTGCCCACCCCTGGGCTACATCCTGATTACCAGCAACTTCTTTCATATGCATGACTGTTGATTGGCTAGCGTCTATTTGCAAGACTGGTTTTGAGTAAATTAGCCAATCAGGATCTAATGCCAGCAAAATAGACATTACCAAACATTTAAATGCAAACTTACAAAAGTGTGGCCCAGAGATCTGGTTTAAATCAGATTAATTTGCGGCAGCGTGGTGCAGTGGTTTGGAGCGTCGTGTTTACGATGACCATGATTGCAAGGTTAATGGTTCAACTCCCAATCTAGTCTTGTTGTTGCGTCCTTGGATAAGATGCTTTACGATGATTATCTCTGCTTGGTGGAATCTGGCAAGCAGCAAATTAAGGAAGTCAGAAGAAAATTCAACCGGAAAACTTGGAAACAAAAACAACTCCTAAGTGAGTCTGGATTCGTCCCACACATAGCATCTGCCGCTTTCTCGTGATAGGAGGATAAAGATTAAGAAATCAATCAATGATCAATCCATTCGCTTTGATGCATTTTTACATAAACTTCTTGCATCACCACTTTTCTGTAACCTACACATTTCTCAAGACACTCAAGCAGAAACAAAAGCTAAGATTATGTTTCAAAAAGGATTATGCCAATGAATTTCAAGGTAACACATTGGCAGTTGGGGAGTATCTGTTGGCAGTCAACATATAAAATAAGCATGGTAAATAATAAATAAGCATCGTAAATAATAAATGGTAAAATAATAATAAATAAGCATCGTATAATTTTATCAAAGCAAACCATTAACAGTCTACCTTCATTGGGATATTTTCGAACACTTGTATAACTTCCAGGTTCAATGCTCACAACTAATGGATACACATGACTAGTTCCATCTGAAAATTTTGCGATGATTTGCTGTGGTTTTATCTCCAATATTTTTGGATATTCAGCAATGTCTCTACAAAACAAAACATTGACATGCAATTACCAAATTTTATTTGAAGAAATATTATACACATTGCATATATCAGATATATTTGAAGAACTTTACTAACCGCAAAACCAAGTTCACTGAACGAATTTGATCATAAACTTCCAGGAAATAAGGACTGCCTTCTTCTTCAAGTTCAATCATATTCTGTATTGCTTGGTTTTATGAGCTCAGCTTGTTGCAAGATTACAATTGCGCAGAATTATGTCTAGTCTATGGTTTAGCCGAGACTCATCTAGAATAAGCACCATGCTTTTTCTGTCTGCCAACCTTAACCTAACCTATGACCTTAACCTAACCTATAACTTGACCTTAACCAAACCAAATCTAACCGAACCTAACCCTAACTAAACCTAACCCTAATCAAACCTGGAAGCTGATACTAGATTTAACCCATATAGCCTACCACTGTACCAGCTAAGAAAATGGTGATAAGCTAGTGTAAGATTTGTTATAGTGGTATTTACTCAAAAACTATGCATCACAAATAATGTTTTTACGTATAATTTTTCCCACTTCAGCGTCGTTCGCAGTTGGTACCACAAACGTCAAATAATTCCCCAGTAGTTGTTCTATATATGAATTGGAAACAAGAAGTACCGGTAACTAAAAGCACAAATGTCAGGGTTAGGGCCTCACCAGGTGTTAGGCTTTGGGAATAGGTTCCACTTAGAGCATTTCTTTTTGCTAATGTATGATAGTGAACTTCACTTATGTGGTACCAATTGCAAACTACCCTGTAAGTGGGAGAAATTATCCGTTAAAACATTATTATCCATGCTTTACACACAAATTAAACAAGTACCAGTAGTCTAGTCTACATCAGCACATGCTGGATGAGCAGACGAGTGCATATCGTACAGTCGTAAGTTGCTGGACTAGACTATTCTAGTTTCAGTAGGCTATGGTGAGTGGTGAAATTCTCAACTGACTGTCATGGCAAGAGCAATAGACAGGGTAGGGAAAAATAGACTGTAATCGATATTTGATTGCAATATTCTTTAGTTTTTGTTCATCAAATGCACTGCAGCCTTCACTTTTTTGAATGAGCACCGTATTGAATATGGCCTTGTCTTTACTTATTTTTTAGCACAATTCGATATTCCATATTTCATTCTTTTTGTTTAGGTTACCGTACTTTATTTCACTTTAGTACGGTAAATTTAAAATAATCGTCGGTATTCATTACCTTAATTGTTCTAGCTGATAATATTTTTGTGCCAAAAAAAACAACAAAAAAAAGATTATTAAAGGGGCATTCAAGTCAAAATATTTGTTGATTTTATGAAAGGCATCGATAAATAAAAATCAAAAAAATTTTTTCGCGTTGATCCAGTGTGTTTTTATTGTGTAGTTTAGAAGATATCGAGCTTTAAAATCGGCTTGTCCACTATCTCTGACGTCATTTGATCATAGATTCCCCTGCGATATGTGACGTAATTTCAAACAAAAATAAATTGCGGGAAAAATAGCTACCCGTAATGGCTAGTTTTTGTGTTGGGCTAGTCTAGTCTGACAGCTTGCTAGTCTAGGCTAGTCTGATTCTAGGCTAGTCTGACAGCTTGCTGGTACTGTCAGACTGTGGTACAGAGTGTTGGGCTAGTCTAGTCTGACAGCTTGCTAGTCTAGGCTAGTCTGACAGCTTGCTGGTACTGTCAGACTGTGGTACAGAGGTACCAGTACGTACTGGTCAGCCGGTACTAACTAATAACTACCGGTATGCACTGATAACTCTGTAACTGGATATCCCTATCATTTACTCTTGATATTTTAGCAGACTGGCAACATTTACTGTCAACTATCAACAAGCCTAAGACATTTCTGATTCAAATTTGCAATTTGGTAAATATTCTACGGTATTCAACTTTAGCATGTGAGTACAGTGACCTCCCTTCGCTTTACCGTAGTCAGGCAGATAGACCAGTCCTACAAGTCCTCTGACTCATCTGGACTTTCCAAATCCGCAAGAGGTCAGAATACTCGAAACATAGATTTCCAAGCATACACCTAGGGTTTCCAAATGTAATCGGGGTACTTTCAAGATGCAATAACTTTTAAAGTAAGGAGTTTTACGACATAATATTAACACATAATAAAGACATGATTTTTTGAAGTTTTTTGAGCTAAAGTCAAAATGTCGACTTGAGTGCCCCTTTAATAGCAAAGTTGGTTTGCATCAATAAGGCAGTGTCTATTTAACGGTAAAATAGCTTTTAAGTCTATTTTGCCGTAGTGACGTCGTAGGTTTTTAAGCGCCTTTTTGTGCTCGATTGCCACGACTTCTCGAAAGCTTCGTGGAAAGAGCGCTGCGTATAATGCGGCTTCGGTTCGTTTCGCTTCGGATTCGTGTGACCTGGGGTTAACAATCGGGTTCGTGAAGACAGTAGCATAAACTAAGATGTCAAAACTGGAGTAAGAGTTGGAGCCGGAGTAACCATTTCTTTAAGTTATTATTGTAATGTACACTGAACATTGTCAAAAGTTATGCTCGCTGTGAGGCATCGGTTCGCGCACAGTCTCTAAACACCAGTAATCTCACTTGCATGAAATTTAACATAGGCCTAAAGTTTGGATAACATTGTGATTGCAAAGTTTGCAAAAATTCTTCGAGTAACAGGAGTGAAAACAGGAGTTGGAGTTTTGATTTTTGACGTAAACCGGAGCAGGATTGCAGTAGGATTCTGTAATTTTGGAGCAGGATTGGAGTCGGAGTCTCAAAAAAGCGACTCCGGACATCTCTGGCACGTTGGCGATTGATTGTGGCTGAATTACGGATTTACTGTTTGCGTTTAATTGTTAGGCCTACTTCAATATATTCGTTCAATCTCGACACCACGCTGCAGTCAGGGTTGGGAAAAATCGATTGTAATCGATATTCGATTGCGATATTCTTTACTTTTAGGCCTTGTTACGCTATCACAAAAAACGCCTAGAAAATGGATTTCGTGATACCCACCGAAGAACTAGATGAAACTTCGTAAATTTGAAGATTAAGAAATGCTGAATTTAAATCTCGTGTCTTCCATGTCCAACAGGTGCCGTTACGTCATAATGACGTCATAAAGACAAAAATAGCTCTTTCAAAGATGCAGAAATTCCACACACTTAAAAACCTCTAAATTTTTTTGTGGTTGATGTAAACGCATCAGACCACTTTCAAAGTAATCTTTGGTTGACAGACTATGTCCATGCCAAACTGTGACGTCATAAGTTGATGACGTCATAACCTACAAGTAAAAGATTTTGCAAAAACAATTTTTTTTCTGGATGGGGTGTATACAGTTCCTTGTAACTTCGGATGTAGTACGTTTAACAAGCTAAAAATTGGTGTGAAAAATCCAAATATACATATTACCACATCTGCAAAATTTCGACCAGTTTTATTTAGTAGTTTTTTTGCTATTGACCTACAATGATTACATATTAACCATTAGCTTAAACCGCAACCAGACCAGAAAATAAATAAGCATATTGAGTAATTGCTTCCAACTTCTTGTGTTAGTAATACAAATACTTTAAAATAGTTTGGAGATATCTCTAGTCAATAATTTGCATCTATTTCAAATACTGACGTCATAAGTTGATGACGTCATAACTCACAAGTAAGATTTTGCAAAAAATATATTTTTGCTAGACAGGGTGTATATGCAGTTCCTGATAACTTCATATATAGTAAGTTTAAAAGCTGAATTTTGGCTTGGAAAATCTAAGTATACATATTAACACATCTGCAAAACTTTGACTACTTTGATGGAGTATTTTTTTTCTTCTGTAGACGTACAACAATTAGTTATTTACCGCTAGCTTAACGCGCAATCATACAAGATAGAAAATAATTGTATCGAGTAATTGCTGCAAACACTTAAGAATAGTTTGGGACATTTTCAGTCAATAATTTGCTTTCGTGCCAAACACTGACGTCACAAGTTGATGACGTCATATCACCCACAAGTAAAAACTTTCTCTGAACAGAGTGTACATAAATTTTTTAACCACTATTTTCACTGAAAAACAATGTGAAACTTGACGTGGATAAATTAAGCATACGGTACATACTGGCACACCTGCAAATTTTGTCCAGTTTAATCAAATACTTTCTAGGTTACGAGACGATTATCCTACTCTCTAACAGCTGAGAACTTTACAATACTTCACGTATTTCAACTACTGCATCAAATTAAGGCTAAGGAATTCAATTGGTATAAATTAAGCACTTCAAAGTATTTTTTTAACGTAACCAAAAACAACATACCGGTACCCTTTGCGTCAGTTTTGTGCAATTAAATAATGGCATCATAATTATCGAAAGAAATATATTTTACGATAAAGAACTTTATTGGATCAGCAAATTAATTTTATTAGTTACTGTTCGTTGCTGCCAATCTACTTTAAAAAGATGTAAACATAAATTTTTGCGGCGTAATATATTTTCATCGACTAAATTTCGTATCTAGCTAAAACACCTATAGGCTACATTAATAGCAGGTCTCATTACTTGAAAAACAAAGAGAAATTTGGTGTGAATAAGCTATATTAAATTTCGTTACATTAAAATAAAGGAAGTGGCTAAAGTTACGTGACCGTAACATTTGCCTCTTTAGTTTATTTTATTACTTCGTCACGCTCTCGTACAATCAGGGAAGCGTGAAGGGATAATAAAATAAACCAAAGAGACAAATGTTACGGTCACGTAACCTTAGCCTCTGCCTAAAATAAAACCTTTAGTTACGACAAACACATTTTAACATTTTTCAGCTAGCTACAAATTGGTTGTCGTCACTACCATCGTCGTCATTACTGACATCATTCACTAGTTCTACTTCAATTACGGTCTCCGAATCATTTTCACAAACAACGCAAAAGCAGAGTTCGGTGCATGATACGCCGTTTTCAACGCAAGAACACTGATTTATTGTCTCTGTTAACAGTCTGCTCGATCACTTGATCTGCGGCTGTTGCGAAAAATCCGTGTCGCTCTTGTTGCTGAATTGCAAATGCACCAGCACGTAAATGCTCAAGAGCAAATGGGTGTGCTTTTTCAAATTCACGCATTTCATGCAAATAGACAGGAACGTAGCGAGAATAATTCACACAATCGTAGGCAAGCATCCAAGGAGTTATCTTCTCCAAAGTATTTAAATGACCTTCCCAATCTAATCGACGGGTACAGCTAATAAAGTGTAATAAAGTAGACACCAAATGGCTGCAACAGGGCAAAAGTAGGGAAAGCAGAGGCTTGCATAGCACAGAACATGTCGTAATTGCTTACAAAATATTGAAAGACATCTTCCTGAAGTGGATGGAAAAGCAGAGATCATCGCCTCTGTCAAGTCACTAATTTCTTTTTTTTTTCACATAATTATGTTGAATGAACTTGATGACCGCAACGCTTGTAAGGACAAACTTTCAATTCTTTCAGGAGAATCATCTTCTGGAAATATTTTTTTAGAATTCGAACATACGCGCTTTTTAATACCTCTTTCATTGGTAAATCGAAAATAGCATTATTGATGAAAATCATGTCTATGGGCGCTCGGTGACAGATCAGTTAATGAATTTATATCCCATATAATTGTAAATTTTTAGCAGCAATAACTTTTTCAGTACAATCCAAACTCAGCCATTTATAAGCACATTACTTTAGAGTGCTGAAACTTGTTGCAGTACACTTTTTTGAATCACTTTCATAGACGTCATCATAGTGAACAATTAAGCATTTCATCAAATCAAAATCAAATCTTCATTATACTCGCGGTATTACGCCGAAGCGTGCAACGAGTTGTGGGGTCCATCTCCGCGGCTTAGCGCCTGGGCTACACAGCTCCGAAGAAACGTCGCAGCGGTGGCGAGCTGTTGGCGACACTGTGCCGATTTGACCGGTACGGGAATCGAACCCCAGTCCTCCCGCACCGAGAGCGTGCGCTTGACAACTGAGCTAACGGCCATTGATTCTCTAAATTATTACTCACCGATAAATGAATATGATAAGCGCCAAGCTGAATGAGATCTATTAGCACCAATAGTATCGGTAGAGTATTTTTGTATTTAGTCGCATATTTATCCTCCTATCACGAGAAAGCGATCAATGCGCTATACGAGCTCGCTGAGGAGTTGCCGGCCATCTGTCAACAACACCAAGATGGGGGAATCCCGCTAAGTGCATTTCCAAACGGCACAACAAGTAAACTTGCCGGCTTGTTCTCCACACTGTCCGTATAATGCTCAGCGTCAAGCAGGGAAGCTGTGAATACCAATTTTAAAGTGATTGGTTTGACCCGACCTGGAATCAAACCCAAGTCTACAGCTCCCGAGGCGGACGCTCTAATCACTCGCCCATCTGAGCAGTATGGAAAACTAGTCTGTCCGTAGGAATTGCACCCAGATACTGGATTACCACAAAAAGCACGTAACTGCAGCCTGACTTTTTATCATCATTTCCTCACAAACCTATCCAGCAACAGAGTATACAGATACGTAGGTTATATGACGTTTCTGCAAGTACACCTATAAGTCATTTCGATAAGCTAGGCTAACTGACTTTTAAAAAGGTATAATAATACCGCTTCAACTTTTTAAGTTTATCTATCTCTACACTTTAGCAGCTAAACCTACCTAAGTTTGTGCCACTAGCAGCTGTAGACTGCCAGTTCCACTATTTCGTTGTTTTACCTTGATCAGCTGTTTGGCGTAACTATGACGAAACAGCTGATAAGAACATGTTTCCAAATTTAACTTGCATAAGTTAATTTTTTATGAGTCAGACGCTGTCACTTCATTCAAAAATTATACAAAAATAATTAAATTCAGCTCACAATTTAACTTAAAAATCAATATATTTGATTTTTTTTTCTACTTTAGTTTAAAATGTTATCGAACACTGAGCAAAAAACATTTAGAAACTATACACGGCAACACCTAATGACGAAAAAGCAGTGATGCGCTTTAACCGCAATAGTATTCATCCGATAAAATTTTTCAATATTCAAACGGTTATACCTCAAAAACGGCACCTGCTTGCACGGGAAGACACTCCAGTTTTGATCTACTACCATCATTATATTTACAGACAATTTTTTACATAGTTCTTCGTTAGGTATCACGAGACGACAAGATAGAGCAGAGTGCAACAAGGCCTATTTTTGTTCATCGAATGCACTGGAGCCTTTACTTTTTTGAATGAGTATCCAATAGGCCTATGGTCTTGTCTTTACTTTTTTCTCAGCGCAATTCGATATTCCATATTCGATTCTTTTTCAGGTTACTTTTTCTTACTTCAGTAAATTTAAAATAATCGTCAGTATGTCATTATACTGTAGGCCTACCTTGTTTTTGCTGGTGTTTTATTTATTTATTTTTTTTGTGCCAAAAGGAAAACACACAAAAAAGATTTATAATAGCAAAGTGGCTTCGCATATGCTATGTCCGTCGTTTGTCTGTAAGTTACCGCATGAATGTGAGGACATTACAAAAAATGCTTGGCGTACACCGCTAAATGCTCAGTGTAATATCGAATATCGATTACCATATTCTTTATTCTTTACTTTTTAAACTACCATCGAAATCGATTATTTCTTTCCTTTTTGGTGAGCTATCGAATATTTCCTTACTTTTTCGGGTATCAATTCCCAACCCTGGCTGCAGTGCTGTGAAAACTACGACAGGAAAAGACGAACACTGCCCGTAACCCTAAGTCTGGAGGTGAGCAGTGGAGAAAAGAACACGCTGGTCCTTCGTCCTTTCCCAGTGATGGGCACGATGGCACGATAAACCGTTCAGTACTAAAGTGATAACGACAATCGATAACTTCAAAAAAGCCCTGGGCGATACCGATAAATCTCAATTTTTTAAAGCGATATCGGTAATCGATAAATTATCGCCGATAAATTTTTCCGATAAATGCTGCGGTAAATTTTCAATGTGTTAAACGAAGTTTTTTTCATGTAAGTCCAATCACAAAAGTGTTTTTCTAGATTTTTCAAGAAAAGAGAGCAGTTCACGAACTCTGCCGTGGCATTAAATACAACAGACAGAGGTGTTTTTAAACTGTATTTTTTCCAATGTGTCAACTTACTGACTTTGAACACAGTAGACCTATGCGTGCATAAAGAATCGTTTATCGCGATAATTTATCGGCGAAAGCGAAATCTATTACAAAAGTGATATCGGTAATCGATAAATCAAAACTATTTTGAGCGATAACAATAATCGGTAAAAAATTATCGCCGATAAATTATCGCGATAAATGCCCATCTTTGGTCCTTCCCACGCGGGCCAACTCAAGTGCAGCACGGTGTTTACTTCGTCCAAACTTGACGACTAGTCTAGTACTGTAAAACGACTGAAAAGAACATTTAACTTTTTGCTATACTGTAAAAAGGAACTGAGGGGGTGCGCGCATATAGGAGCTCCCCTCCGCGTACGCTACTGCATTTAAAAAAACAAACTTCAGAAAAGCTTCTTTGTAAATTTCGTTTCTGTCTTGAGGCATCTTAATTAGTAATTTTTTGCAGGGCATCGAACTGCTTGAAATATCGCTCCGGTTTAGGTTCAAGTTCCGCAAAATTCAGTTTTAGCGGTGTAACGACTCTTTGAAAGAACTCTTTCAGAAATTGATCATCGGTGTCGCATTCCTCTACGCTTCATGCTTTATCTGGGGGGCAGCTGCTGTAACGACCATCCCAGTATTCAAACCATCAATTTCGTTTTTATGTTAGGCCTATCTGTGTTATCGCGTTACGTTTATTTTAAGACCAGGCAATGTTTCGTTGTAATTATCATTTCTTATTCCGTTTTCAATAATCAACGCTAATCGATTGAGATTCTTTGTCGTTTACTGCACTTCCTATAATTTAATTGCCAAAGACTTTAAAACTGGTGTCTGCAATTACACTCGCTAAACGCTCAGCAATTAAGTGTAGCGCGGAGGATGAAATAAACCATAGCTGTAGGAGACAGGGGTGCAGGGAGGGCGACCGCTCCCCCATTTGTAAAATTTGAAGATGCCGCGTTAAAAATTCGGGCACTGTAAAGAATTTTTCGGGCATGATTTGAATGCTCGAAAAATTCTTTTATTTTTAGTTATTGGGTCCCTGAAAATTCTTTTTTTCCAGTTCAGCAGGTTTAATGATTTGCGAGCAAATAACAACTTGTTAATATAATGCCGATTCAGCAGTTTCTAGACTTGATGAAATTGTTGCCTAGCATATTTCTTTATTATGTTTAGCCTAGTCTACTTGTCCTGTGTGATGTACCGTAAAGATTTTTGTGTAGTGATTTGAAAGCAAATGTGTATGAAGTTGTTATAAAGTTTTAGTCGGGTCTCATCTAGAGTAAGCCGTCTGCGTCTTCCGTCGCCCTACGCAGGCGGACGGGTTATTCTAGACGCAGACGGCTTACTCCAGACGAGACTCGTTTTAGTCTTGTGCATAGGCGCGGGAAGTGGGGTGCCAGGGGGGGCTCAAGCCCCCCCTGAACTTTTTTTAGCCCCCCCTGAACCATTTGAGCCCCCCTGACAATTAAAACAATTATGCACTGAGTGCGACGTGATTAATGCTCGCAACGTACATACGTAATGAAGCAAATATTTTTTAAAGTGCTTTTAACCAACGAAGAATCACTATTCTTTTAAAAATCAGTCAGTTATTATTCACTTGGTCAACGTAAAATTTGGTAAAATTTTCAATGCTTGAAGTTCATTTTTAACCGTGTTTTATATCAGCGTTTGCAAACCTTTACAGCAGTCATGGACGATGGCCCAGTAAAAGTATAATGGCTGTCAATTCTTGTAGCTGCCAAACACTTTACGCCAAACTACTCTGAATGCTCGAATGAAAGTCGCTACTGATCATGGGAATTACGTAAATCGTAAACGAAAATGCGGTGAAGAGCAAAAAAACGGTCCTCAATCCTTCAGATGTTCCGAATTCCACCAAAATTTTTGTGAAAAGCTAAAAAAAAGGTCTTCACGGCCCGGACGCGTTACATGAACTGGAAATGTTGGTGGCCAACCTGATTTGTGTACATGCCAAATTGACCCGCGATCGACAGCCAAGCATCCAAAGATCGACCGGTACATCGCGATCGACTGGTTGGGCACCCCTAATTAAGCTTATATGAGCTGGTGCAAGTTCTCTTCTGGTTGAGTTTTTTAATGGTTTTGAATTTTTTCTACCAACCCAATGAAGCGGCTAAATCACTACTAAACTGGCACCGATGATCAGTAGGCTACTCGATTTGAGGGGGATGCCATCCCCCCTGAAAACAACAAAATCCCCCCATAAAACATTTTAGCGTAAACCGTTCCCTTACAACTATAATAACCATCTCTTTTTAGGTCTGCATGAAAAGTTGTAGCCTACCACCCCCATAAGTGTTTTCACAACTCGAGCACTGCCGATGATTGTTACTAAAATTGAGCTAGTACGCCTACCTAAATACCTATATCTACACATCTCATTATGTTAAAAAATGGTTCAGTGCTTTATTTTGATTGTGTGTTTTTTGTTATTTTTAAACCTCAATGGGGCATTGTTTGTTGCATGTAACTCTGATCAGCAAAGCAAAAGTTAGATCGGGCAAATTTTGTTTGCCTACTTTTTGGTTTTGTGATTGAAGTATTTGCATTTTACAAATACATGAGTAGTAATTCGAGCATGGTTAGAAAAGCCTAATGGTAGTAAGCAATCTTGTTTTCCATGATGAAAGATTATCCTGAAAAAATTCCGGTCACTTGAGCGGCATGCAATTGATGTCTATCAAAATAGGTCTGCTGAGTGTCCTGCTCTTAAAAACGTGCGTTCGAAAAAAGGGGGGTCTGGGGGGCTTCGCCCCCCAGACGTTGACACGATCTTACTATTTTGAGCCCCCCCTGTCTAAAAAACGTTCCCGCGCCACTGGTCTTGTGTATGTTCTTACTCACGGTACCGGTATTAGGAGAGAATGTTCCTTACACAACTGAAATTTTCTATTAACTTTATACCTAAATTGTGCTTAATTTCGGGCAATGTAAAGCATTTTTCGGGCATGATTTAAATGCTTGAAAAATAGTTTTGATCTTCTGATTTAGGCCTATTGAGTCCCTGAAAATAATCTTCTTCCATTTCAGCAGGGTTAACGATTTACGAGCAAATAACAACGTGATAAAATGCCAACTTCGCAGGTTCTAAACTTACCGGTACCTTCGAAGTTTGTTGCATAGCATCTTTCTTCATTATGGTTAGTCTACATGTTATGTAAAGACTTGTGCGGTGAAGTTGTTGTAATGTTTTAGTCAAGCGTATGATATTTTTACTGCTAGTTCTCAGTATCGAACTAAAACTCTCACGGTGATGTAAAACCAAGGGGGAAATAGGTAGGGAAAGGTAAATAGGTTTAGGTAAATCCAAGGAAAAAATAGCGAGAGATTCAGGTCTTTCAAAGGAAAAAAACAACTGGAAGTTTCTCGGGTATAAAAATAAAATAACTAAAAACTGTGCCGTGCAGGGATATATCTTTGAACATAAAAAAGACGTCCTTTTGCCAACTGAACTGAACGAAACTATGAAATGAAATGTGAGGTTTTATGATGCTTTATAACTACTAAGGTCCTTTAGCGCCAGGACTAAATTTTGTCAAGAATTCACTGACGTATTTTTATTCTCTGTTCATTTCACCCTCCGCACTACACTTAATTGCTGAGCGTTTAGCAAGTGTAACAGCAGATACCACTTTTAAAGTCTTTGGTTTGACTTGACTGAGAATAGAACCCAGTCTACCAGCTTCCAAGGCGAACGCTCTTAACCACTACGCCATGGCATTTTGGTATCAGAGGCAATGCTCTTAGCTGGTTTGATAGTTATTTAAATGGCAGGACTCAAAAAGTTGTTTTTATCAGGAGTAGTGTCTTCCAACACCAACAAAATTTCAATGGGGGTGCCTCAAGGCTCTATTTTAGGTCCCTTACTTTTTCTAATTTTTGTTAATGATTTTCATCATAGCTTAAGTCATAGCAATGCCATTATGTATGCTGACGACACAAGTCTTTACATCAGCGATAAGACCAAGAATCTAGTCAAAAAGGGCAATGAAGAGTTGGCCAGAGTTGATGATTGGCTAGTGGCTAATAAATTAACATTAAATATTTCAAAAACAAATTTTATACTATTTCGTCCACCAAAATGCAAAGAGGTGCAAGTAAACCCAATCGTGTCATTAAGAGGCAAGCAAATTGAAAAAGTTTCTTCAACCAAATTTTTAGGCGTTTATGTAAACGAGCATCTGTCCTGGAAAATCCATATGAAGCATTTGTTAAATAAATTGAGGTGTAGCTTAGGGGCTGTGTGTAGAGTTAAACCGTTATTGAATCAAGATACCTTACTGCAACTTTATCACTCTCTCATAAATAGTCACCTCCTATACTGTGTGCAGAACTGGTGCTACGGAAATAAAACATTTTGTCAAAAACTTCAACGAATTAGCAATAAATTTTTGCGAATGACATTTGGTTTGGGTAAAAAAGTTAATATTGAGGACACAATGATCAACATAACTTATTAAACCTTGAACAGATGACTGTTAAAGTTCTGGCAATATTTATGTTTAAGCAGAACGCTGGTTTAAACCCTCCGGCTTTTAATAACCTATTTCTTACCAACTCAAGTAAGTACAACACGAGAAGTAAAACACAAATCATTCCCCGGTCATATACCACTAAATTAAACCAGCAATCCATTTCTTTTCGTGGCCCATCTAGTTGGAATTCATTGCCCCTTTGCATTAAAGGTAAAAATCAAAGCGTGAAAACATTTGCCAAAAATGTTACCAAATACTTAATATGTCATTTCAGTAACAAGTAGAATGAGTGTGTCGCTTTTTTGCTGCAATCTTGCTTTTTATTTTTCAGTGTTTTTTACATATAAAAAATCGATGTGTGCCAAAATTCCCTCGTACTGTACCGATGTTGCAGGGAACAGCAAACCTCGCTGCTCATTTTGTGTAAATAGTTTTCGTCTCGTTTTTGCTTTGTGTCGCTTTTGTTGTTGTGCATATTATATTCCTGATCATTTGCAAATTACCTCTACTGTACCGGTGTTGCAGGGAACAGCAAACCTCGCTGCTCATTTTGTGTAAATAGTTTTCGTCTCGTTTTTGCTTTGTGACGCTTTAGTTGTTGTGCATATTATATTCTTGATCATTTGCAAGTTACCTCTACTGTACCAGTTTTTTTTCTTTTTTCGTTAGTGCTTAGGTCTTTTCTTTTTTTTATTTTTCTTTTTTTTTTTTTAGGTGTTACGTCCATGCGAGTTGTTTTTCTCGTTCTTCGTATGTATTTCTACCTTCATATCGCATGTTTTAACGCTTGTCGTTGTGTCGTGTCTTCCTTTTCTTAAATTTCTCTTTCCATAACTGTCGCCTTACGCTATCTTCATTTTTTTCAAGAATAAAAGACTTGATTGATTGATTGATGGCGCTGTTAAAAAGCATGACTGATCACACAGTAAAACAAGAAGTGCACGCGTGACCACGTGATCAACGAAGAAAGAATTATGTAGAACAGTGATCTGTGAGCAGTGAACTGCTCGCGGCGCACTAATAACAGTGCAGCGCTCGAGCTAATTAAATGCGCTGAGGAAAAGCATGTGATAGCATGTTATAGACTGACCCTGCCTATAACACGGGGCCCAACAGGCGCGCCTGGGCTTTCATCTTCTGCAGATTAATCCACATGCTGCCTGAACTTGAATCTCAGAAAATCACCAGAGAAGAACAAATAGAACGACTTTGTATTAATTGATCGAACTAAAACTCTTGCGGCGATGTAAAACCAAAAGAAAAATAGGTAGGAAAAGGTAGGTAGGTTCAGGTAAATCAGGTAAAATAGCGAGGGATTCAGGTCTTTCAAAGGCAATAAACAACTGAAAGCTTCTCGGGTATAAAATAAGATAAATAAACACTGTGCCGAGCAGGGATATAACTTTGAACATCAAAAAGACGTCCTTCTGCCAACAACTCTACGAAACTAAAAAAGGATGACTGATCACTAGGGTGATTCACGGTCAATCAAGTCAATTTTTTTTGAAGTAGAAAATAACTCTAACAATGTGGAAACAAAATTTCACGGTCGTAGGATCAGCATTGATGAAGTTATAAAGTCAATAAATGTCAATTTTTTGTTTTTTAGATCAATTTTTTTTTTGTTAGGTCAATTTTTGCTTTCTTGCTTTTTTTGCGCGATTCTACTTTATACTCAAAAAGAGATAACTCAGATAATTGAGAGATGGAAGTTCGTAACTGTTAGTGGTACCAGGGAGGTGTGTGCTGTCGCCAGACTGTTATCGGTATTACAATTTTACACATGCTTAATTTATTAATATAATGTTTGATGTAATTTCATTGATTCGATTGTGAAGATCCGTTCAGACAGCTTTGCAAGATTGCAATTTTGGCAAAATTCGTGTATGATAAAATAAGCTTTTCGTCCTTTTCATTTGTTGCATATTTTTGTCGCTACGTATCGGTAGTCAAAAACATTAGAATTGAAAAGACAATGCATTAGTTATTCGAACATACTTTGATTATACAAAGATTGCAATGCGAATAGCGAAACACTTGAATACGGCTCTGGATTCTGCGCAATTACACAGAACAGTTGAACTTTCTGCCAGAAAACGTGCGGCATTATCTGTGCGTACATTATAATCTAAGCACTAACTGAAGTGACTTTGGTGTTTTTTTTTTTTTCTTATGGACTGGTTCTTTCATTTCATTATTTCGTTAGGTCAATAAAGTCAAATTTTTGATAAAATAAAGTCAATTTTTTGAGGTTTTTAGGTCAATAAAATATCGCCCTACTGATCACACAGTAAAACGAGAAGTGCACACGTGACCACATGATCAACGAATAAAGAATTATCTAGAACAGTGAACTGTGAGCAGTGAACTGCTCGCGGCGCGCTAACAGCTGAAGTACAGTCGAGACTGTGCTAACAGTGTAGCGCTCGAGCTAAGTAAATGCGCTGAAGAAAAACATGTGAAAACAAGTGAAAGACTAAAACCAGAGTTTGTTTCCAAGTCGGTGATGTAACACTTTTGTCTCACTCTTTTTGGGCAGATGCTTTTCGGAGACAGTAATATTCAATGTACATAATGCAGTTTTGTAGTTAATTCTATCCCAACAACTATTTTTAACGGTATTTCTTGTTGGTAAATAAAAAATAACTCAGAATCACAAGTTTTTGCTTTAACAGCATATATATACCAGTGTCCAGCAAATCTGTACGTTAAATATGCTTGCACTAAATCGTCGCATCAAATTATGCATGTGTTTTAATAGTTGTCGCAAAGTATTTTGGGCAAAGGTATTTTCGCCCCCCCAAACTCTTTTGTGCTCCTACGCCCTTGAAATAAACAGAGAATAAAAATACGTCAGTGAATTCTTGACAAAATTTAGTCCTGGCGCTAAAGGACCTTAGTATAGTTATAAAGCGCCATAAAACCACACAACACTTCATTTCATCAATCTTGAGCTAACAGGTAGCGGTGGAGATTTGAGGAGTTTTTGAAGGAAAAGGTTAAGGCGATCTGTACGAATCGCTAAGCGTAAGTTTTTTATCTATATTTTTCTCTCTTAAAAAAACCTATTATTTAAACTAAATATGTTTTTGGCTAAACTCTAGGGTAGCTACCCCAAGAGGTTAAAATAATGGAATCAACGCAGCCTTCTGAAACAGAAGATGAAGGCTTTACCGTTGTGACTAAAAAATATTTAAAAAGAAAATCCCCCAAAAATTATGACTCCGATGGGTCATCTGAGAACAATGCTTCTGGCAAAAAAGCTGCGGTATCTGAATTGCAGCCAGTTGTGATTCAAAGTGAATCCGCAAAAAATTGACTTCATTCAACTATTATGGTAGATTTTGGTCTTCGAAAAGCAATAGGGTCTTATGAATTTTGCTAGCCTATGCAAAATGGTAATATCATGGTAAAGTGTACAAATGTAAGCTAAGTTAAAACTTTGTTGAACCTAACCGAGTTGTCAGATGCTTCTGGAACTAAGATTCCCGTCATTTCTTCAGTCATGCCAAAGCCTGGTGCAAAAGGTATAATTCGCAATGTTTCATTAGAAATTCAAGAAAGCGAAATTTTAGAGTGCTTGAAACATCAAAAGGTACGTTTTGTTAAACGATTTCAGTTCAAATCTAAAACATCGATTGGATAACTCGGAAATGCAGAATTCAACAACCGTGCTTCTGCATTTTACTTGTTCAGATCTGCCAGACGTGGTGACAATCGGATACATGACATTTAAAACGTCCCATTACATACCCAGGCCCTTACGTTGCTGTAAATGCAATCGATTCGGTCACTTTGCATCGAAATGCAAAAACAAAGATCGGTGCTCCCAGTGCGGTGGTGATCATCCACGCAGTTCATGTAATCAACCCGTAAAAAAATGCGTTAATTGTGGCGGAAGCCACTCTGCTGCTGACTGGACCTGTCCTCGGTACAAAAAGGAGGCCGAGATTATTGTCACGAGTAAAATTTCGTATGCCGAAGCTTGCAAAAGAGCAAAAATACCTATTTCGGTTGAACAGACATGCGAAAAACCTGCAAATCCAAACCAAGATTTGTTAAATGAAAATAACTTTCCTTCTCTTCCCAACAATAAAGGTACCGGTACCAACCCCATTTCATACCGACCCCCACCACATGTTTCAGTGAAAAAAGAGACGCATGAAGCAAATAACATCGAAACTGAGCATATGAATGGGGTTGACTTCTCAAGCAATTTTATGTTTGGAAATCCTATTTACTTTATCGCTTTTCTTACAGAAGTGATAAATCAAACTATAGCTTGCAAAGATGAAAACAAATCAATAGATGCTTTTCAAAGTATTTCAGATGCTGCAGGTCGCCGCATGGGCTTGCCTGTAGACATAAATCAGCTGAAAAACATGATTAACTGATGTACAGCTTGTCCCGAAAACGTCAATCTAGATCATTAAATATACTGCAATGGAACTGAGGATCAATATTGCGAAAACTACCGAAATTTAAAAACTATTTAAACAATCTAAAAATTATCCCAGACATTATTTGTTTGCAGGAAACCTTTTTGAATTACAGATACTACCCTCAAATTGTAGGTTATACCATGCTACGTAAAGATCGTGGCACACCTACTGGAGGTGGAGGGATAGCAATACTTATACGAAATAACATTTATTTTACAGAATTGAGAATTATTGACACGGAATGGAAGGTGGAAGGTTTGAATATAATTAAGGTTTACAACAAACCAAGCAACATTTTTTCAGCTAATTTATTGAATATTTTGTCTACTTTTGATAGTTCTGTGATCTGCGGCGATTTCAATGCCCACCATCCAACGTGGGGTAGCGCTGCGGCAAACTCCAGTGGTTCTAACTTGGTAAATTTTTTAAATGATGGAAACCACGTTTTGTTGAACTTATCAATTCCGACTCATTTAACTATTACTGACAAAATTCAGTGGTCACTTCCAGATCTAACAATGGTCTCTTGGCAGATGGCAGGTAAGAGCAATACGAACATAACACACGAATTTTTGGGTAGTGATCACAGTGTGATTATTACAACAATTAATGATTTTGAAATTCCTACCAAACTGCACATTCCGAAATGGAATTTTGGTAGAGCTGACTGGCCAGCTTATTATGATCAATGCTTAACAGACGTTGATGAAAATTTAATATCGACGAACATTGATAAGTTTTCTGAATAACCAACTGAATCCTTTTTAGCTGTGGCCATAGCCACCATACCACAAACAAAACCACGACACAAGAATTTAGTACCTTGGTGGACAAAAAGTTGTGCGGTAGCTGTTCGCAATAAAAAACATGCCTACAATCGCATGATGCGCACAAGGCATCCATTAGATATATCAACTTATAAAAGAATAAGAGATAAAACTAGGAAAGTCATACTTCAAGCTAAAAGAGATTGCTGGCAACAATATTGTAATTCTGTAAACAGCAATATCAAACTTACTATGGTTTGGAAAGCACTAAAAAAGTTTTCTGGCAACAACTACAACTTTTACATGCCAGCCTTAAAAAATAACGATTACACTGCTGAAACTGATCACGAAAAAGCAAATATGTTATAGGCAGATCAGTTTCATTCGGTCAGCTCAACAGCAAACTACTCTATAGATTTTTTGTCTAACAGGGGCGATCTTGAAGCAACCTTGTCATATCACCTCCAGCGCCTTTCTTCATATTCTTGCAAGGATTGCCGTATAAACTTACCCATATTTAAAGTTGAATTTCTAAACTGTACTCTTTCTTCAAAAACAACAGCCCCTGGAGGGGATAGACTAAGCTATGCAATGTTTGAGCATTTACCGGATTCATCTATTGACATTTTATTGCAGCTTTTCAATAACATTTGGAAAACTGGTCAAATCCCCCAAAAGTGGCTACACTCCGTTATGATACCTATTCACAAAGCAAACAAACCATCTAATCTTGCTTTGTCATATCGCCGTATTTCTTTGACCAGTAATATGTGCAAATTAATGGAAAAAATAGTAGCTAAAAGATTAAGATGGTATTTGGAAAAAAATAACCTTATCAACATTTCGCAGTCTGGTTTCAGGTCACGAAGACGAACGACTGATCATCTTCTTCGGTTGCACGATGCGATTTACAAAGCCATTGCTAACAAACGTTCTGTATTAACTGTACTTTTAGATATCGAGAAGGCGTACGATATGGTGTGCCGGGAAGCTTTGCTGTTGAAACTTCTCCAACTCGGCATCACAGGAGAAATGTTTAATTTTATTAAATCTTTCTTAACCAACCGTTCATTTCAGGTTCGAATAGATTCATCTTATTCAGAGGTCAAAAATTTGGACCCCAAAAAAACGGTGTACCCCAAGCTAGTATTTTGAGCCCAATACTTTTTTCTATATTGATTAACGCCTTACCGGATGTGCTTTCTTGCCCTGCTGCATTATACGCAGACAATTGATGTTTTTGGAAGTTGGCACAAGCTAAAGCTGTCACTCGAATAGTTACTCGTAAACTGGCAAGCTAAGCTGTCACTCGAATAGTTACTCGTAAACTGGTGCACTATGCTGAAGCTGCAACGGACTCGAGTTATGTTATTATTATTTCATAACAATGGATGAACTGCTGAATCCTGAAACAGATGACTTGTATTGAGCGTTTATATAATTACTGTGTGATACGCGCTTGACTAAATCAGGGGCTCAGCTTTTGGTATCGCATCGCAAAGATTAGACGGGGAAAAAAATGTTTAAAAGTACTAGTCTCGCAAAAATGTTCGCGGGCCACAGGAAATTCTTTCGCGGGCCGCATGTTCGTCACCTCTGGTTTAATTCAATCTTTATATCTGGTACAGTTCGCTTGCGGGTAAAAAGTACCGCAGCAGATTTTGGGAGAGAAATTTTGAAACCCCATTTGATCCACCAAGCCTGAACACTGTTGAGATTGTTTTGAATAATATTGTTTAGCTGGCTGATATCTGTGCCAACCTTCCAAAAACATCAATTGTCTGCGTATAATGCAGCAGGGCAAGAAAGCACATCCGGTAAGGCGTTAATCAATATAGAAAAAAGTATAAGAACTTTTTTCCTTCAATCACAGATCGAAATTCGGCAAGCTGTCCATTTCTCTTTCGTTTACAAACTGGTCTTCGCAAATTAAACGCTCACCTGCATGGTATTGGATTACACAGCGCAGGATTATGCTCAACCTGTTCAGTTCCAGAGGATGTCAATCATTTCTTGTTAATCTACCCGATATACGAACACTCAAGATCTGTTTTAAATTCACATCTAAATTCCATGGGTTTGCGTCTCACAATGCAAACACTATCCTGTCCACAAACCTTTTCAATTTCAATAAATTTTGTAAAAACTTCCGGAGCAATCGTTTAAATTGAATCGATCTTGTCGCGCGTTAGTTGATGTATAGGCCTATTCACTTGTTCGCCTTCATTGTGCCATTAACTCTTTATATTTTTGTGTAGGCTTACAGACTTTAATAATTTTATTGTGTGATTTACAGTAGATTTTTCGTTTATTTTTTATGGCATATTGATACTACTGGTGCAGGCCTTCAGCAAACCACTTTGTGCTAATTGGGGATAGGGTTAACCAAATTTTCTAACTTGCTTTGTGTGACCAAAATTGTAAAATTACTATTCGTTCGATTATTTTGTTTTGTGTGCCTTTATAGTTTATTGTTTGTACGTACCGTAGGCTATATTGTTTAAGTCCTGGCGCTGAAAGACTTCTTACTTAAAGCGCCGTAAAACCTCTTCATAATAATAATAATAAATAGGAAGGATAAGCGAAGACGTTGCAGCAGTTTAGCTCCGGTTCAGGTTTTTCGTCGTTTATTAATTTTGTAGGTTCCATTCCGGTTAAAATTAAATATACGTTGAATTATCGGGTTTAGGTTTGGTTCAGTTTCGCAGAAGCAAAAGTTTAAGGGTTCAAATTCGATTTGGGTTCAAGAATTTGAAACCGTCAATTCGACTTATGTTCTGGTACACAGCTAGGCCTACGTGCGCATTTTTTTCAAAAATACTCATTGTATTGAAACTGACTGTGCTTTTGAAGCTATTGTAGCTCATAAGTAATGTCCTTAGCGACCGAAATAGCCTCAGATTATCTTCAGATGTCCTTCTGCTGTTATAGCTACCATAACAATCATTCTTTATGAAAAATCTTTTTAAGTACACACACGGTTTAACGTAGCGAAAGCTTTTTTAGTCTAAAATTGATAGCGCAGTCCAAAAGAGGCGCTTCGCTCTGGGTTTAGGTTAGACAAAAATTATTTTAAAGGTTCACATCCGGTTAAGGTTCATAAGTTTTGATGACGTCGGGTTCAGGTTCGGGTTAGGCTCACCTCTACTAATTTATAAAGGTTACGGTTCGGTTCGGGTTCAAGGAAAGAAAGCGGTTATAAACAAATAATACGGGTTTTTGGTTTACGTTCCAGTTCGGTTCGACGCCCTAATTTTTTTGGCACTAAATTTACCTTGCGACTGCAGCCTAAAAATAAATTAGGCCTACTCCCCAATCTTATGTCCACCTAGATTAGACTATGGTTTACGAAACAAGAGGATTTATGAAAGACCCATATTGGCGTTATAATTCTAAGTTTTAATATAATAGTTGTAGCAAACTCGTTGTCTCGTACCATCTTTTTTCTTATGTCAAGTTTTTCGCTTCGTATTTGTGGTTTGTTTTTCTCGTTGGTCTAGTTAGACCACAGTCCGGCAACTTTGCTACTGAGTTCACACATGTCAAATCTTCAATGATTTCCGGACGACCTATTTGCAAGTTATTACCGGCTTTGTTTGATGTTGCTACTTTGACCGCCTATTAAAAATGTCGAAATGTACTGCCTCTTAAATAGGCCTATTTTCGAAATAACGAGAAAAGGAGTAAAACTGTCAAAGAGAAAATGCTCGCGTAAAGTATTATAGGCCTACCATAACTAAACAGAAATCACGGTGATGGTGATACACTGTAAAAGTTTTAGCTTTCAGCCTAACACAATAACAGTGGCGAAAGAAGTTATTTCTATTTATTTTTTGGAAAAACTAGTAGGATGAAATCCAAAATTACCCCCTTTAACGAAAAAGCAATATTCTTCCTGGCCTACCGGACGGGAAGTCAGAACGAATTCCTGTTGTCGGGTCGGAGGCTATATCAGCACTCCATTACCAACAGTGCAAAGTACTCCAGTAAAAACGTACCGTAGAACGGGACAGCGTTGTTTTGGGCTATTAGCCCTCATCAGCCGCTTTCAGGTAACATGCACTCATTTTCCAAAACGAATGATCTAGCCAGGATCACTCATCCCTTCGGATAAATCCTTTCGGATATTATTTAAATAGAACAAAAGTGGGAAAATGAGTGATCGTGGCAAGATCATTCGTTCTGGAAAATGAATGCATTTTACCTGAGGGCGGCTGATGAGGGCTAATAGCCCGAAACAACGCTGTGCCGCTCTACGGTACGGTTTACTGGAGTGCTTTGAACTGTTGGTAATGGAGTGCTGATATACAATGTTCCCTCTAATTTTTTGTAGTCTGTGTGCGCAGAAACTACGGCGAGTGCGCACTTTTTTAGAAAGGACTGACGTTTGTGCAACAACCCGTGAATAAATTGAATATGGCAGCTATCGAAAACAAGTAGCGCAACTTCTCTTGGTTATGTTACTGCTGATACCAGAGGCGTCGTGCAGCCAAAAAATTTGGAGGGGCCCGAGTAATAACTTAAACAAATACTAATCACGACCTTTGTAAAAGCCGTATTTAGCATTGAGTAACATTACGAAAAAAGGAAGTTAGAAAAAGATACCAAAATATGCCGCAATACTCCAAATTTTGAATAATAAATCGAAATTTATTTTGATACCTCCAACCGCTCCTTAATTATGAACATTACGCGCAATCAGTGTGACCCCACGATTTTACAAAGGAGGAGGACGTCGCTGGGGGCGAAGTCCCAGCCGCCGATGGCAAGGGGGGTCTGGGGGCGGAGTCCCCAGCCGCCAAAGGATTTTTACGGTTTTCACATAAAAAAAACTGTCTTATCGAAAAAGGACATTTCGATACTTGCAGTGAGTACAGTCACTATTAGGCATATAGTGTCCGACAATGCAAAAATATTTTAGTAGTTCATGTCTAAAAGCAGAAACTGGGCTAAAATATATGAAAGGAGGCTGCAATCATTATTAATTTTGACGCATATGATAGAATGACGTGTATAGGTGTGTTCTAGGCTATGATCTTTAACAACGCATGCAAAATGTTTTCAAAATTCTAACTACAGATCAAGAAACTGACTTTACTCCTGAGTCGAAGCGATTGATTGAAGCAAAAATTAAAAAAGAAAGCAATGGAATTTATAGTATAAGAAAGCGGGGGCATGGGGTTAGTATAAAGGATGAAAGCGAAATGACACTGGCTAAATTTTTTATATTTTTAATTTTCAATTTTTTAAATTATAAAAAGTAAATATAAGTAAGACACTATAAAAAATTTGGGGGGCACGCCCCCCCTCGGGCCCCAATGACACGAAGCCACTGCACGGTACAATTTGCAAAGAAATGCGTCCTTTTGGCAGGTTCAGGAGCAATTTTCCTCAACTTGCCAACCTAGAACATTGCTTCATCATGATACTGTGTGTCTGTGCGCAGTATATTCACGCGTGTGCGCAGTCTCTGAAAGCCGTGAGCGCGCGCACAGCTTAGAGGGAACTCCGCTGATATAGCCTCCGACCCGACAACAGGAAGTCGATCGTTCTGACTTCCCATCCGGTAGGCCAGGAAGGACTTTGCTTTTTAGTTATTGATCTTCACCCTGGCCACGTAAAGGATTCAACTAGAGTGGTGAAGTAGACACACAAGAGGCTATACGTACCACAAAGATTAAGTTCTTTAAGATATATTTATCCGAAGGGATGAGTATTCTTAGCAAGATCATTCGTTCATGGTTCTGGAAGATGATTGTATCTTACTTGAGGGCAGCTGATGAGGGCTAAAATAACTCGAAACAGCGCTGTCCAGCTCTACATTGTCCCCTTTCAGAGGCGTAGCCAGGGGAGGCTAATGGGGCAATTGCCCCCCACCCGAAATATTTTCAGTGACCACTAGCCTATGAACAAAGATACTACCGTAAAACGGGGTGAATAGGAACAATTTGGAGGGATATTTGATCACAACTTCAATAGTACTTAGGCGATTTTGGTAGACAAGGTGTCGAAATGTGCGTATGAACAATGGCTAAAAGTGCAAATAAAAGAATTGCTGCAATTCAATCATGTTTGAAAGTTAGAACCAAATGATTGATGTTTCTATTCACCCCGCACTTTGGGGTGAATAGGAACACTTATTGTTTTTGAATGCTTGTTCCCAGTAAACCTCGCTAATGTCGCAGATAGAAGCATAATTATGTTTTGTGGCGTTAAACTAATACAAATTTACCGCAAATGGGCGTAGTAGAGCAGTAAATAACCACAAAACTGTAATCAAACGAAGTTTTATTACCACTTTTGAGAACAAAATCGAAGTTGAAATGTAAACGTGAAATTGCACCTCCACAAGCCCGGAAAAAGGGCGCATCTTCAGTGCCTGAACTCGATTTATTTGGGGGAACATCCTCAAACGGATAGAGAAGGATGTCTTCGTGTTTAGACCACATCCCATGAGAGCCACTTTTCACCATAGATTCGATCAAGCATCCATCTTTCTACACAGATACGATTTGGCCCTTAAAATGCAAAAGCTACGTAATCACACGCAGCTACTCCTTTTGCCGTGTATTTCTCAATCTCTTGATTCAAAGGCAGTTGGTCCTTGACTTTTCATATTGGGTTTTTTCGCCCTTCGACAAAGTTCACCATAGATTCAATCAAGCATCCATCTTTCTACACAGATACGATTTGGCCCTTGAAATGCAAAAGCTACGTAATCACACGCAGCTACTCCTTTTGCCGTGTATTTCTCAATCTCTTGATTCAAAGGCAGTTGGTCCTTGACTTTTCATATTGGGTTTTTTCGCCCTTCGACAAAGTTCACCATAGATTCGATCAAGCATCCATTTTTCTACACAGATACGATTTGGCCCTTGAAATGCAAAAGCTACGTAATCACACGCAGCTACTCCTTTTGCCGTGTATTTCTCAATCTCTTGATTCAAAGGCAGTTGGTCCTTGACTTTTCATATTGGGTTTTTTCGCCCTTCGACAAAGTACAGCAGTAGGGATCCCCTGATTTTTTGAGTACAGCGAAAGTACATTTCTTGTTGTTGGTCCGCCAATGCTTCATTAATTGCTTCCGCAGTATATTTCTTGTAGGTGTTTCTTCGGGGGTCAGGTTTGTGAATTCTAGTCATGCTTTTTGGCCCGTTCCTATTCACCCCGAAATGTCAAAAAATATTTGTGAAAAGAAAAAATATTTTATAGCTGGAAAAATCGATAAGATTATTATTGATATTATCGTTACTCGGAAACTACTTACTATGGTGAAGGTCTAGAGCAGTGACTCAATTCTCTAACTCGAATCAGCGTCGTAAAGGAATGAAAGTTTTCAACTAAGCCTACTTCAAAATACACTAAAAATGGCTTCTCAAAAAAATCAAAGGTGAATAAAACATTTACACGAGTTTGAAGTAAACACTTCCACAAATATACTCTCCATAATAATACCTATTCGAAATACAACAAAAGTCGGCAAAATCATAAAAACAAAATTATGAAAATATGTAAAATATTTTAGTTTGAAAATTTGTTCCTATTCACCCCCGTGTTCCTATTCACCCCGTTTTACGGTACTGTTATAACGTAAATCTACTAACAACGCAAGCAGGGGCGGATTAAGACCACTCGGAGGTCCGTAAATCTACTACAACAACGCCAGCAGGGGCAGATTAAGACCACTTTTCGACAAAAAAACTATGGTAATCTAATATGAGTATTTTTCTTGCAAAAACCCTAAAAATCCGCGGCGCCTGGGGGCTCTGCGCCCAGACCCCCTTATCCTCCGGCGGCTGAGGGCTTCGCCCCCACACCCCCGACTGGGGCACCCCCTTTGCCAAATCCTGGGTGCGACACTGGAAAAGCCTATGAAGTTTTGCCCCCCCCGAAATTTTGGGCTGGCTAGGCCACTGCCCCCTTTGGGGTATTAATCGCACCCACACGTTTAAGTTAAAAAACACTGGCCTTGGCTAAACTAAACGCGTTGGCGAACCAGATCAAAAAAATAATATCAGATCCTCACAGCTTCTACAATAGACGTACCGGTACGCTCTAGACTTAGAACTGTAGAACAATTTTAAACTTTTTATAAAAGGAGGAACTGAGGGGGGTGCGCACATAGGAACCCCCCCTGCATACTACTAAAGTACCGTGGTCGAGGGAGTTGGGGCCAGGGTGGTTATTGGGGTTGGAAGGAGGAAGTTGGGTCGGGAGGGGGGTGTCGAAGGGAGTTGGAGTTGGGGAGGTTGGGGTTTCGGATCGTGACACCAACCCCCACCGTTTTCCAAGCTGCCGACCCCTACTCCACTTCACAAGTTTCCCGTCAAATTGTCTTTGCATCAAATCGTCCTCGCGTCAAGTCGTCTTCGCTTCAAGTCGATTGCTTCAAGTCAGAGTTGTCCGGAACGAAGAATTTTGTTCTTAATCCCATTCCAAACCTACCGGTAAAGCCTTTGTTCCTATTCCGATCCGTTCCTAAATTTTAGAAAAAAAAACAATTCCTAATTCCTAAATGTTCCTAATCTACAACAATAGCAAAAGATGTCGTCATCATTTAGTTTATGATTATTTTTAATGCCGGTAAATACCGATTATGTCAATACCAAAATGAAAAATTATCATGCACACATACACGCAGAATCTTTGCCTATTAACCGACTTTTTTAGCACAAAAATGAAAACTGAAACAAACAATCAAGGCAAGAGTTCTGTAACATTTTTTAAACAGTCAACCGGAATTCCTGTTCCGATAAGCCACAAAAAAGTTCCATTGCCTAAGAAATCTATGTATTCCTGCCGCAACAAAATCCTATTCCGATCCACGGACAACTCTGCTTCAAGTTTGTTCGGGTGAAATTGTCATGCACCCATGTAGGCAGGTAGGGCTGTAGGTGTATGCCGGTAGGCACTGTTCCCTCTGAGGTGCGAAATTTGAGAAAAGTGAGAAACTTTGGGCAAAATTTTCCAATTTTTGTTAGTTTGCCTACGGCAATACTGGTAGTGGTTTTTTTGGCTGAATTTAAATCAAAGTTTTCCACCAGACTCGGGTTTGATTCCGAGTCGGGTCAAACCAATGACTTTAAAATTGGTATTCGCAGCTTCCCTGCTTGACGCTTAGCATTAAAGGGACAGTGTGAAGAACAAGCCGGCAAGTTTACTTGTTGTGCCGTTGGGAAAGGCACTTAGCGGTATTCCCCCATCTTGGTGTGGTAGACAGATGGCTGGCAACTCCTAAGCGAGTCGTATAGCGCATTGATCGCTTTCTCGTGATAGGAGGATAAATATGCAACTAACTAACTAACATATTTTGGTGCAAATTGCAAAGCAATAGTTTCATACAGGTACTCCGAAAACTCAACTTTAAGGCAAAAATTGAATAAAACTTTCTTTAAATCCCCAAAATCTTTGGGCAAATTTTTTTTTTAATTATAGACCTATTTGGGCAAATTTGCACTAATTAAAAACTTGAAAGGACAGTGCCGGTAGACCTATATAGGTATATGTATTTTTTGCTTAAATCAGTATTCAGTTCTGTTCCTTAATGGAAAACCAAAGAAGTGAAACGATTATTTAATGGACATTACCAGTTAGTTGTTAAGCAGATAGTCTACTGTCTAATAGAGCCTTGTAAATTGTAGGAACAGGCTTTTTCACCATTGTTTCACCCTGTCATTAGCAGGTTAGATTAGCACAGTTCAGTTGAAATCAAACAATTGCTCTTTGAATCAATTCCATTTGAAACACTACGGTATGTATGCCAGTATATTTAAACCAGACCACAACAGTAGCCTACAGCCAAAATATACCAGTAGATGATATGTATATATTGCATTTTTTTCTGTTTTGAAAATTGGGTAAGCTAGCTTTATTAAGACAGTAGGACCCAATTTTTAAATTTGAATGTGTTCTTTGCAGGTTTATAGGTTGCTGGTGAGATCATATCAGCTGTAAGCTATGTGACTGATAACAACATATGTTTGCAAGGAAAATAACATAGGTATAATACGCAAACTTCTCCCAGTATGCACTTGACTTGTCAACCAAAGATTTTAAAAACATTGTTTAGTAAGTGCTGGTTGCCTGTTGCCCAATCTACATTGACGACAGTTGAACAAGCAACTGCAGTTAATGCCTATCTTTATCATTCCAACATCAGTAACTTACATATTGGTATTCAAAAACAGTATTATACCGGCACTGGTAATCAAAGTCTTTTCTCACCTGACAGTCGTAAACTAATTGAAACTGAAGATGTAAATTTCTACATGAAATCAAAGAAGCTTGCAGTTGTGGAAACATTTCAGCTATGGAATACTAAAGCCAATTCATACAGCTATATTGACATCAAGCTTTTTCTTCTTCAAAATCTTGATATTGATGGAAAAACTTTGGCAATTTTGGCCAAAGACTGTGCTGAAGTGTACCACTTGAATGTTGACGATATTGAAACATGGATTCAATTTTTATTGAAGTATTCATTTACCAGAAATCAAATTAAAAGTTTGATTGAAAAGTATCCATGGCTGCTTCTCGTGCCTGTACCAAAAATAGCCAAGTTATTTCATGATATAGTTTCAAAAATTGAAATTACTCGATTGGAACTTCCTGTTTTGTGTGTCAATGCACCATGTGTATTAGTTGAAGATTCACAAATAACTTTGGATAAATATCATTATTTACATTTTATAATGTCTTTCAGAGACATTCCAGAAATTGTCAAAAGTGGTGTTCTTAGTTTTTCATTGCCACACATAAAGTTGAGGCATCAATTTTTACATAGACGTGGACAATACTTTCAGTTGAGCCGACATGGCTCTTCAAGAAAGCCTAACCCTTCTGTTTATGACATGTTTTGCACAACGGATGAAAAGTTTTGCCACAGTGTTGCAAATAGTGAGCTTGATGAATACGAATGTTTTCGCACTATTTTTTCCATGGAACAAAAGTGGGAAAATAGAGCTTTTGATAAAGAATCAGAATTGATTAAAGAACAAATTGCCATTAATGATGAAGTTTCTGATGATCTTGAAGATGATTACAGCGACTCTGAGCAAAATACGTTTGCTAATGAATTGCTGACACATCTCTAATTACAAATGGTTGAATGCGTTTTTACAAATCATGCAACCTCTACAGGTCCGTTTTTTATATGCTGGTATAACTTGATCAATGCTTTGGGTCATAGGGTGCAGTGAAAATAAAATTTTTTGGAAATCGAAAAAAAAGTAGTTCTCAAATCCTGGCAAATGGTCTGAAACTTGTTGAAAATTTGTTTTTTGGGGTTGCCCCTATTTTCCAGCCGGCCACCCGCCAAAATGTTATCACAACTGATGACGCATAGGTAATTAGCATATCTCGGTAACCACTGGTCAGTTAAGAAAATTTTCTCTATTTTCAACACAAAAAAGTTACTGCCGAAAGCAAAAATTATGATCATTTTTGGTAAATTTTTTTGAAAAATTCACGCACGAGTAGTTGTGAAAGAAGCACACTCGTTTATTTTTCATTAGTGAAACTAATTCCTGACATTGTTTGTGATTTGATGCATCAATAAATGGGCGGATGGTGACTTCCACTCTTGCTGAAATAGAATGAGTGGTAACAATTGCCTCAAGTCAGCAAGAAAACATACCACTAGAGAAAGACACTGAAATAGTCGTCCAGCAAATTTAGTGATTTTAGTGAGTTGATTCTAATTTAATGCGAATTGTTTTTAAATTAAACATGAACAAATTGTAGCACATAAAGGCGAGGAGGTTCAAGACTGACTTCACAGCAAAATAATAGGCTGTTTTTAGCAGCTAAAAAAAAGCTGCCAAGCTCATAAGGCATAGTTGTGAAAAATTCGAGAAGTTTGGTGCGGGGGTGCACCTATGTGGTGAAGTAAATAGCTCAGAGCAAACACAACTGTTTTGAGATCAATTTTGACCCATTTTGCTTATACAATTGTAGAAGAGGTCACACGGTTTTAATACTTATAACACATTATTTGAACTGCTTTTGCTGTTTAATAGTTTCTTAGTTTGCGAGGTTTCATTTTTTGTCGAATGACTCATCTCATCTATCAAATCTTGCATCTTATGCTCAGGGTCGGATTAAGTTATGGGCGAACTGGGAAGTTGCCCCGGGCTTCGCACTTCGGGGGGCCCCGCACATTTACTAATTTCAAGCTGCTTTTTGTACAGTAAAATTTTTGGAAGTTTCAGCTCAAACTACTGCGTGCGGACGCGATGACCTTGGTTTTTGCTCTTCACTTGATTTTACGCGAAAAATTGGACTTCTGCCGACATGATAACCTATTTTTTGCTCTTCATTTGATGTTGAACGGTAAATTGGACATCTGCGGACGTGATGACCTTTTTTTTGCTTTTCACTTTTGTGCCCCGGGCCCCGCAATCTCTTAATCCGCCTATGCTTGCGCTGACGCTTTTGCTACAAATTTGGTAGCGTAATGCCAGAGGTTTCTTCAAACACTCTTCTATTTACGTAAGGCTTGCAATAACTGGAGGCATTGGCTGGTAAGAATCGAAATTGGCTGATTTGTAGTAAGCTTTTGCTTCCAAGTTCAGAGTTGTGCTCATTGAACATGCGAATCAACCTGCTGTTCCGTGCATGGGGCAGTCATTGTTATTTGCACTTTTTTCTGCTTCCTGTTTCCGACAAGCTAGCACTTTCCCCACTCCTAAATTTCTTACGTTTTCATTATCATCCCCCAATATCGCAATCAAAGAATATTCTTGGTGTGCAAAATAACTATTCCGTAGCACCACACTCAAGTACGGTATCAAAATTTCTTCAACACGTTTGTTCGAAAAGTTCCTAATTCTTTGAATTAAGTTGAAAAACTTGCTAAACCCATGGGTTGTCTGATTACATAATGTTAGGGCATGAGAACAATAGCCCTGCCCCCATGCCCTGAGCAGCAGTAGAATTTGCTGGTTCGATGTACCAACTCTGAATTTGGAAGCAACTGCTTATTACGAATTAGCCAATTTTGATTCTTACCAGCAACAATTAACTCCAGCAACTGCAACCCTGGCAACAACCTCTAGCAATTGCTTAAAGCTGCTAAAACAGCCCTTTATTTAATCTTGTATTATTTTGTTATAGTCAGTCTTGACGCCACCCAGCTTTAAAATGCAACAATTTTTTTGTGTTTAAAAACAATTCGCATCAAATTGGAATCTATTCACTAAATTTGCTGGACGCCTATTTCAGTGTCTTTCTCCCTTGTGGTATGTTTCCTTGCTGATTTGAGGCAATTGTTACCACTCATCCTACTGCAGCAAGAGTGGAAGTCACCATTCGTACATATATTGATGAATCAAATCACAGTGTTAGTTATATGAGAGGAATTAGTTTCACTGATCAAAAATAAACGACTGTGCTTCTTTCACATCTACTCGTAGGTGAATTTTCCAAACATGATCATAATTTTTATTTTTCGGCAGTAACTTTTTTTGCAAATTTTTCTTCTTAGCACAGATAGGAACATGATCTTTCCGCAGATTTTGAGCTATATGCCATTACTAACCGACCAGTGGTTACCGAGATATGCGAATTTCTCCCAGAGTCATCAGTCGCGATAACATTTTGGGGGGTAGCCGGCTGGAAAATGGGACAACCCCAAAGACACAAATTTTAGACCATTTGCCAGGATTTGAAACTACATTTTTTTTCGATTTCCAAAAGATTTTATTTTCACTGCACCCTATGACCCAAAGCATTGATCAAGTTATACCAGCATATAAAAAACGGACCTGTAGAGGTTGCATGATTTGTAAAAACGCATTCAACCATTTGTAATTAGAGATGTGCCATAACTTCTATGTGCCATTTTTGACGCACTGTTTACTATTATGTTTGCTTTCGTGGAGCTTTTTAATGTGTTAAATGAAAAATTTAATTGAATATGATGGGGAAAGCGGACGAAACTAAAAATGTGGAAAGGGTGAAATTGATCTGGGATTTGAGAATTTTAAATGCTGCAGTAACATAAGATATGAAAAGCATTTTTTGCATTGAGAGACCTCATTATTTGCAATTTTTTTCCGATGTTTGGATCGGCAATTCACCAAGGACTTTTTTTTACTGAATATATAATGATACTTAGACATCATTGGAGTGTCTAACTTATAAATATCACATAGATAAAGTCGCATGACGATTGTAATTCGTAACATCCATAAGATTTTTAGCATGTAAAAAAGTGTTTATGCTTTGAATTTTTGAACGCAGTGCTGTGATGTGGGTAAAAATCTGGGAGAATATAAAACCCAAAAAAAGTTCTTCCTCAGCTGCTTCTTTGTACACGCAAGACTACCGATTTTGACCAAAGTACCGCAAGACTACCGATTTTGACAAAAAGTACCGATAGAGTTTGAAATTTTAATTTTCACTTCAATCAAATTTATCACAAGTTGTAGTCATGGATTCAGCAGCAAAAGCATAAACACTTTCGATATGAAACGTGAAACAGTAAATAATTGCTTAAAAAAGGTAAAATGAAGCAGAAACAGCCAGAATTTCGAACCCAAAATAAGAAACATGAGGAATTACATAAGTCTTACAACTCTCTTGGTACTGTAACATATGCAATTGAATTGCTCAAAAAAAGTTTGTGACCTTATGGAAATCATAGCTCAGAACAGGCTAAATGACCAACGATTTAACAGTATTCATTAACACTTTCAAAAAGTAATTTAACAATGATAAAAACAGTCTGAGAAACTAGTGAAAAAGCAGGACTGCGACTAAATATAAAGAAAACAAAAGTGATGACGACAGCTGAACTATATGCATTCAAATTGGATGGCGAACACATTGATATTGTAAGCAACTTCAATGTTTTAGGCTCAGTTATTTGTGACCATGCAGATTGCAGGAAAGAAATTCGCAGGAGAGCTATGGATCGTATGACTTATATTCTTGTCTTTCATTATTTAGACAGATATCTGCAGCTACAGAGAGAAAACTGGTTTATTCTCCTGTGTTTCCTGTGGTAACATGTGGCAGTGAAAGCTGGACACTGCGCAAAGCTGGTCGACGCAGTTTAAAAGCATTAGAGATGTGGACGTGGAGACGGACGCCACGAATCCCATGGAGTGCAAAGAAAACGAATGAACGGGTCGTACAACAGGTGCAGCCCCACATATCTGTCACTGCTCAGTGCTCAATATTATTGAACGGGGCAAACTAAAATACTGCGCACACACATTGAGATTTGACAACAGCATGGAAAAGTGATTATGCAAGGAAAAGTGGAAGGGGAAAAAAGAGGAAGACCAAAATGCAGACGAATAGACAAAATTATGGAGAAATTAGGACTTGCCCAAGAAAGCACTCTCAAACTTGCAAAAAATAGAGGTGAATGGAGAAAGGCAGTATATGGGGCCACCAGGAGTCGACACAACTCGAGGGATGAATGAATGAATAAATACTTAAACGGAAGCAAATAATGGAAGTCAACAATGTGTTTTGCATACGCCAACAAAACAATATAAGATCACTAAAACAAAGCAATGTAGGTTTAAGTCTGTAATTCTAATCAAATACAGTTGCGGTTCTGGCTGAGCAAAGCAATTAAAAATCAAAAACATAATGACAATAAAAAACTGGTGACGATAATCACACGGGCATAAGTTTTTTTTAAATTCAGCATCTAAAGTAGTCCTCGCACACCGTAAAAAGTTCACAACTGTCGCTGATGCAAGGCCTACAATGTAAAACACGAAAAAATGTTCGAGGTCAAAAATGTATCCAGACATCGTCCGCATTCGAAAGTTAAAAATAACACTGCGCGTAAGTGAACTTCACTGCCTTTCATAAAGGTCTGGCTTGATTTGATTAATTTAAATTGCTACTACTGGCAATTTTCTTTGTTTGGGAGTAAAGATACCGCATGAGGTTTTACTATTTCAAATTGCGCAGCATTTCTATTATCTTTTTACGAAAGTTGAACTTGATGCTGCTCATTCGTCAGTTCTACAACCGGCAGCATTAGCAAACAACAGCTGGGAAAGGACTAAATCTTGCGGTAACAGGTCCAAGCGTCGTAAGCTATGCTGTAAATCGGCTGAAAAGATATATACCATTACCGATAAATAAGTGCAGTGGTCAAAAACAAGACAGGGGTATAGTTACGAAACTTTTCTCAATTATTGTTGGCTACTTACAAAACTTACTGGAACTATGGGCACAAGTGCAATGATCATCATAAAAGGAATTACACGGAACAGATAGGTAGATAAAGAAAAATATAATTACTAATTTTACAATGATAAAAATTCAGTTTTTCGTCTGTAGTATTCACCAATGCGAAGTTTGGAATACCTAAAAATCAAAGGTATTTACTAAACAGGACAAATGCTAGCATATATTACACAATACGTCCGAGGTAGGCTAAAATTAATTTTACTTATATTATTATCCTCCTATCACGAGAAAGCGATCAAAGCGCTATAACGAGCTCGCTGAAAAGTTGCCGGCCATCTGCCTACCATACCAAGATGGGGGAATCCCGCTAAGAGCTAATCCCAACGACCATAGGTGGGCACAAATCGCTAATCCGCTAATTAGCGAAGCTAATTTTTTCATTAGCCGAGTAGCTGTTCAGTTAACGTTCAAAAATGTTAGCGGACTGGTTATCGAAGCTAATTTTTTCAGCCAATCCGTTAGAATAAGAATAGTTGCAACCGAGGTTTTAATTAGGAAAAGCCTTTAAGCTGCCATATTTGTGCCAGAAAAATATGTACGGGTAGGCCTACTCTTCTAGCTAGGCGTTTAGATCAAGCAAAAACAACTCCTTCAATGACATTATAATGCTGAGCTTGCGCAATCAATGTTTCGAGATGAAGGAGCTGAGAGGGATTAGCATACCTTTTCTAGGTACCAATAACCAAGTGTATTGCGACCTACTTACAACGTCAAAAACCATCAGTGAAAAGTAATTTCTGCCGGGTCAGATTGGATGCGTTTGGTCGTAGCCTAATGGGGGCCCGTTTTTTTTGGGTGGGTTTTGGGCCCCCATGAGGCTACGACCAAACGCATCTAATCTGACCCGGTAAAAATATCTTTTCGCCGATGGTTTTAGACGTAGTAAGTAGGTAGCAATATACTTCGTTATTGGTACCGAGAAAAGGTACGCTAACCCCTGTCAGCTGCCGGTCTATCAATCTTGCATTTCGAGAAGGAGCGATAGTCAGACATGGCCAGATTGGTCAGATTGACGCTTATTTTTGTAGGCCTACTGAGCTTATTTCCGTGCTCTAGCCTACTTATTTCGGCAATGTGCTTATTTCAGCACTGTGCTAATTTCACTGCCGAGTTTATTTCAATGCTGTAAGTTTTTTCAGGGTGCGCTTAAAACCTTGCCAATAGTACCGTGTTATTAAACAAACTTTTGGAAATTGCGTTGATACGATATTGTTTAGATTTGGCTGATCAACCGAAAAACGCGATATTAAAACGATTGCTACAAGTTACAAAGTTGATTTTTCGTTGTTTCTGTCTCAAATTATTATCTTATGATTAATTAGCGGACTAGCGTTAGCTTCCGCTAACGAAAAATTCATGTTATCGGATTAGGGTTAGCGAAGCTAATCTTTTTGATTATCGGATCAGCTGTAAGCGGAGCTAATTTCTGCGTTAGCTGTGCCCACCTATGCCAACGACACAGCAAGTAAACTTGCCGGCTTGTTCTCCAAACTGTCCCTTTATTGCTGAGTGTCAAGCAGGGAAGCTATGAACAGCAATTTTAAAGCCATTGGCTCGACCAGACTCTGAATCAAACCCGATTCTACAGCTCCAGAGGCAGACGCTCATTACCACTCGGCCATCTGAGAAGCAATGAAAATAAAACTATAATAACTAGTCTCATACGCACGTTCATAAGAAAAATCTCAAAACAGATGAAACCCTAGCTGCCTCGATAACGGTGATTTTGAATCATTACCGTAGGAATATAAAGCAATGACAGGGATGCCATTCAAGAAGAGGTTGGCCTACCCCAGGTAATACAATTTTGGTGACCTTTACAAGGATCTCCAATTGAGTCAACCGGTGGAAAGGAAGAAACTACAGGATTCGCACAATTTAATCACTATAGCCAATTGTTTTGCTATCATTCATGACAGATTTGACAATTACGAATAAAAAATCACCATCTAGTATCAAATATAAAAAATATAACTGTTGCAACTCACTCATTGTAATCAAAATCGATTTTTGAGTATTTAGCTTGTACCAAAGCCCAAATTCCCCAGAATAAATGCGAAGCCTAAAAAGGCGATGATTAAATAAATATAATCTGCAAGTGAGTATTTACTTACCAAAGCAAACTTGTTAACTTTTTTGTATAGGTCTTCAATTTCTTCTTGCAATATTTCATCTTTAACAGAGTTTTGTCGCCACGACGTTAGGTAGCAACGAAGCCACTTCATTTGAAATTTTTTATCGGGGTAGAGACTGTAATCAACCTCGTCTATGCCTGCGCAAAAATACTTATCAAAGCACACATCAAAACTATGAAATAAACCACTTTCCACCAGGGCTGCGAACTCAAACTCGGAAGAACTCGATCATTTTGCCGAACTAGAAACATCTTTTTTCTAAACTCGAACTTGAGTTCGCATAAAACTGTTCGAGTTCATTAGAATAATATTTAAACTGTTAAAAAGAAATAAAAGATCACTACAAAATACAGTTTGTTGTTCAAGTAGTCACAATCCGTGTAAATTGAAGTTATGATTTTACCAAAAAAACTGCATGTCGTTTATTTGTTCATGCATTTGCGACCTATAAAGTCGAGGGCTGCGAACTCGCTGAACTCGGTCATTTTCGCCGAACTCACCTGAACTCGAAAAATATAATTCTTAGAATTCGAACTTGCAAATATCTCTCGAACTCGGTTAAAAGTCAATCGAGTTCGCAGCCTTGCTTTCCACATCTACACAGAACTATTCCGCATGGCGGATTCGGCATTAAGACATCTTCTCGCTTATGTGTTTCTTCACCTTTGGTTAACAGGTGTGAATTTAAAGCCAACGTAATTTTTGGTTAACAGGTGTAAATTTAAAGCCAACGTAATCATGGGCTACCCTACGTGGCTAGTGTGCGAGTATTTGGCGTTTTGCTTAAGTCATTTGATTTAACATAGATCAATGCATTACCGCGGTTGCAAATTTTACGTAACACTGCACAGCCTGCAGGCTAGGCTGTTTTGCTTAAACTCAGACAGAGTAGGGAGTATTGGGTGAACTTTGCGATTGCTTTACTACGCTATCTCTTGTTTGAATTAGAGAAATAAATGTAAATGGGATAAACAGCGGCAATGACATTTGTTACATCGCTACGTGACTGATGTTAGAAATGTGTCAAGTCAACCAATATTTTAAAATGCAAAATCGATTTCGTGGCAGACATCATCAATCGGAAGAAGTTTTATTGCGATACGTAATATCTCTATCAATAAAATCAATATTGCAACTCAAAATAATAGTAACGAGTAAACAGATTTGGAAGTTTAGCCATTTTGATAAACTGCATTGATAATGTGTATAGCCTACCTGCGAATTCACAAAAATGATTCCCAATGTCATAAGCTTGGTAGTTGTATCCAGCATATTCGTAATCTATAAATTTTACTACTCCTAAAAAGAAAAAGAAAAAAATACGAATTCCATTATAAAGTGTTAAGTTTCAAGGTACCGGTATTGCTAAGTTTCAACTCTGGTTATGCTCCAGTAATGATTTAATTACTGGTAGCACACATAAATTTTCCAATTAAAGTTAATATTTCGTATTTTTTTATATTTTGTTGCATATTTATTCTCAAATCCCGAGAAAGCGATCAATGCGCTATATGAGCTCGCTTAGGAGTCGGTACACAACAACTGACCGCCAGGACAACTGACCACCAAAAACGCCTAATTTATTAACAAGAATTTTCGCCACGTGAGCAAATCCTGAACGAACGTAACCCGTCCCTAATTGAACCTAAGCCTAACCAACCCAAGGCCGCACCTAACCCTGGCCACATCTAATCCCAACCGAACCTTACTCAGCCAACCGAACCTAACTCTAATTAACCGAACCTAACCCTAATTAACCGAACCTAACCCTAATTAACCGAACCTAACCCCAATTAACCGAACCTAACTTTAATTAACCGAACCTAACTCTAATTAACCGAACTTAACTCCAACTAACCGAACCTAACCCTAACCGAACCTTACCCTAACCTAACTCTGACCAAACCTACTCCCCGCTGTGAGTCTGTTTTCAAGCCTTCTCAAATTATTCAGCGCACGAAGCATTTTCGCTACGATACAGCGCACGGAACTGTTTTTCGCGGTCAGTTGTCGCGGGGGTCAGTTTGCATGGCGGTCAGTTGACGGCGGTCAGTTGACTCGCGGTCAGTTGTCCGTGTTCGTTAGGAGTTGCCAGCAATCTGTTTCCCACACCAAGATGGGGGAATCCCGCTGAGTGCTTTTCCCAACGGCACAAGTAAACTTGCCGGCTTGTTCGCCACACTGTCCCTTTAATGCTGAGCATCAAGCAGGGAAGCTATGAATACCAATTATAAAGTCATTGGTTTGACCCGACTCGGAATCAAATCCAAGTCTACAGCTTTCGAGGCGGATGCTCTCACCACTTGGCCATCTGAGCTGTTTAATATCTTGCAATGAAAACAGTGAACATAAATGACAATTTTTTATATAAAAACTTGAACATAATGACAATTTTTTATAATGAAAACTTTCTATACAAAGGCGTAGTTGTATGTGATGGTGAAGAAAACAACCGCTTCAAGTAAACGAGCTTTTTTCCGGCGCATTAATCAATAGCCATGGACAGTGGCGTAGCCAGGTGCCCCCCCCCCCCTTACCCCTTTTGACGAAGCTTAATCTGAAGTGTAAGTACAACACTCTCATAAAATACCGTAAATTTTATTTCAAAATCTCCCTCATCTTTACCATTTTTTCATTTAAGACTATCTTTGCGCGATTTGAATTTCGATATAGTTTCTCCACAAAAAGCGTTGTTAAGCACTATTAGATCATATATTTAGGTATACGCATAAAGAAAAAGCAAGATTGTATCGCAAAAGGGCAATCGAATATGGCGAGCAAAAGGAAAGAAGGTTCAACTAAAAATTATTTTAGAAGAATACGGACTTTTTCGTTGTGTTTGTTGTTCTATGTGTTTCTTGTTCGTGCATACCATTCGGTGACAAAATCGTTGCAATTTCTTAATTATATAATGTCGTGCAGAAGGCAGTTTCATTAGTATTAGGGTAGCAATTAGGGAACTTAAGGATTGCCTGCCTAGGCCTACAGTAAATAATTAACTCCATATTCATCCGTGAACAAAATAAATAAATACCAATAACTTGAGGCAAAAATCGAATACGGGAAGCAGAGTCTGCGGCAGAGCAGTTGGTTTTGGGCGGCCAAGCATTTGTCAGGGGGGGGGGGGGTAAAATTAAGCACAAAAGCCGCTGTCTTCAAATAAAAAAGCTTGTTATTGTTGACTGGGGGGCTAGGCCCCCATGCCTCCCTTTGGCACCGGCCCTGACGGAAAGACAGCGTAAGCCTAAGGTTTTGGCCTGAGCAGATCATGTTTTTGAAGTTCTTGTACCGGTACGTCAAATTCATTACAGACAGTAAATTACAAGACAATCTAAAAATTTACGTACTTATACACAATATACATTACACAGCAAATGTTGCCTAGTAAACTATTATTAAACAGGTCAAAGTAGCACTACCGATCGAAAGCCATGGCATGTAACTAACCTTCTTCAATCAAAATACTGCAACGATAGTATTGTTTTAGCAGGAAAAAAAGCTTTCCCACAACATACGGGAAAAAAACAAATCATTGAATTAATACGGGAAAATAGCAAAATATTACATTAACTACCTGTTTTTGCGTTTACTATAACATTGTGAAGCAGAATATCATTATGGCAAAAAACAACTGGAGAATTCAAAGGTTTTAAGCATTTTTCCATCTCTTCCACTTCACGATAAAGCTCATCTTTCTGTTCTGATGTGGATTTCCTAGGGCAACAAAAACGAAACGTTAGTGACTGATAACTGCTGCTCAAATAACTTTATAAACACAGAAATACAAACCACAGTATTTTCATGGTACTAATATGAAATATAAGCTGTAATTAAAACTACGAGAAAAAACTATTAAACCATAGCGACTTACTCTGATGGAGGAAATATCAGGTCCAAAAAACAAGGAATTTGCTTGAATAGCTTTGGTTCAGGAGGAGCATCTCCCACAAACGGAATTAAATGCATCTTCGCAAGTTCCGCTGTTAATGGGCTGCATCAGGATATATGAAAATATTATTATACCAATCCAGAAAATGAATTAAAAATCTGCAATTTAAAAATCTTCTAATAAACAATATGCTATTAAAAAACACATCGTTAATTCGGTAATCTAGAAAATAAGTAGTCTTGAAGGATTTTTTCCTATATTTACTCAGATAGTTTGTTCTACAACATACTAAATCACAGACATCTCATGCATATGGTTGTTGTGAATCATATACTCTCATAATATTCAAATTTTTTAAAACATACAAGGCTGAACACTGCTAACTATTATGTCAAACAGCATAAAAAGCATTCTTACATGTAAATATCAGGAGATTTTACGCCTTCTTTTGTGATTGTGTCACCCTGTATGTACTCATAACACAACCCGTTGTTAAATATGCAGTAAAGAGATGGAGCACACTTGTGTCTGTGAAGCAATTCAAATGATTTCACCTACAAAAAAATTACTAATTGAGCCAAGCGTATGAAATTTTTTTATCAAACTCATATACCAGTATCACAGCGAACAAGATTAACTAAAAGATAAAAGCAGATAGAGCGAAAATCACACACATCTAAAATTCTTTAGTCTTCGTTCCCCCAAATATCAGATAAGAATTAGATTCAATTAGAATTTTGTACATCATGTTAGCACTAAAGTGGGTAAACTATCCCATTATAATATATATAATTGAGTTGCATCCGACAAGGCAAAATCACCTCTTCAACTCTTTGAAGAAATAAATCTGTTCCTTTTCCATTAACTCGGACCAAAATCATGGTAGATTTATCTTGAGAGTAGTAAAATCCATACATTTTGTTTGTGATGCCATTGTTAAAAATCTACAAAATAACTAAATCTGAACATTAATATCACTAAAGTCACCGTTACAATACAACAAGATCAGGAATAACGTCTAGTATCAGCCCCAGGTTCGGTTAGGGTCAGGTTTGGTTAGGATTAGGGTTAAATTTAGAACTAGGGTTTGATTTAGTTACAACCCTAAACCCTAACCGAACCTAATCCTCACCAAACCTGGGGGCTGATTCTAGACGTTACCCCAAGATCAGAACCCAATAGACAGCTATCAGTACATACGGATTTATGGTAGACCTACCAGTTTAAAAGAAACTGCAATCAGACACAATGACAAGTGCCAATTATTACATTAAACAAGCACCATTTTATTAAGAAATGCTGGCCAAAGCTAAATTGTGCTTATCTCTCAGTTCTGTGTAAGAGTAGAGAAATATAAATTACATACACAACAACTGCAGCACTCAAGCTAAGTGAAGCATTTAAGACATATACCACACCAACGTTAAGTATTAAAACCAACTTAAGGGCTCTGTTATCATATTCTTTCCAGTACTTTTAAACATTTACAGTTGAAATACAATTACTCTACTGCCAACAGTTGCTCTGAGCTAACAAATAGCAATACATTACCATTTCAAATGTAAAATCCAAATTTGAAATACTAAAATCTAGATTAATCACGATTGATATTCCCGATTGGCCATTGACATGGTTGTCTCACAATGTCACAATTGCATACACACTATTAGATTGTTCACATTCCTCAAGACTATGCTCTCATAAAATTTTAACAAGCGCAAACCAACCCAACTTTAAACTTAATAAAAATTTGCTCAGAGTTTTTCAAAAGTTAAAGAAAATTTTATCCAAGTTTTTTCCAGCAAATTGGAGTTTCGCAGAGTACCGTATTTTTTGTATTTGTTGCATATCATATTTATCCTCCGATTACAAATAAGCAATCAAAGAGCTATAACAAGCTTGCTTAGAAGTTACGAGCCATCTCTGCCATTTTCAGAAGAACACAACGTGAATTATTTTGTAGTAAATTAACATTTTGTTTTTGATTGTTTTGCCAGTGTTATGCAATAAGTGCGATTACTGGATTATTGCACATGCCCAAGCTTTTCCTGACATTGTTTTGCCAACGTTATGCAACAACTGCGATCATTACGCATGCCAAAATATGTTGCGTTTTTTCTGGAAAATTGGGAACAATAAAACAGGACGTTGTGTTTTTCCCTATCATTTTGCAAATAATTCAAAAACTACCTGCGATAAAAATTTGATTTTCACGCATAATGAAAAATAGAGGCTAAACAGTAAATTTATGCAATAAAAAAAAAACATAGAAAATTTGGGGCTTGTTTGAATAAAGCCGTGGTTCGGGGTTAGGCCCTAACCCTACTAATTACTCACTAGCGCCCCTAGCGGTCTTTGTGCTCGTGATATATCCACCTGTTATAAGATGTGGCTTAATTCAAAGCTCCGAAAATTTGGCCGCGTTGCATTCTTCCTGTAAACGGCAGATCTGTTTACCACAACATGATGGAGGAATCCCACTACGTGCCTTTCCCAACGGCACAAGTACAGAGCAGTCTTAACTTGCCGGTTTGTTTTCCACACTGTCCCTTCAATGTTAATGCAGAGCATCAAGCAGGGTAGCTGTGAATACCAATTTTAAAGTTTCTGGTTTGACCTGACTCAAAATCAAACCAGAGTTTACAGCTCCAGGGGCAGACGCTCTAACCACTTCGCCATCTGACCTGTCAATCACTGTTCCCTTTAAGTTTTTAGCAAGTGCGAATTTGCCCAAACAGAAATTATAATAAAAATTTCGCCCGAAACTTTAGGGGGTTAAAGAAAGATTGATCCAATTTATGTCTCAAAGTTGTGTATCCAGAATAAAAAATGTTTACTTTGCATCGAAATATTGAACACTTTGATATAAATTCGGCTAAAAATCACAATTCCAGATGGCAGGCTGATAAAAAAATCATAAAATTTTGCCCAAAATTTCTCATCTTTCTCAAATTTTGCATCATAGAGGGCATTGGTACAGTACAGCAGAACAGTGCCACCGATTACTCTTACCGGTACCGGTATTTGATAACAAACATTATCAATCAATCACCTTTTTTTTTGTGTGAACTAAAAAGAAAACAACTGCAAAAATAAAACACAACGTAATGTTGTCAAACAATAAAACATACACTATGGAGACTACGAAAGACCTTGCAGTCATCAACTAAAGCAGCCACCATCAAAGTTATTTTAATCGTAGAATTTTTTTTAAAGCCTTTCAAAAATTACTAAATGAGAAAAAAAAGTTTTGATTCGTAATTTGAGCAGCAAAGCGAACAAATCAATACAAGAAAGAGTGGATTTAATTCATTCTGTATCAATATATGTTTTTAGAAAGTATTGTTTGTATTTTTTCTTGAAAGCTGACATCGGTAAATTTTTTATTTCATCAGGAATGGCATTCCATGTTTTTGCTTCGACATATTTTAGACTGTGTTGAAGTTTCGCTGTTTTAAAACAAGGAATTGACAAAGAAAGTTTTTGTAAGGCGAGCCTGGTGGTCCTGGAAGAAAAACTTCGTGTTGGTGTGAAAAAATTCATTATTTCTATTGGAAGATTGTCACTGAAATATCTTTAAATAAGATATTCTACTTCTACTTTATATAAATCTTGTAATTTTAAAATACCTAGCTTTTAAAAATGCTTAGTTGCACTATCAAATAAGTTTGCCCCCGATATGATTTTTACTGCTTTTTTCTGAATTTTGTAAAGTATGTCTATGTAGGTTTTGTATGATGAGCCCGATACTTCTTTCGTATACATGAACTTTTGATGTGTTTTTAATGCTGATTTGCTAGCTTCAATTGCTACCCAGGGTGGACGACGAGGACGTTCAGCATTTCCCACCCAGTCGATACTAATAACCTATAAAGGAGGAAAGGGTGGATCAATGAGTAGTGTAGGCTCAGCCAGGTTTTGAAAGGAATAAGATGTTTTATTTTAGATATGACACCAACTGCACGAGAAGCCTTGCTTGCAACGTATTTAATATGATTATGGAAATTTAGATCAGAATCAATGAATATTCCAAGGTATTTAACGACCTTTGCTGGTGAAATCAAGCAATTGTTGTAATGTGCATCAATATTTATCGGTTTGGGAGTTTTTTTTAGAAGGTATAACTAATAACTGTGATCTGTTTGGATTAACAGCGAGTTTGTTTGAAGCTGTCCATTCTTTAATAGCTTCCGAATCTTGCGTGATAGCAAGTTTATATGATGCTATACTGTTTGCACTAAGGGTCACGCATGCATCATCAGCAAATAATTCTACTGATGAGTTAATCGCTTTGGGTAGATCGCTTATATATGTATTAAACAGTAACGGACCAAGTATAGAACCTTGTGGAACTCCACAGGTGATCTGTTTGCAGTCTGATCTCATTGAATCAACCTCAACCAACTGTTTTCTAGCAGAAAAATACGAAACCAGCAAATCATGAGCTGGTCCACTTATTCCATATTGATTTAATTTTGACAGAAGGATATCATGATTAACGGTATTAAATGCTTTTTTCAGATCTAAAAACAATAAAGTCGAGTGCTGGTTTTCATTAATTTTATCAAAAGAATTACCGGTAGTTATACTGTCAATGAGGGCATGCTCTGTGGATATGTTGTTCCGAAATCTGTATTGGGTGGGACATAGAACACCATGTTTGTCAAAAAACCTAGTCAAACGCTTATGGATCACTTTCTCAAGAATTTTTGATACACTTGGTAGAATCGAAATGGGTCTGTAATTGTTGAGTGCAGCTTTGTCTCCAGATTTATGCACAGGGGTAACTTTGGCTATTTCGCAGCTGCCTGGAAACACTCCATGAACCAAACCAAAATTAAAGAAGATTGAAAACCAGTGCGATAAAGTGGTTGATGCAGCTTTAATAAAAAAGATGTGCAGGTGGTCATGCCCCATGGCTTTATTTATACTAAGGTTTTTAATTATTGAGCTGATTTCGTGATGGAAGGTTGGTTTCAGAAAAATCGACGATACAACTTGATTGCTTAGAAAATTTTTAGACGAATCTGCATGTGTTGATGTTAGTATTTTAGCTAGATTATTACCTATGGAACAAAAATATTTATTAAATTTATTAACAATTGTCTGTTGTTCTTCTAATTTTACAATAAAAGCAGTATTAATACAATTTGGCAAATTAGACACAGAATTATGTTTTGATGGTAGTAGGCTTCTTAAAATTTTCCATGTGTTTCTAGCATCACTTTTGTACTTATCAAACTCATCAGCATAATATTTCTTTTTAGAGATGAGTATATAAGTCTTAAAGAGTTTGATTTTTTCCTTATCATGAGGGAGGTAATGCAATTTTAACATTTTATTTTTATGACGAATGGAAACTAGTATACCTGTCGTAATCCATGGCTTGCTTTTTAAATTTTGATGTTTGCGAGAGAATCGTTTCAGAGGTGCATGTTGATCGATTGTTTTGTTAATGATTTCAAAAAACTTGTAGTAGCTTGTATTGAAGTTACTTACATCTAACACAGGTTCATTCTCAAAGTGCATCTCCAGCTGAGAGACCAACTCTTCATTAAAATTTTCACTACTAAATCTAGATTTGTCTCGGTATAATCTGAATTGCTGATTGTTGCGTTTCTTTGTTGTGTTAAGAGAAGCCCAGCATCACTCACTTTGCAAAAAATTGGAAAGTGATCGAAGAGATCTGACCTTATCACACCGGCATGTACAGAGTGGCTGACATCACTGGTAAAAATATGGTCCATTATTGTTGCTGAAGATTTTGTTATGCGAGTGGGGATGTTAATTAATGATAAACCACCACTACATGATAAGGAGTTAAGCAGGTCTGCAATTGCAGTTGAACTATTTACATTTGCAAAATCAATATTGCTATCTCCCAAAAAGTAATAAGTCTCTTTTCTACAGTTAAGATCGCTGAGATAACTTGTAAGCTCTTCCACAAAAGCTCTGCAATTAGGTCGTGGATGCTAATACATACCGGTAATGCGTGTCGCCTACGTTTAGTTTTTTTGATTGAAGCTTGGTAAGAGTTAACTCAACGTCTAGACTTTCACAATCAGTGAGTTTTACTTGATTAGGTCTTATGCGGAATTGGTACTTATCACAAATATATATGGCAACTCCTCCTGCATTTGCAGAAGAATTAAAATTTAAGGAATTGTACTGGTATTCTGTTAACAATATGTTACCAGATACTTCTTTTGTTTTAGTTTTAGTGATACATATGACATCTGGATGTGTATTGAGTGAAAGTAAAATATCGTGCAATGAGTCAAAGTTTTTATACATGAGATCAAATATTAATGTGCAAAAACAGTAAGGAATCATAACATAAGGAACATAAGGAATCAACCATATTAACAGATTAATGTTCGCTTTGCTACAGAAATCACCTAATCATCAACAGTGTTCCCTCTAGAGCATGGCTCGTCAACGGGGGTGATTTTGGCCTTTATAGGGGCGATTGTAACAATTGCTGAAATTGGGGGGCGATTTTGCTTGTGAGGGGGGCGATTTTAGAATAGCCAACATGCAACAACATATTATGCAATAATCTTCCGAAAAAAGCTCTGTGGATGCTCTTCACCTGCTTGTAATGAAAAATGGAGCACTGCGGACGTGAAGACCAGCATAGGTGCACGCAGAGGGGTGGCACAGTGCCATACCCCCCTCTTTGGCCCTGTAATAAGGAGCTAAAACCCAACTTTCAGTCTATAATTTCTCAAATAAATAATGGTTGCAGCCTCCTTTCACTTATTTTAGCCAAGCTCCTGCTTTTAGACATAAACTGTGAAAATATTTTTGCATTGTCCATAGTGACTGCACTCACTGCATGCCTTTTCTCGGATAAAAGTGTGTTAAAATGACTATTTTTTTAATGTGAAAAGTGTAAAAATTTGTTGGCGGCTGAGAGCTACGCCCCCAGACCACCTTGACCTCCGGCGACTGGGGGTTTCACCCCACTCGCCTGGTTGTGGCCCCCCTCTTTGCAAATCCTGGGTGCGCCACTGATGAAAACCTTTTTTTTGCTCTTCACTAGGTTTTAGTGGAAAAATACATCAATGCGCTCAGGGGGCGATTTTGTCCCACATTTTCCAGAAAGGGGTGATTGTGCAAAAAAGATTGAAGATCCCTGCTCTAGAGTGAGGAATTTGAAAAAAATGCGAAATTTATGGGCAAATTTTACTGATTTTAAACCAGAGACTAGTATTACAAAAGGCAGAGGCTAAGGTTATGTGACCATAACTTTTGTTTTCTGAATTCAAAGTTACGTGACAAGCAATTTCATTCTATTTCTAGTCCATTTCTTTTCTATTCTATTATCTTCACGAACCTGATTGTTAACCCCAGGTCACACAAATCCGAATCGAACTGATCCGAACTGAAGCCAGCGAAACGAACCAAAACCGCAACGGGAATCGAACCCAAAACTTGTGCAGCGCTTCCTATTATAAGCAGCGCTCTATCCACTGAGCTATCGAGAAGTCATGGCGATCAAGCGCAAAATGGCACTTATAAGCTGATGCTCGTCACACGACTCTCACGTAACTTTGTATTCAGAAAACAAAAGTTACAATTACGTAACCTTAGCGGCTGCCATTATAAAATGCAAAAGGAAATGTGTTGGGGCAAATCCTTGAGGGAACACTGCTCATCCATATCATAATACTTACATGGGACCACATCAGTCACTCTGTACTACAACCTCATGCAAATTCTCACGAGTGTTTTGTAAGGTAGTGTCTATTTTGCCGTCAACAGCAAAATAGCTTTTAGATCTATATTGCCGTAATTGACGTCGTGGGTTTTTAAGCGATTCAGTGCTAGTTTGTGATGACTTCTCAATAGCCTGTAGCTCAGTGGATAGAGTGCAGCGTATAATGGGAAGCGCTGTACTAGTTTTGGGTTCAATTCTCATCGCGACTTCGATTCGTTTTGCTTTGGTGGCTTCGATTTGATTCGGATTTGTGTGACCTGGGATTAACAATCGGATTCGTGAAAACATTAGAATAGAATAAGATGTAATATTCAAGTGACATGGGGTTATGTAGCAATTGCCAGTAACTTTGCCACACTTTCATACATCGAAAATTTACATTGCCTACACCGAAACAAGACTTTAAATTCCCGGTAGCCGTAAAAAAATTTATCAAGCTTTTCGAGTTACTTGGTAACTTCGCCACATAATCTGATAATTGAAACTGTGGGGTAAGATGTAGGGAGATAGGTGTGGGAGAGTGCATGGGGTGAATAAGGAAGTGTGTTGGGGTGTAGAAGGAGGTCAGGGGAGCTGTGGGAAGAGATATGGGGGGTGTGGGGGGAGATGTAGGGAAATGTGTTGGGGCATGGGGGGAGGTAAGGAAAGATATGTGGGGAGTGGAGAAGTGTGGGGAGGGTGTGGGAAAGTGAATGGGGTGAGTGGGGAAGTGTGTTGGCGTGTGGGGAAAGGATGTGGGGAGGGTAATGGGGAAGATGTAGGAAAATAAGTTGAGGTGTGGGGCCCCAATACACTTTTAATTCCCCATATTTCCCTATCCTCACTTTTCCCTACATCTCCCCTTACCCCCCCCCCCCCACACCCCATCACACTTTTCTACACCTCTTTTTATACCTCTTCCCACATCCCTCCTTCCTCCCCCTACACCTCAACACATTTTCCTACTATCCCCACATCTCCCTTCACCTTCTCAAAGTGTGGCGAAGTTACCATGTGGCGAAGTTACTTGCAACCTATGTAGCTACAACAAAATAGACCTAAAAGCTATTATGCAGTTAACAGCAAAATAGACACTGCCATTTTGAAATCCTGCCGTAACTGAAAGTCAAATAATTGAGTGGCTGCTTGACATAAGTTCAAACCATTCACAGATCAAGAACATTTTCTACTCCCATTTTAACTACCAGTAATGTTTAGCGCCAATCTAATTACCAAATACTACTAATTACAAGGGTTTTGCCAGAGTTCTATTCTGGCCTTGAGAACAATCAGGGTCGATTAAGTACCGGTAGCATCTTAAACACCTTAATCTGTTAATTTACCAGTAACTAAAACAGTAAAATGTACGATAATTTCCCAATTAGCAATCTAAAATAAATAGACAAAAATTCCTGAAATTTTTCACTAGGAAACAGGGCTTAGGTTAGGCCTACATGCACCAGTATTTCATAAAACACTTAGCATATTGTTGTACCTTGTGAGAAATGTCTTTGCTGCTCCAGTCAGGTCTAACCAGTTTTACAATTTCCAATGCACCTGCCCATGAAGAGTCCAAGTCTACCGTTACATTGACTTTCAATAGGCTACCAGTATTCATTTTGCAAAAAAGTATACCGGTAACTCTCACGGTTTCGCCTATACTGCTATCAGGCTCTACCAGTGCATCGGGACTCGGCGCTGCTGCCGCTGCATGCATAACCAATGCTGCCACATCAAATTTTTAAAAATCACAAGATTTTTGAAAAAAAATCACAAGATTTGGACTCAAAATCACAAGTTTATAAAACTGTCACGAATACCTTTGAGGAGTCATACAGCTAACTCAGGTTTTAATGACATTAAAAAGACGAAATTAACTCAAATATCTGCAACATAAATATCGTAAGGTTACACTGTAAGAAATTAATACAACTCTAAATGCATAGCCCAACTAAACTTCTGACATAAAACTGAAGAGTACACTGTACAGTCTTAACTCAAACGTCTCGAATGAGTACAACTGGCAAACAATTACGCAGATAGCAAGCGCCAGCCAATCATGACAAAATCGACGCCGCAAGCACAAATTAGGTATTACTTGTAAATCTCTTAACTGAGTGAGATGGTACAAGGCGTCACCTAACGGATAATAATTAACAATAAATTTCGCCACAAAAACCAAACTTTTACTGACTTTTACTGCCAAATTGAGGTCTGTTATCACATCTAAATCAACAGTTATGACTTTTGAACTACATACACTTTGTAAAAGAAAGCTATAATGAGTTTGTTTCTAATGCTGAACTCCAAAAAAATTAAATGATTACTCAGTCACAAATTTTCACTTATTAGAGGTGATTAGCTTAAAAAGCAAACGCTACCAACAACTTAAAACAACTAATTTTATGTAAGCCTAGTAACTTTAGGTTGATAAAACGTGAGACATTAAAATTAACAGATAAAACAATTTCAAAAGCTTAACAAAACACTAATCGCAATGCACAATATCAAAGAAAAAACAAGCACACTACACGATAATTTCAGATAAAATTGCAATCATGCTTAACAACAGTGAAAATGAACACGAACTTGTAAAAGGTACAATTCAAAATTCAGATTGAACGCAACTTTAATGGCATAGCAAAACGAAATGCCACTTGGATAAAAAAATACCGCATACACAACTGATGATGATCATGATTTCTTCATCTTTACCCTCCTATCACGAGAAAGTGGCGGTGGTGCTATGCGTAGGACGAATCCAGACTCGCCAAGGAGTTGCCTTTGTTTCCAAGTTTTTTGCTTGAACTTCCTGTGACTTCTTTAATTTGCTGCTTGCCAGATTCCACCAAACAGAGATAATCATTGTGATACATCTTATCCAACGACGCAACAACGAGACTAGGTTGGGAGTTGAACCATTGCCCTTGCGATTATGGTTGATGTAAAAACAACGCTTCGAACCACTGCGCCACGCTGCCGACTTCTACAAAACACCAGCTTGTCACTGAATGTGACATCAGAGTTTTCTTTATTAGAGTTGTCCGACTCTATCACGTGATTTCGTTTTTACGCATGAGTACTTATAGATCGATTTCAGCAGACTACAGTCAGCTTGCATTGTGAAAAGTGACTAAAGCCTTCAAACGCCGGAGTTAAGCTAACGAATTAGCTAAATTTAATTTCAATTACGTGAAGGATAGTTTTACAGACATTTGCAAGAGAATTTTTAGTGATATGTAGCCTAGTTAGCAAAAACTGATTTAAATAACGTGAAGGATAGTTTTAGTGATTAGGTAGTCTATATAGCTGTACATTAGCATGGGTTACTAAGACACCCTTTGTTGGACACAAACTGCATTTAGTGATAGACTAGAGTTCCAGTCTAAATGTCATTTCACATCGAAATTGATTTCTATCATTAAAACTTTTGGAGTAATATTTTCAGGAATTTGATCCAAATTAAATTCGACATTTTTCTGAATGCAAAATATTTTACATTAATTGTCTTTTGATTTTTTATTAGACCTTAGCTGTAAAAATAACCATTAAAGCTTATGGATCTTATTGAAAGCAGGGAAAGTAGGGGACCTATCGTACAAGTTTTACTGAATTCAATTTTTTGTCCAACTGGTTGGACAATGTATTAGGCCAAATGCTTTTTAGTTTGTTGGACTTAGTTGTAACGACATCGCTATCGATGCGGGAGGTCTGGGGTTCGCGCCCTGGGCCGGTCAAATCGGACAAAGTATCGCCAGGGACTCGTCACCGCGCTGTTTTCTTCGAACTTTGAAGCTGAGTTGCCTGGGCGATCAGCGGCGGAAGCGGGTCCCGCTATACTTGTTACACCCTTTGGCGGAATACCGCGAGTATAATGACGGCTTGATTTTTTTGGATTTTATTTTGTGATGAAACTCTTCTGTACCAAAACGAAAAAATTCGAAATGCTCACGGTAAATTTATTTGCAGTTAAAAAATGTCACTCGAACGTCCACACGGGGATCTTTTGTCAATAAAGTGGTAACCTTCCGACCGCTACATGATTAAGCGATTTAAAGTAATTGCAAATGTCTCTTAAAAATTGTTGCGGTAATCGGAAAACGAACGAATGTTTATTCATATGAAACGAATGTTGAAATCTTAATAGTAGACTCGCTTAACCACCAGTGCACAGAGATGGGCATTTATCGGTGATATAGTTTTGATTTGTTGATTACCGATATCGCTTTTGTAGTACATTTTGTTATCGCCGATGAATTATCGAGATAAACGATTCTTCATGCACACAGTGTTCAAAGTTAGTCAGGTGGTGCTGTGGAAAAATACGCAGTGTTCATAAAGTCTTGTTGCGATTTAAAAAAATGTCTCTTTGTTTTGTTGCCACGGCAGAGTTCGTGAACTGCTTTCTTTTCTTAAAAATCTGCTTACTTAAAAACTCCAAAAAAGCTTCGTCAAACACATCGAAAATTTAATGCAACATATATCGGAAGAATTTATCGATTACCGATATCACTTCAAGAAATTGAAATTTACCGATTATAATCGGTATCGCCCAGGGATTTTTTGAAATTATCGGTTATCGTTATTGCTTAAGTACAGAAAATTTTAGCCTATCGTGCCCATCACTGCCAGTGCAAATGAAAAATTAGCCAAGTATTTTGAACAATAGGTTATCAGTACGGAACATCAGAATAGCTTTGAAATAGCTGTTTTCGCCAGGGAGTCGAATCGTTTAATTTGTACGGTTCAGAATTGGTTTGGGTTCAACAGCGGTTTCAAATTTCGGTTCAGTTCTGGTTAAGGTTCAGATAAATTGAAACGCTCTGGTTTGGGTTCGCTCCAGTAAAAAATATTTCAAACCGGTTTATAAAGTTCCGGTTCAAGTTCGCAGTTAAAAATGGTATAATTCTAGTAACATATTTTAAAAAATGAAACGTACAAAGCAATTTTTCTTCGCATTGACAGGCCACTATAATGCATAAAATACTAGTGGTAAAGCTAGTTTCGAGATAATTAAATTGCTACTAGGCTATGCTCCGACGCCGGCGGCTTAGTCTTTGATAAAGAAACATATCTTCACATTGACGGGCCAATGCACAGCTTGTAGTGCTGTGCAAGTACTGTATTTCTTTAAATATAAGCCACCTTCAAAGTGTCAGTCGGTTACGCCGATCAAAGTGACGCGTATGAGCTCACGGAGCGAGCCGCTTTTTTAATCGGTTCGATTAAGGTTCGCAAGTACTCAAATTATTCGGTTCAGTTCCGGTTCGCTCTTTGAAAGTTTGAAAAATACGGTTCAGGTTCGACCAAATTAGCGTAAAACCGGTTGATAAAACTTCGGTTCGACTCCCTGGTTTTCGCATTTGGAAAAACCTCTATCATAAATACTCTCGATAGCTTTGAAAAAAGCTGTTGTATACCAGAAATTTTTTGTGACGCGCTCGTCAAATATTAATAATGTGTGCTGTGCAAGCTTCCAAAGATCTCAAATTATCCAGCGCAATTTTTTTTCTTTTAACTAAAAAAATCGACATTAAGGCTCAAAATTTGAAACTAACCTACTTTGTGCAGAAAAAACTGCTCGGGTAGCGTTACTTTATGCTGAAAATACTCGTTATCGAAAATGCTAGGCTTATTCGTTATCGAAAAAGCTGCTCGTGTAAAAGTCTACTGTTACTTTCTTTTACACCACTGCGTATTAGCCTACCTGCGTTAAGCATTTTTTGCTAAATATGCTAAGAAAAGTAGTGGCGAAATATCAAGGTAGGCTATAAGTTTGCTTTTCTTTGGCGCAGTAGCAGAGCATTGCTAGTTGTTGGCACTAAGTTTTTAAAAACAAATTCGTGCATTTCATGTTATGATTTCAAAGCAAATAAAAAAAAACAATGCTGCTGCAAGCTACAAGACTGGATTCAGACTTCCAGAGTTGCCGGATTGCTGCATTCTTATGCTGCTGCTGCTATTGTATCTTAAGCACTGCGACGTTTCTGTGAGACAATTGATCTATTAGTATTGAAGCGTAACCATTATAATAAAGAAACAAAAATGAGAAAGAGTCGGACAACTCTTATAGAGAAAACTCTGGTGACATATTCACAAAATAGTGGTGTAAGCTGTAGGTAAAACCGCAATTATCAGAATATGCTCAAAACAGCAGTAACTTTTTACCAAAAATCCACCTCTAAACGGTATTGCTAAAACCTGCAGAAGTGCAAAAACCGCCCTCGCAAGTGAGTTATAGGAGCACGAGGACCACTAGCTGACTAGTGAGTTACTACTAAGAGTTATAGTTGAGGGTTAGAGCCCTTAGTAATAATAATATAATAATAACACACTTCTATCGCGCTGCACCCATTTTACACAAAGGCTCGCAGTGCTTTAATCTAAATATTCCAAAGAAAAAAGATGTGTTTTTGAATTATTTTTGAAAACTGCTGTACTGTCCGATTGTTGCAGGTTTTCGGGTAAAATATTCCACAAGTCTGCTGCTGCTCCAGCGAAACAGCGATCACCATGACACTTGTTTTAATGAAAGGCTTCTGCAGAAGTAATTTTGACGAATTTCTGAGTTATCGAGTGGGCTTTGAAATTTGGGATTAGAGTTTTTCAATTAAGTAGTTTGTATGTGCTAAGCCATACAAAGTAACAACTCACTTGCGCCCCTAGCGGTCCTTGTGCTAAGCCATGATTGATCAAGTAGTTTGTAGGTGCTAAGCCAAGCAAAGTAACAACTCACTTGCGCCCCTAGCGGTCCTTGTGCTCCTAACTCACTTGCAAGGGCGGTTCTTGTGCTCCTGCAGGTTTTAGCACCTCTAAATTCAGATTTAACACTAACTTCACTTAGACACTAAGCCCACAGCTAACACTTTTCTTCGCTGTTCAGTTCCCTTCACAGATAATATTACGTACTGTAACAGGTTACCTGTACCAGTATTAGCACCACACATTCCAAAGTCGATCTGCTGTAGATATTAGGCTGGACTATAATTACAGATTAGTAGGTCTATCGGCACCAGGCATGAGGCATCTATGGCCATGCTAAAGAAGGGCTATATAATAATGTCATCGGCTAATCGGTATATTTGCACGGATGAAAGTCATGACTCCATGAGTCATCACACCTGACACCAACCTAACGAGTGACGAGCCTTATGCGTGTTACCAGGGTCTGTTTTGCTTTTATGATTTCGCATTCCGAATCCGATGTGTTAATGTCGTGATCAAATGATATTGCCATGTATAAACAAAAAATTGTTTTTATGCCGAGTTGGAAACGTTTTATTTATTGAAACATCCGATTTAAGCATTTTTTCTTGAAATACCGACCAAACATTGTTTCAATGAAAAATCACAAGATTATGCCCAAAATTCACAAGATCACAAGATCGAAATCAAAATCACAAGATCTTGTGGAAAATCACAAGGCGTGGCACCACTGTGCATAACGCGGCTTCAGAGATAGAGATGTCCAGATTTTACTTTTTAAAATCCCAATCCGATCCAAATCCGTAAGCTTGAATCCATAACGAAATCCTAATCCTAAATTTCGTAAGCACAAATAATGCAAAATCGAGAAATTAACCAAGATATGATTTGTGTTGAATTCGGTAATTTCTTTACCATTTTAGCTGGTTTTATGCACTTGTAGCACCTACCGGTACGTGCTCCACTAGCCTGGAATTAACCTCAGGATAAAATGAAAATAATGCACCGATCGATGTGAAGTTAACGTTACTAGCGGTTGCATCGTTGTTTACGCGCTTTCTGGTTTGGGTCACTGAAAATTAACCATGTGCTTTTCGTTGGCTCTTGCAGGAATCAGTTTAAGCATTGTTTACTGTTTCTAATGATTATTTTGAACTACAAGAAGTTGGAACAAGTCTATAATTCCATAGGTGAATTTCCACTGAAGTTGATTGCCGAACAGCACAAGCTAAAGCCTAAAGGTTCAACTAGACTAGTTCCCCATTTGAAGTTGAAGGATAAAACAACATCTGGTTTTAAACACTATTCAGTCGCGAGTGTCAGTCTTTGTTTGAAGTTGGTAAGTCATTTCAACGCATTTGGACTGTCTCAACTGAACTTTGTGAATGCTAGTGGCTGTTTGGCTTATACATTCTACGGTATATATGCTCAACCCAGCATTGCAGGGCCTATACCCGTCAGCAGCCGCTACACACTTTATGGCGATTGACTCAAGTCCAAATCCGCAAGGCAAAAATCTTTAAAATCCTAATCCGGACCAAATCCGGTGAAATTTCTAACATTCGGTCCAATTAAATTCAAATCCAAATCTGTGGACATCTCTGTTTGGCTGCTGGTAGGACGGCGGACTCGAGCGCACTGTAATATTTTTGATTCTGCATCCGATTTGATCCAACTCCAAAACAACAGGCTACAGTCAGAATCCAACACAGTCTAAAGCAAAACAAAAAGAGCATGCCAGTAAAAATGTTTCGGTATGGAAAAGCGACAATAGTCAAAAAAATTGATATAAAACCACTGACTACAAAACCAATTATTTTTCGCATAACATAGGGGGATTTGGTCCAGCTCCAGTACGGTCCGACCCAAAGCTGCCCGAATTCGTCCGAATCCAGATTTGATTCATGTTCATTTCTGTGGCCTGGTAGACAGTTACTCTGTCCACATGTCCAATTAAAATGGTTCCAGAAGCCCACGGGCTTTTCTGCGTCATAATCAAATTTTTAATGTCGCAATTTAAAAACGTGATTAACTGATAATGACATTAAAATATTAATTGTGATGCAAAAAGCTAGTGGGCCTTTGGTCCACTTAAATTTGCCTTGTGGACAGGGTAACTGTTACCAGTTTTGTAAGACTAGAATCAGCTGATATAGACTTCAAAATCCGATAAAATCTACTGCGATGCATGGATTGTGACTATAGTGGCCCGGAATAAAAGCTGTTGCGGCCAGAAGATTGTGGCCACCGTTCGGCAATTAGCTCTTCAGCAATCAAAAGCTACCTTGCTGACTGCTGACCGTCTGCAGCCTGCAACCCTACATCACCACACTCCAGCTCAGTGGTTTCCAAAGTGGGAGTTTGCAACTCTCAAGGGGAGTTTGCAACTCTTGGGGGAGTTTGCAACTCTCAAGGGGCGCTGGTAACCAAATGGGTAATTGGGGGGCGCTGAGAATATATTGGGCAGTAACAAAAACAGTGCCTCCCAAACATTTGTGCAGTTGTTATTCAGGCATTCTAAAATGCTTTTATGCTTTTGTTACGGAAAACTTGCTACCTCGCTTTGTCTCTGGGTTGAATCACGCGCTGGTTGCAACACCCAAAATCGAACAGTTTAAAGAATGTATTGCGTAGAACAGCGGTTTCACAGTGTTATTCATCGGTAGTATTTGGTGACCAAGAATGTGAGCGGTCGTCTTAACCTTTCCTTGAAGACGGTCATCAAGGCGGTTAACGAAATTAAAGCCCATGCGTTAAACACACGCTTTGAACAGAACAGATATATTTTGTACACGCTCATACAATAACAGTTAACAACTAATAATTGAAAAATAACACATGCAAGCAATTAAAAATTTAGTAAAAGATCATGGTCTGAGGCTAGAGTGTACTACGAGAATAAGAAGATTATAAGAACGCTTGTTTTAAGCAATTGTGCAATGACAATGACGAGGCCTTTGAGCGCTTGCTTCTCCACACCAAAGTAAGATGGCTTTCCAATAAGGCCTTGCACGATTTTACTCATTGTTAGATACTGTCGTGGAATTCCTACAAAGCTGTGACCTTGGCCTTGTGAAAGAAGTAGTGCTGCGAAAAATGATGTTGCATACCTATCAGCAGAGCATCGAACCGCTTGGAATATCGCTCCGGTTACGATTCAGGTTCCGTTAAATACATTTTAGCGGTTTACCCAGGGCCGGCGCCAAGGGAGGGACAGGGGGGCCTGGCCCTCCCAATCGACATGCTTGGCCCCCCCAATTAACAAGCCTACTCTTTTGAAGACAGCGGCTTATGAGCTTAATTTCAAACTTTGGCCCCCCCTGATAAACTCTTGGCCCCCCTAAGTCAACTGCTCCGCCGCCGGCTATCTGGGTTTAACTCAAAACGAGATTTTGTCGTTTGAATTTGCAGGTTCAGTTACGGTTAAAATTAAAAACACTTAAAATCATCGGGTTCAGGTTTACGGAAGCAAAAATTTAAAGGTTCAAATTTGGTTTAGGTTCAACGATTTGAAACCGTCAATTCGATTTATGTTCTGGCACACAGCTACAGGCGCATTTTTTTCAATTCAGGGGCGTGCCTAGGAATTTGAAAGGGGAGGGGCGCAATTTAAAGCCATCCGTTTTCCGCCCAAAGTCAAGTAAAAAGCAAAAAAAAGATTATCACGCCCTCAGATTTTCCTTTATACGTATACCACTTTTACACCACGAAAGTTTTGTGCATTTGTCTGCGGGGAGCCGCGCCCCAGCGCCCTACCCCTGGATACGCCCCTGAAACATTTATTGTACTGTATTTAAGCTGATTGTACTTTTTAAGGTGCTACTGTAGCTCATAGAGGATGTCTTCAGCAGCAGAAATAACCTCAGATTAACTTCAGAGGTGCTTAACCGCACTGTTATTGGCACCATGGCGATCATTCTTACGAAAAATATTTATAAGAACACTCACGATTGAACGTATTAGTCCAAGCTTGCACTCGGATCTGGGTTTAGGTTAGACTAAAATTATTTTAACGGTTCAAATCCGGTTAAGGTTTAAAAATTTTGATGATCTTGGGTTCAGGTTCAGGCATTAGTGGCGGAACCGGGGGGACCGGAGGGGCCCTGGTCTTCCCACTTTTTTTTTCAAGGGGGGCCTTGGGGGTGGCCTAATTTATGCGTTTATTTCTACAATATTGTCTCTGCGTGAATGTATTTGAAACTTAATAGGCCTACCATTGAAATTAAAACCTAGGAAAGAGCTTAAATCCAGAATGTTTTCTTTAAAATTTTGTTTGTGGGATGGGGGGAACAAAAACTAGAAGCAAGAACCGTGGGTCTGAAGCCCACATAAACTGGACATGTTACATGTGGACAGGCTAAATATGGATTGTAAGCATAGGGCCGGATTTACGTAAAGGCTTAGCAGGCTGAAACCTAGGGCCTCATCACGAATAATGAGGACTTTTTTTTTCTCTTCACCGATACTTTCAGTGGAAAACAGAACATCTGAGGACGTGTATACCTTTTTTTTTTTTTTTGCTCTTCACTATACCGATATTGTCAGTGAAAACAGGAGATCTGAGGACGTGAAAACCTTTTTTTGATATTCCAATCAGTGTGATCAAATAGCCTAGGGCAGGGGTGTGCAACCCACGGCCCGCGGGCCACAAGCCGGCCTTCCAGGCCAGTCAATGTGGCCCTCGACGATGGCAGGACAAAAAAAATTTTTTTTTAAATCGATTTATTTAGCTATTTGTATCGTCTATAATACACGGGTTGTGTTTAGCATTTTATAATTTTATACATATTTGACGGTGACTGGCTCTCGACGTTGTTAAAATTTTCGAAAGTGGCCCCCCAGTGAAAAAGGTTGCACACCCCTGGCCTAGGGCCTCTCATTGTCTAAATCCGGCCCTCTGGAGCGTATTTAAGGGCGGGACCATTGTGCTATGCCCCCCCCCCTTTTGACTCTGCCTTTTTGTAAAAAAGAACAATAGGCCTACTAATGGTGCCAAGTGACTAAAATATGCCAGGTTCTTTTGATAGTTTCTGTAGCTTATGGCCAGGGGCGAATCCAGAGGAGTAGGAATAGGATAAAGGATATGCATACTTCCACCAGCCATTTTCAGACATGTTTTTGATGCATACAATATTTCTTATAATTTCGAACCTCTTCTGTAGCTATAAGCCTTACGCCTTATGCACGCATAATTAAAAATGTGCGAACAAAATGTATCATATTTGGCAAGGCACTCAGAATTAGGGTCAAACACTTTAAACAAAATTTGCCTGAAAATTATTCAAAAAGCGATAAAATAGCCATTACAGCATGTAAATTTTCAAAAAATTTCCGGGGGAGCATGCTCCCGGACTCCCCTAGAGCTTTTCATGTTTCTTAATCAGCTTCAAATTAGCTCTGCCTCAAAAATACGCTGTAATAAAATGTGAAACTTATGCCCCCTCCCCCCCTTTTAAAATTTCTCGCTGCGCCACGCCCATCCCTGGTTGTGGGTGAAGAAAATCTGGTCACTGGTTTTGCCCCCCCTCCCCACTTTAGAAATGCTTCCGCCATCGCTAGGTTCAGGTTAGGTTTGCGTCTGTTAAATTATAAAGGTTACGGTTCGGTTCGGGTTCAGTTTAATTTCGGTTCGAGTTCAATTATCACGCATGCTTTTGACAAGAGCCGTTTTGACTAGAAGACATTTTGTCACTTCACGGCTTCCTGGTCGCAGCAATCTTCTAAAATAAATTTATTTCCGCGTTTGTTGTTATGCATTGCGACAAATAAAACTTGTTGTTGTTCTTGTTGGGTAAAACGAGAGTTTCGGTTTACGCTCCAGTTCGGTTCGACGCCCTGCCTTTCAGATTAATTCGCCAAATTTTACGCGTTAAATCTATCCCTTCAAGGCAAAGAAGTCAATGTAATCCAGGTAAAATCAGCACTGTCTGGGTTCAACAATAAGCTTGTGTTGTATCAGCAAAATTTAGCTAGACGCGAATTCTTCCAGTTCTCCAACTTGCAACAATTTGTTACCAGAATCAATGGCAATTTTAATGTTGATGTTGAGACGCACAGCAAGCATATTCAGGAATTGCATGAAGATAACACATGAAAGTTCGATTCCAGGATGTATTTGAGTTGGAGATTCCTAACTGGAAAATCGACCCATTCATTATTATTTTTAAGCAAGGAATTCTTGCAGAGGAACTTAAAACCTTGCAAGATGATTTTGAACTCAAACCAAAATTCAGTGTTTATCAATCATTTTGGCTACAAAGCAGAAATAAAGTGAAATATCCTTGCGTGTGGGATTGGGTAAAATTTTTTTTCATTGCTTTTCCCAGCTCATACTGTACATAGTAGAGCGTGCATTCAGTGCCATCACAGCGCTTCTGACTAACAAAAGAAACTGCCTCGACATAGTGAGAAGGGGAGATTTACGACCGTTTCTGACTAAAATCAAACCGGCTTTCAAGAAGCTGATGAAATTGCAATAAGCTCATCTTTCTCACTAGAGTTAAACGCCGCTTTAAGTTGTGATTGTCGGTATTAAAAAAATTTCGTTTTTGCTTTTTTGTCACGGGGGCGTTTGATAGTATGTTGTTCAACCAAAGGTTCAAGGGGGCAATATTCAAGAAAAGAATGGGAAACGCTGCTCTAGCTGTTGACAGGGTTGGCACTAGAATAGACAAAGTTTTCTGGACTGTAGAATAAGATTTCAAAAAAAGTAACCAAAATCACACTTGATTGACAGGGGTGCAAATTTATGTTGAGCATTGGGAGACGATTTAGCAAAATTGACCATTTTGGATATATTGGGGGGGATGATTTAGCAAAATTGATCATTTTTCGATATTGAAGAGATGAAATTGGCTCGTATGGAAAATTTTCCACTTCCATGAAATATGTTAGGGGGGAAGCTGCCAAATTAGTGGGGAGGATACATCCCTCCATTCCCCCCTGGATTTGCACCCATGTTGATTGAATTTCCGAAAAACATTGGCAAGTCACGTGACAAATCTTATTCTACAGACCAGAAAACTTCGTCTATTCTAGTACCTACCTGTTGACAGCGCAAAGAATTAGCTTCTTGTTCAGTGTTAGCTGTATGACAGCAGAGTAGAGATGGTACGGGCTGATTTTTTTGCAACTCGAACCGCCCATGACCTGGAACCTCCTGCTCCGTAGCGGTAACCGACCCGGCTACTCATCCCCAAAATAAAGCCCGGCCCGTCTAAAGTCCATTCTTTTATGAACCTTTAACTTAAATCGTGGTTAAAATCTCCAACTGCACAATGCAGAAAGCTGAAAACCTCGATGCCAAGACAAGAGGATGGTCTGCACAAGCCAACTGTAAAGATTGGCATGCTGTTTTGAGCTACCACCTCGCTGCCATGGATTTTTCAGATTTCTTTTACCGGTATGTAATTAGAATAAGAGGTAGCCTACCAGTAACATCGTGTTAGATATGACTTGCATTGCATGTATATGTAACATGAGAAGAACGTATTTAGGGGGGGCATTGGGCCATACCTCCCCCCCTTTTGACTCGATCTGCCTTTTAGCAAAAAACAACAAAATTAATGGTGCCAAGTGACTGAAATATGCTAGACTATTTTCATGGTTTTTGTAGCTTATGGCCAGGGGCGGATCCAGGGGGTGTTTAGGAACTTGAGGAGTATGCATCCTCCCACCAGCCATTTTTAAAACTGCTTTTGATGTAGCCTGTGCAATTTTTCCATAATTTTGAACCTCTTTCATAGCAATAAGTCTTAGGCCTAGCACGCATAATCGAAAATGTGCGAACAAATTCAGAATTGCATCATATTTGGCGAAGCACACAGAAATAAGGCCAAAAAAAATTTAAACAAAATTTTCGTGAAAATTATTCAAAAGGCACTAAAATAGCCATTACAGCGTGTAAATTTTCAAAAATTTTCCGGGAGAGCATGCCCCCGGCAGCCGGGACCCCTTTAAAGCTTTTCTTGTTTTTCAATCACCTTTAAATTTGTTCTGCCGAAAAAAATATGCCTAAAAAGAATGTGGAAATTATGGCCCCCTCTTTTTGAAATTTCTCGCTACGCCATGGAACAGTATTTCAGATAATTGTCTACCTAAAAACTCAGAAAAAAAAAACAAATCTATGCCTTGAAAAACGGTCAATAGCACGTAAATGCAATCCAGGCTGGTTTTAAGAAAATTTAAGAAAATCTGAGAAAATTTTTTCTTCAATCTAAGGAAATTGAAAAAAAAAGTGAGAGCCCTGCTAAGAAAATCGAAAAAAGAGAGTTCTCCTCGGCAATTTCATGAGTCTGCTATTGGTCAACATCTTCTTGATAACCCCGAATGTGCTTCTCATTACAATGACAAATTTTCAATTCTTGCCCGAGGTCGTTCTCTCTTTCATCTGAAGGACGCGATGTGACTCCAAACGTGTGTGACGGTTTCTTTGTCCGTTTATTGAGATACAACAAACACCATTGAACAAACACGCAAGTACATTTGCCTTACGTCTCTGAACTATCTTTTTTGACAGAATCAGAATCCATAAATATATAAGCTTATTTCCTGTCTGTCATGCAAGAGCGGTAAATAGTAATCATCAAAACAAACCACTAAACTAAAGCGGATAATACAAATCATCCAGTAGAATAAATCATCAACTACGAAATTTTATAGCGAATAGGCCCAAGCTCTAAAGTCGAATGTCGTAGTCATGAGCTGAATAATTATGCAATGAATAATTAGGCATAGCGACTGTACCAAGTATTGCAACTATGCAAAGCATATTTTGCAATCTCTACATTCTCTCCCGGGTAGCGAAAAAGATTTCAAGATATTCACAACTGACAGACAAAAAACAGGGAATGTCCGTGAAAACACAAGAATTATTATGAAAACTTAACGAATGCAACTTCAATAAAAAGATTATAGCCAGTATATTTGCAATCATACTCACAAACGTTTCGGTAAAAACTTATACCATCATCAGTGTGAAACTACATAGGCACTAGGCTAGAATTACTACACAAGCATGAAATTCTAGCCTAGTGCCTATGTAGTTTCACACTGATGATGGTATAAGTTTTTACCGAAACGTTTGTGAGTATGATTGCAAATATACTGGCTATAATCTTTTTATTGAAGTTGAGTTCGAAAACCCATCTTAATGCTCTTAACGAATGCAATTTAAGAAAACTGACAATTAAAAGCAATTTTCCAAACTCATGTCAGATCAACATGCAAATTATAAATTTGTTCACACAATCAAAAATTCAAAGCTTGGCACGATCAATACACGATGTGAACTAAACATTCATATTAAAATCGCATAGTAATGAATCGGCAGGAACAACTTGGCAATTTTATGAATCAACGGTTTGCAATTAAGATAGTCAGCTAGGTTCATGCAGTTGGCTTATAACGAGAAAATGAGCAAAAATTTTTAATTGACTAACAAAAATCATGTTATCGGATGCATTAATTATATCAATAGGCGATGTGTCGGGTGTGAATGTTTGTGTCATGGCATTGTGTGTGTGTGAGTGCGTTTGTTAGTGATATCGTGTCCGATAGAAGAAACGGAAGGCGATTAGTCGCTATGTTGTAGATTCAACATTTCCCATAGGAATGATTCTATGATGAAAGTGGTTATTGGAACTACTGATTGTATCAATGATGAAAGCATCAACTTGTGGAAGCATCAGCAGTGTAAAGAAACAAACACAATATTGTTATCATAATAGAGACAAAAATTGTAATCATTTTTGGTGACTGATTCGTATTTATGATTGATTCGTATTTATAACTAATCTTGCAAGTTGCTTCTGAATTTCTTCATTTCTTGAATCGATCATTGCATTGCTGGCATGAGGAAATTGCTCGCTAGATGCTGACGTTGAGCGTGGATCATTGCATCATTCTTCGTCTCTCGTCCGTCATTGCAAAATTGAATTAGCAAATTTCATGCTTGTGTAGTAATTCTGTATTGCTTCCGGTTGTAGTAAACACGATAGCGACAAGTTCAGGTTCGTTTGATGTTATCTTGTATTGGCACGACTAAGTGTAGATGTGCTGTGTTAGTGCGAGGGTGGTGTTGTAACTGCAAAAAAAGAAAAAAAACATAGGCGGTAATTTGTTCACAATGGTTGAAACAATTTGCGATTTACAAATTATTCAAGGAAATTTTCAAACGTAAAATGATTGTTCATTAATATAACAGTATGAGCATCACAACGCAAGCTGAAGCAAAAAGTATGAGCATTTGCGAACATTAGCATAGGAAGGAAAAAGTCATTCAAACGTAACTAAATTATAGTAGCGAATATCGCAAGATTATAGATTGTATCACAGGATCTAGGTTATAGTTGCAAAAGGCATGAGAATGTAAACACAAGTTATAAAATAGCAAAAAAAAATAGCAATATAAGCTAAGCACAAGTTATAAGATAGCAATTGGCCAATGGCAATCACAAGCTTGAAAAATTGGTTATTTATAAAGTGTTTGTGCTTGCAAATCGGTCTTCGACTTGCGGAAGACATGACGTTCGGGGTGTTGGTTGTGGTTGGGACACCTTCATGGCATCCATGTTTTCATTGCAATCATCGTCGTCATCTAAAGGGAGTTCATTTGCAGGTTGACGAGATTTAAGGCCGGTTCACACAGAAGACATTTGCGATAGCGGAAAGCCTTTGGCCTTTTTCAGCAAGGCTAACGCAATGCGCGAAGGAAAAAGCTAAGGCTTGGTTTTTTATGTTCATAAACGAAGCGATGAACACCTGTAATCGTTTCCATAGAAACAGCCGCCGGTAACTGCAAGTCGAACAAATATCGTCAGTTGCTGTTGCTTATCACAAATAAGCTAGACTACGATGGACCAACAAAAATTCCTAAATCTTGCAACATAGTACAAACATGAAATTTTGCCGACTGTGTAATTAGTCTACATGGTACATAGTCTAATCATACTGGTACACACTGGGACTCTGTATCTATGGTACCGGTAGTGAATGCTGTAAATATTCATCTGTTTGACAGGATATGTTTATGCCATTTAATAGGAAAATTTTTTGTGCCCTTTATCTGCATTTCTTTACAGTAAATAGTACCATCAGCTGACCAGTAGCCTAGCTCACAAATACATACCTCGATACCTAGCTACCCATACTGCATAATTAACCCTACTCATATACCAGTAGCCTACTGGAGTAACGGTCACTGTACCGGTATGTTTACGAATGTCCACCACAGTTAGTTATATTCATCTTGATTTTAAGCATTCAACTATTAGCCTACTGATTTGGCTAATACCAATATTGCACTGGTAGACTACAGCCTAGGCAACTAATATCCCTAGCACTGCATAAGTAGAGTAGCATTCAACTATTACTAATTTGGCTATTACCAAAATTGCTCTGGTAGACTACAGCCTAGGCAACTATTTGCAATGGTGCAATCTGCAAAATATACACAACTTCACAAACAAAACAGATGCAGGTGTGAATACCCATTCCTTCACTTAACTGGGCATGAAACTTCAGTCTGCGCTAGCGAGAAGGACATTCAACCCAACTGGCCATTTGAGCTTTTAACCCGTTTGGGCCAACCTGTAGCTGTGCGATACCTAGGCTTTTATCGGCCAAAACTATTGTTATAAAACAGCCTTGTTGGATAATTTGATGTCTGATTCTGCAAAGTCGTCCTACATCACTCTCAACTGGATATAATAGCCAAGCATAATAAAAATATTCCTCACAGTAGGCTACAGTCAGTAGCCTACCTACCCTATCCACCGGCTGTTCGTTTATCACTAAGCTAGTTTACAAAGCCTCAAGCGGAAAAGTTGAATTATTTCAACTCTGCCGCTTGAGGCTTCAGACGCAGAAAATTACCGCTAACACGTGCGGCAAAGGCCTTGAGCTTTCTGTGTGACATACCTGGATCATGCCGCTTTCCGCTAACGCTTTCGGTTTTCCGCTAACGCCGTCTGTGTGAACCGAGCTTACAGTCTTGATTTTTCGTTGTTGATGCCAAGTGACTGCTGCAGTTTTGACTTTGCGCAGTAGTTTTGGAGCATCGTTTTTTAGAAATTTAATGGTGAAAAATAAGGCCCATATAGAACCTAAGATTTGAAGAATGAAGAACAACAAGGTAATTACTGGTGAAGAGATTTCGCTTAGAGCTAATAAAAGGGACTGGTGGGTAAATGTTTGCAACTCTTTGGAGACTTCAGTCATGTTAGCGTCATCATTTTCTGACGATTTCAGCATGCTAATTGCTTGTTTAATTTAATCGCGATCAACGGCCGTCTGTGAAATGGCAGATAAAAGCGAATGCAGATCCGTTAATCCATTTTCGGTTTCTGCAAACTTTTGATGTAGAAAAGAGAAATCTTTGGCCGTAAAATTGTCTTCAATTGTTGTAAGAGGCGCGTGCAAAAGGGAAACAGGCAAATTAAAATGAGTTGCGGTGTAATTTTCGTAAAATATATATCTAGAATTTACTCGAAAGATAAGAGTTCTCCCTGAGTGATAAGTTTCGTAGTACGTTGGTTTGCCTTGGATAACGAAGTTTGGGCTTACAAGCTGGCCTGACCTAAGATTGCCGGCGTGATCGGGCCCAACATCTACCAGAGGCAGCAAAGAGAATTTCTGTACATTATCAAAGGCTGATGAGGGTAGCACGTGTCCTATAATCTTTCGACAAGAAAGTTTAGTTATGACGTCGCCCGAGGCGATACCAAAGGTAGGCTTACCCTTTGCCAGAGACAAGATCTCGATAGGAAACAATCTACCTACTGTGTTTGCGATTATGCCCAGTGATCTCTCCAGTTGGCAATGTAGCAGTCGATTTTGCTCTTCAAGACTATAGGCAAATTCGGTCATTTGGTCTTCGACTTCTGTAATAAAGGCTGCTAGTTTCGGTTCAGAGTAATGTTTTGAAAGTGGGGTGCGGTTAGAGGAAGAAGGAAGTGGGTAAGAGGTCAAGTTTCCAAGATCACGACACTTTGAAGAAGAAATATAGTCTATAGAAACCATTAATAGTGCAAAACAAATTAGAAGGAAAGCAGTGCTGAGCTCGTTCAGAGTAGCGTTGTCATCTGTGAATGGAAATTCCTAACGCAGGCATCTCAATGCGGTAGAGGAAAGAGGAATTATAGTGTAAACGCATTTTTTAATTTCCTAGTGACGTAGTCACGGGGCAGTCACCTTTATCGGTCACATCCCAAACCACTGTCATAGTTTGGCTCGTGCAGTATTCCAGGGAGATATGACAGTTAGCCATGGGAAGAACTGTAGATGAGAGGGTGTCACGGTAAAAATCGTACGTTATCACGGCTCGAGTTAGGTAATGATTTCTGACAAGACCTGATTTGGCAGTGGGCCAAACATATTCGTACTGGTAGTTAACTTTGTTTGAGGTCTGAAAATTTCGTAAACCGGAAAGGGGTTTAAGTTTGCCATCCCTGGTATTCTTGGTGAACCTCCAAGAACTGCAAATTAAATGACCAGGTGGGGAACCATCGGCTATCTTAGATTCTTTGAATTTACTTTCGAAAAAATTGAAATGTGTAGTCCAACGTATTTCTTTAGTGAAGCAAAAGTATGCTTGTATTTTTTTTAATGTGGCATGAGAAGAAAAAATTGTAGCTGCGCACGATTCCATTCTATGCAAGCGTTGAGGTTGGCACTTAAGATTATCTTGAAAGACGTCTACTTCTAACTAACCAATCAGAGCTTTCTATTTCTAACCAATCAGAACAATCAGAGCTCTCTCTATAACTAACCAATCAGAGCTCTCTATTTTTAACCAATCAGAACTCTTTCTTTTCCTTTATAAATCAATTCGGTTCACTTATTCTTCATTCTGACGACTTCCCCTGAGGAGTGTCAGATGAAAAGCTTTGGGAAAAATGAATCTTCTGCTTTTGATTTCGTTTCCCATTATAAATTATTAAAAAAGCTTGAACATTATGGAATCAGAGGAGTGGCAAATCAACTCTTACAATCTTATTTAAGCGAAAGAATGCAGTTTGTAAGCATCAACAATGTGCCTTCATCTTTAAAATCCATTAATTTCGGAGTAGCTCAAGGATCGATATTAGGTCCCCTTCTATTTTTGATATATATTAATGATCTTCCCAACTGTTTACATATACAGTCCCGAGATTCTTTGCTGATGACACTACCTTAATATTTTCATGTAACAATATCAATAATTTGCAACATCTGGCGAACTCGGAACCACACAGTGTTACAGAATGGATGCTCACAAATAGTCTAACCATAAATCCTACTAAAACAATATCGCTTCTCATCTCCCCTAATTATCGCAAATCATATCCAAATTGTAGCTGTTTTTTGAATGATGCCCAAATTGATGCTTCTCATTATGCAAAATATCTTGGAATAATTCTGGATGATCGCTTATCTTTTAAAGCTCATATTGAATTTCTTGAAACTAAAGTATCGCGTTCAGTTGGGATTATGTCGAAGCTAAACTACTATTTACCTACTGAAACATTAATCACTCTATACTATGCGCTGATTCATTTTCATATTCTTTATGGTCTGCCTGTTTGAGCATCTGCTTTCAATACTTACTTCAACAAATTAAGCAAATAACAAAATAGAGCTATAAGAATAATCACCAAGTCGAAAATCAAGGATAGGATTACTCCCCAGTGCGTTCACCTCGGCATCCTTAAACTCAATGATCTGTACGACTTTGAAATTGCTAAATTTATGTACCAGTTCGTACATGACATGTTACCTTTGCAGTTTAACCATTATTTTACCTATATGCATGATGCGCATTCGCATACAACTCGTAACTCGACGTCAAAAGCTTTAACGATTAAGCATTTTTCTACTAATCGCGGTCAGAACTCTATCAAATACAAAGAAGCCACGATCGGGAACTCCATTCCCAATCAATTGAAATTATTAACGTATCATAAATTCCAACGGGAATATAAAAAGTTTCTTTTTAATAAGTATATCTAGTCATACTCTGACTCTGAATTCTGCCCAGTATATGTTCTTTCTTTTTGTTTTTTGTTTGTTTTTGAATAATAAAAAGGTTGCTGCTCGACTCGAAAACCAATTGGTCCCTCGCAGCTGCATGTTGCTGTGTCAATGTGATTCATTTGCAGTGCTATTTTCTTTTATTGACTGTTTTTTATTCGCTGCAGCGAAAATAAATTTCCTGATTCCTGATTCCTTAGGTTAGAGAAAAAATTTTTTAACGGTTCAAATCCGGTTCAGGTTCAAGATTTTTGATGACCTTGGGTTTAGGTTCAGGTTTGGGTTCACGTCTATTAATCATAAACGTTACGGTTTGGTTCGGGTTCAATGAAAGGAAGCGGTTAATCCGGGTTTTCGGTTTACGTTCCGGTTCGACTTCGACTCCCTGGTTGATTGGCTTGCGTCGTCGTTTGGCGGGGCATCTCTTCCGAGACAGATGGGAGGACCAAGGCTGAGGGTTTATCCTTTTACCACAATGGCCACCAAACTGCTTGGGTCAGATGCTGACTGTAAGGGACTTCAGCCAGCGTCTTGTTTCGTCATCCAAAACCATTAGACCAAACATACCTCGGGGTGCTCGATGTATGGGACACTGTGAGATGATGTGATGTGCGGTTTGTTCACTGGCACCACACTCACAATTCGCTAGAGGAGCGAGACCCCATTTGTACATGGACGAACAGAAACGTCCAACACCAGAACGCAGACGGTTGAGCTTGACCCAGACTGCCCTCGGCAGACCCATACCCAAGGGTCTGGAGCTAGCCTTGGGAATGAAAGCGTGGAGTGACAATGCGTTGGCAGAGTACTCCATGTTCCATTTCGTGTTCGTCCACTCGGCTGCACGGACGTCCATCTCAGAAAGACTGTCTAGTAATTTCCGAGCAGCAGGTACAAATGAGCGTCTAGATTTCAATCTCTCCCTACATACGTCCTGTGACTCATGAAACTGGCCATGTAAAATGTGGTCAGGGTCCAGGGAGCTGCGGTTGGCTAGGGAGAGTGTCGCTCCTTGGCGGCGAAGCTCAGCTGGCTGGATGCCTGAAAGAACCGGAAGGTAGACCGATGGAGTGGGACGCAGGCACCCAGTGACAATGTGTAAGGCGTCATTTATTACACTGTCGATAAGCCGTATGTGCACGCTGCGACACCAGACTGGTGCGCAGTACTCGGCAGTCGAGTAGACCAGAGACAGGGCAGCTGTGCGTAATGTCTTAGCGCTAGCACCCCAACTTGTTCCAACAAGTGGCCTCAACAGTGAGACGCGAGCACATAACTTCTTGCGCAATGCTTCCAGGTGAGGACGATATGTGAGCGATCTGTCCAGTTTGACCCCAAGATAAGTGGGAACTGGACAGAAAGGTAAGGTCTTACCGATGTTACAGACCTTAAGCTCACGCTTAGCCCTCGATTGTGGAGGTGGAAGACCACCGTCACCGTTTTAGTGTGGCTAAGCTTCAATCGCCAGGTTCTGGAGATATTCCGAGAGTGTAGTCATGTCCTGGCTTAGAGTCCTTTCCAACTCCTTCCATTCTCCAGATGTATGAAGTATCGCCAGGTCGTCGGCATAGGCGAACTTCTTGGAGGTTATGGAGGGGATATCATATGTATAAATGTTGAAAAGGAGGGGGGCCAGGACCGATCCCTGGGGGACGCCATTTCTCAGGCGTCGTAACCTGATAGGCTTGCTGTGGCCAGTTGTAAGAGTGAAGCTTCTGTTTCGGATCAGCTCCATAATCATACGAACCATGTGCTTGTCCGGCAGAAGCCGCAACAGCTTGCAGGTGAGGCCACGGTGCCAGACAGTGTCATAGGCAGCTGTCAGGTCGATAAAGACGGCACCGGCCTTCTTTTTCGCTTCGAATGCATTTTCAATGCTTTGCGTGAGCAAAGTGACTTGATCCACGGTGGATCTTCCGCATCGAAAACCCGCCTGTTCCCGTGGGAGCAGAGGATCAATACGAGGTTCGACGCGGGCGTAGATAAGTCGCTCGAGAATCTTGTAGGGAACACAGAGCAAGGAGATCGGACGATAGCTCTTTGGGTCCTCTACCGGTTTCGAAGGCTTTGGGACCGCTACTACTAGCGCTCTTCTCCAGATCTTAGGAATTTTGAGGTGGTGCAGGCAGGAAGATAGGAAGCCACGTAGCCAAGATTTTAAGCCGGCTCCAGCATGGATTATTAGCTCCGGACAAATGGAATCAGGTCCAGGAGCTTTGCCTGGTTTTAAATGTTGGAGAGCAGCAGCGAACTCCCGATGGGAGAAGTTCCCGGAGACATTCGCTGGATGTAATGGCTCAGCCCTCCAAAGGTCAGACACTTCCTGTAAAACGAGCCGAGATGAGCGTCGATTCACACCTTCGTATTTCCCGTTTTTAACCAGCTGAGAAGCAATAGCATCAGCTGAAACGAAACATTGACGAGGGGATTGTCGTGACCTACCAGTCAAGTTGTTTATAGTATTCCATGCCAGCCGGCTGGAGTGCGAAAAGTCAATGTTGCGGACCGTCTCTGACCAGCGATTTCTCCGCTTCCCGTCGAGCCTTGTGAGTAGGGCTGTAGCAGCCCTATCCGAATCAGGGCCCCCAGGTGACTGGAGGAAATGCTGATAGAGGTCTTCACACTCCGCATCCCAGCAAGGTATGTGGTTTGATCGTCGACCACGAGGGATGTATTTCTTCGCCGCAGTGCTTATTACCTTGCAAAAGCACTGGTAAACCTGATCGATGTTCTGAGATTCAGGTGGCGGTATACTCTTGGCCAGTTTGTTGGTTTGGTTAGAATAGTGGTCCCAGTTGGCCTTGCGAAAGTTCCATCGCTTTACAGGCTTGCTCGGTTTTGGATGAGCAAGTTTGGGTGGACTTATAAGCGAGGGTCGGTGTTGTGACCTTGGGAACTTTCCTAAGATACGTCTGTCAGGTAAGCGACTGTCCAAATCGACACTGGCAAATGCAAGATCTGGGTTGGTGTCTGTTTTCCAGCGGCCAGAGTGGAAACTGGCAGCCTCCTTGGGGCTATATAGCAGGGTGAAGTTGTTGGCACTGGCCCAGCCAGCCAGGCATTCACCATCTGGATTGTTATTATCATAACCCCAGTCAACATGGTGGCAGTTGAAGTCGCCAGCATAGAGGCAGGGATGGGGGAATGCTGGAAGATCAGATGCTTGCATGCGTGTTGGAGGGGGTTTGTAGACGTTGACTATTTTATAGTTATCAACATTCATGCACACCCACTCGATCTCGGATGTTGGTGGGGACTGGTCGATTAGGATCCATTTCAGACGCTCATGGACAAACGTAGCAAGACCATGTTTCCTGCTCAAGGAAAACCCAGCTAGATGGTGGCTTGGAAGATCTAACCTTTCTACCGAGGTGCAATGGGTTTCCTGTAAGAGGATGACGAGTACCTCACACTGTAACGCAAGATGATGCAACACGCTCATCTTGCTTGCAGTGAGGCCTTCGATGTTCAGTTGGAGAATGCTGGGCCTTTGGAACTTGTTGACGGTGCGCCGAAGATGCGCATCGCCCCGTCCTGAAAAGGACGTTTGCCACGGCCCAGCTTGAACATCGTTAGGTGTCCCACCGTTAAGGCAGATTCGGTTTCTGTCAGCCAGATTAAATAGCGTAGACAGAGTAACGCTCCGGGCTACGGGAAAGCATCTGCCATCCGGAGCCATCCATATCTTAGGCTTGCGTCTACTTGCATGACTGGTTTCGCGAAAATTAGCCAATCAGCTGATCAGTATGTAGCATTAACTGCTAGCCTAAATAGACAACAACAACAACCTGAGTTTATTTTCGTGCATCTGAAAGCCCACGACGTTAAATAATCGCTAACAATAACATCGACGTTGAATAAATTACGGCACGAGGAGTAGACACTTCCCTTTAAACTGACAGGAATTCCCCAAAACGTCATGTGGAATGCAGACATGTCTGCTGTCTGCTCTTGTCCTGCTTACCCTCACCCAATGGGTGTCTGGGTTATGCGATGATATATTGGAGAATTCCTGCCACTATACCGGTATCTAAGTAAACCATCCATTGTAATATGAGGTCTGTGGCTTAAGAACGATTAGCCCTGCAGTATTGTGGTATTGTCGCTTTATCAGTTTGTTATTATCAGTACCGGTACCGGTAGTCCACACTGCACAAGTGGCGGTATCTGCTGTCTACAAGTTGAAATTATTAAAGAAAGTATAGGGTCGAATGTCAGTATAGACCAGTGCTTCTGAACTAGGGGCCATGGTACGTTATCTGGGGGGCCACAAGTAGGCTGGAAGTAGTCGGGACGTTATCCAGCTGGAAGTAACCTGGAAATAGTGTACCAGCTCTAACCTACCTTGAACTTTTGCTGAGCAGGGGGCCACGAGTGTTGAGAGTTTTAGAAAGGGGCCACAAACAATAAAAGGTGGGGAACCACTGGTATAGACATGATAGACAGTCACAACTCACAATTGTGACATCCTGACAGAATGATGTTAATGCCATACTGGTATACAAAACATTACGGTACTTAGAGTATTTGGGTTAGATCTAGTATCAGGCCCCTGGTTTGATGTGGTTTGTGACATCCTGACAGAATGATGTTAATGCCATACTGGTATACAAAACATTACGGTACTTAGAGTATTTGGGTTAGATCTAGTATCAGGCCCCTGGTTTGGTTAGGGTTACTGGTTGAATTTAGTTAGAGTTAGGTTTGGTTAGGTTCAGGTTATAGGTTAAGTTAAGGTCATAGGTTAGGCTGTTAGGTGAAGCTGTGAAGGGGGTCTAGTCTAGAATAAGCTATTTGCATCTAGAAAAAGCCATCTGTGTAAGGCAGCAAACGACGCTGACAGCTTATTCTACATGAGACCCGGTAAAGGTTGGTAGACGGAAAAAGTGTGGGGTTTATTCTAAATGAGATTGAGTATATACTTTCAGTTGTAGGATTAAATGAGTCACGGTAGTATAGGCTATTATGGTACCGGTAGTAGTAGCAGTGTCTTTCATTTTCGCAGCGTCAACACAATAAAATAATACGATAAGATTAAAAAAAAATTAATGCGGTAGGCTATAAGAAAAGGGAAGAGGCAACAAAATGATTAATGTCATGGCATGCAGGAAGGAGAAAAGGAGTTAACAGAATACAAGAGTGGGCATGGTTGCAACACCCAGAACCAGAATATATACAGTTTACAATAAATAGCATGTTTTACAGCTAAGTATCAATGAATCTGATAATGTGTTAATACTGATTGAGTTTTTGTTTGTTGTAATTTTTGTGTCATTGAAACTAAAAACATCTACACTGTACAGAACTGGTGATGAGGTGAAGGAATATATTTTGATGTATTTAATCTAGTCTACGCCTTCCTGCACAGTGCATCGTTGTATCAGTGTATTAACTGACAAAAATGGTTTTAAATCCTCTGGAGTTTTCAGAATGCTATTTGGATTCACCTTTGTTTCGTGAGAACATTCAGCAATATGAAGAAGAACTGGAGACCACTAACAGTCAAATAAAGCAACTTATTAAGGTATAAATTTAAATAATTTGGATGTCTATACTATTTGTGTGATAAACAGAGGTGGGCACAATTATATTAATCGTTAATTTGTTAATAAAGAAGCTAACTTTTTCATTAACTAGTTCATTTGTTAAACTTTTTTTTGAAATTAACGGACTAAATTAACTTCAGTTAAAATTTCTGTAAACGCTTATTTCTCTTATTGTTAGTTAAGTTTGACATCGATAAACTAGCAAAATATGACCAATGAGGTCAAAAAGCAAGATAAAAACAACAAAACATATTGCTTGTGAGCAGAAAAATTGCATAAATGCTTATGCAAGCATTAATATTAAAAAATTTGAACTTTTTTCTGAAATGCAATGCCATTTCAAGTCAAAAATAATAATTTAACGAATGTATTTAACTTCCATTAATTGTAGCTGAATTTAACAAATTAACGTTAAAGGAGGTACATAATTGTGTTAACGAAGCTAACATTTTGCATTAATTTGCCCATCTATGGTGATAAAGCTTGGTTGTTCATTTGAATTAAGCTATAATGTTTACATGTTATGTATGCCGTTACTGGTTTTGCAGCTTAGGGCTATAATAATCCTTAAGTTGGTTATTCTAAAATAGTGATTATACCACCCAAAGCTCACAATAAATGTGTGTGCAAATAAGTAGACTAGATACCGGTATCAATGATGTCAAGTATTTTACAAATTACAAGCATTGATTGTGTAGCTATCTTGTAACACAAACTGATAAAAACACCGACAGCTTTACTTTCCACAGTCTTTTGCAATATTGATATTTTACAATCCGGTCTATATGGGTGTAAATGAAAAAAAATTATTATGATGTAAAAGCTTTTGGGCTTTTACATCTTAAATTTTACAGAAAATTTACATCAAGTTATGCGTTTGACTGTTACCAGGGTACCGCCTTGGGAGCTGTAGACTTGGGTTGGTTCGGAGTCTGATCAAACCAATGACTTTATAATTGGTATTCACAGCTTCCCTGCTTGACGCTCAGCATTAAAAGGACAGTGTGGAGAACAAGCTGGCAAGTTTACTTGTTACACAGTTGGGAAAGGCACTTAGTGGGATTCCCCCATCTTGTTGTGGTAGATAGATGGCTGGCAACTCCTAAGGGAGCTCGTATAGCACATTGATCGCTTTCTCGTGATAGGAGGATAAATATGCAATAACAAAGTACTGTAAGCACTGTGCATGTGCAATAAATACTTCTTGGCACTGTACACTGTGTTATCATGTTTTGTGTTCCATAATGCTAAGCAAAAGCATCAGACTGCTGTTTTATCCCTATATGTTGTTTATATTCATCATATTTGCTGATGATGTATATTTTAAATAAAAGTTAGAGATCAAGACTACAGTAAAGAGTGGGGAATTAATGTTTGGATTTTCAGGTAGAGTTACTCTGAAGTTGAAATTAACATGCAAATACTGGTACTGGTATTTGATACAAGAGGGTTTATTTGGTGCTTTTCACGATGATAAACATTTTATTAGAGGTGACCATTTGACCTAACTATCATGTAATGTCCCATAAATATTGTTTTTGAAGGATGCTCGTATCATGTTAAATGCGTTTGGTAACCATGAAAAGACGATCAAGCAATTTAGTTCTACTCTCCAACATTTTCAGTTTGATTGCATCGGGGAAAATTTTACAGATAATGAAAAAAGAATTGGTGAGAAAAAATAATATTGGTTCATGTTTGGTTATATACGTACATAATTATCTCAGAAAATCAAATTTTAATGGAAAAAGTAAAAGCAAATTCCATTTATATAATACTTTTCAGCTTTTTATGAAATTTCTTATTGCTTAAATCTCAAAAGAAATCTCAGAATTACTTCAAAGGTCTCTTTTATGATGAAATTGAGGAAGCCACTGTAGCATACATCAAATTTGATATAGGAGTGACCAGTGAATTATTTTGGAATATTTTGTCAGACTTGTCAATATTTTAGTTGGCTCTGAAGGCAACGTGGTTGTTTTGTGTAGACTACATCGGTTTAATTTTGGCATGACATGCTTCATAGGCCAATTTATATATAAAAAAAGGGGTTTTGATTTGTTTGTGCTGGAGTTGAATTTCTGTTATACGTAATTTTATCATTTGTAGCAAGTTCACTGAATGAATTTGGAGCTATGTTACAAGAAGTGGCTGAAGAATGGTCTCATACTATCGACAGACTAGAAATTCAGCTGGTGCCTCCATTAGAAAAGTGAATGTTTTCTGTTTAGTAGTATTTTATGAACAGATCAATAAAGAAGTGTTTCAATGCGTTAGTGATTGGTATGACTCATCCTTTTAGTGCCATTGCTTGTGGTTTACATTTAAGGTTTGTTTTATGGTAAAAAACAACTCGCGTTTAATTGTTTTTCATTCTCGTATTCGTTTTTTTCGTGTGGGCCAGTTGCTGCATCTTAAAGATAGCCTTGAAAAGTATTTTGATCCTTTGAAAAGTCATGTCGTCATTTCTTGCAAGGTTTTTCTTCTGTTGCGTTTATTTTCGCAAGCTTTGTATAATTTTAATGATGAGAGCTTTTACTGTTTATGTATTTTAACTGAACATATGAGAAGTTTTTTAAATGCTTGGCTGACAATACGATTTCTGTGTAGTTTTCGGAAAGAACATATATGCAGCTACCGGGAATCAAAAAAGTCATTTGAAAAAGCGAGTGAGCGATATTACAAGCAATTGGAGAGTACTCTTGGCTTGTCACATAAAAAGAAAGAACAGCAACTTCAGGTGGGTGAAATTACTGGCTTTTAAACATAGATTATTCTACATGAAGTCGTCGCAACTTTTTTGACCGATTTATATCACAAGGTTTGAAACAATGCATCTTCATAAAGATCCAACATACAGGCGACTTTGTGGGTCTGTCAAATGGTTAGGAAGGAAATCTTGCAGTTGCAGATGTCTTTTTGGCTGAAGCTTCAGATAGGTTTTTGTAAAAAAAAAAGCTTGCTGCGCGATTGAAACTGATAAAGCCCAAGTTTAAAGTAAAGCTGAAAGTTGTTTTAAAGGAAAAAAGTGTGTTAAAACGGGTTGTTGCTTGCGATATTGGTGAAGTTGCGAATTAATGACGTGTGCATGAGCATTCCAAATTAGGTGAACAAAAACTGTTAAATGAGCTTATCCAATCACGAGATTTTTTAAGTCATTTGGTATTGTTTTGTAGGTGCAGAAGTGCTCATAATTGAAACTTGTGTGGCATTGAATTTGTATATTTTCCAGTGTTGGTGCAAAATATTGTTCACGCCGACATGTCTGCTGCAGCTAATTAATGAAGCTTTTGTTCGTATTAAATCTCGTACTTCATAAAAACAACTTGACTTGCATTGATTGCTCTTGGACAATTTGCTAACATAGACATTAGATTATGTTCATCTGCAGGAAATGCGTTGTTAGTACCTAGTGTATGAAATCGAAATTTGTTGTCAAATATCCAGTAGTTGTGAAAACAGTTGCACGAGTTCAACCTTTTTGTTACGGAGTCCCATGCGTGATAATTGTATTAAAAAATTGCTATCCTAGCTTTGTTCTTTACCACCTAATTTAGTCATTATGATGTAGTAAATAAGCACTTCTATTCTGGCTCTTAGGACTTGTCAAAATATGCGAAAACGGTGAACAAAGTTGTAGTTCAGCTACAGTACAACAAAAGTTTCTGTGGGATTTTTATGGGTTACAAGTAGTCATTGTTTTCTCGTTGAGTGCACAGCGATGGTCTTACTGTGCTTAGCAGTACGTAGAAAGTGACCAGAAATAAACGAATTATGTGGCTGCTCATTCAAGCAATTTTTAATTGGATTAGAGTTCTATTGATTGCAATCAAGGACGTTAAAGTTTTCGTATTTAATCCGTTTTTGGTACGTTTTCTTTTTCAAACAATTTTTTCATGCCGCTGTTGTTTCCTTGGTTTACCAAGTGCCTGGTTAAATACACCCATGATGTAACACTTGGAGTCGCAGAAAATGCTTATCTCGGTGAGAAAATTGGGTGTTAAATCATCTCCTTTCTTGTAGTCGGGAAGGTATGCTACCGCGCATCATCGTAATAGCTAGTGGTTGATTGTGATTTTACCAACGTTTTTTCGACTGTTTCTAGTAGGCTATTCGTTTTTGTCTTTTTAATCGTAATACTCTAATAATCGTTTTTCAAGTGCTTTTTTCTAGTGTTTGCAAATGCAAGTATATAGATAGTTCTCACGATAAAAGTAGTATTATATTCAAGAGTTTTAAAATGGAACATACTTGTGTTTATCTTAAATATGGCCATTTGCATTTGTGCCACCCTGGCCACTCTCTCTCTCAAAAAAGCCGCGTTTTGCATATATTTGGTGTTTTGTCGCAGGAAACAAAAGGACAGCAAATTAGTAGCAGCGTAAAAGAAAACATGGAAAGTATGATTAATTTTGTCGCTGATGTGAATTCATCCTTAGAATTATGACGTTTTCGTTGATAAACTAATTACCAATTAATCAGAGCAAACTAGAGACTACACAGGCAGCTACCAATATGGATTAGCGAAAAACGTTGTCGTTTTCTATGAATCGTAGTGGACGATTCCAAGGATTGACAACATAGTTTTTAATATCGTGTAATGTTCAATGAGTAAAGGTGATTGATTAATTATTATTTATCGAAAAAATCAAATCTTCATTATACTGGCAGTTTTGCGCCAAAGCGTGTAACGAGTGGCGGGGCCAATTTTCGCGACTTAGCACCTGGGTAACCCCGCCCCGAAGAAATATCGCAGTGTTGTAAGCCAGGTTTTTTTTTTCGTTAAAATTTCGGTCATAGTTCCAAATTAAATTTGTAAAAACCAAAAAAATCGAAGTCATTTCGGTCAATTGATCGAAGCAAATATTTTTCCAATATGCTAGCAACAATTACAAATGGATTGCCCGTGTCACAGTGTCAAGTTTAACAGACATAAAACTGATCAAAGCAGTTCTTACTTGCGTTGTGGTTACAAAGGAGTAGGTGTATGCTTGGTTCAACGTTTTGTTGCTTCAAACATAATCGAAAAACAATTAAAATAACCAAAAATTTTGTAGACAAGTCAATTGACCGAAGTCCAATTTTGAAAAAAATAACCCTTGTTGTGGGACATTTGGCGGCGCGGTTTAACCGGTTTAAGAATCGAAGTGCTGACTTCGCGCACCAATAGCGAGGTGGTTAGCAGCTGAGCTTATCGGCTTGTTTTGGTTGTTTTAAAAGTAGAAAATTGACATGTAACGTGGAAGCATTGCGCCAGAGCTTTTTGCTTGAAAAATTGATGTTTTTTCCTCTTTCAGTTGTGGTCAAACAAATTTCCTTTTGTATATGCTAGTATACGACACTTCCTTATTTCACTTGTGCATACCGTAAAGCATCTGTTATTCAGCTTTTAGTTTCTGTTGGTCTTATTTCAATTTTACTGCAGAAAAGTGATGGATAGTTTCTTGGTTCCGTAGCCTGTGGAAAGTAATAATCGTGCGATCAGTCGATATTTTTACTTTTGCTTGCTGCATCAAATTTACCACTTGTAATCACTTACGTGCTTTGTGACATGGATTTCTTGTAACTGATTTAAAAAGTTAGTCCATCAATGTACTGAATTATGAATAATGTGTGCTATGACTGGAATGGTAGCAACCCTTAAGCGTAAATGGACCAATAATTAACTTAATAAGCGAAAGAAAAATGTCATGACCCCTGTAAATAGTGAAACTGCTTGAGATGGAAAATTTTTTTTGAACAAAATTGATCGATTTATGTTGTTTTAAGGTAGCTTCAAGGCATGCTTGATATGATCAGTTCAAGGCTTTTGGCTTTTTAAACGACAGTTCAAGCTAATCTAGTATTTTGCCTTTGTTTTGTTTTTTTCGTTGCAAAGCACTGTAATCTTGGAAATCTATACCATGAGCTGTGGCGTTCCTCTTTACCAGGAGTATCTGAGCAGTAGCCTAGTTAGGTTTCCTTATCATGAAATATCTTTTATTTGCTAGGTGAAATATGCTACTTGCCGCTGCCTAAATGTATATCTTCGCCGTAACATTACTTATGACTTGATTTCTTGATTTTTGGTAGGATGCCGACTCAGAACTGATGAGTTTGAAAAAGAATTTCCATCAAGAAGCTTTAAGCTATGTGGATAAATTGCAAGAAGTTGAGGAGAGAAAAAAATTTGAATTCGTCGAACATCTACTAATGTTTATGCAGGTGCAAGCTTTACCAAATACTGTACAATAAATTCGATGGCTCATTTCCGAAATCGTCAAAATTTTGAATGATTTTTCATTGTTATGTAGCAACTGCATGACTTTTCGACCTTTCAAAATTTCTTGTTTTTATGTTTGTTTATGCTGTTGTTTTGTTTTCAAACGAGGAACAGGAAATATTGGAATTTGTATTGATTTTTTGCGAAGTACTAAATGTTTTGAAGCTAACAGAGCGATTATTTCCTATATTTAGTTTACACGTGACACAAACCATACGTTTTACATAGAGTTTCATGAAAATGAATGTCCAAGCCGTACTATCCTCTTTATTCAATATTCATATTGTAAATATTTTCAAGACAATCAATGCCATGGTTTTACGTTTATGGCTAGCTTTGTTATAGAGTATCATAGAGCGGGACAGCGCTGCTTCGGGCTAGTAGCCCTCTACCGCATGCAGGTAAAAGGTACATTTATCCTTCAGAATTATATTGCAAATTATTGAAGCTTAAGGTTTTAATATTATTTCGGTAGCAATCATTTTATCTTCGTGTTTCTATGTTTTAAAGTTTGTTGTAGTGAATCAATTCAACTACATAGTATTAACTATTTTGTCAACAGGTGTATTTCAATTATTTCCACCAAACTCACGAAACTGCTTTGGATTGCAAGCATTATATGAGTATGCTGCAGGTTGGTCTGTTCAAGTTTTGTTATTACAAAAAAAATTCATTATACTCGAGATTTTACGCCGAAGCGTGGAACGAGAACTGGATCCGTTTCCGCGGCCTGGGCTACAGCTCTGTAGAAACATTGTTGCGTTGGTGAGTCGTTGGCGACACTGTGTTTTCTATAACTGACCCGGGAATTGAACGCCAGATCTTCCATTCTGATAGCGATGCGCTTAACAACAGTTTTCGAACATTTGGGTCCCGTACAGGACAAATGGGCACCAGGACAAATGGGTCCCGGACAAATGGGCACCAGGACAAGTGGGTCCCGGACAAATGGGTCAGGGTTAGGGTTAGCTCAGGGAAATAATTGTCCGGGACCCATTTGTCCTAGAATCCTTAACAACCGAGCTCACCAGCGAGTTAGCTTTGTTATTATTCATTCAAAAAACATTGGTTGTAACTTTCATGGTCTATTGCTCTTAGCAGTAGGAATCCTGACAACAGTGCAGGTTCGGTAGCTCATCGCATTTGATGAGCAAATAACCGTTTTGCGTTTGTGGTTACTGTCATGCAGCCCGTTTTTGGCTTACTATTGTGCATTTTCATTGTAGGTACTGCCATTTTAATTCTTCATGCTCATTATTATAATGTGATCTACTTAGTACTCGACTACTTACAACTTCGTAGACTTCGGACAGTATTAAACCGTATTTCGTTGGCTGTGCTTAGGTTATAACCAGGGTTACCGCCGGTCCACATCAAAAAATAAGCACGCTGCAGTTAGGTTACCAAAAAGTTAAAAGCTCTTTATTGTGAAACCAATAAAAATCGTGGAAGACCGAAAAAAAAGGTCTTCGCGTCCACAGAATCTTGTTTTTCCACCAAAAATCGGTGAAAACCAAATAAAAAAAGGTCTTCACGTCCAAAGAGTCCTGTTTTTTCCGCTAGACATTCGAAAATAAGCACGAGACTCAAAAATAAGCGCGTTTCTTAAAAATAAGCATATTCACGTTTTCTAAGACATTGCCTTGAAAATTAGCACAAATCTTAGAAATAAGCACGAAATGATAACCCTGGTTTTAACTAAGTATGAAGCAAATTTAATCGGTGTTAATCCTTACAAATTATCATTAAGAATTACTTGTTTTGTGTTGTAAGAATAGCTGTTGTTTGCTGTGAGTTTAAGTAGTAGGTTTACGACCACGACGATATTGCCGCTGTCTCGGCCTTGAAGGCTTAGTGTCAATGCCGTTTGTAAAAAGGAAGATTATTAGACCTAGTCCTTGAGTTGCTTTGCACTTATTATATCCAATTTAAGTTACGAAAGCTACATATTTTCATGCACATTAATATCTTGTATGGATCTACAGTCACAGCTTGTGAATACGAGGACCCAGTTCACTGGAACGAGGGAAAAAACTAAAGCCTTGATGCAAAAGATGACTGAACAACCTACCTCTGTTAAGTACGTTATGCAAGCTTTCGGTGAAAGTTGGACTACAGCTGGCTATCTCTTATTGATGGAAAAAAATACTATAGCCAGGTAAGCATTGACAGCACAGTGTTACATCTTACAATAATTATCTATTATACACAGAGTTCTTTGTTCCTTAAAATAATTTACTTGTTACAAAGCAAATGACATGCTACTTACCAATGGACAAAGCAAGTCTTAACTGTGTAAGTGTGTAAATGACCCAATGAGAAAGTCAGTGGTAAAACAATGTGCTTTTTTGATACTTCCGGGTAATGCACACGTTAGTTTCATGCTGTACAATTCACTGTGTATTAGCGCGCTGCCTTGTTGCTCTAAATATGTAATTAGTTGGTGGAGAGAAAACGTGTTTTGACTGATTTATATCAGGTAGTAAACAGTTTCGGCTCACTGAGGCAGTTTGAGAGTTGTATCATGTCATAGAAAAAATCAAGAACTAAAATTTGTGTTGAATTTTGTATCTTTTTGTATGAAATCTTTTTCATTGGAAACTTCTTATGCGCTTTATGTAGCTTTCGATTTTTATTAAGCTTTATGATATCAGGATTTAACGCACCAACTAATACCATGACTATCAGTTTTCGTCAATTTTTTCACAAAATTTTTAATTTTTTTAGGTTAACGTCGAAATGGACCAAATATTTCTGCATGCACAAAAAAGACAACAATAATTTTCGAATGATTCCTGCTCCTCATGCCACTTTTAACTCCGTGGGAGGTAAAGTGAACATACATTCCAGCAATCCCAACAACCCACTTCTTGAGCCAATGACGGTGAAGTCGTGCATCAGACGAAAATCTGATTCTTTAGACCGAAGATTTTGTTTTGACTTGGAGCTGGAGGTAATTTTAAGAAACAAGAGCTTAAAGCCTTGTCTACACTTGGCGTAAAAATATTTCTACGCTGAGCGCTCGGCGTAAAATCTGTCTACCCTTGCAAAAAGCAGTCGGCGCAGCCTACGTCATTTTCACGCTGATTTTTGTTTTCTGACCTACTTGATTACCATGACATCACTGAGTCCTTTATGCGCTACTACTACTACCGTAATGAATGACCAGGAGTGACCTTGCCAATTCAAGAAATAAATCATTCCATGCAAACTTCGCAATAAAAATCTTGTTTACGGAATCATAAAAAACTAAATAACCAACGAAATGCAATACTTGGGCCTACCAAAAAAACAAACAAAAACGCTTCCATGTTGCAATTTTGAAAGCCAATGCTTTGGTAAATCGAAGTTTTAAACAGTAGACAAGACCAGTGCTGGTCAACCTTTTTCAAAAAGTTACACACTTTTGAAACATTGTGCTCATCTTACTACCGTACTAGTCTGGGAATGCAACAGCAACACTACTCTGCATATTTATGTTAACAAAAGCGTATATTGCTAATTAAACAACAAATCAGTTGTTTGATCATTTAAATAGCAGCTTGCTGTTGAATATCATCTGCCAGTTTTGCAAAATAAATTCGTACTCTTTTTTCCGGATCCTCTTTTCCTTAAAAGTTTTTCCACAGCATCTTACATAAACTCATCTAAAAACAAACGCATGAAACTTTGCTAGCAAAACTGCAATATACCCAAAATAGCGTTGATAAACTCGTCAAGCAGTTTCAGAGCTGCTGGCTCAATACTGCGAAAACTATGCCAAAATTTACATACCGGTGCATCATTATGCTAGCTTACCAATTTGCTGTGTAAGTCACTTACACAGAGACAAACTTGAAAACTTGACTATGAGACAAAATGAGGAAAAGCTTTGGATTACTGAAAGCAGATTGGTAGATACTTACTATTCTCTGATCCACGTTTCTCAGCAACGTTCTTCCAAGCATATTTTTAAAAATTTGTATTGAGGCTGCTGGTAACTAGCATTGGATAAACTCCATAGACTTATGTATTGTTAAACTGCTGAAAGAAGCTTTAAATCTCATTTCAAGGGCATGGTTTCTGTAAAAGTTTTCTGACTTGTATATTTTTATCTGTACTCAAACTGCTTAAAAAACCTATTGACACCAAACTGCAAATAAAAAACAAATCGGCTTTAATCTACCTATACTAATTTGCTGTAAACCTAAGGCTATTAATACACATGGTATTTGAATCAAAAACCAATCTTTAGAAGAACTATCTGGTCGCTTACAGTACAATTGGCACTGTAATTCACTGGACAGGGCTACATACCGAGAATTTTTAACCATCATCCAGTTCCAGTAGCCTATTTGTCTGCCCGCTTAGCTTACTAGACTACCGGTACCGGTACGGCATCATCATAATAAATTTAGAGGGGTTGAGACCCTGCATCTAGCAATGAATCAAACATCAGCCTAAAGAATTGAAAAAAGTTGTTTGGTTATGTATGGCACTGTAGACTAATCTGGACAGGGTTACATTGACGTGGCAGTTGGCGCTGATATGCTCGTAAACCTAGGTCTACCTCTGTTTTTAGCGTATTATGCCATATATACAAATTGAATCAGTAAGCATCTAGCTTATAGTCTACGCTAATTTAAGTAAAAAATATGAAACCTCTGACTTGTTCATGCTAAAAAGACAAAAGGGCCCCAAAACACTGTTTGCCTACAAGCCTAGGTTGTATTTACCTGTCTTTTCCAAACTAAATATGTGTCTTTTCCAAACTAAATATGCTTAAAACTTGAAATAGCTAAGGTCCTAACGCCAAGTCTAGACCTAGTCTTTTCCATAAACGTGGAATCGTGTCTAAGCAAACAACGCAGGAGTCCCAAAACACTGTTTTTTAACTAGGTTAGGGTAAGACTTGACTGTTACCTCAGGATCAGAGCAGGCAAAACGCTGAGCCTTTGAAAAATACTTTGCTAAAAAGGCAAAGTTTTTACGCTGAAGATTCCGAGTTGAGCTTGCTAGCACATCCGCGCTAGCGTTTTTCCAACTAACTTAAATAAACAAAGAATTTTACGCTACGCTAACGCTTTTACTCCAAGTGTAAACAAGGCTTAAATTAGCGTAGTGCGGGCGCATTTTTACTCTTGGCTTTGTTTTAGGAAAAGTTGTACCTTGCTATTCTCAGTGTTTAAATTTATGCACACCGTATACATTAAACATGATTTGAAAATAGGCGTTTGTGTGGAAGGAATTATAGTGTTTAATGAATTAGAATTTAACTTTGAACCTTTGCTTGCAATTAATACAATTTAGTAAAAATGCTGTCAGCTGTTTACACTTTGATTTTCTTTGTTTTGTGTTTACTTTGTTGATAAATGGCAAAAGGTTTTGCTTTTTTACTCTTAAATAGTTTGCTCACCTGAGAGTTTTTTAACTACATATTGTCACGTAATTTTTGAAACTTGCTAGCTTGCCTTGTTCTCGATATTTACGTAATGATAAACATATTGATAGGTACTTATAAATTAGAATAAAACTTAGGTAAAACTGTAGCGTTTAAGTATCAAACATAGCTTTTGATTAATTGCAGATATCTTCTGAAGATTCAATATTTTTGTCACAAAAATTAACAAGACTAGATAAATGTTGCTACGTAGGAGTGTTGCATAAGCACGCTTAATTAAGAAATATGGAAAACTTTAATGATGCTTCGTATTCCGTTCCTAATTAATAGTTCGGTTGGCATGTTTGTTTTAGTTCTTGCGATAGTAGGTCACATAAGCTGTTCTGGTTCGAAAATAGCTTTGTTTATTATTCTCCCACAAGTCTAGTTGGTGGCAATTGCGTGTTTTTGCAACGAAAGTTCATCAACAATTTTTTTGTTTATTTTTGGCTAGAGGATCAAAGTTCTTGTTTACAATTTTCACTGTATAAAAGCGAATTGTTTTCATTAAATTTCAGTTTATAAACGCTACATATCTTTGAGCTGAACGCCAATACTACTGTTCATAAGAGTATGTTAAAAAACACGGGGAATATTCAAACTGCTTCAAAATATAGCAATCAATTTAGAAAGATTTTGTCGGCCACCATTAAATAATTACTTTGTGTGTTACAAAGGCTTTGGATCTTATGCTAAAACAATTTCAACTATGTAACTTGAGATGCTTGATTTATTATTTAACGTGCTCGTCGAGTACTAGTTGTAGATACAAGGTGACCAAAGATTTACACAATGCTCGATAAGCTCTGAGCCGCTTTAAATCTGCCGTATTAAAATTGATGTGGATTTGATATTTTCGCAGAGAAAAGATGCTAAGCTTTCGCACGACGTTGATATCAAATAAATTTTTGTTTGCTTAATTAAATTTCGATTCGTTGGAGATGTACATTACTCGGATTACTCATCAAACTTGTTGAAAACTGAAATGGGCTGCGTTTTAAGCTTATTATATATTTTTATCATTAAAGTGATTCCACCCTCGTGGATCTACAGCAGTGATTCTCAACCGCGGCTGTGAGCTATTCTTTTTGCGGCTCTCGTCAATCCTTGAAAATTGAAAACGATCAGAAATTAGTAGTTGAATTTATGTCGCGTCGGTCGCTGTTTGGTCCTTTTGACTTCAACTTTTCAGCGGTATGCGGCTCTTTTTTATGATGCCATAATGCCCTTTTATTTTTTCACAGTTGTTTTCAGAAATCGCAAGCAGGCCAACGCGTACACTGCGTAAAGTTCAGGTAGTTTCGAAAAAAATCTTAATTAGCAGTTAGTGAAGGTAAAATGTCTAGCAAACCGTCAAAAAAAGCTTGTACTCTTCTTTTAAAATACATGTCTGAGTTAAGTTGTTGTTGTCATCTTAAAATAGCCTACATGTTTCAGTTTTGTTTTGTTGCTATTTTAACTTACGCTGTTTACATGCGGCTCCATGCAACTTTAAGGCTTTAAATTTGGCTTTGAAACTAAAAAACGTTGAGAACCACTGATCTACAGACTACATCTGTTTCATAATCAGTTGCCCTATTTTGCGAACTTTAAATTTTTTTTCTCAAAAATTGATCGTGCGCCTGATGTACTGATCATGTAGTGGTTTATGCTTTGTTGCTATTGAGATGCGAGCATTTTTTGTCTTAATGCGGTAAACTAATACTTCTTAAAGTCAAACACCGTTGCGCGTTGCGTATTAAAAAAAAACTATCAAAGCAATTTGATGACAGTGCGCCTTATAATCCGGTTCGCCTTGTGGTCTTTAAAATACGGTATTTACTTTTCTTTCACATCTGTAGGATATTACTGGCAAACAATTCACTGCTACTTTTCAAGCTGTATCAGCAGAGGAGCGAAAAAAATGGCTGGCTGCTTTGGACGGAAAGGAGCCAGAATATGTGACGACAAAGGTTAGATGTAGTTTGGATTATTAGTTCAAATCTGCTTTTACTACTGTGTGTTGTTGGTTTTCAGTTATTCACTTTAACGAACTACCGATTTTTGTATTTCCATGAGCTATGCAACCCGTGAATTTTTCTAGTAGTCAATTTTCTCAATATAATTTCATGGAATATGAAAGTATATTTAATTTTGTTAAGCGTTTTCTTATGTTAAATCGGCATCTAACTTAGCTTGATCCACCCAGATCTGCTAAATTAATGGCAATGAGTTGCTAATGAATGAAGTGTCAGCAGATTTGACTTAGCCAATGTAGCAGCAGAAACGCAGCGAATACAAGAACTTCGCTAAACCAAGCGGTAGTTAAACCAATATATTTGGCGGCAAAGCTTTTAGATTTTGAATACTATCGCATGTTATATCGCTATTCCTATGCCACGTGGAGTGGCTGATGTTCATATTATGACTTTCATCATGATGTGGATAGGTGGCAACTACCTGTCGTTAGCTCAGTTGTTAAGCGCAGCGCTGTCGGTGCGGGTGGTCTGGGTTTGATTCTCAGACCATTCATATCGGACACAGCGTCACCATATTTTCGATATTTCTTCAGAGCTGCATAACCCAGGCGCTAAGCCGCGGAGATGTCACCGCCGCTCGTTACACGCTTCGGCGTGAAATAACGCCAGTATAATGAAGATTTAATTTGATGGTGATTTAGGTGATAACTAACAAAGAAGATTTATGTAAACTGAACGATGTTGGCTTCCAATTCGTCGAAAATGTTATCCAGGAGATAGAGAAAAGAGGTTTACATTACGAGGGAATGTACAGACTTGTTGGCATTGCTTCAAAAGTTGACCTGCTCTTACAGAATGCTCTGACTCCAAAAACAGCTCCTAGGTTAGCAAAACTTTTTAATTTTTGAGAGCAAATTTTACGACATTTTATGCAGCTCGTGAGTCCGTCAATAAAACAACAGTCAGGTTGGTAATATAGGAAGAGATACAAGTTTGATATTGATGTGTGCTTTTCTTGGGCATCTGTTTTTTCTAATACGATCTTTTCAAGACCCCTTATCTGGATCCGATCTTTCGAAAGCATTAGAATTTCAAAAGTCTCTCCCAGTGACGCATTTGTTCATTTGTAAGATATCCAGTATTTTCGAAGATGATAGTTTTCTGTAATGGAAGGACATACTTTAGCTTTAATACTAATTATTAATTGCTTCGAGCGTGTAATCGCGTTGTTTTTTCTCAGTAAAATGCTTGAACAAGAACGTAGGCCTACTGCTCTTAAGTTTCTGAGGTCAATATAGTTTACTGCCTGATAATACATCATTAAAGTACACCTGATTACTAGGTAAAAATTTGAGTAATTTTTGTCATGACGTCTTCGGTACCAGCAACTTCATATAGCGTCATTACGTATTTGCATGGGTAACGTTTTACGTAGTTATTCTGGTGATAAAATGACTACGTCATACAAACGGCATACATCTACAAAGATACTTGCAACAGAGCTATTTTTGTTAGCGTAGTAGGTGGTTTTCAGATGTAGTTTTTCCTGTCAAATGCTGACTTGTGCTTTTACTCTTGAGTTAAAATTATGAATGGCTTTGAGTTCATGTAAGTTCTCATTAAATTCAGACGTTTCACCTTACTGAATCAGTGGTCATCATCAGGCGAAAAGCATGCAGTAGTTAAGTCATAGCGGCGCAGGGTGTGTTTGTTCGATTCTTTTCCTGCTTTCTCTGATGATGTTTGGGGAACATTCCCCACGAAACTTCATTATTAACTTTTGCAAAATAAGCTTTTAAGTTTTGCATCAGTTACGCAGAGGATATAACCTATAATTGAAACTAGATATCGTCTTCATTGCATGTAATCTTTACAGGAGTAAAAAGATTAATCTAAAAACAGTACAATTTAGAAGTCGGTAAATCTCCGTTTTCATACAGAATAATTTACTTTTTGTGATGATGATCTCACTTTTCATGTTGACTACAGTTTCAGTTAGGTCGTGAATAGAACTGGAATGAAACACTATCATACACATTACCTTTCCGTTACCTTTCAGCTATAATATTGTTTTGCGTTTGCTGTTAACCGGATGTTTGCTTCTATTTCAAAACTTTACAGATAATTAACGAACTAAAACAATACCGAAAGCACTGTAGAAACGCATGGCGGAGGATGTGATTCGTGTTTAAATGCTAGCTAAGTCATTATAGTGGGTTTTAAACTTTCTATCCTAGAAATATCGAATGGCTGTAACATAATAAGTAGTAAGCTGAAGATATGTTGTAGCAAAGATCCCTGTTCCTCCTAGTTTTTCCTTATGTTAGGAATCTGGTTTTCTTTTTGTTGGCCACATTCAAGACCCTGAGACGCCCTAAAAGTACGGAATTGATTTTATTTCAATCATGAGCTTTCAGAAGCTGTTTTCATTGTAATATATGGCTATGTGTTTAAAGAGATGCGTTTTGCAAGTTTGATATTTCATTTAGCGTCAACTACTCTAATGAGGATGAATGGGAAACAAACACTCTGACCAGCGCTCTAAAAAGCTACTTTCGAAATCTTCCGGAACCGATTATGACCTTTGACCTCCACCGGGATTTCATTGATGCAGCCAAGTGTGACAATCCAGAAGACAGAGTCAAAAAGTAAGATATTTGCCTCGTTTAGAACCGTTTTAGGATTGTGCGTTTTTCAAATCAAATCTTATTACTTCTAAGCGTGTAACGATTGGCGGGGCTTGTACTGCCTTGTTGAAAGGTTTTGTTCTGCCTTGCTTACACTGCAGATGATGACAGCTGCATCAGTGTTGTCGGAACGTCCAGTTTTAAGAAATTCTCTGACTTTATGTTCCTCCTTTGGCTATTTTCGTCACATACCTTTGAAGAGTTTCGTCGCAGGAAAACCCTGAAGTGAACTGACTACCTCAATTTTTATTACAGAGTTGCCTCACTGATCAAGCAATTACCTGAAGAAAACAAAAAAATATTGAGAGTTTTAGCTGAGCATTTGTGGAAGGTTCAGGACCATTCGGAACAAAATAAAATGACGCTTCAAAACCTTGGTGTTTGTTTTGGACCTACCATACTGCGAGATAAACATGCAAGTGTCCATAACACTGAGTCTTGACTTCATTGTCCTCCCAAATGGTCTCTTTTACAAAAAGATCGTTGTGGATTAGTAGCGTATTTCTTGGGCGTATTGTATAGGTCAATAGTATTTCTCACTGTGCTTCTATTTTCTGTACTGTGTTGCAGATAAAGCGTTTGCCTGGTTCTTTTGCCCCCGTTGTGCTCTTCCGTATTGTTTTGATACAAAAAGTATTGTCTGTGCTTTAGAAGTTCTTGCATGAATAAAAATCTAAGCAAATCTTCCGATGAAGGTGCTTTAGTTACTGCTTTGAAATAGAAGTTGATAGCGAAATTTCGTTCATTTTGATTAACTTGTACATTTCGAATTCAATATTGTGATGGTAGTAACTTTGCAGGAAACGGTTCAAGCCATTTTGGAAATCAAGTTCTCCAACATCATTGTTGAAATCTTGGTTGAAGAACGGCAGTTGATGCTTGGTACTGTGCCACGAGGAACAAGTTCTACCAAAGATCAAGTCTCTCCGAGAAATTACCACAGAGTTACTTCCAACTTTTCGAAACTGCCTTCACAGAAGTAAGTTAAAGCGACAACTAAAAACACAATATGTATTGTACTTTATTAACTACTGGCTTAACGTGGTCTTGACAAATTTGGTCGCAGCCAATTAGGCGCTGTTGGTAGCGCTTGCAAAAAGAAAAATAGTTGGACTGGGCTTCATACATACTCACAGCAGCTGTTAAACGGAGGTAACCGATATGCATTGTACTAGACTGCAAGATTAGCTAGTTGTAACTGTAACCCTACTGTCAACTGTTGCTTAATGTCTGTAATGCAAACGATTGAAAGCATCGTTTTATGTAATCACAAAAATGTAATTACGATCATTCATGATTGATTTTGATGATTTAGTGAGTTACTTCCTACATTTTTGCTTCGATTTAATTAACACTGCTGTTTCTAATGCAGATTTCAAGGCCGTCCTGTTGGTGTGTTGTATAACGTGACCAGTGTGGCAAACATAATAGAAGGAGAACAACAACCGAAAAAGCTTGCTGAATCAAAATTCAACCGATTTAAAGCGTTCAGGGACAAGCCCAAGCAAGAAAGCTCGCAGCAACAGAATTCACAAGGTGAGACAAATTTTCTGTTGTTTGTATGCAGATGCAATCTGAGACTAAATTTTTGTAGGCTTTTGTTTTCTCAACGATATAACGTAACAAATGAAACCGTCTAGGAATCTATCTCGTCACGCCAAATTTTTGACCCGTTTTAACATTTTATGTGCTTTTTAGAACAATTAACAAGTTCCTCAGAGGAAGTAGACGATGCTTATGAAGAAATGTATGTTGGAAAGAAATCTGCAAAACCTGCAATCGAACCGTTAAAACCTCCTAATTTCTCCAAAAATAAAGGTTTTAATGTAAAAGATTGGTCTGCACGTACCGAAGTAAACCGAAATGGAACCGTGAAAAACTTTCCTATTGCCCAGCAATCGTCTTTGTATTCGCATCCTCTGAAACCGATACTTCGGCGTGAAAAATCGGCAGATGAAGCGGAGTCGGGAAAACCGATACCGAAAAAACGAGTATCACCGGTGGTTCGCCAATCCCGGCATAGTTCCCTGCACGATATCATACAAGGCAGTGAAAACACTAACAATAGCAACATTCGACCTGCTCTACCAGAGAAGCCGAAAGGTTTGGTTTCTGAAACGATAAACCTACACCTAAACAAGCTTGCGGACACGAAGGAGGAAAGAAAAGCTCCGCTTATTCCAAAGAAAAATCTGCTACCAGATGTAAGTCTGTAGTAGCCTGTTTCCATGTCCAAAAATCGTGAGCTTTTGGCCCGCGGGCTTTGTTCCAGTCAGGTGGATTCAAGTTTTATAGGGGCAAATTTCTGCATAGTCGTGGGCTTTCTTGGACGCAAGTAAAGAGCTGGTCTTAATAAGCAAGGGCTTTTGGGAAAAAGGGGGCTGAAAATGCCCACTTTGAACTCGGCCCACGTTTAGAAAGCCCACCACGTTTTGAGTGGACATGGAAACAGGCTATAGGAAAGCTAATTATGCAACTCATAAGAAAAAATAATTGTTAAATTAAGTATTCTCATGCGTTTACCACTGACAAAATCACGTTTACCACTGACGGAATCATGCGATGAAAAAAAAAAAACGACCCTCAACCGGAAAACTTGGAACGTTGTTCAATCAACAGCGAATCTGGATTTGTCCAATTTATATTCTTACTTGCTTTTTCATGACGAGAGGATGAATATGGAGCTGTCAATCATTAAACTTCGAGAGTCGTTGATACGTAAAACATGGCTCAGAAAAATATCAGCTTTAAGTTGCTTGTATTTTGATGTTAATTACTAACGTTGATAAAGTTTCATCCTTATTATTTATATTGATCGGTTTTGCACAGGGCTGTTTGGAAAAGCTACTTGATAATGTGATCTTGTTTATCGTTCTCCATTTTTTAGCCTCTGGGCGCCTGTTTTTGTATTTAGTTTGTATTTCACATTCTTTTGCAGAGAGAAGGAAGCAAGCAGGTGCAGCGGAGTAGAAGTACTGGGTCTGATTTGGTCCCGAAACGAAGACCGAAGTCAGAATTTATCCCTGCGGCGTTTTTGGTTGAAGAATGTGGGCTTCATAATAAAAGTCCAAAGCCCAGTAGTGTCAAAGTTAGTCACGGTCGTTGGCAAGCCCCGAAACCCCAGTTTAAAGAGTTTTCAAATGTGAATTCCCCAGTCCAAGTTGATGACGAAAGCATTCCTTCAAGTGACGATTCATTCAGTAGCGGTAGTTACTTTAGCAATGGGGAAATAACGTCTACCGTTGTCCGCACACTGTATGAGTGCGAAGCTGAAGATGAAAATGAACTATCATTTTTACCTGGCCAATTAATTCGCAACATAACGAAATCAGATGAACCTGGGTGGCTTCGTGGAGATTTAAACGGTAAAACAGGCCTTCTGCCTCGGAATTACGTCAAATTCATGTAGAAAGGTGTATTTTTGCTTAATATACATCCTCTTGAATGTCCAAGGCAATCTTCGGTAATTGCTACAATTTACCCTCTCAGTATTGTAGATTCTTATTTCCGCTCTTTGGAATGTCTGGCAGCGTTACGTCAGTATTGTTCATCCAACCTCTGCCTACATTGAGCTACTCACTTTTCCTGTTGCGTCATACGCACCAGTCAGCGACAACCCCGTCCACGCGTCAGGTAGTAGTTGTGTTTTATGACGTCATCACAGCAGCTTTCACTTGAGCTTCCATTCGAAGATTCTTTTTGTCCAGATTTTCTGTATTGATTTAATTAATTTCTGTTTTTAATGCTTTGGCGTACCGTACTTGCTTATTATTATTTTTTTGTTTGGGCACTAACGCAAGTACGGTTTGTCATCATTATAGGGGTCAGTCTTACTGTTTTCGAATAGGATTTGTTTTGGTTCATTTTGAAAGAGAACGCGCGGTATTTTCAATAGGCTACAAGTTTTATTGTACTGAATAGGTTAATATCATTGAAGCAGCCTGCCGTTCACTTTTAAATAGTTTATAGCATGTGATAAAGCGACATTGGATTGAAACAATATGGAAATTTTCGACGTCTATTTTTTGTTGTTTTACTGGCATCACCACATTCGTTTACTGAAGTCCAATTTTTTTTCATTTCTGCCGAATAAATCACTGTTTTTTTGCACACTATTGTTTTACCTGTGCTAACATACAGTGAAAAATATTGCGTTCAATGTTCTCGTTTATGTACAGTATCAATCGTTTGTCACAAAGTGGCTTTTTTACATTTTGTAAGTATTTGGCATATTTTTGTAGGTTAATTCGCACTTATTACGTTTCAAAGATTGTTCCGTACCAGCACTGTTTTTTACTTTGAAATTTCAATCGTGCAGACGTGTTTGGGCCACAAGTGAAGTTATTGATTTTTTTTTCTGTGTAATAATCAGTATTTCAAGTTCATACGTTGCTTCACAAGTGTTGCTTAATTTCAGCTGATTGTAGAGTGCAGGTTTCAAATTGTTGTGGAGAAGTAGCGAAAACACAATGTATACTTTTCTGTATTTCTGACTGTTTTTTGTTCATGGCTCACTCATTTTCTTTGCTTTCTGTATTAAGTTTTAATGGCTCAGTTTTTCGACGTTTATTTTCCTACTTTGAACAATGTTTAATTGAGAGGTGGCGAAAACACAATGTAAACTTTTCTGTATTTCTGCCTGTTTTTTGTTCATGACTCACTTATTTTCTTTGCTTTCTGTATTAAGTTTTAATGGCTCAGTTTTTCGACGTTTATTTTCCTGCTTTGAACAATGTTTAATTTTTCGACTCAGGTGTAATATGTTTTTGGCGGTAAATAGCGTACATTCTCCTAAATGAAGCATTCAATTTTTGTCTGGGAACGTTAAGTACGTGACACTGGTTCGTTTGGTTGAAAATGGGAACCCAGTTAGGACCAATCTACTTTTAGGATGACCAGAAATAGTTTCTATCAAAATTGCGGGGTTGCTTATGCATTGCCACTAGCTGGTATATTTTGGTCAATTGTTAGATTGTTGCTAATTTTACGATTCCTTATGTTCAAAGACTTGAAAATTTGATTTTGAAGTTGACTTTACCAATGTTTGGTTAGTTGTTACTTAATCCGATTTGGATGAGGCTACTTTTTTAAGTCCCTTACTAATGGCTATTGTACTACTTATTATATTGCTATAATAATCATGTTGTGTTTACCACTAGCGCTCAAGTGCATGTTAATCCAATTTTTTGATGCGTTATATTGCTTTAATAATATGATTTCTCGTCCTTTCTGTTTTTCTGTTGTAGTAGAAGTCAATACGTTGATGGACGTATTATTAAGAATTGCGGGATTGCCCATCGAAACCAAGTATTGCCAGCGGTGTTTCGTTAGTTAAGAGTTTCGTTGTAATGGTCAGTGCTCCACTTTGTGGTCGAATTTTTCCTAAATCTTTAGATGCGTCAATGGATAAGCTGTTTCTTGCTTACTGTTTTTGCGTAAGAGATGTGCTTATTGCAAAAAGTTCGAAAAAATCAACTTGAATGAATAAAACAATAGCGACTTCCTGCTGGCTGATTTAATACCTTTCACCGCTCAGTTGAACGGAACTGCAGGAAAAGGATGCCAGCGACATGGCTTAGCCGTAATGTGCGCAGGTTGCAGATCTTGCGTGATCAGTTCGGTTCGCGGCTGGTCGGATTGCATTTAACATATACCTACAACAGCTGGTGACGTGAAGAACGCAGCTTCACTTCACAGTCCCCTTTATTGCTGTTGAATTTTCCGTTCAATTTCATTTGAAAAAAAAAATAACCTCAGTTGAGAATGCATCCAAAAAAAATAGCTCACCCTAGAACTGAGTCAAGTGCTTGCAAACAAAGTCGTCGTTTAGAGAACTCGGGAGAGTTTGACGATAATGCACCCACCAGGGGAGCAGCTTAGTGAAGGGTTTCAAACCGCTGGTCTAAATTCATTCTCGAATATTCGTTAAAAATCAAAGTGAATATCTTGCACGTTTCTAGCATGATAATTGAATTGTTTCACCTGCTGTTGGATCGAATTTCAGCTTGCACAATCACACAGTGTAACAACTTAAGCATTTTTGAGATCATTTTCGCTTTGGTCACTTGGTAAAGTTGTTTTTAAGATGACACTGTTTCATCATTTTGGTGAGGATTTGAGGAATTAAACCGCAGAGAGCATGAGCTTGTATTTTAAAACAACATGGTGAATAATCTGAGTCAGGACTTAAAGATTATATCTAAATTGCATGGAAGCCGTTGGTTGGATCAAACCAAGGACAAGGTCAACGCGTAATTGATGACTCACGTTTTTCATCAAGATTAGAACAAAACACGATGAATAACGATGCAATTTAAAACGTTTCAACGTGATGTTGCGGGGAACGCTGTGGCGTTATCTCAGGCTTTCGTTTCGTCATTAACTTTATAAGCTGTAACGTAAGTAGATATGTATCCACGCCAAAATTTTAATACTGTGTAACATTGCTATTTCATGACATTTACGTCCGCTAAGTTAATAAACACATATGAGCTGTCTCTCATTCCACATTTTCAAAACAAGTACCGGTAGGTCTGTAAGCTGCCGCGGTAGGCCAAGGTTAGATTGTTTTTTCTAAGTTAGTTGTTGGTTTTTTCTGTTGATTAATTACATTAATCAGGTTGATAGTTTGCTGGGCTATCCTGCAAGCAAACAGTTAACGACAAGAGCACACGTTCGCTTTTCAATTTTTGGGTCGGAGCCAGGCTTAATTGCAAACACAAGCCCTACTTATCAATTGAAAAACAAAATTTGGTGAGAAGGGAATGTCCAAACCGAGCTTCAGATCTTTCGTTGAACTCGAAAAATGAAAAACTGAGACATTGGATCATTTGGGTGGGATTCTTAAATTGCGACTGAAGTTACTTGGTCTGCAGGTAGCCAATTAAGTCGTGAATAATTTTAAAATGTGCTATGCATTTTGAGAATAAAACAGAGCTAATGAGCCGTATGTATTTTCACAACACCGAGAGATCCACGGTTTTCATGATGAAAATTAAGTTTAGTTTATGTTTATCAGGATGAAGATCAACGAAATGTAGCCGAAAAGATGTAATCTCGCGTCTTGGTCGTATTTGAGAAACAACAGTAGGTAATAGGATCCAACGAGATGCGATACCACCAACACCGTCAAAGAAGCGCTAAGTACGCTAATGTAGGCCTACAGAAACATGCAAGCAAAGATAAAAAAAGCTGAAAATTGGATTGACTAAAAAACCGTAGGCCTACAGAAAAAAATTTTAACCGTTCCACTCATTACGTTGAATTAAAGCAGTAGAGTTAGAGGCCCACTGAAAAATAATCAGCCTAAATAGTGGTAAATCACTAAAACAAAATAAAAAGTGATAAAACCGACAGAGCTTCGTTAGCGCTAAGATGTTAAAAGTAATTAAAAGTGTTTTAAGACTATGAGTTCACTGTAGCAGCGTCAGCAATGCATTGCAATTTGCAGAGGGTGCCGAGATATAAAAACAGGTTGGAAGTGCCACTGCCAAGAGAGTAAAGAACTCAAGCGAGTTCTTAAACAGACAAGCTCTTTCCAAGTTTTTTACTCGGGGAGTTTAAATTTAACCTTCCATATTTTTAGACCCGCCATCAAAGCACTGACTAAAAGTAGGTCTAACTAGACCATGGGTTCCTAACCTGTGGGCCCAAGAAGCATTTTGCGGTGGGCCACAGAGCTTTTTGAAAAATTGGATATTTGGTTAAAAAATTTTGTTTTATCTACAAAATGTGCACTGTCATGCATTAAATCTCGTATCTCTGGTAAAAAACAAACAAGCAATCATAGGTGGCAGAAGCGGGCCGCGGGGGCCTTGACCCCCACTTTTTTTCAGGGAGGGCCCTAATTTACGCGTTCATTTCTACAATAATACCTTTGCGTGAATGTATTTGAAACTTAATAGGCCTACCATCGAAACTGAAACCCAGAAAAGAGCTTAAAATCAGAGATGGGCAACTCCTGGCACGCGCGCCGAACTTGGCACGCCAGCTCGTATATCTGGCACGCGAGCGAGGCCACGGAAACGAGTCGACGGTTATGCAGAAGCAGAAGTCTCACTAATCAACATACGATGCTTTTATTTTTTATAGGACATCTGCGGGCGTGAAGACTTTTTTTTGCTCTCCACCGATATTTTCAGTGGAAAACACGAACTGTTAGTTGACTCGCGAAAAAACTTGGCGATGGATATTAGCCAATTTTAGCACCCAGACCGAAAAGAGTTGCCCATCCCTGGCCACAGAGATGTTTTTTTTTTTAATTTTGTTTGTGAGGTGGGGGGACGCAAACTAGAAGCAAGAACCGTGGGTCTGAAGCCCGCATAAATTGTATATGTCACATGCTGACAGGCTAAATATGAGTTGTAGGCGAAGGAAATCTGGTCATTGGTTTTGGGCCCCTTCCCACTTTAGAAATGCTTCCTCCGTCGCTGAGCTCAACCATCTCATAACTGTTGTTAATGCCTTTGCTTTTTTCAATTTTTTATTGTGCTCTAGTCTAGGGTTAATCTTCCCTTATCCTCGTATTATACGCATTAGATTAGCACCAATTGCTGACTTGTTGTGTTATGACACTGATGCTTCGTTGCAAAGTAGTAACCTAGCTACGAGTTTTTATGTTCATAGGTGTTTTTTTTTTTTTTTTCTTTTCTTTATTCTGCGATATAGATCAATTTTAGCAGAACTTTAAAAAGTGGGCCATGGAAAATTTTCAAAATGAAAATGGGCCACGGTTAAAAGAAGATTGGAAACCCTTGGGCTAGACCTAAGATGAAGGAAGTGTAGTAAATCTTATTCTAAATTAAGCGCTGTTCAACCAAAATTACTACGAATTACTTCCTACGAACAACGTCGAAAGCGCTCATCTAGTTTAAAGCATAAAACATGCTCAAGCCTGTAGGCCTTACTCTTGAATTCTTTTTATAACTTTCGACGAGATTCAATGTGCATCAGATTGCAACGCGCCGCAGAGGATGTATTGAACTCTACAGAACGTTGGACAGAAAGCTTGTTAAGAAGTTTTATTTTTTTTATTTTCCGTAAAAAACGATGGAAGAGCTAAGCGCTGGAACAATTTCGGAATCAAGTCTTCGATAGAAGAGCTTAAACATTGATTTAAAAAAAATTAATTCTGGATTTCAAAAAACGTTGATTTTAAATCAAAAAAACAACTTTAGGTCTGGACGTTTTGGCAACATACACTCAGCTGTCATCATCACCGTGTAAGCAAGGTTGTATTCGCACTAACCCTTTTCACCAAAGTTTCCAAGGCAGCATTTGTACTAACCAATAATTGCTTCAATAGGTTCAGATATGTACTCGAACTGCCTTGCTTACACAACTTTGGTCTGCAATGAAATCGCAGACAAAAAGTTAGCGAACCTTATGAAGAGATTACTAACGGGAGACTTGAGATATACAGCAATTGCACCAAGATAGTTTTCGGGAGAGTGGTAACAAATCTGCGTAAAACAAGTCACTGCGTTGCACCAGTTGAAAAACGCTCGAAATGGCTGGCAAGTGAAAAACATTTTGTACTGTCCAATGGCGTAACTACAAAGTCTTAACTTCATTTGGGAGTGCAAGCTAAGCATAGGCCTACAGTCCCAAATAAAGTTATATGCATCCTGGTTGAGCTTTGGCAGGAGCGCTTTGGATGCTTGTTAACATCGCAGGACTTTAACTGCAAAAGGTTGTTTTAAAGCAGTAGCTTATTTGGGGGGGGGGGGGGGGGCCATTGGGCCATGGCCCCCATGGGCGTCCGCAGGGGGGGGGCAAGAGGGGAAACTTGCCCCCCTGAAAAACCAAAAAAGTTGAAAAAATACGCAGGAAAAAATGCAAGTTAAGAAACTACACAAAATTTCAAAAATACAGACGAGTTTACTACAAAACGAATAAAATGACAAAACATTTCGCAATAATATGTTTAATTAAAGCAGGGGTGGGCAACTTTCTGGTGATACTGGGCCACAAATTATAAATATAGACCTCCAGCGGGCCGCAGTTTTTAGAAAAAAAAAACTTCTTGGCAGGAGTAATACTAAAAAAGGGTCTGTGGCGTGAAAAAGAGGTCTCTGAAATAAAAGATGACTAGAAAAACAAGATTTTCAGCCTGGAAAATAGCATTTAAAGCAGTTCCTGTGTTGATTGGGTTTGAACTTGATCGCAAAAAAACAGGTTTCGGAACCAATTGGCTATTAGCACATGCTTTGGCGGGCCGCAGGTTGCCCACCTCTGAATTAAAGCATAAAAGAGTTTGTCTAGTTGTCTAAATGCTGCTGTTTAAATGAGTCCGTCCGTTCAATGAGTGGAAACTCCACCCTTCACACATCATTGAAACTGGTTTTACGTTTAGGCATGCTGTTACCAAGGCCAGTGCTAAGCACGTTAGAAAATATTGGTACAGGTCCCGAGCATCATTTTACGTTATTCAGTACGAGTTATTGCTTGATACTTAATTCATTTTTTGTTCTCTGCATGATTCCATTCGTTTAGGTTACTTTCTTGTCTTTCAAGGCAGTATGCAATAGTGCATACTATCGCATTCTATTCAGGTCAACAGACATGGCGATTTATCTTTTGTCATGACGCGAAGACTAGAAAAGTGTCTTTGTGTCAAATGTTACTCTTCAGTCAAACCACAATCGGATAGACTGGTGGAAGATAAACAGGCGCACACTTCGCATAACATGAAGAATTCGGTTAAAAGTTTTTGTGCGTTTTTTTTATTGATCTTCAATCTCAAATCTTGGTTATACTCGTGGTATCACCCGGAAGCTGCGTGCAACGAGTGGCGAAGACCATCTCCGTAACTTAGTGCGTGAGCTACTTAGCTTCGAACTCCGAAGAAACGTGGCGAGCCATTGGCGGTGGCCGTGAACAGCACTGTATTCGATTTGACAGGTCGGATATCAAACCCCAGATCTCTGACTTTGAAAGCAATATCGTTACTGCTACACCAATCAGCCGATTACCAATCCGTCATGTGGGCGTACGTATACTAGCAAATTCACGCGGCAACGGCAGCATGTCCAATTTTACTTTTTGCATCTTGTATAGAAAAATTCTGGTTTTTGCCTATATACCGAGTATCGTATCTCGTAAAACAAATTTGGATTTGTTGCTGATGTGCTACTGGTACGCCTTGATGGCAGAAACTGCGCTGCCGGTACATTGCAATAAAAAAATTGAGCAGCACTGATTTATAGGCCGTAGCTATAAGTTTGATTTTCAGAGCTCAAACTACTTTTTATTTTGACATTTTGGATCAGAACGTCACTATCGGTGCGGGAAGTCTGGGGTTCGATTCCCGGATTGGTCAAATGGGACACAGTAGCCTATCGCTAACGCCTCACCACTGTTGCGACGTTTCCTCGAAGGTTAAGCAGCGGAGACGGGCCCCGCCACTTGTTACACACTTTGGCGTAATAGCGCAAGTATAGTGAAGATTTGATTGTTTTGAAATGTAAGCATCAAACCAACCACATATAACAAGACCTAAGAAAACCATGCAAAAAGAAAGTTGTTTTAACACAGTGCTCCGCAACCTTTTCTTACTCACGGCACACTAAAACCATGTCCAAATTTTCGCGGCACACCTCAGCAAAAAAGCGCAGAAAATTTACACATCAAATCACTGTAACCACACCAACGTTATGAGCCGTTCAATGGGATGCTTGGGGTTGTTGTAACGAGCTCAATCGCTGTATGTTGGGCTCTATATTTGAAATGGCAACTCGAAGTTATTCAAGATTAGGCAAAAAACTGAATATAAATTTAGTTCCTACTGCAAATATGGCCTACAGCCTATGGTACCAGTTGCTTTTACAACCTAGGTTGCTTGCGATTCCTACGACAAAGCAGAAAAATTTTGTCGCAAGCGTCGTAGAACTCACTTCTTTTCACTTGCGATGACCGCAGCCACTTCAATCGCATTCAGTGTGCATAGATAGCGCGATTTGTCGCTGGAATCGCATCGCACGAGTCGCACGATTATTGCGTAAGAAAATCGCAGCAGTGGGCATTGGCAGTCGCAGGACTTGACGCAAACGTGATCGCAATGATCGTGACGCATCGCAACGAGGTCAGTGTGCAGCCGCCTTAACGTTGCTCAAGGTTGTTCGCACTTCAAAATTAAGCAAAGTTAGTTGTAATATCAGCTTCCAGCTGCGTGAGAAGAAAAATCAAACAAAAGCGGTTTCCTGAGGTTAGTCAAAGGTTAGCACAACGGGATCGACGCGTCGAGTGAAAGCTGGAATTTTTTATGTTTATACTTCCAAGACTAAGTGAATAATTCGTAATTGGCAATAAAACGCTCCTTATCATCAAGAATGCGGGGAAATCTAGATATATTCAAGAAAAAGGTTCGGTTGCTAACAACAATAATCTGTTGTACAACGTGCGGGTCTCTTGGTAGTTATGCAAATGTGGAGAAAAATGTGGAAATTAATTAAAGTGATGATAATCCTTACGCTACTAAGCGAAACTTGAAAAAGATCTTTTGAGATTGATCGGTGCAATTCTGAAATAAATCGGGAAACCATATACACTTTTTTCATCTTTTTTTTCAGTTTAGTGGTTCAAAATATAATTATTCCGCGGCACACTTAGGATCGCCTCGCGGCACACTAGTGTGCCGCGGCACACCGGTTGCGGAGCACTGTTTTAACAGACTGTCAAGCCTAGTGGCACATAAATTGATTTATGTCCGCATAATGCACAACAACATGAAAGAAGAGTCTGCACGTACGGCATCGGCCGATGCCGGAAGTATGGTCAGTTGGTCACTCTATCACTGACACTTACCTGACTATAGCTTTCACTAAGATGGCCATCTCGAGAATGTTTTTGCCCCCCCCTGCATTTTTTTCTGCGGACGCCTATGATGGCCCCCCCTTTTGACTCCGGCTTTTAGTAAAAAAGAACAAAATTAATGGTGCCCAGTGACTGAAATATGCCTGACTCTTTTGATGGTTTCTGCAGCTTATGGCCAGGGGCGGATCCAGAGGGTAGGGTGAGGGGTATGCTTTCTTCACCAGCCATTTTCAAAAATGCTTTTGATGTATACAATTTTTCCATAATTTCCAACCTCTTCGATAGCGATAAAGCCTTACGCCTTAAGCACGCATAATCGAAAATGTGCGAACAAAACGCATCATATTTGGCGAAGCACACAGAATTAGGGTCACAACATTTAAACAAAATTTGCGTGAAAATTATTCAAAATGCGCTAAAATAGCCATTACAGCATGTAAATTTCCAAAATTTTTCCGGGGAAGCATGCCCCCGGACCCCCCTAGAGCCTTTCTTGTTTCTCAATCAGCTTCAAATTAGCTCTGCCGAAAGAAAACACGCTTGAAAAAAAATGTAGAAATTATGGCCTCCCCTTTTAAAGTTTCTCGCTACGTCACTGTTTTGAAGTGCCCCTTTTCGTGAGGCAGTAAGAGTTTTGAGAAGCCAGCGATACAGTTTTTGAACTGTTTCAGAGGTTCCTAACCAAGCTAGAGAACCTCATAACGGTTTCTGAAGATGCTTCAATGGTTTAGTAAACCCAAAAGCAAACGTGCTGTTTTTATGCCTAATGACTATTTAATATTAGTCTTTGCAACGTGTTTCTCAACGGATCCTCAAGGTTTTGTTAGATTGCTTTTGGAGTCCGGGATCCATAGAGATAAAATAGGCAATTAACTACGTACCGGTAGCCTACTCGTATCTTCATGCTGATTTTTATGAGTTGCATACATGCTGATCAACTTACCCTCGAGTGAGACGGCGGCAAAATTTGTCAGTTGAAAGGGTCATGTTTCACTTGTATCCTAATTAGTAACCTGCAGAGCGTATTTTTCTTTGCCCAATTTGAAGCACTAGACATTTCAAGGCGAAACTTAACATTTCTGTAAATGAGGTATGACGGAAATAGCTGCAAAACAAGATCAAGTCAGGTTTAGGAGTTATTACAGTACTTTAATGTTTGCCGACCAAAACAAGATACCGGTAGTCAAAACAGGATGAAATAAGATGACGATGAGGACCTCGTCTTTTTCCAAAAAGAAAATTACAATTTTGGCTGAGTCAAAAAACATTTGCGTTTAGTGTTGCCATGAAGGGCTCGAATCCATTTTACTTCGCACAGTGTTGTCGTCATTTTTTTTTATCTTTTGAACAATATTGGTCAATACTTTTCAATCATTTTTTCAATGGACAAGCAGCTTTCAGTGATAATAAATTTGTAAAAAAAAGTGTAGATTGTGAGCTGGGGCCAATGGAGTTTTTCGGTTGAAAAATCAATTCTGACACAATAGCCTATGCAAATGCATTCTCGTGAACTTCTCTTAAAAATTAATTTTGTATTCTCTGCGATTGAAACACTCAGAGAAAAAAATACACACAATTTTTCTCATTGCAGTTAAACTAAAATAAGGAAAATTTTGTTGTTTACTACATTTCGACGCTCAATGCGACTGCCATCTTGGAATAATTCGGGTTACCATTTCCGATTGCCGAACTTGCCAGCTTTGTATTGGCCAAAATAAGGCCCACTAGGCGTGAACGAGCTGGTCTTGAGGTTTCCTTTTTTCTTGCGTTGTATTGGTGAGCTTTGAAAACTGCAGCTCAATGTTGTTCCTGCTCTGCTATGCAGTGAATGCAGTTTTATTTCAAACTTAGCTTGACAGATTTGAACTGTAGTGAACTTGAACTTCTCGCAACGTCATAAGCATTCAGAACACTGTGCAAGAACAGGCAAACAAGCAGGCAAAGAAAGAATTTGATCAAACTACTTCAAGAACCAAATAAGAAATTAAAGTATATGAACCAATTTATTTATTTAACAGATGTGATATGATTGTAAACAACGATTTGTTTTGCCAAACTTGATTACTTTCAAGCAATACTGAGTAAAAACTACGTAGTATAAATGCCACAAAAATGACATAAAGGTTAATAATACGTTTTTGGTATTTGTAATCAAGTACATAGCGAAAATTTTAAAACAGTTGTGATTGAAAGCTGATCAGGCGTAAGTTGATGCTGGTCGTAGTTCAATAGCTGCTTCGTAAAAGATAAGCAAGGAAAAGCCGCTTGTTTTATTGAATGAGTAGTCATTGAGGTTAATTACACAGCGTGTGGATAGAAATACTGCATTTAACGATACTGAATCTCAAACCACAGTTGCTGAAATCTTTTTAATCGATTTCAGTGTTTTGTCTTTGAACTCTATTTTACAAATTTTGCACCATGAAGGGCTGAAAAAACCGATGATTTAACAAAAATTTTAGCAAAAAGCCTATACTTTCCCAGCAACTGCAAAATGATGGAATTGACATCGCTCAACGACTCCGTAAATGTTGGAGTATTTTCCGATCATGATACGGAATTGACATCGTTAAACGACTCCGCAAACGTTGGAGTTTTTTCCGAGTATGATCCGTTATCTGTGGATGAATTCAAAAAACTATTTTATCCTAGCTCTTACGACCCAAACGAATTTCAAAATCAGACATTTGATTTTAACAACGATGGTCTTTATCCGTACGCTAATGACTCCAATCCAAGCTTCTTTGGAAGCGGATTTCCAACCGGAAAAAACTGCTCCGAACAGATGGACTTTTTTTTCGAGTTGAACAAGTTTTATTCTCCCAGTCAAGTGATTGTACCAGTTATTTATTCCATCATTTGCGCTGTTGGTTTGATCGGAAATGGGTTGGTAAGTCAGAAGTTTTTTGTTTAGCGCTTACCAATTAGTCATGTTCTGAAATATCTTCTGAGTAAAAGAATCAGCTAAATTTTAAAAAATTATCACCGATGCCGTAATGATCACCTCAGATAATGACACCAGGAATAACTTTCACAATCCAGCATCAGTCCATAAAATCAAAATTCTTTTCACCACGTATTTGAAAGTTTTGCCTTCAGTGGTTGTGGCCTGCGTCGCTACGAGTATGAATTTAGTAGGGGCGGTGCAAATGACTCCGGGTTCACTGGAGCCTAGTTGGGCCCACGCCGGAAGTAAGTGACCACCCTTTTAGGGGGGTTGCTTTTCAATGTCTTTTTTTAGAGAATATCTTGTAATCACAGCTATTTCCGTAATCTGCTTTTTGGCCCCGAGGCCTAAAAATCCTCTCAGTGGTCCTGATTGTAACCTTCCGAACAAACGTCAGTTTAATGCATTTGGCTTAATTTTCGTTAGATGCAGGTAACCTTGAAGATTAAAAATGCAAATTGTAACTTTTAGTTTTAGGAAACATTAATATGATTTGAATAGTTTTAAATCGGTGTTTTACTGCGACCAACAAAAAGAAAGAAAATTCTCTTCAACTCGCAGCAGGGTTTTCGGCTGCACCTTATCCTTTTTTTTTTTCAGGTTCTTTTCGTTATCTTTGGAAACAAAGAAATGACAAAGTCTGTGGCAAATATTTATATTTGGAACCTTGCTGTAGCAGACACTCTATTCTTGGTTTCTCTCCCTTTTACTTCGACCCAGAGAATTCTTCTCTCATGGCCGTTTGGAGGGGGAATGTGTAAAGTGAGTTACTAACGAGTCCTTACACTCGCCCCAAACGTCAATGTGTGTCATGAGTTGAGTACCCATCCCATGACTCAGCACTAGCAAAACTGAAAGCCTACGTGACTGTATCGGCGATAGCGATTGGAGTCTCTGGCAGCCAAGTGCTTACCATTTTCTAAGCCTTCAGTAAGTTCAGTTTGACTCGTCAAAGTATCGCATCTCACACCTACTTGCTCCAACTTGATATCATCGCATTCTAGGCTCGTGTTTCTGTTACAAGTTTATCGGCCTAGGCTATACTATTTTCAAAGTGTTTAAAAAATTTATCGATACTTTTTTCGCTGAGTTTGTTACATTTCATCATTTGTTATGTTATTCGACGCGTAGTAAACGCTTTGGGGGGGGAGGGAATAATTATAATTGCCTATTATTTCACGTTTGGATTAACCGCGCAGTCGTTCTTTTCGTTGCTCATGACTGGCGCCAGACTGCCAGTGCTCATTGGAGCAACAGCTGACACAAAAGCGATTGTTATTTGAGAGATTTAATGTTTACGGTCATTAGGTTGATTGTTTTCAAGATAAATAAGACATTGAAATATTTCGTGGGAAAAGATTTTTTTCATCTTTTTTCAATCCCAATAAGTCGCTAATTTACCACTTACATAGCCGTGAGCTATCATTATTTTGCTTATCTCGAAAAGAATATGAACCAAACCTATTGTGAAACAAATTTGCGCCGGCTTAATCTCCAAAGTAGAGATTAAAAACCACAAGCAGATGCAAGCCTATGGACTACAATTAATCGAAGATTCTAAGGTATCCTAAAAGCCAATTATTCATATTTTGTTAATCACGCCGGTAATTTAAAGGGGCACTGCCGATACGGTTTGACCTGTGATACAATGGTAAGCCCCTGCATAGTGCATAATTATTCCAGAACCGGTGAAATGTTCTGACAAACTTGCATGCCAGCCCAATGTGCTCCGGTCACAAAATAACAAAAAGAACTTGGTACCTACTGGTAGCATCTTTATCTTTTTCATGTCTGCGTTTACCAAATCGGACAGAACCAGTCTCCTCTCGTGTAGGCCTAATAATGAACTGATATTGACGAAAATTTATTCATCGAAACTATACCTAAAACAGAGAATCTAGCAATATTCAAGTCAATTACTGTAAATTTACGCATTTTGTTTTTAAGCTAATGCACCCACAAGCTTGTTTTAGTCAGTAAGCTTTTAGTTATATCATTAAAAATCTTCTTGTTTTCCTTTTTAGATTGTTGAAGCTGTAAAATACCTCAACTATTTTGCCAGTGTCTTCTTTCTCACAGCAATGTCCATCGACAGATATGTAGCAGTGGTACACGTTGTAAAGTCTAGTCGGTGGAGAACTAGCAGAAACACTTTTTTTGTGAGTAAAAACATGATGATCTGTTCTTGATAACTGCAAAGCAGCATTGCATTAGATGACCTCCTTAGGTGCGAAAGTTTAGACGCGATTCATGTGGTGCTGAAGTTGAGTTGATACTGAAGTTAAGTTTGAAAGAAAAAACTCAATTTTCACTTAAATCAGGAGCGGATCCAGAAAGCGTTGGTAGGGGGGGATGTAACTTTGAATTAGGTTGAATGTTAACTAAATACAAAGACGCTAAGACGTTTAGACCCGGAAACGGGCGTAAATAGCATATGCCCTTTGAAAATGTTTCATGTCAGGGGCGCATTGAGAATTTTTTTCAGGAAGAGGGCACCAAATTTCGTCACTTTTTTCAAGCGTAGTTTTTTCCGGCGGAGTTAATTATAAGGAACTTAAATAATAAAAGCGACTCTAGGGGGTGCGGGGGCATGCTCCCCCGGAAAATTTTTGAAAACTTGCATACTGTAATGGCCAATTTAGTGCTTTTTGAACAATTTTCAGGCAAAGTCTGTTCATATTTTTGGCCTTTATCTTCGAGTGCTTCACCAAATATAATGTATCTTGTTGGCACAGTTTCGATTATGCGTGCTTAAAGCGACTAAGACATATTGTTATAAAAAAGTTCAAAATTATGGAAAAATTTTATTCATCCAAAGCGTTGTTGAAAATGGCTGGTGGGGGAGATGCATCTCCCACATCCCCCTGGATTCGCTCCTGACTTAAATAACTTAAAATTGAAATGCAGCCATTGTTGGCTACACTGTTCTTTTGCGGTCGATTTACGAATGTACAGTAGGCCTATAATCATAAAACGTAAGCCTACTGCTCCAGTATGCTCTTTATCAACATTGGTTTGTCTAGATTTGCTGCGCTATTTGGATCATAGCACTGGTCATGGTTATTCCGTTGCTTATTTACACACAGCTTCATGGGGGTGAGTGGTTAATGTAATGTATTTTGAATCATAGAAAATTCGAGGACACTTGTACTCGATTCGGACTCAACAGCTTGACGATAATTCATATGCGCGTTGTCTTAAACATGTTCTTTCTTATAGTTCTGGTTTAGCAAAATAAATAATTTCTTTATACACACTACAGTCAAAAAACAGCTAAAAACACTTGTTCGGGGGTTTCGAATCACCTCTGATGCCATTGTTAACGCCAGTACTCGAGTTGAGGAGGGATGCGGGGGAATGCCATCCACCCGAAAAATAACACCATCCTTCCACAAAACATTTTACCGTAAACCATTCTCTTGTAAATAATAACCATCGCTCCTTTTAGATCTACGTGAAAAGCTTGCATCATCCCCCATAAGTGTTTTTACAACTCGAGCTCTGGTTAACGCTATAAACCTACGCTGAATTGGTTCTTATGCTATGGTGAAAAAAGCTGGTTTGTAGATGTATTATTTAATGCTGATTAACTCCCAATTGTGCCATTTGCCAATTAATTTCTTTTATCTACCGTTAAGACTGCAGCGCTTGTAGTCTTATCTACAAAAATTATGTCTCAAAAATATGTAATTCGCAAATGTGCAACAGCGCACATATACGACTCAGTTGGTTTATTTTTGGTAGTTGTTTGGGATGAAGTAAAGCTTGTAATCTATGCAACAAGTCAAAAAAATTACCCAATTCCTTCTTTTCTGACCAGTGGTTGGGCCTCAATGCTTACAAAGTCTATTTTTTTGGTTCTGATCTGCAACATGCAGTGGTCCCAAATATCCAGTAGTAATTTCCGGGTTCAATTTTTAGGTGTATGTGCATTGGTTTTTGATGCTAATGAATCAAGCAGATTGACTGACAATGAAATATATGACTCGTATGGAAATGGACTGGATTGGTTGGGGTCAGAATATACAGATTACATGGACACTTGTGAAAAGCTTGCCTACTATATGGACTACGTCAACGCTGAACCAATTCCTAAAACCGAAATTGGTAAATAATTCTTTCACTAGCAGCGCCAAGGAGCTGTATTTGATCGATATATGCGCAGAAGCACCGACTTTTGAAACATCTCAAGCATTGATTCCCAGTGAGAATGCAAACTATGTTGTGGATGTTGAATTTTCACGCAACAACTTAATGCGTGCTTTTACGGTCAAAGAGTGTCAAAGAAGACCATTATGCTAAGTTAAATTAAAATCTTTAATAATAACCAATCAACAGATTAATTTGTGTCAGACATGGTGAGTTTTTACGCGTAAAACAATCGTAGTTATTATTCAATAACTTTTTCGAGTTCGATAACAAAGCAGCCTCAAACGATTACGCAAAGAAGTTAAAATGTGTTATTAGGTGAATATACACTATACAGTGTTCTTTTTTCTCGCAAATATTTTTGTAGACGGGCTCTCAGACTTATACAATTATCACGACGGGATGATTGAACTAAAAAGCACATCTGAAGATATCACGACTGTTTGCAAGCATCCTAGCTCCGAAACGTTTCACGTGTTTCTCATTTTCACATTTGTCATTGGCTTCGTGGTTCCATTCTTTGTCATAACAATCTGTTACATCATGATCATCGTTCGACTGATTCGGCCGTCGGAAACCCGAACTCGATCAAGACAGGTACGACACTTCTCATACTTTTTGATAAAGTGTTGTTGAGTACATGGTGACTTAAAGCGAATATATTTCACGTAGAATTTCTGAATTGGAAATTTGTTCTGTGATAGCTTAGGTGCAAAGCTAAATAAAAGCACGCATAATGCAAAATACTTTGAAGTGTTTAGTTGCACCGTTTGCACATTCCTAAGGCCACTATTGAGTTTGCTGGTGTTTTAATCGCAGTAAATAAAGAGCGACACTTAAAAATCGTGGTTACAGACAGAGAGGACTCGTCGCAAAGTTACGAGGATGGTTGTGGCTCTAGTGATTACTTTCTTCATATGCTGGCTACCTTTTTATGTCTGGCATCTCATGCAAATCCGTGGAGTCAGAGCTAACGTTGGAGTTTGCCACAATGTGAGAGACTTCACCTTTTGTTTGGGTTACGCTAACAGGTGAGTTATTTTTAGGCTGTAACTTAGACTTAGCAGGGACAACAATGCTAATCAAGCCGCCACAAGCTTTTTCCTGCGATGTTTAGTGTGTACGAAGATGTCTCGTTTTTGCGGGACAGTAAATATACTTTTGATATTGGATTGACTAAAGACTTAAAGTGGAATGCTTTCGGAAAAAAGTAGCTAAAATTGCAAAAGATTTAGGAGCAGTTATGCTCCTTGTAGCTTCTGCCTACTCTGTAGAAATGCCAGCATCCATAAATGGAACATGTGAAAGAACATTAATAAGAAAGGGCGGCAACTACAGCTAGAACATATTTGTAATAGGCATAAAATGTTTATGCATAGATGTAAATGATTGAAATTCTTTTTACATTTTTCAGTTGCTTGAATCCAATTCTTTACACATTTTTGGGTCACAACTTTCGTGAACGACTTCGGAAAAGTATTGCAATTTCTTTGCGACCATTTTCTTTTGCCACGTTCACGAAACCAACCACCAACATCACGGCAAGGTTGGAAAATTTACACCCATCTTTTTGCGGCCCTTTGATTAGTTACCGTACCTCGTGGTAGCATGCAATGATAAATTTCCCTTCGTTTGTTCAGTTTTTATTTTGTTCTCTCTAAGCATGATTTTGCTTATCACAGAGTTTCACTGTTCATATTTCAATGATATGCGTACTAAATTGTTGTTTAAGGTCAAGTAATTCCTATTTTCAAGAATTTATTTTTCAAAAACCTCCTCTTATTAGCCCTCTAGTATTTAATTTTGAGGGTGAGGCAAAAATATAAATAATAGGCTTAAAATACGAATGTCATCAGCTTTATGATGCCTCAACTAAATTGTTTCAAAAACTTTGTTTCAGTCGAGCGGAGACAGCTGCTGCCCAGAGCCGGAAACTGGATGGCAATAGCGTGGAAATCAACGACACTCCAAATGCCATGAAAGTAACTCCTTTGCTTGTGCAGGTAGAAGTTTTGATTACCGGTATAATTATACGGTAACGGTTTTTGCTTTGTTTTCTACCCCTAGCATGGTATGTTTGTAAGCGTAATATGCTATAGCAGGTACGCGGCAAAAATATACCGGTAGCTACAACTGTTATTGCAAAGTTTTTTGGGGACTTGAAGCAGACTTTTGCAATTTTTTAAGTTAGCTTACATACAGACAAGTTGCGGTCCTTGCAGACAGTCGATTACAACAATCTCATGATGTCGTGTGTGGTTAGCTGCTGCTTTTGGATTTTGCGTAACAGCCCGAATCTTTGCTTTCTCGCATTCGATGCTGCTTCGGAATTTTGCGTAACAGCCCAAATCTTTGCTTTCTCGCATTCGATGCTGCTTCGGAATTTTGCGTAACAGCCCAAATCTTTGCTTTCTCGCGTTCGATGCGCTGTTGACAGGAAATCATTGAAAAGACAGGAAACTAAAAGTACTGCGCGCTGTTCTTCAAAACTCATGCCAGCGGACCAACTGAATTAATTCCAAACAAAGCAAGGTTTAGAATATTAATTACGGTACCGGTACTAGTTATTAGTAGGGTGCGGTGAAAAAATAAAATTTTTGAATTTTTGAGAAGTGGTATTTATATTTGTCCCCAAATATGGAACAAATAACATTGGAACTAATTTTAGGTTGGTGCACACTCTAGTGGCCGTGCACATCTGCCAAACGATAAAAAATTGCCAATTTGGCCATATCTTGAAAACCAGTTGAGCTGGAAAGCTGGTTTTGAGCTCAAAAGATGCAGAACTAGCACTTTTCTATCTGCTCTAAGAGGAACTTTCTTTCTAAACTGACCAAATAAAAAGTTGTAGGCAAAAAACAGCTTTTTTGATGAAAATTATGCATTTGCGCGTACGTATGCAGTGCCGGTAGTCCATCTTTGCAGTTGGTAAGACTTCCAAAAATTGAAATAATTATCAAGTTAGTTTTAGTTGGTCTAACCTGGCGCTAGTAATATTTGCGTGCAGCTATGCATATGTAGAATGTGGATGTAGCATTTGACAAATATTATCCATGCAATACATGTACCGAAATATAAGTAGACATATGTAAGCACATAACAGTAGGCCTACTGTGCTTGAATGATATGAAAATAATTCTCACTATGTAGTGCATTACATCATATCTCAAGACATGGAGAAAGCATAAAAACTGATCAACAAACATTTTTATGTCAGTCAAGCTTATTTATAATCAGCACCCTCATCGGCTCCATGTAGAAAGACCGAAGAGCACCAAGCGTTGAGAAAAAGCAAGGCTGATCGTTTTTATGCAGCCATATATTACAATGATCATTTTTATGCAGCCATATATTATAATGTTAAAAGTCCCCGATCTTGAGATAAAAATGTATTTATTCTTACACTTGTGGCCCCCTTCAGGGGCCGAGGGCCACGGTTGGAAACCCCTGGGTTAGGGTAAGAGCATGATGTTTGGGGAATTCCAGTAAGCTTTTAAAATAAACCATCTATTGAAATATGAAACGGCTTAAAAACGAAGAGCCCTGAAAAGGCTTGCTGATAAATAGTCAGGTTGACAGTAGGGAAGAATAAACAGCACTGCCCGAATTCTGCCTCACGTAACACTGTAACAGTTCTGACTTCTGCGCACCAACACTCTAATGCAGAGTTTCCCAAACGAGGGTCCGGGGCGACGGCACAGGGGGTTCGTGACAATGTTGCAAAAAATAAAAAAACTAGAACGTTCAAACGATTTTTACAAGGCATACACAGACTCAATTAATTTCTGTAGTGATTGAAAATCTTATAGAATGTTTTTTTCTTCTACAATCTCTTGATTGTTGAGTAATTATTAAAGTTAGTCATGGATTATGATACTCTGCCTTCATTGCTTATGAATTAAAATGCTTTAATAGCTTAATTGCTATGACAAGTTAAACGCACGAGCAGAGATGATAGATTAGATCAGAGAGACCCGGAGAGACCCTTATGCAAGCTTATTAAGATATAAGTTTATAAGATACAAGATGAAAGCTTTAACGGCCAATTTTCTTGTACATCCTGTTGGTAGAGCTAAATAATAACTAAAAGCATTGCAATTAAGTAAATGTAAAATCAAATCAAACCTAAGTCTCGTCAGCCTTGCTACGTAGAGCCAATCCAGGCTAAACTCATTCCAGACTGTAAAGACTCTTTTTTGCATTGCTTTACCTGGACATCTCGACTTCACCTCTTTTCTAGGTTGTGCCCTATTTTTTGGCAGGCGACTGGCCCCCAACAACGATACCCAATGAAAGAGCCTATAACCACTAACCCACAACTAAGTTTCCGCGTAGCAAGGCTCACGAGACTTTGGTTATAGTCGAAACATTAATTTGTCTCTTGCAAATTTCTCATCTAAATCAAACCTTTATTACTGAATGCTTGCGGTAATACGCAGAAGCGTGTAACGAGTGGCGGGACTCATTTCCACGACTGTGACTTTATTAGCGATCGTGCAATACAACTTCGACTCCCAAGAACCCTCGAAATGATGGAAAATTGCTGTTGGCGACGCCGTGCCTGATTTGACCGGCCCGGGGATCGGACCCCAGACCTTGCGCACCGATAATGATGTGCTTTACAAGTACGTTAGGGGTCGGCAACCTACTGCACTTAAAGAACCATCTTAAACAATATCCCAAAATATTAAACACACTGTGAGCAGCAAAAACACTACGGCAATCAAAAAATTTAGAAAGATCTTTGTTTCTCCCTCTCCCAAAAAAGGTCTTCGTTTATCCCCACAAAAAGCCGCGACCTGAGGATCAAAGAACCGCAGGTTACCGACCGCACTACGCCAATCGCTCGGTCTAAATGTACAATTTACGGACAAATATTTGAAACAAAAACTGTGAGAAGCAACCTCATTCGTCTCATTCATATGTGTCGGTAAAAATAAAACTACGATTAAGTATAATATATTTTCGTTTTGCATTTTATGCTTTTATAGCAGTTGGGTAAAAAATTAACGCAACCTAAAAGTGGGGTCCGCGGTAAACTTGATTCGCAAAAATGGGTCCGTGGCACAAGAAAGTTTGGGAAACCCTGCTCTAATGGTACCGGTATGCAGTATGTGGTAAGCCTATTGCTGCCAGAATTCGAATACCAATCTGCTACAACTTAGCTGTGGTACCAGTGCTGGTATATATCTAGCGATATATACTATACTGATATACCAATGGCATACCTTCCAAAAGAAAAGCCTTCGGACATCAGCATTGACAACCTAGGGTTGTAGGTTGGCTATAGTGAAAATTATTTTCATATCATTCAAGCACAGTAGGCCTACTGTTATGTGCTTACATTTGTCTACTTTTATTTCCGTACATGTATTGCATGGATAATATTTGTCAAATGCTACATCCATATTCTACATATGCGTAGCTGCACGCATATATTACTAGCGCCAGGTAATAAATTAGACCAACTAAAACTAACTTGATAATTATTTCAATTCTTGGAAGTCTTACCAACTGCAAAGATGGACTACCGGCACTGCATACGTACGCGCAAATGCATAATTTTCATCAAAAAAGCTGTTTTTTGCCTACAACTTTTTATTTGGTCAGTTTAGAAAGAAAGTTCCTCTTAGAGCAGATAGAAAAGTGCTAGTTCTGCATCTTTTGAGCTCAAAACCAGCTTTCCAGCTCAACTGGTTTTCAAGATATGGCCAAATTGGCAATTTTTTATCGTTTGGCAGATGTGCACGGCCACTAGAGTGTGCACCAACCTAAAATTAGTTCCAATGTTATTTGTTTCATATTTGGGGACAAATATAAATACCACTTCTCAAAATTCAAAAATTTTATTTTTTCACCGCACCCTAGTTATTAGCAGCTCCACATTGTAGGACAAAATTTAAAATTTTTTTAACTTGCTTGTCAAACCATTCAAGGAGTTGTGAAGATTAACTCACGAGATCGAAACACTCCTTTATACGCCTGTGCGTTGTTTCAAGACTCCAAATCACATGATAAACCATGGATTCTTTTAGTTTTCTCTGACAAGAATTCAATTGTGAACATGTTGACAAGGACTTATCACGTTCTCGAGGAATCGCCGATCCTGAATTTCTTTGTCACGATTTCCAATTTTTCGCAGGTCAAAGAGGAAGATGAGGGACCTTCTCCTCCTTTATCTTGTAATTGTTCAGCAGAAAAACTTACGGAAGCAGAAGCTGAAGAAAACAGTTTAGTTTGAAAACTGATTTACATTTGCTTTATGAGAGCATTTCACGTAAGAGTAATTGCCTGTTGCTTTAACATCAGCTAAAACGAAAAGGCTATGCCTGGACAGATCTGTAAAAAATGTTTTTTGATCATAATTCTATCACCTCAGCTATCATACTGCCATATCAGTCCCGACGAAATCGATTATAAAATGCGTAGCCAATTTGCAAAATTTTCTATGCGATTATCTGATATATGCGTTTAAGTTTGTGCAAATATCCGATTTTCATCTGCATGATGTTCCTTTTACTTGTAATGATTTATGTTAAATATGGGCGGTCTACGAGGTTTCTGACAGTAATTTATTGTCCCGTTAAAGACTTTACATGCTTTTGTAGCCTAGATATTTATTGAAAAACCATGTATGCGCAAAGATATTGTTAATTTGATAGGTATAGTTAAGGAAATCGCTATGGGTGCGGGAAGTCTGCGGTTCAATTCTTGACTCAGTCAAATGGGACACAGCGTCGCCAGGGGCTCTGCAATGTTTGTTTGGTGCTGTGTTGCCCTGGCACTAAGCCGCGGTGATGTGCATCATGTGCCCCGTCACTCGTTACTCGCTTCGGCGAAATACCGCAAGTTTAATGAAGATTTGATTTGTAAAACTTCAAAAAGGGCATATTTTTGCATGAGTTGAAAAACTAGCTAATTTCTCTGGGGAATGTTTTTGGTACTTCACGTAAATTGTTGCGTTGTGGAAGCTAATTGACCTTATCAACAGTTGACCATATATGCTTGCTAAAAGGTCAATTAAGCACCTGGATCCAATAGGAACCAATCAGAACAAGCTGCATACGTGTGCAGAAGCAATCTGCTGTACTCATAGCCTTATAAATTGTGCAGTTGGCCAATCAAAAACTGACAAGAGACATGTTTGCGTTAAGCAATATTCAAAACATGTGAAAACGCTGCTTTCGACTGCGCAGCGTTGCGTCACTGCAAGTTTCATATTATCTAAAAATTGTGTTTCTTTTCAAGTAATTATGCATTGAAACTTAAAATTAACAACCCTATAAGCAAGCAGCTTCTTCGTGTACAGTACTTAAAGATCAATAACGTCCGTTGTACACTGTACAGTTTTGAAACCTCTAGACTTCGAATAATTTGGAACCGTGCATTTGTAACTTAACAAGTGAAATGTTTCGTCTAGCAGTCAACTAGCGGTTTGAGGGTGATGTTCCTGGATTTTTAGAGCAAAGCCTTAGTCGAGGTGGCCTCTAAAAACCGGTCAACAGCACAGAACTTGTTTGCAAAATAGAGTGAAGTGTCTAACCCCCCCCCCCAAAAAAGATCACCAACTTCGAAAATGAAACTTTGCTTGGCGACAGATTATTATTTACCCTATTTACGTTGCATTTGTAAATAATGTATTTGATATTTTTGTTTGATTTTTTTCGCATTTTTGATACTACGTGTTTACACTTTTAAACTTACATTGGAGATATTAACTACCGTCGTATTATCTCACAGCAGGGATAACAATCTAACCACAAGAAGAAAGCAGAGTATAGAACAATGCCTAGAGTAGACATTCACAATGCAATGCCTAAAGCATTTAAGCAGTTTCGCGCTTTTTCGACTCTGTCACAAACTTCATCATAGCTGTATTAGAGTCGAAAGAGCGCAAAACTGTCCAAATGCTTGTAGATATCAAAGGGTCCCATCTGGAGCTCTTTTGGGGAGGAGGGTGAACAGTCTTTACGCGGCACTGGTGGTGGGGCGTGGACAAAAATAACTAACGCCAAAGAGGGCCTGACTAAAAAAGTTTAAAAACATCTGGTATAAAGCAGGGTCACCATATTTTCACTACGCAAAAGGAGGACAGGTTCTTTGAGGGTCATCATATCCGCAGATGTCCAGTTTTCTGCCCAAAAGCAAGCGAAGAAAAAAAAAGGGGTCATCAAGTCCTCGGATGTCCAATTGTTCATTTAAGTGAAGGCCAAAAAAAAAGGCCATCAAGTTCACGAATGTCCATTTTTTCACCCAAAAGCATGTGAAGACCAAATAAAAAATAAAAGGTCAAACTTCCCATAATTTTTTGTGGAAGAATGATATGACATATTTTCACTGCTCACAATGCCGAAAAGGAGGACATTTAGGCATTTTTTGGTGTCCTCGGAAGACACCTTTTTTTTTTGGTCAAAAAGGAGTACGTATGGTAAGCCTAGTATAAAGTAATACAGTAACTTAGATTTTTTTGCATTAGACCAGTGATTCCCAACCGCCGGTCCGCGTAAATTTTTTGCCGGTCCGCCAAGTATCTTGTTTTCTGCCTAGACCAGGGGTGGGGAACCTGCGGCCCGCGAGCCACATGCGCCCCGCGTCAGAGTACAACAAACTGGTAGAATAACAAACATCAAGATTTCTTAGAAACTGTTCCACATTCAACTACATCCTCTTTATTATTTGTGGCATAAAAAACACGCAAAAGTCTCTGATTTTGCGGAAAAAAACAACTCACCATGAATGTTTAATAAATTTACGACGCAATGTTGTGTATTTTTAAGACAAAATTTACAAATTAAAAGTAAATGTGGCCCGCTGAAAATATTATGCGATTAATGTGGCCCGCTGTGCTTTGCCGGTTCCCCACCCCTGGCCTAGACAATTTTAATATGGAATCATAACCACTGCAAAAATGTTACTCTCTGTAAAACTCATTTTACGCCAGGCCGATTTGCAGCAGTAAAACCATAGATTCTACACTTAACGCAGCATGATCATCTTCTCCGAGCAAAAGTGAGATGGCTGTCATGAGGACGAGTACTTTCTCGCCTATTTGAACTTCATGAAGAAACGAAACACTTTTTGAGAGAAATAAATTCCCCATTAGCAGAATTTTTGTTAGATGAAATGTGGTTAAGTAAGCTTGCGCATTTGGCAGATATATCTGGCCGTTTGAACGAGCTTAATGCTTCTCTGCAAGGCCCTTTTACAAGCATCTTAATTCATACTGAGAAAAAAGACTGATGTTTTCAAACAGAAGCTGGCACTTTGGGGTAGCTTCTGCAAAAAGAAGATGCCTACAATTATGTTTCCAATTTTAAATGAGTAGTTGGCAAGTGCTGACGTTAACTGTAAAGAGTTACTGAGCATTGTAAGCCAACACTTAAAAGAGTTGGCTAACAGTTTTGACCATTATTTTCTGGAACATCAAGATCCTCGACGTGGAAATCTTTGGATCTACAATCCTTTCATCGAAGATGTTAACGCATGCGACCTTAATTCCCATGAAAAAGAAAGTCTGATTGAATTATGCTGTGATTCTACTTACTTTGCGGTCCAGATTCAAAAAAGAATCATGGTTGCAATTCTGGATATCTCTCGAAAATGAATAGTCGTGTCCAACTCACAAAGCAATCAAATTGTTGGTAATATTTTCAACTAGACATTTATGCGAGAAGTCTTTTTCTTCGCTAACTTTTGTTAACACAAAGCAAAGAAATCGGCTGAATGCCGAAGCACAGGCATAGCAGAAACTTCTTTGATGCCTCGCTTGAATCGCATATTTACTGCGAAACAGCAACAAATTTCACACCAACATTGATTTTGTATGTAAATGAATTAACATTTCGTTGTTTGAGTTAATTTGATTTCCATTTTGTTGTAATTTTTCGTCTTAAATATATAAATTAAGCCAAAATCTTGCAGTGTGTTAATACGCAACGACAACTTTGGTTAACAAAGAGGTTACAAATAAATGCTCTACTCCATGCGGATCTTTTGCTGCCGGTCCGCGATCATTTGTAGAAATTTTTACCGGTCCCCGGTGTGAAAAGGTTGGGAACCACTGCATTAGACCATACAAAGCTCCCATAGTTCGAATGTCATCAAAGCACCCCTGGGTGCAAGAGGTTTAGGGTTCAAATCCTGGGCTGGTCAAATCGGACGCAATGTCACCAGGTCACAGCTGCGATGTTTCTTCGGATTTTCGTTGTCCAAGCCCTGAGCCGCGGAGATCGATAGGCCCCGCCAGGCCGTCACTCGTCACACACTACAGAGCAATACCGCGAGTAATAATGAAAATTTGATTTGTTATAGTGAATTAATTTTTTTAACCATTTGTTACAAAAAGCGACGACGAGTATATGCTCATGACGATTTGAACTAACTCAGAATTTGCAGTTTCCAAGTTAATAGGGTGACTTCTCCGTTTTTTATTTGCTGCTTGCAAAATCTTCACCAAGAGATAAACAGTATAACTGCAAAGCATCACATCCAAAGGTGGCAACAAAACTTGGTCAGTAGTTGAATCAAAAGACCTTGGAATTGCGATGGACGCTTTTGAACCATTCCGCCGCGTCTGTCATAAATTTGCTCATCTTAGGATTTTGGTTTATTGCATTTCCGATAGTAGGTAAACAAAAGCGATAACAGCTTAAACATGCTAAAATTGGCTTTAGAGGTGATAATGTAATGTAGCGACAGTCCTGCGCTGATACGGCTTTGAACATGGCCAGTCAATAATATCGCCGATAATCAAGTTGCGAGTTTACACGAAATAACTTGTTTTATGAAGTATTTATGCCAGGAAGCGTCATCAGTTAATTCAGGGTGAAATGTACTGGCCATGACGTTATTCTGGCGTACACCGACTACATCAGTAAACTCAGCAGCGTGAAGTTTTTCAGAAATACGACTTAGAACAGTCACATCTTTGCTGTCAATTGACTTGATATGAGGAGCTCGAATGAAAACTCCAGGGAAAAGATCGGAGTCGGCTATGTTTCGTAATTCTGAGTCTGCTATTGATAAACTGGTCTCAAAACTGTCAACTTGTCGACCGAAAGCATTTCGTGAGCAAGTAATATCCAAACCTCCTACCTGAATGCAAATACGTTTAAATTTAAAAAAGATATTAAGGCAAAACTTCGGCCTCAATTTTGGTTAAATCGAAGCGAATATTGCCAATGATAAAAATGCAGCAATTTATTTTTCAAAACTTTCTTTGTCACAAAAATTCAAATTGAAAAAAGGAAGTGATTTGATTTCTCTGATAAACTTTTGGTCAGCAAAAACTTCTAAAAATATTTGTAAATGACCATTTTTGTTCACTCAAGTAAACGTTCCGTATTAACTTAGGATTACACCAGAATAATTTTGACAGAATAGAAGGAATAAGTTTGTCGTAACTTTAAAGTTCTCTTTCTAATGAACAATTCTCACAATAGTATATTACACAGCGCTTAGAATGAGTGAGTAATAGCGCGTACAACAGTAATAAAATAATTGTTTAAGCAAATTTCTGTTTTCAAGTTTAGAGCATAAGCAAACCGTACTACTCAACGCCATAAAACAACTGCTTACTACTTACAATAGTCTCATCTTCAACGATTTGGTTTGAAAGTAGAATCAATCCAGCACAGGTTCCCCACGTAAACTGAATATAAATACTTGGCGTGAATACTTCTGAGCACATAATATCATTGTATCTGAACAGCCAAGTAATTTCATCAGTCGATTGATCCATTGCTAAAGCTTATCACTGTTATCAATACTTTGAGCTAGTCGTGAAAGCGAACCTGTTAACTTATCATCGACACACTCAAGCTGCATGGCAGCACGCTTAGGTGGTAGATCCGGACGTAAGGACTTTGATTCACGAATGGGGCTGATCGCATTGACAGATGTTTTGGGTGGCAGCAAACTCTAGGAGTGCAAGCTCACATTGCAATTTCTCTCACTGTCCAGTTACATTTTATGATCAAAGCTTTAAAAAAAAACTAAAACTTAGTTTTCATTTACCGATTTTACAAATCGATTCTAACTTCTCATCCATCAAACTGAAACGATTCCATCTATAAGCCAGTCAGTGATGTAAATCTCTTACAATAATGGCGAATAACGCGGGCAGTACAGGTATTACTGCGCTTTGCACACATGTTGTCTAAGTGTGCAATGTCTCATAAAAAAATTAAAGACACTATTTTCACAGCACACTAACCTTTGTTTTGAGCCGAGTCCACGATATCAGTTTCTCCAAATATCCTTTTTCCTTTAAATGATTTCTCATAACAGTGGATTCACCGCCTGGGATAATTAACCCGTCTAATTCATCGTTGATCTAAAAAAATTACGTTGAATAAAGAAATTCCTAACAATATTACAATAAAAAAGAACAATTTTCTTTTTTATTTAAATCAGCAATACAAAAAGTTGTACAACCATGACGCATTCGAGGGTGAGGGGTCACTAGGTTATGCATAGAATTTGATCATAGCAGTAAGTGACACCGAAGTTTCCCAATTCTTTTTTACAAGGCAACTCAATGAAATCATAAAGCCAATCTTGCACCCCAGGCCCCAGTGTGTGTATATGAAGATATTTGCATCCCCATACGTATACATATATATATTATGTATATTTTGCTTACTCCATGGATTCTTGCACGCCAGTACCAAGCAGCAGCTGCTCACACTCCACGGGGGTATAGGTAAAATTTTATGTATTTTTGTTAGAAATTCTTACAAAATAATGGTATAGTTACTTGATCAAAATTTCGGATTTCTATTATCTTAGCATCAATAGTTGTTTTCTCAGATGAGATATTGAGAAGTTTGACAGCTTTGTCCAAAGATTTAATATGTTCCACAAAGCCGCCTTGAATTGCAAGAACTCCGAGTTTGAGCCTGGAAAAATAGAGCAGTCAAAATCAGAAAATATTTTCGTTGATTTACTGCTTGGCCTACCTATCCTAGTTGTCGCAGAGAAAGTAAATGAGAAAATATGCACTAAGGCGGAACCGGTCTCGCCAGGGGGTGGAAAATACTGAAGTTTTTTTGTATCTTTATGTTTTTGTTTGTTGGAATAAAAGGAGATGCAAAAGCAACATAAAGCATAATATCAAAAAGCACTAAGTTTAAAACGTACGATTAGTCTACCCACGGCCATAACACGGTAACCGTAAGAATGCGGCAAGGCCAACGTTCCCACTTAATTCCCAATATTTTCGGATTTTCGAAAAAGCTCACACGTCAACACATGACTACCGGATAGCTTTGGCTTACTTGATTGCTTCCATTGGCGGTATGTACTCTTTCACAGTTTTACTTTTACGCAGTAAGGCCTACTTTAAAATCAAATATCTCTGATCTAAAATTGTGCACGTCAAGCAGGAAACCTGTGGCCAGTAAAGTCCAATTTTTACGCTTATTGGTTTGACCAGACTCGGAATCGAACCCTATATTTACCGCTCTTGAAGCGGCCAATCTGGACCCTATACGACAGCCACGACAAGCACTACGACATTTCCGTTTTTTACATTTACAGGAGCTGCCATTAAAAGCAGCTGCGCGTAACGGTATTCAAAATTTGTGATCTTCTAAACAAGAAATAAATTTTTTCTGGTTTGTTTAAACTGTTTCTCAAAACATTGGGATCTTATCTAAAATTCCTTTTTTTGAGATCGACATTATTATTCCTTTCTGCTTTCACTGTCTTACCGGTATCGAGCTTTCTACTTTCAGCTGCCAGTTCTTTGCCTATTGAATTGCAAATACGTCAAAACCATTATTATGATGCAACAGACGGCAATTGGCCAGTTTCAAAGTTACGCAACTGCTGTTGTCGACTAAAATATCGCCGCGGTTTCGTTTCAGTTTTTGCTTACTTATTCTGTAATCGTTGAGCAGGGTTCATTGCTGAACTGGTAACTGCTACCAGTGCTAATATTCATGGAAAGTGAATGAATGAGAATACGATTAACGCTTAGATCGCTCTGTACAGTTCGCTCACGCATGTGCTTTGTAGTATTGTTGAGCACGTGCGGATGTAACAACAACTGGTAGTGTAGTAGCGCAGCTTGTCAGCAAAAACAGTGTTACAGCAGTAAAGTGTAGTGAATAGACTGTGCGTCTCTGAATTAGGTGATTCAGTGTCGGAAAAAGTAAGCAAGTTAGACAGACAAGCTTGTCTTCTATAAGTAAGTCAGATACCTAAAGTAGGAAACACAGCGTTTTTCGCAAAGCTTTGCCTTGTCCCCAGAACGAAGAATTAGCCCTAACCTTTCGTAGCCCTTCTTGTTACCAGGTAAGTATTTGCCTGAGATAATTACTTGTAATTATATGAATATTAGTTTTGGTTACGCAATAGTCTGAAGGCCACTGCTAAAAAGCTGAACTGAAGAAAAATCAAAATCTTGAAATTCAGCTTCAATAGACAAAATTATTGTTAATTGGTAATGGGAACGGAATGCTTGCTGCTCAGTGCTTCGTCATGAACTTGCGCAGTGGGAAGTCAAAAGTCATCGTGTTCATAGATATGAAATATCATGAAAGCGCCATGGTTTAACTTAGCTGCTTATGTCAGTCTATTCGCAACTACTGTACCGGTATGTTATATTTTGTGATTTCAAAAATTTTTTCTGCCTGCTCTCAAGTGTTTATTTCACTGTTGGTTGCTACCATTAATCGACTATCAGACTGCTCATCGGTAGCTCAAACTGACCTATCGAAATACTCGTCGACAAGGGGCTGAAGTCATGCTAATCTGTTTTAAGATCCTCAGCGATTTTCGGCGCAATGCTGCGTAGGATTTACGCGGCAACGCGCTATTTAGTGACGTTTGAGCCAGCTGATACAGGAGCGTAAAATTCGAATGGAGTGATTGTGTTGGGTGTTTTTCGAATTCCTGAGTTATATCTTACTGCTGAATGCGGCTACGTCGCTTGCATTTCTACGATTAAGGTTTTTTTGCTGCTTCCGTGTTTGTTCGAACAATCGTGTTAAAATTGCTGTCTAATATCCGTTTTTAATTTAGTAGTGCACATAGAGTTACTCATTCTCTTCCGTGGGCCTGCTGGATCACCAGGATTTCCGGCTGAAATTTTTTGTTGTCACGCTTCATTATTTTAACAAGCGAAAAATAAGAGCTGTAAATCATTTTTAGAAAAAAAAGGTGCACTTCGTAAATTGTTTAAGTATGATTGATAAACGCAAATTTTGAAAATTTTTATTGGTTTTATTTGATAAGATTTGAATACTCTTGAGTTGAAGAAGCTCGCAGAAAATGGAACATAAAACTGGTAAGACATTTGCTCATGTTCTAGTCATAGTCTTGAGTATGGCTATTACAATAGGTTATGTTTGATGTTATTGCTTCTAGGTTCGTTTGTTGTAAAAAGTGGATTCGCGCAGTTGGCGAAAGGTGGTCTTGTCATGGACGTTGTGGACGCTGAGCAGGCCAGAATAGCACAAGATGCTGGGGTGAGCTACAGAAGTTGCTTCAATTAATTACGTGACATTTTGTTGATTGTTGTTTTTGGTTTACGCTAGAGTAGGTCAGAAAATGCTTCAAATCAAACCTTTTATTATACTCGCAATATTACGTCGAAGCGTGTAACGAGTTACGGGGCCCATCTACGCGGTTTAGCGCCCCGGCAACACAGCTCCGAAGAAACGTCGCAACGGTGGCGAGTTGTTGGCGACACTGTGCCAATTTGATCGGCCCCAGAATCGAACCCCAGACCTCCCGCACCGATAGCGTGCGCTTAGCTATTGAAATGCATTGTAAGTATTTTTTGGCAATACTCCGCCCTGTTTTTATGTCAAGAGAAACAGAATTTTAAGAACTTTGGCTCAAGTCGAGTACGTGAATAGACTTAGTTTTGGCACATTCCTGAAAAAATTTATCGCGAGTATAATGAAGATTTGATTTTGATTTGATGTTACAATCAAAACTTGAAGCCGTAAAAGTGAAATGCGGAAAAAGATTGTATTTCCTATGCTCTACTTGTCATTTATAATTTTAGGCTTGTGCTGTTATGGCGTTGGAACGAGTTCCAGCTGATATCCGAAAATTTGGTGGAATCGCAAGAATGAGTGACCCCAAGGTAAGAGTCCGTATCAGTTGTTGTCTTGTAGATATTGCGGTGTAAACTAGCCTATGCCAATTGAAAATTTGTAAAAATGGCTAATAGCTTGACGTGAACAAAGGACGCTAGAACTGCTGCTAGATTAAACAAAATATTTTTCCATTGATACGAGACAACATAATTTTTTACAGATGATTAAAGAAATTATGAACGCTGTTAGCATTCCGGTAATGGCTAAAGTAAGAATTGGTCACTTTGCCGAAGCCCAGATTATCCAATCACTCGGTGTGGATATGATTGATGAATCTGAAGGTAAAATATGCTGATTTGTAGTCGAAGTTTAGAGCGAAGTAATTCGACTAGATTTATATGACGAAATGATCTGCTTTTCAACATGCTATTGGACTATGTGACTCAAACTCTGAGCAGTGATTTGACGCAAGGATATGACGGAGTAGTATAGGTATACAGGTTTAAGATTAAAGAGACGATTTTCTGGATTAAAATTTTTAACAAGAGTTATTAAGTTATATATATTTGGCAAACGATCATTGGGCCGAGTTTTCCAATGATCAATCAATCAGTCTATTTTACTAATAAAATATCTGTTTGTTTACCAATAAAATATTACTGTTTTCTCAGTAGCACTTGTCGCTATTTTTTGCAGTTTTAACCATGGCTGATGAGGAAAATCACATCGAAAAAACGAAGTTCAAAACTCCTTTTGTTTGCGGGGCCAGAAATTTGGGAGAAGCTCTTAGAAGAATTTCTGAGGGAGCAGCAATGATTCGCACGAAGGTGAAGCAACAGATCAGCATTTGTTTTGAAGCTTTGTTTTTACGCGCTTCGATAAAATGTTATTGTTACTTATATCTGCTTCGCAGATACTCAAACAGTAAATTAATGCAAAATTTCAACACAAAAAAATGTGACACTCTCTGCATTGTCTTCATGGAACCAAATACTGGATATCTGAAGCAGTTATGGGTATTAGTGGATATGTGCATTAAGGTGGTTTTATATTTTCGAAAATCATCATGAAGGTGTCACCCCGAAGCAAAACACTATCAAGTAACGCTGTTGACTTAGCCGAATGTATCGTCATTCTTCACCCATCGTACGTTTGCGAAAGATTGTGAAACTATCATTAACTGAAGCTATACTACTGTAATTATGCAAAAAGCAAACTGTAGCCTCTTGTTTTTTGTATTAAAAGTCTTTAGTTTGAGCAGTAAAATTCCTCGAGTGATAACATTTTTATAGTCTTCTTTACCGCTCATCCAGATGTGTATGTTTTGTTTGAACTATTAGTATTCTATGAATGTTTCATTCATGATTCTTTATCTCTGAATGATAAATTTATTCCTGTGCACTGTGCAGGGTGAAGCTGGAACTGGCAATGTTGTAGAGGCTGTTCGTCACGCTCGAACGATTAATCGAGATATCCGCAAAGCTCAATCTATGAACCCCGAAGAACTTTATTCATTCGCTAAAGAATTACAGGTAATTTTAATTTTAGTCTACGTTACCAAGTGATTCGAATAAAGATGTACAAACAAAACTTAATAAACACAATACCGTACCTTTTATTTTCTATAATTTTGGTACCAATATAAATTATCATGTTAAGATAACCTTTATCTTGCTTTAGGCTCCTATTGATCTTCTGAAAAAGACTGCAGAACTCGGTCGTTTACCAGTAGTAAATTTTGCAGCCGGAGGATTGGGTAAGTTCAGAATGATGGATGTGGTTGTTTCATCTCCTCTTGTCTCGAGAAAACGACGGTGGTGCTGAAAACTAGGAGTATAATTGCTAAAAGTAGCTATAGAGTTGCGCCAGTTAAGATTTTGTGGTGAAAAATCTTATCCCCGGTCTGGTTGAACATTAATTTGCATTAGCATACAACCCAACACTGAAACTCAGCTGGTAAAATCAATACTTTTGCAATCACGATGGTCTTGAAAACAACGGCCCAATAGTAGCTTACTGGGCCAATACGCTTCCCTGCAAACTTTTGTCCTACAGAGATTGGGAGAATTATATGTGAGCAGGTATAGCCTTGTATCTTGTGTTTGGCTTATGGCGCCTACCGTGCAAGAAATGAGCCATCGCACTCAGGGCCGTTAAGAGGGGGGATCCAGGGGGTACCGTTGGTACCGGGCCAGGAATTTTTAAGGGGCCCGAAATTTTGAGAATGCCGCGCGTAAAAAAATTCGTAAAAAGTTCGAAAGAGCAACTTTTGATTGGTTGAAGGCAGACAAACTCGCCCCTTGCCACCACCTACCGGTAATACCAGTCACTCACAGCTAGGGTACTTCCTTTTCCCTCAGTCAGCGCCACAGCTGAAGTAGCCTACCAACCAAAAAAAGTCGTAAATGTGTTCCGACTCCATAATGCGGTGTGGTATACTGGAGTATCGCTGCTATTGTTTTTAGTTGTGTTATTGCTATCTTAACATAACCATTAACCACACCTCTAAAGTTGTTTTAATATGCATCGAAGAAAACCTGAGGGGGGCGCGCGCATAGGACCCCTCCTGCATTCGTTTCGGGTCATATCGATATCATAATGGGGCTCAAAAAAGAAAATGGTCTCGGAGAGGAAATAATTTTTATCAAATTATGCAAAACGCTCGTTTACTCTTGGAATAATTATCCTAAACTGGTATCACTATAATTTGATCAGTTACAATCAGAGGCGTTGTGCCATTGGGACCCGGGGCTCCAAAATTTTCTAAGATTTGTTTTTTTTTATATATTAAAAAATTGAAAATTAAAAACATGAAAAATTTTGCCAGCGCCATTTCGTTTTTATCCAAACCGCCCCCTTTTTCCTATACCACAAATTCCACTTTTTCTTTATTAATTTTTGCTTCAATCAATCGCTTCGACTGAGTAGTAAAGTTAGTTTCTCGATCTGTAGTTAGAATTCAGAAAACATTTTGCATGCGTTGTTGAAGATTATGGAACACAGCTACACTACAGTCCACACGTCATCCCATTAAATGCGCCAAAGCTAACAATGGTTATAGCCTCCTTTTATTTATTTTAGCCAAACTTCTGCTTTCAGACATAGGATATTAAAATATTTTTGTATTGCCTGACACTATAATGGTGACTGCACTCGCTACAGGGACCGGTATGTCCTTTTTCGATAAAAAGTGTGCTAAAACGAGTGTTCTTTATGTAAAAGCCGTAAAAATCCGTTAGTGGCTGGGGGTCATGCCCCCAGACTTTCTTAGCCTTCTGCAACTGGAGGCTTTACCCCCAACACCCGAATTATCCCCCCTTCGCTAAATCGCCAGGGCCCCACTGAAAGCGCATAATGTCCATAATTAAGAAGCGGGCAGGGGCATCAAAATAAATTTTGATTTCTTGTCCAAAAATTTGAAGTTTAAGTTCACGACATATTTTGGCATCTTTTCCTAGCTTCTTTTTTTCGTGATGTTACTCAATGCTAAATCCGGTTTTACAAACGTTGCGATCAGTATGTCTGCTTAAGTTGTTACTCGATCCCCTCCAAATTTTTTAGTTGCATGACGCTTGTGGTTATAGTCCGATGTTTTTGCAGATCAACAGTGGTCACTAAAGGTATACTGTATTGCTGTGCTGAGAGTTCTCAGTAGCTAAATGGTAGGCCTATATTTCAACTGTAGGATAGCTAAACAGTAAGCACCACCTGGTCAAGAGTTTTATTGGCCATTTTTTGGTTGTTAATCGACTTCGATATAACAAAGTGCCTCTTCTGCCGAATCATCTCTTTCATCATTTTGGCGGACCATTGATTTTGTCATTTGCAGGGGGCCCGAATTTAATTTTGATACCGGGCTCGGGCTGCTTATTTCCGAATGATTCTACAGAAAAAGATAGGGCTCGATCGAAAGGACTAGAAATAAAGAAATTGCACTGTAAACTGCAGCCGCAGCGTGGTGTAGTGGTCAGTAGGCTGGACTGTTACGAATAGGGTCTGGGTTCGATTGCTCTAGGTTTTAATTTTATTCACTAACTTATATCTATTTCGGGATGGGGTAGAGTGGTGATAATAGAATAAACAAAAAGCTTTCTCTAGAACCATTCCAAAATATGCGTCCGGGCGTGGCAGGGGCAGATCCAGAAAGTTTTTTATGAAGGGGTGGGGGTATGTGATTTTAAATTAGGTTGAATGTTAACTAAATACAAAGACGTTTAGATCCGAAAACGGGCGTAAATATGCCCTTTGAAAATGTTTCGTGTCAGAGGCGTATTCAGAATTCTTTTCAGGGAGGGGGCACAATATTTCGTCACTTTTTTCAAGCGTAGTTTTTTCCGGCAGAGTTAAATTTAAGCAAGTGAAGTAACAAAAGCGACTCATGGGGGTCCAGGGGCATGCTCCCCCGGAAAATTTTTGAAACTTTGCATACTGTTATGGCCATTTTAGCGCTTTTTGAACAATTTTCAGGCTAAGTTTGTTCATATTTTTGGCCTCTAACTTTGAGTGCTTCACCAAATATGATACCTATTTGCACGCACAGTTTCGATTATGCGTGCTTAAGGCTACTAAGCCTTATTGTTATAAAGAGGTTCGAAATTATGGAAAAATTTTATTTATCCAAAGCATTGTTGAAAATGGCTGGTAGAGGGGGGGATGCATTCCCCACATCCCCCCCTGGGGCTTGGCTCTCAGCGGCCCTTATCGCACTTGTATTTGTTTTGTATTTGGTTGCGTATTAGGCTATGTATTCTTCTGTCACGAGAAAGCAGGGCTGCCAACTCGATCGATTTTTAATCGAGTTCAAGTTTGAGAGACATTTGAAAGTTCGAGTTAAAAAGTTTTTATTGCTCGAGTTCCGCAAAAATGATCGAGTTCAAGTTCACAGCCCTGTTTAACATATCCCTTAAACAAACATACCCTATCCAGGAGCGGATTCAGAAAATTTTGGTGGGGGGATGCAGGTTTGATTTAGTTTGAATGTTAGCTCATTACAAAGACGTTTGGATCCGAGAAAGGGCGTTTAAGCTATTTAAAATTAATGTTTTCATGCCAGGAACGTAACCAGAATATTTTTGGGGGAAGTACACCAAAGTTTGACATTTTTGAGCTTAGATTTTCCGACTGAGTCAAGTTTAAAGCAAAATGAGGACAGTAACGGTTATGGGGAGGTCCGGGGGCATGCTCTACCGGAAAATTTGCATTCTATGATGGCCATTTTAGTTCTTCTTGAACAAGTTTTAAGGCAAATTGTATCTAAATTTTTTGCCCTTAATTTTGAGGTCTTCACCAAATACCGGTATGATACAATTTTTTCGCACGTTTTCGATTTCTGTGTACCGGTACAAGCGTAGGATTCATTGTTGTCGAAGAGGTTCGAAATCATAGAAAAATTGTGTTCATTAAAAGCATTGTTGAAAAAGATCCTTCACCCCTGGATCTGCCCCTGACCCACGTAGTAACAGTTGGAGCAGAGATTGCAGCATCGCACAAACAACAGGTAACTGTTACTGTCAGTGCAGCTGCGTTTTTATTAAAATTTCTTGGAACACCGTTTATTATGCAATAAATAAGTTTCAATGAGACAACGCAAAATGAATTGCGAGTGCAGTATCGGTACCAAAATTGCAAATTTGCAATCATTCAATCTACAGTATAACAAAAAATCAAAAGTAGGCTAAACTTCGTTTTGAGAGATTTGAATCAATAAAATTAAAGCACTCAATTAGTGAACTCGAACTCGATTGTTTTTTTTTTTCTAGTTCGAGTTCAAAAAATTTTATTTTTCGAGTTCGGCAAAAACGATCGAGTTTAAACGAGTTCGCAGCCAGTGGCGATTCTAAGGGGGGCCAGAGGGGGCCATGGCCCCCCAAATTTTGCCTGGCCCCCAGTTAGCCCCCTCAGTTTTAACAAGCTCATGTAGCCTATGACAGGGTATGAAAATATACTAATCGATTGCCCAACCTTAGTTACACAAAATAATAGAAAGCCATCTGGGTGCGTGATTGGTTGAGTGCTTAAAACTATTGATTCGTAAGTTTCGCATTATTTGTTTCTTCAGTTATTGTTCGTGTATTTATCTTTTACTTCTTTAATATATTTTTTGATGTGGGGCCGCAGGAGCGTATTTAAGGGGGGCATTGTGCCATTGCCCCCCTTTTGACTTTGCTTTTTAGTAAAAAAAACAAAATCATTGGTGCTAAGTGACTAAAGTATGCCAGACTCTTTTGATGATTTCTGTAGCTTATGGCCAGGGGCGTCACCAGGGGCTACAATGATGGGTGTGCATCTTCCCACCAGCCATTTTTAAAAATGTTTTTGATGTATACAACTTTTTCATAATTTCGAACCTCTTGGATAGCAGTATGCCTTAAGCACGCATAATTGAAAACGTGCGAACAAAATGCATCATTGCATCATATTTGGCCAAGCACTAACAATTAGGGTCAAAAGTTTAAACAAAATTTGCCTGAAAATGATTCAAAAACCACGAAAATGTCATTACAGCTTGTAAATTTTTACCGGGTTGAGCATGCCTGCGGACCCCCCTGGTGCCTTTCTTGAATCTCGATCGGCTTCAAATTAGTTCTGCCAAAAAAAATACGCTTGAAAAAATGTGGAAATTATGCCCCCCCACCTCCCCCTTTTAAAATTTCTTGCTACGGCACTGTAGGGGGGATATCAATTGGTGTAGTAGACATATTCCTTTTCTGTTCTACGATTTAGGTTTGAGCTACAGATGTTTATTTTTGTCCAAGTCTTGTAGTTATGCCTTTGATTCCGACGCTCTTTTTGCATGCCCATAGTCAGACTGGGCCACCACGAGAGGTAGAATGTAGGGATTCATTTCTGTTAGCACTAAAAGATGAAAAAATTACGTTAAGTGCTTTTTTCTAGGGTGCTATAACAAGCAAACTTGCCGGCTTGTCGATACTATTCCTTTAATGTCGAACGTATAGCAGGAAAACTGTGAATAGTAATTTTTAGGCTAGGCAATCAGTTTGACTCGTCTCGGAGTCAGACCTTGAGTCTACCGCTACTGTCTAGTCTACTGTCCTTATCTGTTCTGACAAAAACATCAACTCCTTAAATTTAAAAACAAATGAAGAACTAGAAAAAATAAATTTGTGGTTTCTTAGTAATAAACTCTCACTCAATTTAAGCAAGACAAAGTATATGCTAATTTCAAATAAACCAATGCTAAATACCGGTAGCTTTTCTGTAAAAATAGGCAACACTGCAATAGCTGCTGCTAATTCCATCAAATATCTAGATGTCTTATTTGATGACAAATTAAACTGGGATAAACATATTCAACATGTCATTTCTAAGTTGAGTTCGGCTATTGCCATACTTCACAAACTAAATTTTATGCACCTCCAAGCTTACTCGAAAAAGTTTATTATGGTATTGTGTATCCACATTTAAGTTACGCTATCACCACTTGGGGTAACACTACCAGCACACGATTAAATAAAATTCAAGTGGTGCAAAATCGCCTCGTTAGAATTATTACTAAAAAGTGTGATCGAAAAACTCGCATGTCCCCTCTGTACAAACAGTTTTTGATATTGAAACTGAGTATTATATTCAAGCCTGAAGTAACTAAATTTATGTCAAAGATAAAAAATAATAACCTGCCAGAATTATTTCAAAACTATTTTAATTCCGCTACAGATATTTACAAATTTGCCACCAGATAAGCCGGACGTCACGATTTTTTTCTGCCTAGATCAAGTTCTAAATTTGCCCAAAATTCAATTAAAGTGTGTGGCGTCAAAGTGTGGAACAGTTTACCTTTGCTTCTCAGAGAAAAAGTCAAGCTTGGTAAAAGAACATTTATCAAATCCCTGAAAAAATTTTTGATGAATTCGACATAAGTCTCTTAATAAATAACCAAATAATTATTCGAGTATTTAAACAAATATAACAGCTAAAACAACTACGGAACAAGAATTAAATCCACTCTAAAAATTTTATTTTTTTATATGCAGCAAGTGTTTCTTTTTTTTAACGTGTTTGTGAAACTGAACAAAATTACGCCTATTTGCTTTTCTTGTTTTGTGTTGTTTTCTTTTCTGTGTTGAAGTAGCCTAGTTGCTGAAGTGAGAGGGTGCAGACTTGATGACCTCGTCAAGCTTTTTTGGAAGCTAGACATATGGTCTTTCGCACTCTCTCACTGGAAAAAAACGTATGCTTGAGAAATGTTTCGTGTTCTGCGCCGGTTATTTTTTTAGCCTACTTAATTTGTAGGAATAGCCTTGTGCATACCTTTTTTCCGAACAAAAATAAATAAATAAATACCGTTCCAGAACAAACGCTCTGACCATTTTGCCATATTACTGTATGTTGTAGTAAATGTCAATAATAAAATGTATATAGCCTAATGTGTCATATTGCAATATGTTTACTTTTTAAGTTTAGTTGCAAATCTCTTTGAACTTACTCTTTTCCTCTTAAACACAATTTTCACTGGCCCCACCTAATCTATCTTGGCCCCCCCACTTTATGGGTGCTAAAATTGCCGCTGTTCGCAGCCCTGCGAGAAAGGGACCAATATGCGCTGTAACAAGCTCGTTGGGAGTTGCCGTCTTGCTGACCATCTTTCTACCTCACTAGGATGGGGGAATTCCGCTAAGGCTCTTCCCAAGGACACCAAACATATGCTTGCCGGCTTGTTCTCCACACTGTCCCTTTAATGCGGAGCGCCAAGCAGGGACACTGTGAATACCAATTTTAAAGTCATTAGTCGGACCCGATTCGACCGAACCAGAGTCTACATTTCCAGATGCAGGCACTTTATCCACTCGACCATAATATGAGCTGCAATTGCTTTGTTTTTATCTAACGTTTTTGTTGGCTAGTTTATGTTATATATGTTTAGCCACTCCTGCCGATGTCTCAATGTTGATGCAGTTGGGAGTTGACGGAGTCTTTGTCGGATCTGGAATATTTAAAAGCTCTTGTCCGGAAAAGCGAGCCAAAGCTATGGTCAAAGCTGTGACTCATTATGATGACCCCAAACTTTTGGCAGAACTTAGTGAAGATCTCGGAGAACCCATGGTTCGTCTTGCTGACTTTAACAGTAGAGTATAATACCGATCGTTTGTGTTTATGATTAGCTTTTAGCTGTAATTTTGCTGATTATATTTACAAAATGATTTTTTAAATGCTTGAGCTGAACCTCTCATGCCCCCACAAACGCATTATTGCTCCATCGCTGCCCTTTTGTCCTGTCTTGACTTTTAATTCAGTCAGCCTTCGCGGAGCTCTTTATGTAATCACTTTGCCCCGTAGTTTACTCCTAAACAAGATAATAGCGATTTGTTGCCAAACTTTCTTTAATAGGTTTTCTAGATTTTACCCGAGAAAAATAACCATGACCAACCTTTTTTGTACGTTGTTTTTTCACTTTTAGCGTAGTACACTGGCCTATTTATTGTAGTCTGCTCAATTTTATGTTTTTATGCTTCAGGTTGGAATAAACTGCGACAATTTAAAGGAAACTTGGGCAACTAGAGAAGCGAAAAGAGACTGACAACAATACAGCTGTATTATGCAATACCTCGAAAAGCGTACTTTTTTCACTTTGTGAATAGCCTATGCGAAAATAAAGCCAGCTTCCGAAAGCTAAAATGCCTCATTTCTTTCGTACCGGCATATATTAAAAAATGCACTATGATCGATAACGACTTGGGAATTGTTGGCTACGTCAAATGACATCGGTAGTAATTAAATTTTAATACAGTTGGAAATTGTATCGAAATCATAGAGGAAAATGCCCTGAAAAATTCCAGCGCCGCCGTTTTATCTGACGTTACTAACGTACAGAACAGGCACAACTATTTTGACTGCTCAAAACGTTTGAAGGAAGTAACTTACGAAATTTCCGGCAAAGCTGGAGGAATAATGCCGTCCATTCTAAATAGTGACTGGTAGTATTCAACTGCATAATGGGTTATCAAACTTACTATATAAGCTGTCAAAGCTTCGTACGAGTAAACAACCCATCATACGAAAGATGAGAACAGTAATAGCACAAGAAAATACGAAAATGGAGCCAATCGGCCTACTGGCGTTATGAGCAATGTTGATTGCATGCAATTACAGATTTAGCTTGTGAGCAAGCTTTATTAAATGCGTTGATTAGCGTAGACAAAAATTAAATCGGAAAAACCCTGAACTTTAACCTGAAACTTTTCTGTTTCAGCCCTTACGTATAACGGACTACTATACAACTGAATCACCATCACATAAAGATATAAATGCGATAAAAGCAACGCGAATTCCAACTGTTCACCATCTGAGTCGCGAAATAGTTTTCGATATCTGTTGCCAAACAGCTGTGAAACTAGAGTCACACACCACTGAACCCCATGATTGAATAACAACAAATTTCATTGTATATCAAAAGCAAAAATGACATAACACAAGTAGGCACGAAGGAAGATATCATCTTTAAGTGATGAATAATTTAACCACATGATACAATTCAAACGAACATGGTTTATGTCTTGCTTTCTCTTTCAACATAAAAGAAACACCAGCAATTTATTGAAGAAAGGTCAATGATGGTAGAGCTACTGGAATAAAAAATATTGCATCGTTTTTTTGCTACAACTTAAATTGATATGACTTGTATCTATAATGATCTTCAAGTGTCCGTAAAATAAGAGACAGAAGGCAGAACCTGTAAGTTCCCTTAAAGTAACATGAAATAGAGACAAATTTGTGTTCGGTAGACCAGAATTTGAAAAAGATGACAATGAGTTCAAACCGTTATAACCTTTGAAGTGATAACAGTGGTTATTAATTAACCTGTTATGAACCATGAAGAACCAAAGAGCGGCTGAACTGAAGTGCACTTTCCAACCGTTTAGCACTTCTTCAAATAAGACAGCACTTCGACGAGGAACATATTGGCGTGACCGTCACCGGTTTAGGGTTTTGGTTAGGTTTAGAGATAGAAGTCAGTGTTCGGGAGAAGTGTGCCAACGTCGAGTAGTGCCACGCCGCGTCGGTCACGCTAAATAGTCGCGCACTCACTTCAAAAGCACGCAAATTTACAATGAAAAAAGGCATTCAACAATTTCTCGCACACATGAGCATCTAACCCGAAGTTTTTATACCACGTAAAGATGTGTAATAATTACTTTTCACATAACAAACACAAGCACTATTGAGCAGCTCACCCCGGCACAAGTTCAGAAAAACACATAATTATTGCTTATTTGTACATCTACGTACAGTATAAAAATATTAATAATCTTGATGAGCAAATATGATTTTCATATTTTAGCAGAACTGATCACCAGTCAAGTTTTTCATCTCACAAAAATGACCGCATTTCAGCGACTTTTCATCACGCAAGGCACGAGCCAAAGCAGTTTTTCACGGCATCTCGAGCAAATGGAATATAGGATATAGAGTACCACGTGAAAGCCAGAAATTGAAGAAAACAGAACAATATAGCAAGACCAGGTATCTTCCACTGCAAAAAACAAACTTTTAAAAACTACACGGCTTATTTGCAATTTAAATCTTTTGGCTTATTCAACGAAGAACATCTATTATAAAAGACAGCGATAAGGCTCAAGGATGGAGTTAGTCAAGACAGCCAGGTCCGACTCGCAGACCGCATGCGGTCCACTTGAGACTAATAACAATCGAAAAGCACAAAATTTCTAACATCTTGACTAAATTTAAAAACAACGCCTACGTTTAGCGACAACTGACAAGGTTATTTTGGTAAAACGAGTGAGTCTGATCAAGGTGGTGGTGTAATTTTCCAGTAAGTGTGACCGCTCAAGTAAATACGCAAAACAATCTTGGTTGTTGGTTACAGCATAAAACGTCATAACATGTACTAACATGAGGTTACGCTTTACAGCACGTGGTGCGCATCACAAGACATTGTAACAATGTCATTGGAGTTCCGTCGCAATAAAACAATTTTGAATCAGGAGCTCAAAAATAAGTCCATAGGTTTTAATAAGCAAACATGGGTCCTACTAAACACCGCAAAGTACGACAAAGGACCCTAAAACCCTAACTTAACCCTAATTTAAAGTCCTTTAGTTCTTTGTTACGGTATGATTCCAAGTACTTTGTTCTTCCTTGCGGTGTTTAGTAGATCAATTTAAGGTCCTTTGTCGTTCTTTGCGGTATTTATTACATCAATTTGAGGTCCTTTGTCGTCCTTTGCGGTGTTTAGTAGGACCGGGCAAACACAGTACACAACGCTTTGAGTTGTAGTCTTTTGGTTACGTATTTTTAGTAGCCTACTATTAGACTTATCGTAACTTTTATTTTTTATGCAATTTCTTTTCCAGAGTACTATTTTCGCGACCTTTCTAAGAGAGCAAAATAAATATTGAGCATTTCCGTTGAAAACGGCTGATTACAAGCTTAAAAAGTATAGAACAACCGGGGTCGTACTCAGGGGACATATTCAGGGTAGGAGGAATTACAATAGGGCGAAGGTTGCAAAAATTAAGGTATTTTATATGAATGTTTCAGACATACTTCATACTTTATTACGCTTCGCCAAAAAGGGGCGCCAATGCCCTACGCCTCCCCCCCCCCAGTTATACCACCGGAAACAGTACTTTTACTCACCCAGAGCGCCGAACATAAAGTGAGTACAATCATCAGCTGAAAATAAAAAGCATTGATTAACGATTTTCTAAAGTGTGCAAATGTTGTTTTGGAACTCAGTAAAAAAATATGGGACAAAATTTGGCATAAAGAGGAAAAATAACGTCACAGGATTTCTTGACTAGATTCAGGTGATATCTATCTAGTTTTGTACTAGCTTGGACACACTGCTGCTGATGACAGAGTAAATCCAATTTGTCAAAAAATCCAGCAACAAAAACAACTGCGTGTTTATTTTCCCTAAGGTTATTTTTAAGCTGAAAATACTGGTTTAAATAGTACAAAAAAAAAAAAAAAAAACTGTCCCACTCCGCGGACTCTAGAATCGAAGGAGCCAATAAAATTAGTGCAAGTCAGAGTGAACAGTATAACCATGTCACCCAAGATAGTAGTGACAACCGCGGAGAAGCACGCTAACTTCTCTTCATAATGCACTGCTCAGCTTGCACCAAAATCCAAAATCACTCAGCTCAAAAACAAAATTTGGTTGATGCGAAAGCAAATATAAAGTGAGATTTATGCATTGCTATCAATTTAATTCTCTTCAATGTTGGCTTACAATTAAGCATTCCCAATGTAGCAACTTCATTAGCATTTTCAAGAGCAAATTACCAATTTAGCATGAAATGTACATACTAAACTGTAGTGTATGAAATGTACTTACTAAACACAGTAGTTTAAGCTAAACGTCACAAAAATAACTAAAACACCGAAATTGTCGCTGTCTACTGCTCTTAAGATGGAAGAAACACGCTGAGTGTCTTCTCAACGGCACTATAATTTAACTTACCGTCGTGTTCTCCACACTGTCCTTTTAATGGTGAGCGTCAAGCGCGAAAACTGTGAATATCATTTATAAAATCATTGGCTTGACCCGTTTCGAAATTAAACCCGAGTCTACAGTTCCAAAAGCATCTGAGCCACTAAATCACGTCGCGCCATTTCACTGATACAAATGTACTTACAATAAGAATAATGGTAGCGAAGAGTCGAGTCTCTTTGAACATGCCTTTAACTTGAGCAACAGGGCCTCGAAGAAACAACGTACTTGCAAGTGCGATAAGAGTACCCAAGGTGTAAACAAGAGCAAATGCAGTAAGGCTTACAAGTACCAAGAAAGATCCCTGAAAACAAAATACAAATGCATAAAAACCATCTCAATAGGTACTGAGGTCTAAGGTATACCGAAATAGGATTTTTTGACCTGACTGATTCGGCATAAAAGAGGATTCTGGATTAAGTCAGGGCTCAGGTTAAGTTTCGAACATATACGAAGATAATACGGAAGGCCAAAAAGACTCACTGAATGAACGCTTTAAAAACCCATTCTACGTCTAGGTTCGCTTTGACTGCTGTTCAGAAACACTCAGAATCGAACCCAGTACATTGTGACTGAAAATCAAGCTCTTTTACCACTCGGCCACCGGGCTTACAGGGTTAGGCGTAATTATACTAGCAGTGAAATAAGTAGAGACGATTTACCTCTATACATGTAAACATATATGGTAGGTCTTAGAAGACTTAAAATGAACGACGTAAAAACTAATTCCACGGCTAGTTTCACTCCTTTTGTTTTTTCAGCGTTCATTTAGTAAGTCTTTTAAGGCTTACCATAAGGTCTCTTTACGTGTTCATATATGTAGACTTACATAGTCTCTACCGGTTTCACTACGAGTATAGCTTAAAGTTGGGGTAACTGTTCAGGTGGGGTTAGGGCTAGGAGCTTCAATGCCGAGTCGGTCACCGAGAATAGTCGAACACTTCTCTTTCACAGCGAGAACAGAATGGATAAAGTAAGATAACAAAAATCTCATCAAAAACAAAGCAAAAACGTATAAATCTTGCTAAAATAGATAAAACTACATAGGAGTTAAATAAAAAAATTAATTGACATTTTTTTCAACAAAACTAGCGGTAGTATTACTTCCAACTTACAATAATAGCGATTATAATGCCCAAAGCGCAACACACAATGAAACCTTTTATTCGAGTTTCCCAACTCAACGAAGGACACATACTTTCTCCACCGCCAGTTACCTGCAAAAAAATATATCCTATACTTCAAAGCTATTTATACACTCAATCAACTGTATATTACGCCATAGCACACACTGATTCCAATAAACTAGCCAAACAATTGGAAATATTGCCAACTGATTTTTCAACGTATTGACCACAAAATCCTTCAATAAATTTTTTTAGGAGTATAGCCAATTTAACACGTCTAAAGCAACACTGAAACTCTGCCATAGAGTATTTCTGTGTGTTCATACAAAATAGTATTTGGTATACCCATATCTCAATTTACTTATGGTAACAGTTACATAAGGTATACTATTAACATAAACTGTTTCAAGACAAACTTATTATAACACAAAAGATAATGCAGAGGTGATAACCTTCCTTGATAGTAGCTGCCAATTATTTTAGTTTGTTAAACTCCACTATGCTTTTTAATAAAAATGTGCTGCAATCCAAATGGCACCTATTAGTTGGTCACACCTTCTACACAGCTAACGCTAAAAGTATTACGATTACAAACAGAAAGCAACAAAACAAAAATTGCATGCACAGCAGCACACTCAACTAAATGCACAAAATTAAATGCTGAGCTGTGGCAAAAAAGGATTTGATTAGTGAGACTTTTAATATGAAAACAGAGATATAGAAACATTGCAACACAGAATCTAGCATAAATCAATGAAATTACCGTAGAAAAATTTATTGCAAATCAAAAATGTTATGCACCATCAAATCAAGAACGAATCAAAAACAAAAATAAAGTTGTTCATGCAATATGTCACAAATTTGTCAAAACATTTCGGGCAACAAAATTAGTAAATGCATGATTACTAATACCGATATAATTATCACGAATTGAAAAATTTTACATACTAAAGAATTGAAAAGACATTATTTGCTTAAATATGGCCACTACTAATTTTCAGATAGTCAAGTGACATGTAATTATTACTTTTTACAACCACTGATTGGTGTTAACAAATGCCTAAATATCAGTATTGACATAGGAATTTAAAAAACCATGCTTATTAAACTACGCATATTGCGAAAAGAAACAAAACATTGAAATTGACTGGCTAATCTTTAACCTCAACAGTGGTAAATGGGACAATCATTGTGTATATTTTTAATTACATAAAATTGTTACTAATTGTGAAATACCAGCATGTCTAAAACTCTTCTTTTAACATGGTACCAAATTCAACAGCTATGCACAATTAAAACGAAAACACATGCAATTTTGCAATGCACAAACTACTTTGCATTTGCCACAATGCTCAATGTCAGTTCAGCCTTGCATGAAATAGAACAAAAAATGGTAAAGTGAGGGCCACTTACACTGCCTCCCATTAAATTTGACTCTTCATCTTCTTGGCCATTTAATACTCTTCGCAGAGAATCCATACTAAAGTTTAACTACAATCTACAGCAAATTTCGTAATATACAAAGCACAATGTTGTACGTTCTACTAGAGCAAAAATGATAACCCAGACCGAAATTATGACTCACACAAATGCTGTTCATAACTTAACATTGCATAATGTGATACATCAACATTAAAAATCAAAAGCATTTTTGCCACAGCCAGCAACATAATCGTTCAACTCAATAAGATTATCAAGCATTTAATGACTGAAAGCAAAAAATTTACAAATCAACAAGCAAACACGTATGAACACGACGTAGTACTACTACAAGACCCACAAGCGTGACATTGATTTGCAGTAGACTGCAAGAAGTCAGAAGAAAACTCAACCGGAAAACTTGGAAACAAAGCCTAAGCGAGTCTGGATTCGTCCTACGCATAGCGCTTCCACCGCTTTCTCGTGATAGGAGGATAAAGATAAAGAAGTGAATCAATCAAAAGCAAAAAAATTACAAATCAGCAAGCAAACACGTATGAACACGACGTAGTATCACTACAAGAACCGTAAGCGTGACATTGATTTGTAGTAGACTGCAAGTAAGCAGAAATTCTGCCATGTTGTATCAGTACACGACAACTGACCGCGGTCAGGCGGTCAGTTGACTTGCGATCAGTTTGTGGCAATCAACTGTCTGTGTTCGTGTTGTATTAGTGCTTGTAATAAAGTAATATCTGCAAATTCAAATTTTGCCTATGGCAGGAGCGGCCAATTAGTCAAATGCTAAGAGCCACACTTCTTTCTATGTTTCAGCAAAGAGCCACATTACACACAAAGAACTATGATTGCATTAACACCACCATACCTCTTACTGATAGCCTACACATACTTTTGCTTAGCTAGATTAGTAGTATACCAGCGGATTCACTCAGTTGGTAACGACATCGCTATCGGTGCAGAAGGTCTGGGGTTCATTGCCTGTGCCGGTCAAAGCAGACACAATGTCGTCAACGGCTCCCCACTGCTGCGACATTTCTTCGGACTTCAAAGCTGTGTTGCACAGGCGCAAATCCACGGAAATAAGCCCCGTTACTCGTTCCAAGCCTCGTAAATCTCTCAACAATGTGATTATTACGTGATAATGCACCTTGTGCGTTGCCAAACGCAACATGATTACAGTACCGTACTAGGCTGCTGGTAGAAGAAAAAAAGCATGCGATAAAAGAGCCGCATGAAACTGGGCAAAAAGCTACATGTGGCTCGCGGGCCGCGGGCTGGCCATCCCTGGCCTATGGTTACACACTTTCACAACTCACTTACAAAAAGTAAAACTGTAATATATTATGTACAATTATTTACATGCAATACAGCAAATGCTACAGGACGTAGCTGCTGAGAATAGTCAGCATCGCTTTTTGTGCAGAAGGGATGTTGGTGATAACTTGGTTAATATTAATTGAAATTTCCAGAAACAAACTTATCTTGAAGAGTGAAGCATTCCTTAACAGTCAACAGCATCAAAAGTTATAAGCTGGGTAACTTCAAAAGTGAATGAAATGGCTATTAACAACAGAAAATGTGCAGACTCCAAGTTTATCACAAGATAAGATATGAGAGCAATATCAAAAAATAATATGCATCTGCTCAGATAGTAAGCGGTAATAATTGATATATAATTATTTACGGTATGTAACAACAACAAAGACAAGTGTATAAAAATATACACACACATTCTGGGAGCAATATACCAAAATATCTTTACAAAAGAGCTTTGGGGTTTAACTAAGGCATAACCAATGTCAGTTAAGTAAAATCAATATTCCAAGGACCTATAGCCATAAGAAAAGTAGGCAATTTGAATGGACTGGCTTCAAGAAAAAATAGTTCAACTGAGAATGCAATAATGATTTGAAAAGACAGATTAACCAAGCAAAAAAAATTAAGCAAAGTAGCGTTCAAAGTGAATTTAAAATGCTTATATCCAAACAGAAAAATTATATACCAGTCAACTAACAAACAATTGTTTGAATAATGTCATCAGCTATCAAAACAAGTGAGGTAGCTTGCTGTATTAACCACCACCTTACTAATTACATAAAGAAAAGTAAACTAATGAATCTTTTCTTTTATTAACCATATAAAATTATATATACAAAAATAGTGCCATTGCATTTCATTGATTTTTGATTCTATTTGAATAAGGCAATAATCTACTGCAATATATGATTCTATTTGAATAAGGAATTTGTCTAATATGGTATATATAAATTGATAATTTGGTGATTTTACATGAATTTGTGACTGATTCTTCATTTGTTTCCCATGGTGATGAGCTCACTTAAAGATCTCCCCAGCTGCAGTAGTGATCAATCGTCTATTTCAGAGAATTGCATTGCATGTAATGAAGCCAAATTCGGCTCTCATTGGATTCAATGTTCCAACGAATGTTGTGCTTCTTGGTGGCACATGGCGTGAGCTGGTTTGGGTCATTGTCCCACAAGAAAAGAATCTCAATTCTGCATATCCTGCTTTTGGGTTTGCCCTTTATGCATTGTGGCAAATAACTCTCTAAAGCCCAAGTTAATTGCTAGATCTGATGACTTGCCAGCAGACAACAATTTGGCAAATAAAATTGAATCTGTAGTTATTCAATGCATTCCCTCAATCGTGAAGGAATGCTGTTCCACAATCCAAAACCAGCAGTGTCAGGATATGAAAAAGTCATTCTCAGAAGTTTTGAGCTCTCAAAATGCAAAGGTGTATAAAGACCAAAATTTAACCCTGGAGAATCTTTCTAAAAAGCTGGATTGCTTCCCTACCATTGCCAAAAAGATTAGTCAAAGTCACGATGATGATGATCGTTTACACAAAAGAAAGAACCTTATCTTTTTCAGCATACTGGAATCTGATAAACAAACCATGAAAGATCAACTTAAAGAGGACTGTCATAATGTGAAATTGATGCTTAAGAGCAAGATCAACCTTGCAGGTGATGATGTTGTCAAGGCCTTTCGTCTTGGCACCACATCAATAAATAACCCTCAACCACGCCCTTTTTTGATTAAGTTCCAAAATGAAGGTATTAAGTGGAAGGTTCTCAAAGTCACTAAAGGGTTAAAGTTTTTTAAAGATCATAAATGCTACCCATTTTTGTGTCAGTGGATCGTACTTTGTCTGAGAGGCAAGAAAGACGTGAACTCATAGCTGAACTTAAACAGAGAAAAGACAATGGTGAAACGGGCCTTATAAATAGAAATAATAAAATTATGAACAAAACCAAAAGCCAACCCTTTCGACCATCAGCCCAGAACTTCAGGGCCCTTGCTTTCACAGATGAATCCAAATATGTTGAATCCTGCTCCGACTCTTCCAAAAACTCAGCCTGAATTTAAATCTTCTCTGGAAATTGCATATTTCAATGCTCGTTCAATTGTCAATAAACTCAAACTACTTACTAATTTTCTCTGCAACACTCATCAAGATATCGACTTAGTTTTCATCACAGAATCCTGGCTTAATATCAACATACCTGATTCACTGTTTAATTGTCGTGGTTTTAGTGTGATTCGTGATGACAGAAGTCATAGCAAAGGAGGTGGAGTATTAATTTTATAAAGTACTTTAAAAGTAATTCAATTTTATACCACTACTATTTCTGCTTGCAAATATTTCGATTATTTATGCATTGATGTACATGATTCTAAATGCTGTGCTCGTTTCTCATGTTTTTACATTCCTCCTAGTACCAGTACTTCTCTTGCTAACCTTACTGTTGCCTGTGGCTGCCTTAACCAGTGTTTAACCACTAAACATCCTCAATTTATTGTTGGCGATTTTAACTGACCTAATATTGATTGGTCTGTCTCTATCAGTCTTAATGGGCTATCTCCTGCCTACTTCATTGAATTCTGTAACAATTGCAATCTCATTCAACTTGTTCAAGAGCCTACTTGCGATAGTGGCAACACTCTCCACCTACAGTACTTCTTAGTGATTCTGTCTCTCTTACCAAGCTTATCTCGTTTGAAGTCGGCCCTCCTTTTTCACACTCATGTGTTCACTCCAGTCTACTGTTTAAAGTTCAGTTTAAGCCCTCTCTCAAAAAAGGTAAACCTCCTGTGATGCAGGATTTCGGGAAAGCAGATTACAGTGTTATACGTGAAGAACTCTTGTGTTGATTGGGCCTGTATGATATCTTCCTCTCGAGATAACGTTCAACTTTTGTATGACACGTTTCTTCATCAACTGCATTTCATCATCAGCTACTACTACAGCAGCTACTACGTCTTCCATGTGGCGAATCCTCTGGCAACCGTAAACGATCTGCAAACATCACTTAGCAGAATAGCCATATTATGGTTACAAGAGCGTCAACTTACTTCTCGCCCCAAGTAAATGTGAACATTTGTGTATTTCCCGCTCATTCATTTCACAGACTCATAATTTTTGTATTGATCCATACAATATTCGTTCAGTTACTGCTGTTAAAGATCTTGGTGTGTATCTTTGCAGAAACCTCAAATGGTCCCATCACATGCAACATATTTTTTCCACTGCTAATGTTTGTGCTTACCAAATTATGCGTGCCTTCTCTACCTAAAATATCTGGACTCTGCTTAAAGCCTTTATCACCTATGTCAGACCTAAACTTGAATACAATTCGCCAGTTTGCAACCCCTATCTCAAAAAAGATGTTCATTTATTGGAATCTCTTCAAAAAAAATTCAGTCGTGATGTATTTATTCAATGTAATATACAGTTCACTTCTTATGCTGATCGTCTCCATAAGCTTGGTATTAAATCTCTGGAATATTGTAGATTAGAATTCGACGTTATTTTGATATTTAAAATTTACCATAATCTTTCTGATTTATACACAATTTGATGATTATTTTATTCACTCCAAAAAAAGGTATAATCTGCGCTCCCATGAGTTTGTCATTCAATCCAACTTTATGCCAGTTGTGATCAAGTTCGTAATTTCTTCTTTAATCAAATTGTTAGAATTTGGAATAGCCTTCCTCATGACCAGTGATGGGCACGATAAACCATTCTGTACTAAAGCAATAACGATAATCGATAACTTCAAAAAAGCCCTGGACGATACCGATAATCGATAAATCTCAATTTCTTAAAGCGATATCGATAAATTATCGCCGATAAATTTTTCCGATAAATGTTGCAGTAGATTTTTGATGAGTTTGACGAAGTTTTTTTTGTATATGTTGAATTGCAAAAATGTTTTTTTTAGATTTTTCAAAAAAGAGCAATTCACGGACTCTGCCGTGAAATTTAGCCAAACAAAGAAATAATTTTTAAAAATTACAACAAGTCTTAATGGACACCGTGTTTTTTTTATACCGCCAACTCACTAACTTTGAAGTTTAAACACTGCGTGCATAAAAAACCATTTATGGGTGCTACTAAATAGTACATGTCCACGATGTACACGATGTCCGCGATGTCTGCGATGTCCGTGATGTCCCAAATTGCGATGTCCGCGATGTCCCAAATTGCGATGTCCACGATGTCCCAAATTGCGATGTCCGCGATGTCCCAAATTGCGATGTCCGCGATGTCAACGATGGCCGCGATGTCCCCAACCTCTCTGAATCTTTACTAGGGTTAACCTTATTGTAAACCACCGTAAATTCTTTTTTCTTGCTTTGCTTTACATTCACTGCAGTGCTTCAGTGCTCTAAATAAATAGCCTACCAGAAAATTAGTGTGCTCTGCGTTCTCTACCAGATTGGAAATCACGGACATCGCTATTTGGGACATCGCGGACATCGCAATTTTGCAGATCGTTGACATCGCGGACATCGCAGACATCGTTGACATCGCGGACATCGCTGACATTGTTGACATCGCGGACATGTACTATTAAGTAACACCGCCATTTATTGCGATAATTTATCGGCGATAACAAAATATATAACAAAAGCGATATCGGTAATCGATAAATCCAAACTACTTGAGCGATAACGATAATCGATAAAAAGTTATCACCGATAAATTATCGCAATAAATGCCCATCTCTGCTCATGACTTAGTATCTGCCACCAGTCTTCAAGTATTTAAAAGGCGTTTGAAAAAATTTGATCTACACACTATATGTTGTCTTATTTATTAATTTCTGTTGTATTTTTGAGATAATTTACTCCTTATTTTAGCTAATCTTTTGTTACTTTATGTGTATATTTTTTTCACATGTTAGTGAGCGTTGGTGTGATGCCAACGGTTGCCAGTAACTTCGCCACAGTAACTTCGCCACACAAACTTCGTCACATGGTAACTTCGCCACACTTTGAGAAGGTGAAGGGAGATGTGGGGATAGTAGGAAAATGTGTTGGGGTGTGGGGGGAGGAAGAAGGGATGTAGGAAGAGGTATGAAAGGTGTAGAAAAGTGTGATGGGGTGTGGGGGAGGTAAGGGGAGATGTAGGGAAAGGTGAGGGTAGGGAGGAGATGTGGGGAATTAAAAGTGTGTTGAGGCCCCACACCTCAACACATTTCCCTACATCTTCCCCACCACCCTCCCCACATCCTTTCCCCACACGCCAACACACTTCCCCACTCACCCCATACACTTTCCTACACTTCTCCACTCCCCACACATCTTTCCTTACCTCCCCCACACCCCATCACATTTCCCTACATCTCCCCCCACACCCCCATATCTCTTCCCACAGCTCCCCTGACCTCTCCCTACACCCCAACACACTTCCTTATTCACCCCATGCACTCTCCCACACCTCTCTCCCCACATCTTACCCCACTGTTTCGATTATGTGGCGAAGTTACCAAGTAACTCGAAAAGCCCGATAAAATTTTTTACGGCAACCGGGAATTTTAAGTCTTGTTTCGGTATAGGCAATGTAAATTTTCGATGTATGAAAGTGTGGCGAAGATACCATGTGGCGAAGTTACTGTGGCGAAGTTACCATGTGGCGAAGTTACTGGCAACCATGCCAACCACCATCGTGCATTTGTTCAAATAAATAAAAAATGTAGCACCTAAGAGAGAGCTCAACAGCATAAACCAAACAACAAAAAATAATACCGGTATCTACTGCAAATTCCAAGCTTCCTACACCTTTCAGAGGAAGCTACGTTCATAACTGTAATATCAAAAATCTTATTCAAATATGATTCTATTGGAACAAGATTTCTAAATTTTAAAGGTTTAGCTTTCCCCCTAAAGCCTTGTGGCAAAACAGCCCATTGCAGGCTTTAATTCTATTCTACTGTAATATTACTTGGTGATATGCTTTGTTACACACAAACAGCAAATTTAAGCAGGACGACAAGCAAGCAAAAATGCAGCTACACAATGTTCTAAAATGATGAATTGATGATACCTATGACCAAACAGTAGAAGAGAAATTGACCAATAGTGTTCACCAAAACATTATGCAAAGTTCATAGCACTTATGAAGTGGTAACAGCATATTTATACTTACAGAAGTAACTAAACCAGATTCACCACTATCTTCTTCACCATTTAGTACTTTTCTTAGTTTATCCATGATGTTATAAGCAATCACAATTTTAATTATAGCAGCTGATGATTGATGAAGTTTTTGATCAATATCAAGTACAACTCAGCAACATTTACTTCATGAGCTATACCGGTAGGCCTATGAAAGAACAGATATCAACATACAATACATCATACAGTATAATACGCAATTATAAATGCAAGATATCACCAGATTATGACAGTTAGACACTGGATAGGCTTCTAATTTATTGGCAATGTAACGAACTTAATCTGTAATTAAGGTGTTAATATTGTATGGTGCTGTACAGCTGAAGGTAATCTATAGGTTATAAAAATGACAGTGTTTTTCAGCTTTAAAAATGGAAGTGTCTAGCTATCTAGAGCACCGGCAAACCTTTTACAGAAACAAACCAGCAGTCCGGTGCAGCAGCATTTTGATAATGAAAACTGGTCCCACAAAACAGTGACATCATATTATATAGAAACAAACAAAGCAGTCCAATGCAGCAGCGTTTTGATTACGGAAACCAGACTGGTGCTCTAGACACAGAGACACCAGAACACTGCCTTAAAAAAAAGAATTCAGACAAATTTATGTTATTACAGGTATAACTAAAAAGCAATGTCCTTCCTGGCCTACTGGACTGCCCAAAACAGCGCTGTCCTGCTCTATGGTACGATTATTACAGGTATAGTACCAAATTAATTTCAAAACTAAGTATCGAATAATTTCAACATTAAGTACCGTAGCCTACCGGTAGGCCTACCATTAACTACTGAATTTCAAAATTGTTATGCTGACATTTAAGTGCTTGCAAGGATCCTCATCATAGTACCTTCAGAATTTAGTAGACTAGCTAGAGAAATACCATCGGATAAATACATGATAAACTTAGAGATAATGAAGATGTGTTTTTGCTTGAAAATATGTGTAAGTGTTGAACAGTTAAAGCAGAATCTATGTTTTCATATTCATCCTCTCAAGTTTGGAATGCATTACCGATACCACTTTGCCCCAAAGAAATTGATACTCTACAAACTTTCAAGTGCAAATTGAAGTGTCATTATTTTGAATTAGCTTTATGTGATGTAGGCCTTACTGAATGTTTAAAGTGTGTGTGTGCAGGTGTGTGCTGGTGTGTGTTTTCTGCTGTGATATCTGTAATGACTTGGTTGTGTACTGTGTAGGCCTAGCCTATGATACCGGTGTGTCCCGTAGTCAGATGATTGACAACAAGCTTGACTCTCATCTTAAGGGACTACTAATTCATTATTATTATTATATATATAGGCTATTATATTTTTAACAGAGGCTAAGGTTACGTGACCGTAACATTTGTCTCTTCGGTTTATTTTATTATCCCTTCACGCTTTCCCAATTGTTTGAAAGCGTGATGAAGTAATAAAATAAACCAAAGAAGCAAATGTTACGGTCACGTAACTTTAGCCACTTCCTATATTTTTACTACAGAATCAGAAGTAATATGGGTAATACCTGGAGAAAGTGGAGGGTCAGCTATTAGTATACTTGTATAGATGATAGCAATATGGTCATACTGCATAGTGAGATAGTAGGTCTACTGTAGCAGTGTAGTATGACACTGGTACCGTACTAAGTTAATGGTCTAGCCCAGGGCTACTCAATTACTTTTAACAAAGGTCCATTTACTGGAATTCCAAGCTTGCCGCGGTCCGTTCACTCCGGAGAAAAATTGCGACACAATACAGAAAATATGGTAACAAATATAACACATGTCAAGCGAACAAAACACGAAGTGATTTATTGCTCAACTAGCAACTGTAGCAAGCTAGTGTGAAAAAAGTCATTTCTTGTTACTAGCTAATTCCATAAATTTAGGTTCTAAGGTGGTGATACACCGGTAGCGAATCGGATAAAGACTAGAACCTTGGGCACTTAGGCAGTGATATAATTTCAGCAATGGCTCTTGGTGCATGTCATCTACTGTTTCAAAAATAACCACAATTGTGAATCAACGAAATTGTGAGCAAAAGAAGCAATTGAATGTAGCCAAATTCACCAACCGGACACAGTCCGGAACAAACACTTGAAAGGTCCGTACTCGGACCGCGGTCCGCCAATTGAGTAGCCCTGGTCTATACGGTACCGGTTACCTCATCAAATCTACCTATAATACCCGTAGCAATAATCAACTTCTTGATGTCAAAACTACTTTTTCCACTACCAGTATCAATTCAAAAAATTTATTATGATGCAGAAACTAGAACTAAGAACGGTGGGCTTAAACTGAAAGCTCATTAAATCTGGAAATGTGAACAGGGTAGACTAGGCCTAAGTAATTTGTCAGCATGCCAAATGTAATCTCAAGTTCTGATTTAATTGGTTGCATTCGCATCCTCAATCTTATATTTATACATTTTGATGAGCTGTAGTAGGCCTACAGGTATTATTCACACATCAAATTAGGAATGTGCCTCAAAGAAAATTACTCGGACTTGCCAAGTAACGAGTATTCACGACATTACTCGGCGAGTCCGAGTATCTACGACAGGGGTGGGAAACCAGCAATGCACGGGCAGCACGGCGGGCCACATTATTTGAATAATATTTTCAGCGAGATACACTTACTTTTAATTTGTAAATTTTGTCTTAGAAATTCACAATAATACGTCGCAAGTTTATTAAAGATTCATTAAACAGCTCAGATGGCCGAGTGGTACATAGAGTGACCGTCTCTTGAGCTGTAGACTCGGGTTTAATTCCGACTCGGGTCAAACCAATGACTTTAAAATTAATATTCACAGCTCCCCTGCTTGACGCTCAGCATTAAAGGGACAGTGTGGAGAACAAGCCGGCAAGTTTACTTGTTGTGCCGTTGGGAAAGGCGCTTAGCGGGATTCCCCCATCTTGGTGTGGTAGATAGATGGCTAGCAACTCCTAACAGAACATAATAAAACAGAACAAGTTTATTATTGTTGCTAACTCGCAATCACAAAAGCGTCATACAATAGCACAAGCATAATACAAGCAACAGGCAACTGCGAAGAGACCATTGGTCTTCGAGTCAAGCAGCAGCCCAGCTATTCTTAATATTCACGAAAAAAAAAAAAAAAAGCAATTTAAAAAAAAAAGAAACAAAAAAAAGGAAGAAATGTAATAAGTTAACAAATGGTGATTAGGCAATGCGTGATTTTAATAAAATCTAGTGTTTAAAGATGTACAGTAATAATTCTTGTAAAATGATATAATATTACGGGGTTGTTTCGGCATTATAATTGTGCAGAAGAAAGTTTTTGAATATCTCTTTGAATTTATGAAAAGCAGGGAGTCGAACCGTTTAAAATATCGCTCCGGTTCAGGTTCAAGAAATTTAATTTTTAACGGTTCAGTTCCGGTTCAGGTTCAAGACTTTTCAAAAATTTGGGTTCAGGTTCGGTTCGGGTTCAGTTGCACCAAAATTTAAAGGTTCGGGCTCGGTTCAGGTTCAATGATCTCAAATTGAAACAGTTCAGGTTCGGTTCGGGTTCACCGAAAAAAAGCGTTTTTTTCCGGTTCCGGTTCGGGTTCGGTTCGACTCCCTGATGAAAAGGCAGTTTTTTAATTTCAGAAGGAATATTATTCCATATTTTAGCACCAGTATATTGTATTGATCGTTGACTACGAGAAGTGTGCGCACGGGGTAAAAAGACATTATTATCAGAGACATGACGCATTTTATGTAAAGAAACCTCAGAAATACAATTAAAGTAGGCTACAATTTAATTCAATCTCATTTGCTTAATGCCTAGCCAGTATGGGTTTCCACCTATAAAACGCATTTGCTAAAATTAAAAAAAAACTTCAAAACAAAGCCTTAAGAATCATCTGGAAATGTCCAAATTGGAAGCAGTATAACACCACAGTACTACGAATTTAAGATTTTGAAACTGAAAGATCTAGGCCTAATAGAGAGTTATTACAGTATTGTGCAAAAGATAGTTACTTGTTTCGCTATAACTCCTACAGACCGTGAAATTTTGTTTGCAAGATGATTAGTGTGAGATTTGAACGATAGGTGATCATCTATAATGATTCCCAAGTATCTTGCTGAAGTAGTTGGATTTAAAGTTTGACCGTCGAGGACAAGAGTGATATCAGAGTTAGGATTGCGAGTATTGAGACCAATACTTAATGGTAACGCAACAGTTTTAGAAGCGTTAACAATTAAATTATTAGACATCATCCATTTAGAGACTTTGAAGAGTCCCAAATTAGCCAAACTTTCCATACTATCAAAGTCCTTTATAGTAGTAGTAGGATTTTTTATTTTTAACCATAAAACAACGTCATCGTCAACACAAAAAACAGCTTGGTTAAAAATAAGGATACAGCGACAAAACGTTATATGTTGAACATGCTCAAGATAAAAATATAGAACTAAAGCGTTTAAAAAAAAATTAGCACGGTCGCTGTACCTAAAAATTTCCAGTAATTAAAAGTGCTGTATCATCAGCAAAAAATCTGGGTGTAGTATCCAAGCACAAAGGAAGATCATTTATGTAGATAAGAAAAAAAAGTGGGCCCAAAATGGAACCTTGAGGAATTTCTTAGTTAATTTGCATTTTTGTAGATGTGGTAGACGCAAATGCCACATATTGAGTTTGACTATTCAAGTAAGAAGACAGCAATGAGTTGGTGACTTCACGGATACCAAAGAAGTCAAGCTTTTTCAATAATAATTTTTTGCATGAGACCAAACCAAAAGCTTTTTTGATATGTAGAAACAATAATGTAGCAGGTTGGTTATTATCTAAGTTATCATAGCACATTGTAATCGGGTCTAAAATAGCGTGTATTGAAATTTTGTGTCTAAAACCATATTGGGGTGGAACAATAGTGTTATTACTGGTACATGTAAAAAAAGATAAAAGACGATTATGTATCGGTATTAAACGCTCGAAAACTTTAGACAAAAAAGATAAAAGGGAAATGGGACGATAATTAGTAAGTTGATCAAAGGAACCTTTTTTGTAAACAGGAATAACTTTAGCCAGCTTTAATTTACTAGGAAAAATACCGTATGTAAGACAGTAATTAAATATTGTGGGCAAAGGTAATGCAATAATGGGAACAGTAATTTTAAAAAATAGGGAAAAATGTTGTCATGGCTGCTTGCTTTATTCTGTTTTAGCGAGTTAAAGAGCATGCAAATTTCTTGTGGAGTTGAAGGCTGTAGATATATAGAGGATGGACAGGTATTTTTTAAGTAAGCACAAAAGTTATCATGATTAACCTTGTTAACAGAATTAGCTAAATGTTCACCGATATTAGCGAAGTGATTATTGAATTCTTCGACAATGGCTCTAGGATCTGTAATTGTAGTGTTATTAACTGTAACAGAAGTTGGATTATTGAAACTGGATTTATTGGGCAAAAGGGTACGCAATACATCCCAGCTTTTTTTTTGGATTATCAGAGTATTCCTTGAGCTTATTATGGTAATACATTTTTTTTGCAAGATTTTTTATCTTTGTTAACACATTACAATACATCTTATAACATTGTTTGGCAACAGAAGAAGCATTAATATAATGTGTTTTGTGCATCTTCTGTTTCCTTTTAATAGATATCAAAAGACCTTTGGTGATCCAAGGTTTGTTCTTTAAACGTTTCTGTTTACGAGTAAGCTTTTTGAGCGGAGCATGGGCGTTTATTGTTTAAGTAAGCAAGGAATAAAAACTATCAAATATGTCATTGATATTGCTTTCGGTTATGGCATAAATGTTAGACATGAAATCATCAAGTTTGGTGAATAAGTCGTCATTGAAATTATTACAATCAAATTTGGTAAAAGATCGTACTAAAATTGATTCGCTGCGTTTGGGCACTAGATTTTGTATTAATTAAAGCTTCATCAGGATAGTGGTCCGTTATGTCATAGTCAAACACTAAAGAAATGATATGATGTTTACGGTCGTTAGTAAGAACATGATCTATAATTGTACCAGAGCTTGGTGTTACGTACTCTAGTAGGTTTGTCAATGAGATTCACAGTACAATTAGAGCTCAGCATATTTAAATAGTCTTGTGTGCACTTGGATGAGCACAGTGGTGCGGGAACGTTTTTTGGACAGGGGAGGCTCAAAATAGTAAGATCATGTCAACGTCTGGGGGGCTTTGCCCTCCAGACCCCCCTTTTCTCGAACGCACATTTTTAAGAGCAGGACACTCAGCAGACCTATTATGATAGACATCAATTGTGTGTCCGCTCAAGTGACCGGAGTTTTTTCAGGATAATTTTTTATCATGGAAAACAAGATTGCTTACTACCATTAGGCTTTTCTGGAGTTTTTTCAGGATAATTTTTTATCATGGAAAACAAGATTGCTTACCACCATTAGGCTTTTCTAACTATGCACGAATTACTACTCACGTATTTGTAAAATGCAAATACCTCAATGACAAAACCGAAAAGTAGGCAAACAAACTTTGTCCGATCTAACTTTTGCTTTGCTGATCAGAGTTACATGCAACAAACAATGCCCCACTGAGGTTTCAAAATAACAAAAAACACACGATCAAAATAAAGCACTGCACCATTTTTTATCATAATGAAATGTGTAGGTATAGGTGTTTAGGTAGGCGTACTAGCTCAATCTTAGTAACAATCATCGGCAGTGCTCGAGTTGTGAAAACACTTATGGGGGGACGGTTATAGGCTACAACTTTTCGCGCAGACGTAAAAAGAGATGGTCATTATAGTTGTAAGGGAATGGTTTACGCTAAAATGTTTTATGGGGGGATGGTGTTGTTTTCAGGGGGGATGGCATCCCCCTCAAATCGAGTAGCCTACTGATCATCAGTGCCAGTTAAGTAGTGATTTAGCCGCTTCATTGGGTGGGTAGAAAAAATTGAAAATCATTAAAAAACTCAACCAGAAGAGAACTTGCACCAGCTCATATAAGCTTGATTAGGGGTGCCCAACCAGTCGATCGCGATGTAGGCCTACCGGTCGATCTTTGGATGCTTGGCTGTCGATCGCAGGTCAATTTGGCATGTACACAAATCAGGTTGGCCATCGTCGTTTACGATTTGCGTAATTCCCATGATCAGTAGCAACTTTCATGAGCATTCAGAGTAGTTTGGCCTAAAGTATTTGGCAGCTACAAGAATTGGCAGCGATTATACTTTTACTGGTCCATCGTCCATGACTGCTGTAAAGGTTTGCAAACGCTGATATAAAACGCTGTTAAAAATGAACTTCAAACATTGAAAATTTTACCAAATTTTATGTTGACCTAGTGAATAATAACTGATGGATTTTTAAAAGAATAGTGATTCTTCGTAGGTTAAAAGCACTATAAAAAATATTTGCTTCATTACGTATGTGTGTTGCGAGCATTAATCCTGTCGCACTCAGTGCATAATTTTTTTCAATTGTCAGGGGGGCTTGAGCCCCCCCTGGCACCCTACTTCCCGCGCCTATGGATGAGCAGTTATTTAGTGTGTTTATATTCATATCGCCGAGAATAACGTTTTGTGTGTGGTTGTTGTTCAAATCAATCAGGATATTATTAAGCATGTCAAGAAACTCATTCATGTTAGTTTTGGGGTGACGATAGACAGTTCTTATGACATAGATAAGGTCAGTACCAGGACAGGTTAATTTGATCCATAAACATTCGCAGCCATGATATGCTGTGTCAAACAGTATTTCACTAGCCTGTAGTGAGTCAGAAATATAAGCACCAACACCACCAGCATTCGAATTTCAGTCAACATGAAAGAAGGTATATCCAGGAATGGAAATATTAACCAGCGGTCTATTTTTGATCTTAGTTTCTGTTGAAGCGATGACGTGGGGCTGAACGATAAATTTCGATAAAAAATCAGCCAAGTCATCATAATTCTTTGCTAAAGAACGAATGTTTAGATGTAGCAAAAATAATTGACCGTTGTTACAAACAGCAGGAAAAGAACTAGGGCTCAAATATTCACAGGGTTTAATGTTATAAAAACACCTCTGTAAAGTTTGGTAGAGCTTGGTCACTGTTTCAGTTAGGCAGAGGGACCAGCTCTCACAAGTTACCATGCTTCAATGCCATATCCAAAAACTGGGCTTTGCAGCTTCTTTGGTGGGTCTGTAGAATGCTGGAATGAGCAAATTAACTTTTGCAAAGTGAGGCTCTTGATTGCTTTGGTCTGCTGAACTGTTCAAATAACCCTTGTTTTGTCACAATACAATTTTGACGTCATAATTGATATTCTAAGCTACTAAAGTTTGAATGATTTGTTGACTAAAGTTGCATACATAATTGATATTCTAAGCTAATAAAGTTTGAATGATACTAAAGTCCCTTGTTTTGTCACAAGCAATGATTTGTTGCTGTTTAACACACTATTGCACTACAAGTCCATAGATGATATATGTGGAAGTGCTGCTATTAAAGCATTTACTCTGCACATGTGATATTTGACTGAAGAACTTGTACCTTTGGCATTGTTCAGTAGTAGTTTGATTCTCGCATTGAGCAGAAAATGGTTGAAAAACTGAAAACACTACCTAAAAAAGTCTTCATCAAGCGATTTGGTCATGGATATGGAAAACCACCTTTCCTCAAATCAATGATATAGTGAGAAAGCAAGATCTGTCACACTTCATTGGAGAAGACTCCTGGTCTTTGTTTAGTAATCATTATCATCATTGTTTTACTCCAGAGTGGAAGGACTTTTTTCTTGTTCTGGAGCCCGGCGCGTCATCTCTGCATGCAAAGGTCAGCCGGTTTTTGCAGCCAAGTTTCCAGAAATCGCAGTCTTGTGCATCTATTCTTTTCAACTCCCTTTTAACCTTATCTTCCTACAGTACCTCTACCACCTATTTTTAGGTATCCCTTTTTTTGAGCCATCCACTTGAAAATGCAGAGCCTTTGCTGGTCCTCTGTTTTCATCCATTCTCTCCACATGTCCTAGCCAACGCAATCTTTGCCCTCGCATGAATTCTTTCATTTCATCCACACCAGTTAATTCGCAAACTTTCTCATTGGTTATTTTGTCCTTCAAGGTCTTCCCACATATCAAGTGCAGCATCCTTATTTCTGTTGTTATCAATCTTCTTTCATCTTTTCTCAAAGCCCAGCATTCACCCCCGTAGGTAAGAGCGCTATTGTATAAGGCCCCTCTAATCTTTAGCGACATGTATTTGTTGCCTAAAACACTTGAGACTTCTTTGAATTTCATCCAACCAGATCTTATCCTTGAACGTGCAGCTTCTTGAGCTCCTCCCTCCGTGCTAAGCACATCGCCTAGATGTACAAACTTATCCACAATCTCTATGTTGTCTTCATCTGACGTAATATTTTCTTCCATACTTGTAGCCACCAAACCTAGGCATCTTTTACAGACAAAGCCATTTATGCTTGCTACCTTTCCTTGAATTCCAGAACACTTTTTGTGCACCCAACGTTGACATTTTGTACCTGGTAAAGAATTCCTTCCCACTCCGTTTCCACACACCGAACAAGGAAACTTTCGGGTTTGCATTCTCACAACTTTTCCGCCTGTATAGAATCCCTTCGTTTTTGAAAGAACTAGTCTTTGTTGAGTATGGCAGGCATTGACACAAGCTTTTTTGAGGAATCGGCTGATTTATGGAAGGACAATGAAACCTTCAATAACAGCATAGAGATTATCTCAAGCCTGGCTGTTGTTAATGACGGTACTGAAAGGGGGGTTAAGTTGTCCCTTGACTACATTTGCACGGCTAAAAAGGAGGGCAATCTGCAGAGTATCTTGCAAGTGGTCGAAAATGAAAGGAACATCATCCCAAATCAGCGAAAGGGACAAAGTCAGTCAAAGTGCTAATTTATGAAATTGTAGCTGATGCATACCTGAATACATTGTCAACTGTTTTTTTTTGATTTCTTCATTTTTATCCTCTTGTCACTAGAAAGCGGCGGAGGCGCTATGCATGGGACGAATCCAGACTCGCTTAAGATTTGCCCTTATTTCCGAGTTTTCCACTTGAATTTTGCCTCTGACTTCTTCAATTTGATGCTTGTTAGATTCCACCAAGCAGAGATAATTGTGAAGCATCTTATTCAAGGACGCAACAACGAGGCTTGGGTGGGAGTTGAACCATCAACCTTGCGATCTTGGCCTTCGTAAAAACGACCACTCGTCCACGCTGCCCAAAATTTTTAATTTATCATTCTCGAGTTGAAGTTGAATGCTGCATGTATTTACAATCTATAGGCTGGAAAATTTGTCATGCGGGTTTATCCTTCAATTCCACTCACTTTTTAGCTTATAGTTTATCAAAAATTATGTTAGAAGTAAAAAAAATGGAAGCCCTGCTGGCAAAAAAAAGACGTTTCATCAGCCTAACCTACACTTTGATAAAATTCAACCTAACTGCTTTAAATACTCTTGCTTTTAAGTTAAGATTATACAAAAAAAATCTATGCGACTGGCAAAAAAATGGAAACCTTGCTGGCAGTACAAAGATGTCCCTTCTGCCTAACCTAAATGTTGATATAATTCAACCAAATTTTGCAGAGATGCTTTTATCACCAAACCACAGTACCTGACAAAGGTTCAGTGTCATTTCATAACATTGGGGCAACTGCATCACGCTAACGTATATATATATATATATATATATATAATTCAACCTACAATTAGTATGTCTATATATATAGCTACAACTGGAGCTTGTCAAGTTTTCTTGCAAAAAGTGCTCAATGGCTACAAAAGCCAGAGCTGTTACTTAATTTAATTAACTGCAAACTCACAGCATACACTAGTCACTACAAATAGTTCTATTTGAATAAGCCACCTGATGATCGTTCTTTTACGTGAAACACAGTGTAGTGGCTAGTGTATGCTGTGAGTTAGCAGTTAATTAAATTATATATATAGCTATATACATAAAAAACCTAATTAAAATTGGCAGTGTCTATTTTGCCGTTAACGGCATAATAGCTTTTAGGTCTATTTTGCCGCAGCTACATAACCCCATGTCACACGAATATTACTTCTTATTCTATTCTACTGTCTTTACAAATCCGATTGTTAACCCTAGTCACACGAATCCGAATCAAACTGAAGCCACCATGCGAAATGAACTGAAGCTGTAATGAGAATTGAACCCTAAACTAGTGCAGCGCTTCCCATTATTCGCTGCGCTGTATCCGCTGAGCTATCGAGAAGTCGTGGCAATCTAGCACAAAATGGCGGTTAAAAACCCACGACGTCACTTATAGCAAAATAGACCTAAAAGCTATTTTGCCGTTAACGGCAAAATAGACACTACCATTAAAATTTGGTCAAATTTGCTAAATCTGGGCCTGTTATAGTGTTAGAGGAAACAGAGATAGCTATGTATCAGTGTGAGATTGGATAGTATGATACCAGTAGCTTACTTTATTGCATTTATTTAGGATAGAAAACATTGTTATATGGTGTAGGCTTTTTGTTAAAAGAATGTTAATGCTTATAAATGGAGGGAAACCATTATGGTTTGTGGGTGATGTTTGTGGTATAATATGCGCAGTGATTACATGGGGCTTGGTGTTTTACGCTGAATTTGTTGTTACATTTGTAATGCTCATGCCACTTTTGGAAGGTGAACCAGGATATGGAGTTTTCAATTTGCTTTTATTCAACTTTTTAGCTGTAATGGCTTTAGCATCTCATTTCAAATCGATGACTACTGATCCTGGGTGTGTACCTATTGGTAATGCAACTAAGGAAAAGTTAGGCAGCATGCAGTTACAACCGGGGCAAATTGTATATAGATGCCCAAAATGCTCAAGTATTAAACCTGAACGTGCCCATCATTGCAGTGTTTGCAACAGATGTATTCGCAAAATGGATCACCACTGTCCATGGATCAACAATTGCGTTGGTGAATCAAATCAAAAGTATTTTGTTTTGTTCACATTTTACATTGCATCTATTTCTTTACATGCAATGATTATGGTAGTAGTGCATTTTGTTAAGTGCATAGGTAGTGATTGGCAAGGGTGTTATTATTTTTCCCCACCAGCTACCATTATTTTTCTTATTTCACTTGTATTTGAGGGACTTTTATTTTTCATTTTCACTCTGATCATGTTTTGCACTCAAATGAATTCAATTTGCGTAAATGAAACAGGAATTGAGCAGCTTAAGAATGAAAAGCACTGGAGCAAAGGAACTAAATGGTTGAATATCAAATCAGTATTTGGTGATAGATTTTCTGTGGGTTGGTTTTTCCCATGTTGGGAACCAGTGATAATGAAAGATCACATGTATCAGTACATTGTATGATAAGCAGTTTTGTGCTACTGGTAGTTTGTGACTTCGAGAGCAATGTTACATTAATATAATGCATTTGCTCGGCAAACAGAAAACTTATTGGATTTTAACTTCTTTTGTTACTGCCAAGATAAGTGGAAATAATAGCTGAAAATCGTAGCGTGAGTTGATGGTATTTTTTCTAAATGCAGTAAATTCACATGCATTGATTGTGTGCAATTTTTATTTTTCTTTCTTTAGTTTAATTCAAGTTAAAATATGTATGAGTTACATAACAATGTTATCGAATGATTCTTCTCGGTTATGCACTTTTAGGTAAATAAACATGTTGCAGTAGTAGTCCAGAACAGGGGTGGGCAGTTATATTCACACGAAGGGCCGCATTTGAAAATATTTTGAAGCCGAGAGCCGCACGTCTGTAGATGTCCAATTTTCCACTCAGATTCAAGCGAAGAGCAAAATATAAAAAAGTCATCACGTCCGCACAGTGGCGTAGCGAGAAATTTTAAAAGGGGTAGGGGCATAGTTTCACATTTTTTCAAGCATTTTTTTGGCAGAACGAATTTGAAGCTAATTGAGAAACAAGAAAGGCTCTAGTGGGGTCCAGGAGCATGCTCCCCCGGGAAATTTTTGGAAATTTATATGCTGTAATGGTAATTTTTGTGCTTTGCGAATAATTTTCACGCAAACTTTGTTTAAATTTTTTGACCCTAATTCTGAGTGCTTCGCCAAATATGATGCATTTTGTTTGCACATTTACGATTATGCGTGTTTAAGGCGTAAGGCATATCGCTATCGAAGAGTTTCGAAATTATGAAAAAATTGTATGTGATACATCAAAAACATTTTTGAAAATGGCTGGTGGAAGGATGAATACTCTTCATCCTACCCCGCTGGATCCACCCCTGGCCATAAGCTATAAAAACCATCGAAAGAGTCTGGTACATTTCAGTTGCTTGGCACTATTAATTTTGTTTTTTTTACTAAAAGGCATAGTAAAAAGGGGGAGCCATGGTACAATCAGTGATGGGCACGATAAACCTTTCTGTACTAAAGCGATAACGATAATCGATAACTTCAAAAAGCCCTGGGCGATACCGATAATCGATAAATCTCAATTTCTTAAAGCGATATCGATAATCGATAAATTATCGCCGATAAATTTTTCCGATAAATGTTGCGGTGAATTTTTGATGTGTTTGACGAAGTTTTTTTTGTAAGTCGAATTGCAAAAATGTTTTTTCTGGATTTTTCAAGAAAAGAGAGCAGTTCACGGACCCTGCCGTGAAATGAAGCCAAACAAAGAAATAATTTTTAAAAATTACAACAAGTCTTAATGGACTCCGTGTTTTTTCCATAACGTCAACTCACTAACTTTGAAGTTTAAACACTGCGTGCATAAAAAATTGTTTATCGCGATAATTTATCGGCGATAACAAAATATAAAACAAAAGCGATAACGGTAATCGATAAATCCAAACTATTTTGAGCGATAACGATACTCGATAAAAAGTTATCGCCGATAACTATCGCCGATAAATTATCGCGATAAATGCCCATCTCTGGGTACAATGCCCCCCTAAATACGCTCCTGCGTCTGCAGATGTTCTTTTTTTTTTCACTGACATTCAGCGCAGAGCTGTAGAAAAAAAATCGTCGTTGGCTTAATTCACGTTAGGAGTGTATATTTTCGTAACTGCGCGCGGTCCGCTGGCCATACTTTGCCCACCCCTGGTCCAGTATATTTATGTGTTTTTAAATTGTGTCGGTTTCACGGTGTTTAGTGTGTAGGCCTGAATGTTTACTAATTTTTTGAGGAGATAATTGTGCTTAAAAACCACCGCAGATGCAATAGTGACAGTTTTAGTTACCGGTACCTTGGTATTTTAGAAATATTTAAGAGGGGATGAATTCATGAAAGCATATTTTTTGGAATATATTCGTTAGCTAATCAATTTTGCATATCAACGTTTTTTGAATTTATGTGTGCTTGAGATTTTATTGAAGCTTTGCTGAAGTACCGTATCTAATCGTTTTTTGCATGTCTGTCATTAGTTGTTATATACCTAATTCTCCTAAAAATGAGCTTGTTAAGACGTCTTGTGGCGGTTCATGGTTAAATCTTTAATTTTTCATTGCTTGTGATTAAACGTTTTTCGATATTTAATTTTCGTTATTTAAGTTTTCACTATATAATATAATATAGCGATTGAATGCCCAAACGCCAGATTGAGTAATTTTGTTGTGTGGTTTTCGGTATGGTCCTTCCTGATTAGTATCACTGATGAGGAACATAATCCCCAAACAGGATGGCTCAGGTCTTGTATGTAGTACAATTTTTGTTATACCCGTATAAATGAAGCAGTTGTTTGCCTATTACTTATCTCTAAAATAACCGATGTCCTTCACAGCAAAAACGTGAATAAAAAGTCAGTTATTTTATTGCAATGAGCATATATACCAGGGGTGGGCAACTTTTTTAGTCGGCGGGCCATATGTGGGAAGACGAAGTCCTTCCCGGGCCGGGTTATTAGATGGATCAAGTTCAATATCTTCAACAACTACTATTGTCAGGGCCGCTCTGATTGGAAGAGCAGAAAAAGGTCTACACGTCTTCAAATGTCCTGTTTTTCACCGAAAATGATGGTGAAACAGTGGCGTAGCGAAAAATTTTAAAAGGGGGCCATAATTTTCAAATTTTTTTTATTGGGCAGAACTAGTTTGAAGCTGATTGAAAAACAGAAAGGCTGTAGGGGGATCTGGGGGCATGCTCCTCCGGAAAATGTTTAAAAAATTACATGCTGTAATGGGTATTTAATTGAATAATTTTTGTCAAGTTTTGTTTGAGGCCGTGGTGAATGATAGTAATAACTTTATTTGCACTTTTTGTACTTGAATTTGTGTCATTTTTGTGTGATTTTTCACATTGATTTTCGTAAACCTTAAAACTATCTTGATTAAGCATGCATACAAGATGTTCAAAAGCAAAAAAATTTAGTGCGTGGAGTTTAGTTTTCTCTTATCAAACTATTAGGACAATTAAAGTGTAATCACTGGCTGGGCTCTGTTTTACACCTGTCTTTACTGAAAATGTAATTGTTTTGTAATTCAAATATGTGATACTTTAATGTTGTAAGATGTTCTGTTTGCGAGATGCTTGAAACTCTATGATCTTACAAAAGGTTGCGTTACGACTTGAATACTGAGTGGTTTATATAATCCACTTTCTTACCACAGTAGTAGATAAGGTGACGCATTAGGGTGGTGCAAAAGTTATTTTCTTAGAAATTACCTTCTCCACAAGATTGTTTTTTTTTTTTTCTTTATATAAATTGAACTTCCTTACCAAATTTCACTTCAAAAGAGCAACATTTAGAGGTCGCTCAAATATTAACACTTTTGCTGCACTGGGGTATAATCATGAGTTGCAGTGTTTTGCGAAAAAAGAACAATGCTGCTTGTTTTATGGCAGAAGTATGACATCATGCATTAACAAATTGATAAAATTAGTTTGGTTTATAACATTTTTTGGTGTGGGTGCAAGCTGCATAGCGACAAGTTAAAAATCCTCTGCACGAAAAGTTTGAGGAGACGCATTACACAATACAAATAACATGTCTTTAATTACGCATTCATCAACGCTGCTTTTGAAGATGTTGGGAAAGTTCTTGCGATGATTGTGGACCAGTCTAGAGGTTTTCAACCTATGGGCTACGGCACTATTTTCAATTGGCTACAGAGTTTGATTACAAAGCAGCATTAGCTTCCCTAAAAATGCTGTTACGTTCATTTACATTTTTAGACCCGCTTATCCATGGAAGGTCGCGGGCAGGGCCGTATTAAGACGTAGGGGGCCCCGGGGCTAATTTTCCGGTAGGCCCCATGCTTTTTTGCCGACCTAATATTGACGTTAGTATCGAACTTTTTTTAGAGGACGCCATTTGGCGATTTTTTCTAGGGTGGCACACCCATGTAAGCAGTTGTCTTAAGAGGCACGATTTACGTAATAGGCACCTTGCTTTGCTTTTTGCTGCTCTCAAATCCACCAACCTACGTATTAGGCTGCAAATTCAAGCCTGAAAGATATTTTTCGCAAAACTCGAATTTGAAAATTTAAAGTTTTTGAACTGAAAAAAATCAAATTTCGCTGAACTCGATCGAAAATAACACTGATGACCTTAAAGAAATAAAAAAATTAACAATTCTGACGAGTAAAGATCCACTAGCGTAGCCAGGAATTTGCAATGAGGGGGTGGGTTGAAAATGACATCACACTTGGCCACACGTTGTATACAGTAGCGGATCCGTCAAGTTTTGGTGGAGTAGATGTATTTTTGAAGCATTTTGAATGTTAACCAAATGCAAAAACGTTTAGACCCGGAAACGGGCCTAAATAAGATTTTTAAAAATGTTTTCATGTCGGGCGCATTCAGAAATTTTTTCAGGGAGGAGACACCAATTTTCGTCACTTTTCAAGCGTAGTTTTTTGGACAGATTTAATTTGGGCAACTTAGCCTAAGTAACAAAAGCAACTGTAGGGGGGTCCGGGGGCATGCTCTCCCGGAAATTTTTTGAAAATTTGCGTACTGCAATGGCCATTCTAGTGCTTTTTGAACAATTTTTAAAGAAAGTTTGCCGCATTTTTGGCCCCTAACTTTGAGTGCTTCACCAAATATGATGCATTTTCGCACAGTTTTGATTATGCGTGCTTAAGGCGACTAATTAAGGCATATTATTATGTGGAGGTTCGAATTTATGGAAAAATTTTAATCATCCAAAACATTGTTGAAAATGCCTGGTGGGGGAATGCATACGCAGCATACCCCACATCCAGTGATGGGATTCAGGGGGTTCGTGCGAACCCGTTCTTGAAAATGTCAGGACAATCAGCTTTTGCTTTTTTTTACAGACATTAGATATTTATGAGGGAACCTGTTGTTGGTAAGTACAGTGCAAAAAAGAACCTGTTCTTAAAATTTTGAATCCCATCACTGCCCATATCCCCCCTGGTTGTACAATAACAAAAGATGGCCTCAAATTTTAAGAGAGCCGTTGTAAACCAGAAATAGCGAAGGCAGTTAAAGCACGATTGTTGTATGGAAGTCAAAGGAATGCTTTGAGGTGAAAGTGGTAAAACGATATCGAAATGTTAGCAATTTAGTTATTTTTTGAGCTACAGTGTCAGTACGTACATCATTTTTGCTTGAAATCGTTTAGCCGTTTCTACACGGAAGGTCTGAGGGGCCGAGGGCAGTTGCATGTACAGGAGCGGCACTACCGTGCTAATAAAATAGCGTCATTGCTTCAATAAGCATAACGGCAAAGAACAAAATTCAGAAAACAATTACGCTACGTAATTCTTGTTAGCCTATTATGGCAATTGCAAAACCAGATTATCAATGACAAAGCATCGAGCACTTCGAAATCAATATCAGAAAAAGAAGTAGGCCCAAGTATGACGTCATTTGCGGCTCAATGGAGGAGGGGGATTGTAACCCCCCCCCCCCCCCCGAGGCTACGGCAGTGTATATATCTAATGAACTCGAACTTGATTACACGCTAAAAATTGATCAAGTTTGCCGTCCCGCTAGGCCGCTACGACTGCTCTGTGCTTATCGTCTCTACGTTCTACCTGCACTTTTTAAGAACAAAAATGCGGCACAGAATACGATTACGAAAGTTGGAAAATTGAACATGGAAAGAAATATTGAATAGTGATGTTTATGATGCCGCAATCGACGTTGCTCAGATTGATGCGCGTAGTGGAAAACGCATTGTCAACATGATCTCTCAGTCAAAGGTCAGAAATTTTTTAAACCTTAGTATCTGAAATGAATTGCTGGCTGCCAAGACATGCAAAAATGAATCTAATGCACTTTAGCAGAAACAGCTAAAATAATAGCATAATCGCTAAACGCAACAGCAAAAACAATGACATATTCGCGATAGGCCCAATATTATAAAAACAGTACAAGCGACAAACTAGAGATGTCGCGGACACACAAATTATGTCCGCAAGCTGCGCTGCTCCAGTGTTTTTTGTCCGCAAGCTGCGCTGCAACCGCAATTTGTTGAACAATTTTAGTACCGCACCGCGTTGCACACCGCGGTTTTTAGGATGTTGTTAAGATCACACATACTTAATCACATATACTTTGCGCGGCACGCCTCCACTACGCGGCACGCTGCAAAAAAACGATAAAAGCGGCAGCGCAAGCTGCGCTGCGCGGTTGACATCTCTACGACAAACGTCTGTAGTGGTGATACACTTACAATACTTCATGTGCTGGCTGTCAATAAAGTAGCGAATAGCATACCTTATCCACCTCGGCGGCTTAGACTCTTCAAGCCGGATAAGTTAATGACAGCGACGTGGCCAGCGAAAAATTTAGGGGGTACTGAACCCGGATTTCGGCAAACCATCAAGGAAAAAGGTCTTTTCCAAAGAATATCTTCACAAGGAAAAAAGGGGACCCCCGGCTACGCCACTGAGTAATGGTCAAAAAAACTGTGAAAAAATATACAGCATTTGAAGCAGAACTAGTGTAAAGAATAACCCTCCTTCAAATGCTTCGCCGAAACGCTGTATTAAAGTTTTGCAGGGCGGCCACTTGCTGGTATTAATTGTTAAAATCTCTAAAAATCATTAATGGTCATCTAAACTTTTCATACTTAATTTGATTAAATTTGAAACCGAAGGGGTCTTTTTTTTTGAGGGCGCCATAGACAAACTTTTTATAGCCTCCCCCCCTCCCGTTAATTCGGCTCTGGTCGCGGGATGCTCATTTTATTGGGTCCTGAGCAAAATAAGGTTGAAAAACCGTGGACTAGTCATTAGTAGGCCTAAAGGGCGGGGTGATACTGGTGCCATTTACACTAACAAAGGTTCAATCTCATTCGCCGCATTGTGCTGGCCATCATTTAGGCCCGTTACAAGTTTCATCGCTTTCTGTTTGTATGGATTTCTGGTGATATTCAGCGAGTCTTCCGGCCTGCTGGAAATACGTTGTCAGTTTATTTGTGATAGTTTATTGACCACAGAATTTTTTGTTTTCTTTTCCAAAAGGCTTCTTTAGAAGTTTTTGGTAGAAAACACATTTTCCCACGTGGTGATTAGGAGTTTCTTCCAAGTTGTATTTAGAGCATTTCGTCGACACTTCACGCGCAATGGTGTTTGCAGAAATGGGCATTTATCGCAATAATTTATCGGCGATAGCTATCGGCGATAATTTTTTACCGATTATCGTTATCGCTCAAAATAGTTTGGATTTATCGATTACGGATACCGCTTTAGTAATATATTTTGTTATCGCCGATAAATTATCGCGATAAACGATGCTTTATGCACACAGTGTTCAAAGTTAGAGAGTTAATTGGCGTTATGGCAAAATTCACGGTGTCGATAAAGTCTTGTTGCAATTAAAAAAATCTCTCTTTGTTGAATTTAATCCCACGGCAGAGTCCGAGAACTGCTCGGTTTTGTTGAAAAATCTAGAAAAACACCTTTGTGATTTGAGTTACAAGAAAAAAAACTTCGTCGTAGCCTACACATTGAAAATTGACCGCAACATTTATCGGAAAAATTTATCGGCGATAATTTATCGATTACCGATATCGCTTTAAGAAATTGAGATTTATCGGTATCGCCCAGAGCATTTTAGAAATTATCGATATCGTATTAGCACAGAAAGGTTTATCGTGCCCATCACTGGGTGTTTGTATGTTTCTGTAAGTTGCAATGAACTGTGAGGGTTTGCCAAACCTCATCTTTTGGCCAAGGTTTTTTGAGACGCAAAAGTTGTGGAGTAAAGCGAAGTGATACCCACTCTAGGTTATTTTTGTTTTCAAACTGTCCCTTCGTTCTATATCTAGCATGTCTTCCATCTTTTAATATTCCAGTTCCTTACTGCTGCGCGAACACTAGCAAAAAGGATTGAGACGAAGGGTTCAGGCCCCTATCATTAAAGAGTATTTTTGCATTTAGTTGTATATTTATCTTCCTATCACGAGAAAGCGCTAAAGCGAGCTCGCTAAGGAGTTGCCGGTCACCTGTTTACCACACCAAGATGGGGAATCCCACTTAGTGCCTTCCCAACGGCACAACAAGTAAACTTGCCAGCTTGTTCTCTACACTGTCCCTTCTAATACTGAACATCAATCAGGGAAGATGTGAATACCAGTTTTAAAGTGATTGGTTTGACCCGACTCAGAATCAAACCCAAGTTTACAGCACCAAAGGCGGCCATCTGAGCTGTTACGTGCTGACCCTGATTTAGTCAAGATGTCCGCCTTTTAATCACCATGAATGCCTGCGTGGCTAGGCAATAGTGACGTGATTGCTTTCACCAAAATTGTTCAGGTTTTTGGTGCATGTTAATACTGTGCTAAACCTCACAATGTTATTTTGTATTGCCATTATAGCTGCTTGCACATCCACTAAAATGGTAATTTTTTCATGTAAGGTATTTTCCGTGATCATTTTTTGCTGCTTCAGCAAAAGCTAAAACTTCTCTTTGGAGACTACCATGTCTTTCTAAATGAAAAAAAAAAAAAAAAAATTAGCTGTTTGAGAGCCTTTCGGGTATTCTATGAAGAAACTCCCACTACCTCTTCCGTTTGACTTAGGTCCGTCTGTGTAACATTTAACGCGTGGTGTTCTAAAGCATTTTCATACTGCTCTACATCTCTTCGTTGCATAACAATCATTTGTATTGTTTCCCAAATACCTTGGTGGCATATTCAACACACGCAAGTTTTCCTTGGCTTCGCTGCAAACGCCAATTTTACATGGCTGTTATACTCTTTCTAGTTGAACCAATAGTCAAGTCAGACCAAAAGCCCACGCGAGATGACCTGTACGAGCCAAATATCTTTACTGCTTGACTTACAAATAGCAAAAACTAAGTTGGCTGTCACAAACACAATCTCATAGGCCAGTGGTCGGCAACCACCGGGCCGCGGCCCGGTGCCCGTCCGTGTGAAGTTTGTTACCGGTCCGTATACGTTTTCAGAATAAATGCTTTGAGTTTAAAACATTTTTATAACGTGAGACGCAATTTTCGGACGTTTTTGTAAAAATGCTAAATAATTCAATTCTGGTGACCCAGTACGGCAAAGTTACTCAATATCACAAAATCCGAAGCTGCATTTAAGTAGCTTGAAATAAAAAAATAAAAAAAAAAAAATAAAAAAACTAACCAAATTGAAAAGTCAAATCTTTTAATTGAACAGCGAACATTTGATTATGCTGTCATTTTATCGTAAATCTTTTGTAAATCAAACTGCGCTTGGTTAAGACAAAGAATAACGCTAAGAATCAGGTTTGAGAAGCTACTATAAAAAAAATTGAGCAATGCTGCTGTAGCAAGATTGAAAAAGTTTAATACTCTGGTCAGAGTAATACAAGATCGAGATTTTCAGTTCTGAATAAATATGAGTGTTTTATTGCTTAAACATTTTTGATTTTTTAAAGGCCGGTCCGCAAAAGCAATTCAGTTTCAAACCGGTCCGTTGTGCGAAAAAGGTTCCCGACCACTGTCATAGGCCATACCAATATATTCCATAAACCGATGAAAATGTGCAGTTTTGAGCGACCTTTAAACTTTATTAAATTAAGCTGAAATTTTGCAGGAACGCAGGAGTTGCCTAAAAGCAGTGATGGACACGATCAACCTTTCTGTACCAAAGCGATGACGACAATCGATAATTGCAAATATGCTCTGGGCGATACCGATAAATCTCACTTATCTCCGATAAATGTTGCGGTCAATTTTCAATGTATTTGACGAAGTTCTTTTTCTTGTAAGTCATATCATGAAAGTGTTTTTCTAGATTTTTCAACAAAACAGAGCAGTTCACGAACTCTGCCATGGCATTAAACCAAGCAAAGAAAGATTTTTTAAATTGCAACAAGACTATATCGACACCGTGAATTTTGCCATAGCGCCAACTCCCCAACTTTGAACACATGTGTGCATCAAGAATCGTTTATAGCGATAATTTATCAGAGATAACAAAATATATTACAGAAGCGATATCGATAAATCCAAACTATTTTGAGCGACAACGATAATCGGTAAAAAATTACCGCCGATAAATGTCCATCTCTGCCTAAAGGTAAAAAATAAGCTATGTCGAGAAATGATCTCAGATTTTATTTTTATCCATTTAGTGATAGACCACCCTAGTGACGCAGAGGTCATGGTGGAACAATTAAATTAAAATTTACATCCCAAAATATGTTATAGTACTTTACCTCTTCTTCAAATAAATCTGAGAGATAAAGTTAAATCAACAAACCAAATACTGCAATAACACTGCGAAGCTCATCAAGAGTTGGCAGCCACTCGAAATTACCGGTATTATGTTAATCGTAATGCGATCTGCTCCCGCCGCGGATCGAATCGAACCTTTTATGCATTCGTTATTATATACATGATTACTTTTAGCCGCGTGAAATCGCAACCTGCACATAATTACAGCATATCCTGTTTTAGCTTCCTTTGTCGCCTTTTCAAGACAATGTTTTATTGTGCATTTTCTATTTCGGGAAAAATACAGTGCAAGCGATTACTATTGCAACAATCTAAAAGAAAAAAAAAAAAGAAATTACAGTACAGCAAATAAATAACTACAATAGGCTAAGAAACAATAAATAATTAATATTAAGTTTAATTGAATTAAAACGTAATGCATAATGAAATGGAAGTAAATGGCATTGGGTAGTATCAAAAAGCAAAATAATCCAAAATAAACGGAAAATTATTGAACTAAAAATTATCTAGGCCTATAGCCTACTGAATTCAAACAATACACATATTTTTTCGCAAATTAACTTGCCATTAGGCTACGCAACAAATTACGTCGTAAAATAGAATTATACAGCACAACTTGTCCTAATAGTTATAAAACAAACCACTTTATTGATAGAAATTTCCAGGAAATCATATCTTCATAAAGGTATAACGCAGTTTACATTGAACACATTAAAGCTACGTTCCATTGCTTTCGCGAGAAATGCATTACCACAATCTGTTCAAGCTGTTAGCGTATTACGTAAAACGTTACTGAGCAGTGAGCATACTGCACTTTTAACTAAAAGACAATATGTGCATATCATCAAACTGCCCCTAGGGTGACAGAAAATACAATTATCGCGTATTTGCATTGCTGTACGTCTCCCACAGCATCACCATTTTTTCTGCGGAAAAAATATTTTCGCGAAGAATACTTTCAATGAGCTGTTCTTGCGCGTTCGCGATGAATTTGTGGCAAAGAAAACCAACAAATGGCGGAAGTTTGCTGTGGTTATGCAATTCGTGAACGGGTACCCGCACAGTACCAAGAGTCTGAAAAAAAATTTTAATTATAAGTGGGGCGTATTACACACTTGTGAATTTCGCGGTAGTGACGAACATTTGCACCCAAGCATCAACACCGCAAATGAGTACTCAGCCTGCTTACCATATCTTTATTTAAATAAATTATTTCATGATGTAGTTGTTGCACATATTACTGCTCAAACCTCACTCTTCCAATTGAGTTTTATTTTATTTCTGATTTTCACAAGTGCAACCAAACCTACTCATTATCACGGCAAACTGCATTTGAAACCTTAAGGATACAAAAATTATTTGTGTGTCAAGCTCATGATAGACAGGCAGATCCGCATCATTTCACTGTATTTCTCCAAATTAACAATATATCCAGTATCCACCGTAAATATTCTGCCACCAAACTGCAAGAAATTACCTGCAAGTCACTAATCATAGGGTCACTACGTAAGTACATAACAATTACAAACACCTCTTGCCACAGTCGTTTGATAAGAGCTGAAGCTTAAATTCTGAAAATTCAATCTTTTCACTCAGCAGCGAGCCTAAGTAATCATTTCAGAGCGACAGGATAGTCTCGGAGGTGAGCTAACGGTACGAAAAAATACTAGCATTCTCATCCCTTACCTTTCCTGCATGATTGCTGATTAGCACATAATTATGATGAATTCGAAGCTTCACATTATGGCGCAGACGTAAAAATGCAAAGGATATCAGGGCGCAAAAAATATGTTCAAGAGTTAGCGCTTCAATTTGGAATGTTGAAATTTTTGGCACGATCATTCTAAAACTTTTCAGTTGCAGCTAACGTACCTCTCCTCCCCAATCTTTGGAATGTAGCAGGTTTTTCTCTATTTCAATGAAGTCACTCTCAGAATACTTTTTGATATAAAAGTGATCAACGAATTTCGATCCAATCCATGAGCGAAAATAATTTTCTTCGGAGAAAAAATATCTGTAATCACAAATAATGTTAGTTTATTCCATATAAATGAAAGAGCCAAACATACGAATAATTTGTATGTGGTCCTTATGTTTACAATTCAGCATACCATGAGGGCGAACACATTAAAATTGCAACATGACTTTATTTTCGACTAAGCGTTTGGGTTAGTTTGGGTTAAGTAAAACAATATTATAACATGAATCGACCCTAAACAAAAGCTGACGAATTCAACAAATGAAATAGCCTCATGTAACTCAATGATTTTAAACCGCTCATGATGGCCGAGTGGTAAGAGCGTCCACCTCTGGAGCTGCTGGCTCGGGTTTGATTCTAAGTCGGGTCAAACCAATCACTTTAAAATTGAATTCACATCTTCCCTGCTTCACGCTCAGCATTACATGGACAGTAAGGAGCACAAGCTCGTAAGTTTACTTGTGCCGCTGGGAAAGGCTTTTAGCGAGATTCCCCCATCTTGGTGTGGCGGACAAATGGCCGGCAACTCCTAAGCAGTAAGCGTGCTAATTATGGCCCTTTGATCGCTTCATCGTGACAAAAAAAAAAGGCGATTAAATGCAAAAATACAGATTACTATGCTGCTACCAACTATTTATTTATTTAGTTGCATACAATTACTTATCCTCCTACCACGAAAAAGCGATTAATGCGCTGCACGAGCTCGCTTAGGCGTTGCCGGCCATCTGTCTACAACACCAAGATGAAGGAATCTTGCTAAGTGCCTTTCCCAACGGCACAACAAGTAAACTTGTTGGCTTGTTCTCCACACTGTACCTTTAATGCCGAACGTCAAGCAGGGAAGCTGTGAATACCAATCTTAAAAGTCATTGGTTTAACCCGACTTGGAATCAAACCCAAAGTCTACAGCTCCAGAGGCGGACGCTATTTAAGCTGAACTACTTCACTTGTTTGCAGCAAATCTCTTCACCACGCAAATTATTGACTGGAATTAAACGGCATTAGGTTTTTGATTTAAGAAGTAAGCCGTTACTTCAAGCTTTTCTCTATGAAATAGGCTATTCTGAAAAGGCCATATATAATTTCGTTTTGATTTCACTGCCTTCAAAGGAAAAATAACTTTACAATTGAGAAAATGCAAGCAACTTTTTGCAAGTTCATGAGTTGTGACGATACCCAAATGTACCGGTACACATTAATTTTTTAGTTTCTGGCACATCTGGTAACCAGTCAATGAGAAGGTAGATATTTTAGGTTTTCATCAACCCTACCTTAAGCAATTTTCAGCGTAAGCATCACGATACCATAACACAGAACGTTTATTTTTAATTTGTAACATAACTATATTCACTTTTCGGCCAGGCCAATTTCTTCATTGAGTTCCCTATTCAAACCGTCTACGGGTGCTTCTTTCGTTTCTAATATTCCGCCAGGAAAGCCAAATGTACCATCAAAACGCAATTGCATCTAAAATTTTCAAATCTTCCATATTATTGAAACAAAAGCACAGCATATTCATCAAACCATTCAATAGCTAGGAAGTGCCTTACAAATTTATAGCAGTGTGCATAATTGTGCATCGCCAAAAGATCAATATTTAACAATATATTATGCACATTGAAAATTGTAAAAATGACTTAATAGTTCATGTTTAATGGGAATATTAGCTGGTCAAAAAATTTGGTCAAACGAATCAAAATTATTCGAAATTTCATTACGAAGCAAAGAGCAATTAATAAGCGTCCTTGAAATGCACAGTCGCCTAGGGTGGATAATTTTGAAACGATTTAAAAGAGAACTAGAACCGATACCGAAAAGCAGCATTGGAAATAAGCTAGATTCAGTCTAGATATGACACAAAAGTTGGTTGGATAATATGCCAAAGGGGCGAAACCAAGCTTACTAAGGCGCCCATTAAGCTTTGAAGCTACACAAACCCAGTTCTTAAAAAAATTACCATAATTCCGTACTCCATTTTAATGTCTCCAAACAGGAAAGCTGATGATTCACAATAGAGAAAAGCATGAGCAGCCAACTTTTTCTGTTGATAGTCGATATCTTCAGTATTTTTATCCATTGCAGTGAACGAATTCTGAACAGTGTAAAATTGAAAATAAGAATAAACCAGTGGTGACGCTTCTAAGACAAGCTGAACTGTTATATGTTAGATAGCAAGCGTTGTACAAAAAAAATAACAGCGTGATGGTACTGTACAGATCACTAGCAGGGCATTTTGAAAGAAGTATAGCGTCGGCCATCAGTGCGGAGAAATGAGTATAGATGATTGCAATGGTGATGTCTTAGCATAACAAAATCAAAGGTTGATACGACACATTACCCAAGCTTTTATTTAATACTACAAATCCAACCCTTACAGTAAAAACCCCTATAGGCTATAGTATAAACCAGTGCAACTTCCTAATCTTTACATTTATAAGTTTTACTACGCTGCTAATGATAATAATAACAAATGTTATTTATCAACCCCTTAAGATAAATGCTGGAAAAAGTCTACAGCATATCTGCCAAAGAGGCACGGTAAAAAAAGCAGGTAATCAAGCTATGCACGAAAATGGACAGAAATGGTGACTTGGGCAAGCATAAGCATACCCTATTATACAACATTCTAGGTAGTAGTACCATAAAACGCATAAAATAGATAGAATAGCAGCAGGGGCGCACCCAGCAAATTTCAAAGGGCGGCTAAAAAAAAAGTCGATCCCGCACTCAGGAGCGGATCCAGAAAATTTTGGTGGGGGGATGAAATTTTGAATCAGGTCAAATGTTAACTAAATACAAAGACGTTGGACCCGAAAAAGACGTAAAAAGCCCTTTGAGAAATGTTTTCATGTGCTGTGGCATATTCAAGAAATGTTTTCAGTAAGGGGACACCAAATTTTGAAATATTTTCAAATACATTCTTTTCAAAAGAATTATTTTGAAGCATATTGAGAATGAAAAAGGCTTTGAGAAAAATTTTTGAAAATTTACGAACTGAAGTAGTTATTTTAGTACTTTTTAAACAATTCTTAAGCAAGTTTTGTTTAAATTTTTTGCCCCTATATCTGAGTTTTTCACCAAATATGATGCATTTTGTTTGTACATTTTTGATTATGTGTGCTTTCAGCGTGAGGCTTATTGTTATCAAAAAGGTTCAATATAATGGAAAAAATTGAATTCATCAAAAACATGTTTGAAAATGGCTGGTGGGGGGATGCATCCTCCCCTGGATCTGCCCCTGCCAGCACTAATAACAGTGTCTCTTACCACCAGAGATGGGCATTTATCGAGATAATTTATCGGCGATAATTTATTACCCATTATCATTATCACTTAAAATAATTTGGATTTATCGATTATTATCGATATTGCTATTGAGCTAATATATTTTGTGATCGCCGATAAATTACCGCGATAAACGATTCTTTATGCACACAGTGTTCAAAGTGGGTGAATTGGCGCTACTAATATAATACACTGTGTCCATAAAGTCTTGTTGCAATTTAAAAACATCTCTTTGTTTTATTTAATGCCAGGGCAGAGTCCGTGAACTGCTCTCTTTTCTTAAAAAATCTAGAAAAACATTTTTGCGCTTTAAATAAATTGCAGAAAAATTTCATCAAACACGTTAAAAATTTACCGCAACATTTATCGGAAAAGTTTATGCGCAATAATTTATCGATTACCGATATCGCTTTAAGAAATTGAGATTTATCGATTATCAGTATCACCCAGGGCTTTTTTGGAATTATCGATTATCGTTATCGCTTTAGTACAGAGAGGTTTATCGTGCCCATGACTGCTTACCACTACACCCACCAGCCGATTTGGCTTCAGTATAATGTGAGGCAAATGCTGTCGCAGCTGTTTTGAAATTGCAGCACATACTGCACTTGCACAGTTTGGACACTTTACTTTAAAAACAAGGGTTTGGTTTCAAAAGGGGGAGTTTCGACCCCCCAACCCCCCCTGGGTGTGCCACTGAATAACAAAAATGCAAAACACTGAGCAAGTGTAAAAGTGTGCACAACAGTGAACTATCTACAATGTGCTAATGTAATACTGCCAAAATATCTACAGCAATAAAAAAAAACAAATCGATTGACTAGCTCTACCCAAGGGAACATTCTTTGAAGAGATGTAGTACATTCCAAAAGCAAAATAGCTAATATGGCAAAAATAAATAAACGAATGTGCATCAACTAACTCAGGGTGGTCCAAGGTTGAAAGTGTAGCAGGCCAGATTATTTTTTGTAAATTAATTCGCGGACCACACAGAGCAACATCAGTGCGAACAAATAATAAACAAAATATTGCACACTTCTTTACGGTTTCTCCATCTCTGAAACCTTTTCCATTTTTAGTCAGTATCAGAGAAACTTCGTAAGATGCCTTCTTGTCAGAAAGATCAGTTTTTGCGAAGTTAGTCTTCGCTTAAAACTAATTTGCTTATAGTATTTGCCTTTCAAGTCTTTTACAACTGCTATTCAGCATCTCCGTCGTATTGCTCATACTGACTCTGATATGACGTGTTTCGTTATGCCGTTTTATGTTGTATGCTTTTGGCACTGACACAATTTGCAGACATACCAGGCATTGTGGTTTACTCGTACCCTCAACAAATAAGTACTTTTCCTCCCATATTGAGTTAAAATGTCTACTTGGATTGGTTAACTTTCTTTTCGCACTCATTTTTGCCAAATAATTGTAACTCCTAAAGTTATAAACCACTGCAGAAACAAATGTAGGTTTTAGATTTCAACTGATTCTACTTTTCTGACTATCAAGAGTAACTTTACCACCTTACCGCTATTATGACCCTGGATTGAATAATGATAGTGAAATTGCTACCATCATTATGTAGCAACGAAACAATGCAAAAATTGTAACATTGCAACGAAACAATGCGAAAAACAATTAATGATCTTACAATTGTTGTAATGTCATAAATTGTTTTTTCGACTAGTTTTAATTTATACTGCTTCATGTGCGTTTTGCTATCCTGCCGAAAATAAATCGAGTCTGACTTGAAATGTTCAGGCTCAAATTGTTTCTTATACCTTTGCTTACGACTTGGAGATTTAGAAAACCGTGTTGACTCCGGCTATGTAACGTTGAAATGCGTGTAAACAGGAGAAGCAACTAGATGACCAGCGAATTGTAAGCTAAGCACAGCGGCAGGCCTGGAAATCGATAATTTAAAAATAAGGGGTATTCGATATTTAACACAAAAAGCAAAAAAATGTCGATAATCGATATCAGAAAAAAAAGCAAAGACTAAAGATAATATGATCAATGCCAAAATTTCAACAAACATTTATCAAATTTTCCATTATGATGCCCTAAAATTTTGGGTGCATTGATCATTAAATACAAAAAAGTATATAAATGTAGTTATTTGAAATCACGATCAAATTGTGTTCAGAAGTACTGGTATCTATTTTGTGTCAATTACCTAAACATTATGTACTGTAAGTTCAAATATCAACTGCATTACCAGCAGTTATTGTTTTCTTCTTCAACCTCTTCCCATACTTAGTCCAATAAACTTGCAATTTTCTCGAACAATTAAGATTACTCTGCAACTTTTCATTTTTTCTGAGCACTGAATGCTGTTTAATTGTTCATGTCGGTATCAGTATAAACATCATTTTAATCCTACAACTTCAAACATCTACATAAAGAAACAAATAAGAAAAGCATTTATGCAAATACCAGTACTGTGGATTGGTCAGGTGAATCTGTTCAAAATAAGTTCTCGCTGGGGGTAGTTCTGAAAGGTACAAGTAAGCAAGATGCAATAACACCTGGTACGGTACGCAACCTTGTCCTTAACCCTAGCCCTAAGTGAGCGTACCTTATGATATCTTTCGTACCTTGCATACTTGAACTTTAGAACCACCAGTACCACTCACTAGTACTGACAATTGAATTGAAAAGCTTTAGACATAGCCAGCTTAGCCTACTACAAAAACTAACACTTAGCAAGCTAGGCTGCAGGCTATAAAACCTAAAAACAAAGAAGCTAACACACGAACAAAAATATAAAACTTGCATTATAGTCAAAACAACACAATTAAAGTTTCTTCTAGAGTCAATTTTTTTTTAATATTTAGGTTGATTGAATAACTGTTTTTTATTTTGCAAACATGGAGTCTGTGTGATTAGTCTAAGTCATTTATTTCCAATTAGTTTCTGATCAAAACAGACTAAATCAGTAAATGAGCCTGTAGCCTATGCCCAGTACATTTTACACGTAAAAAATCGAAAAGGCATACCAGTCAGCCACACTGCCAGTAGAGGTAAGCTCATTTTGGAATAAGTAAACTAGTCTTAGGAATGATACACTATTTACGGTATCAGGGTACGTCATTCTCCAACTTAGTTATGACTGAGTTCAAAATTAGAACCCAACTTCACCTAAATACGCCTCATTGTATCCACTGTCAACCCTCTTTTTAAGTTCGCTGCAAATTACCGTACATTCAAAACGCCGCAGCTCCAGCCCATAGACTATCGTGTGCAGTACCGAACTGCTAACTGCACAATTGACTGGTTAGTGGTTAGGTGGCTAGCATGTACCGGTAGGTCAAAACGGAACTGCGGCCAGCACGGAACGGAATCAAAATTATTTTTGTTTCACTGAGACGTTTGATATGATTGGATGACTTGATGAATATAAGGTACAAGTAAGCATAATAAATTTCGAGAGCAGAAAAAAAGTAGAGAATAATGACTATACCAAACGATAATGCCTTATGAAAAAAGCATCGAAAAGGCGATAATCGGTGAGAATATTAGAAAGCAACGAACATGTGATAATCGACAACAAAAAAGCAAAGAATGTATTATCGAATATCGAATGCTAATTGATATTTCCAACCCTGCACAGCGGGGAGTTCGCTTCAAAACGCAAAACTACAAGCGTTGAGACAAAATAAGTTTGTAACGTTCCTTACCAATAATAAATGTGACTGATTGCCTTTGTAAATCGGTAACTTAGATGTTATCATATTTCAATGAGACTTTCTCGCAGTTTCTCCAGAATTTTTGCAGAATCTTCCAGGGGCCAAAAAAATGCTGACGCGGGCCACTAGTGGCTCGCAGGCCTGGGTTTGGACCACCCTGAACTAACTAGTACTCAAATCAAAAGTCAGATTTGTGAAATGATTTTCAAAGATCATGAAAAGCTAGGCTAAAGTAGAGACTCGTAAGATTAATTTTAAACTGTGAGACAGTGTTATTATATCTAACAGATAAAGGTAATAAGTTCCATACATCAGGAGGTGTGTCACAAAACATTGCTTCAGATTTCACAAAATTCAATCCTAACTTCGGTTCAAGTTTTAATAGATCACTATTGCTTCCAAACATTATGTGTAACACTCAACTTACAAAAGGTCAAAGTATCGTTAAGGTAGGCAGGGGCAAGATTATGAAACTCTTGTATGTAAGTAAAGCAATTTTGAACCTAATCCGAAATTTGATTGGTAGAATGTGTATGATAGACCTTTCAAGTATGGAGATATTGGAATTCTCCTTGAGAACCCATGCACATTAAAAATGAATTTCACAGCTGCATGTTACACCCCACTAAGCTTCTTCAACAAGGGGACAGGTAAATTATACTAAAGTGCATTGCAATATTGTAGATGGGAAAGTATATATCATTGAGTGTACGAGTTGAAGTTTCAATTTGTTTGACAATTTTGAGCCTATTTTACCCAAGTTACGCAGATCCAGGCAACAAATGCTGATTACTCTACGGATATGCAAGATCAAAGACATGTCTTGGTCTAGTATTACTCCCAGTGTTTTTGCAGAAACAGATATAGAAAAAACATTATTGCCACCCAAGTTTAGGTCTGGGATTAGCTTGGCAATGGCATGCTCTCTTCCTGGAGGTAATGTCTCAACAAACTGAGTTTTCAATTCATTCAACTGCAAATAATTTAAATCAGACATAAAATCAGCGATTCTTGTATTCACAGTATATATCCACTATCCAAAAGAGTATTTTTATCAAAACTAAAATAGCATTGAATGTCATCAGCATATACATGAACACAATATTATGACCCAATGCAATATTTTCAATTTTTTGGGAATACAAATCAAATAAAAGCAGGCCTAAAACTGATTCTTGCAAAACACCTGAAAAGAGTTGAACATTTTTCGAGGTCACATCATCGAGCTTGACAAAAAACTGTCTGCTTTGTAAATAACAGATTAGCCAAGAAAGAACAGTACCATCAATGCCCAAACAATGTTGTTGTTTTTCAATCAACTGTATCAAGGACACTGAAAAGGTCTAAGGACATCAGTACCACATTCTTTCTGGAGTCAAGTAACTGAACAATGTCATTGTAGACTCTGACCATTGCTGTTTTGCAGCTATGGTGCTGACAATAAGATACAAGTGAGACATTAACCTTGTATTAAAAAAAACTACAGAGATAGTTCTTAGTGCTGTATCATGTTGGAAATCAGAATCAGTACAGTGAATTATACTCTGTTGCCATACCTTTTGTCCTCAGCTCTTTTTGTCACACTGCGCTTGGTCAATAGCCATATTAGAAAAATTTTGAAAGCTAATCCAACTTTTCCAGTAAAATTTACCAATAGATCATTAAAAGTTTTTGAGGTACCTCTGTATATACCTATATCAGTGTTTAATCCAAGCCAATTTTGGTTTTACTATCCATTTGCAATTATTCAACTACCAAGGCTTTGACTTGGCAAGGGAAGTTAAGAACTTCTGACACAGTTCACTCAGAGCCATGGTTCAGACTTCACAAGTTTGAGCCTTTGCTTTCATATTGGAAGTTTGGGATGGTTCAAGAGAAAACCTTCAGAGTCTTTTATAATAATAATAACAAATAATTTGTAAACTCCCTAAGGAGAGATAACACTTCAACACCTAATTAGGGGGCACTTAAAAGCAAAAATCAACTGAAGACAAAAATTCCACAAATGAGTCAAGAAGAGCAAACAACTTTACTTAAGGGTAAACTGTTCCAGACAGTGGTTGAAGAGTATGAAAAGGCTGATTTATATTTCACATATTTTGGTTCAAGTGCTTTTTCAATCAGGAAGCTATCACAATTATTCCTAAAATGATACACACTACACGGTTTTCGTAGCATAACCAATTGTTGAAGATATTTAGGAGCACAGTTCTTTAAACATTTGAAAACTAAAAGAGCAATTTAAAATTTAACTCTGAAATTGATTGGCAAAATATGCAAAGATTTCAAGAATGGTAACATATGACATCGACGGTGAGAAAATTTAAAACTAAAAACAAAATGAACAGCAGCTCATAACACTTTAGTGAGCTTGTTTCGTAAATAATCAGGTAGACCATAGAACAAAGCATTACAGTAATCAAAATGCGAGAGTATCATCGAATGAATTAATTGAATCTTGAGTTTCATAGACAGTTTGGAAGCAATTCTACCAAGGTTCCTCAAATTACAATAACATACACTTACAACATTGTTTAGATGATTTACAAGACTGAATTTGTCATCGATCAGTACACCCAAACTTTTAACAGACGAAGAACCACAACTTCTGAACTAAATTTTCGTCATTGTGAGTGAAATGAAGAAGTACCAGCACCAAAGAAATACAGAGTGACAAAAGGTCAGCGTTGAAAAGATCAGGGCATGAAAGAACTGGCAAACGCCAAGACAATATCTATTTTAATTTGTGTACCAGACTGGTGCGGTAAAAATGCTGAAGAAGAAATGAAGTAATACTGGTAACTGAGGTTATTTTCAAATTATATTGAACTGAAAATTCAACATTAATTGAGGGAGACTGCAAAGTGAGCTTGCGCTCTTTGAGTCAACAGCAACTCGTTACATATGTCAAATGCAATCAACTCCAGCCGTGAAGTGAACACATCACATAAGATCTGTTACCTGCGTGTGGTACCGCTAGGCCATGTTGCTGACACATATGGTAAGTTATCTTACTTTACTGGTAAGTTATCTTACTTTGTAGGCCTACCAGTACTGGTATGCTTGAAACGGCGAAGCCTGGAGTAAACTACCGGTACTCTGGTACAAGGGTATCTGAACTTACTTGTGCCCAAGGATTACGATTCAAAACATTGTTGCTTGTTCTGTGCTCCATCTTGCTCCGAAGATTCAAGATCTACCCAAATAGGACAGGCAGTTTCCAAATATCAATACTCAAAACAGTACTCAATAAAGAATGAAAAGTAAACTACAGTAGCTTACCAGTAGACTGGTACAGTAGTACCGGTAATTGCAATACTAAATAGTTCAATCAATACCGGTACAATTCAAGCAAACATGTAAACTACCTGCAAAATAGCTGCTGATCATCACCGATAATCAATGCAGCGACCGTGCTAATTTTTTTTTAAACGCTTTAGTTCTATGTTTTTATCTTGAGCATGTTCAACGTATAACGTTTTGTCGCTGTTTCCTTATTTTTAACCAAGCTGTTTTTTGTGTTGACGATGACATTGTTTTATGGTTAAAAATAAAAAATCCTACTACTACTACTACTAATGTCATGTATGGTATGGCGCCGTATAGGCCTACTGTGTATAACCACAAATAGACTGAAGAGCTCAAATCACAGAGTAGAGCAATGAACAGTGTAGGCTAGTCTACGCACAATGCAAATAGTGTATGCAGTAGTCTACTGGTTAGCTGGTACAGCAATAGGCTACAGTGGTAGAAAACTAGGCCTAATATTACGCAAATCAAAAAACGTCATATGAAGAACACTGCAGACTGTAGACCTATCCATCATCAAGTATTAGTCTAAACTCCTGATTTGAAAAAGCTTCTGCTCCAGAGCCCCAGGCTCAAATACCGGTAACTTCTTACCCAGTCAGCCAGTTATCAGCACTACCAGTACACAAGGTATAACCAGCGATGGGATTCAGGGGGTTTGCACGGGTTCGCGCGAACCCATTCTTGGAATGCCAGGATAATCAGCGAGGCCGTTCTTGCTTTTTTTACAGACATTAGGCCTTTATGAGGGAACCTGTTGTAAGTAAGTATGATACAAAAAAAAAACTGTTCTTAAATACAAAAAAAAAACTGTTGGTGTGTTGGTTACCGATAATCTGAAATGGTCTTCTCATATTAATCACATTCATTCTGTTGCTTCACATCTTAGTTATATAGTTCTGCGCGCTTTTTCTACTAAAAACATTTGGACTTTATTGAAAATCTATGTTACATATATTAGGCCTAAGCTTGAATACAATTCTTCAGTTTGGAGTCCATATTTGAAAAAAGACATCAAGCTCATTGAGTCTGTCCAAAAACGTTTTACTCGTAATGTTTTTATTCGTTGCAACCTGCCTTTCAATTCTTATGTTGATCGCCTAACTAAACTTGGAATTAAATCTCTGGAGTACCGTAGACTTGAATTCGACCTGATTCTTATGTACAAGATAAGTCATAATTTGTGTGATCTGAATTTTTCTGATTATTTTGTGTTTCAAACTTGTGATTATAATTTGCGTCGACACGATTTTACAGTTCAGTCACTTTTTCATAATGCCAGTCATGACCAATTTCGTCAATTTTACTTTAATCGTATAGTTAGTACTTGGAATCAGCTTCCTGATGTTGTAGTTTCCGCTTCAAATCTGTCTATCTTTAAGACCAAATTGAAAAGTTATGATTTACACACTATCGCTTCACTTGTTTACTGATTTTATTTTTCTGTTAATTACTTGCTGCTTTATTTCGTTTTTTCCTCGCATGTCAGTGTGCCTGGGTGTTAACCTATCACCATTGCGTTGTATTTCAATAAATAAAATAAATAAAAATAAAATTTTGAATCCCATCACTGGTTATAACCACCGTACACCTAAATTATTCTTACTTTTCCTTATAAGAAAGAATTTCATGGTGGGAAATATCAATCGATTTTTCTTTAGAAAACAACTTAAGCTTCCGGTATCTCCCGTTCGTGACTGCCAAACTATGGAGCATAACCGGTAACTGCAAGCAAACTAAATATTAAATTAAGACAAAATTTCCAAAAGACGAAATTTCCGTGTTGCCATTTTTTTCTAGTTAAAATATTTTCTGGCGTTAGCAAAAAATATAGCTGTTTGATTTGATGTGAAAGAACGATCGGGAAGCATTTTCTGATATGAAAAACAGATGCTACTTGCAACAATGATGCTAAGACTGTAGCAGGGCTGCGAACTCGATCGATTTTTAACCGAGTTAAAGATATATTTGCAAGTTTGAGTTCAAGTTTAAGTTATAAGAATTTTATTTTTCGAGGTCAAGTTCGAGTTCGGCAAAAATGACCGAGTTTGAGCTCAAGTTCGAGTTCGCAGTCCTGGACGTCGTAGGTCGCAATGGTATGAACAAATATACGATATGCAGATTTTCTTTTGGTAAAATCATAACTTCAATTTACGCGGATTGAGACCACTTGAACAACAAACCATATTTCGTAGTGATCTTTTATTTCTTTTCAACAATTTTAATATCTATTTAATGAACTTAAACAGTTTTATGCGAGTTCAAGTTCAGAAAAAATAGTTTTTCGAGTTCGAGTTCAAGTTCGAGTTCAGCAAAATGATCGAGTTCGAGCTCGCAGCCCTGGGCTGTAGACCATCTTCTTGCACTATCATATTCATAAGCCTTCACATCTTGCATAAGCTATAATTTGCAGAATCTCAGGTTCGGATAATTGTTGTAAAAATTAGCCTACACCATCAAAAAGTAAGACTAAATTTGACAATTTGTAACAAGAACTAACTACAAATTTCACTGTGTCGCAGTGCGAGAAAAATGATAATAAAAGCGAAAATAGCGGTAAACGATATTTGTAAATTGCTTTTTGGCTTGGCAATAGGTCTAGGCTACTACCTAGAGATGGCTCGGGCTGACTTTTTTGAGGTTCAGACCGCCCACGACCCGGAATCTCTAGCCCAGTAACTGTAACCGACCCGGCAACTCATACCAAAAATATAGCCCAGCCCGCCCAAAACCCATTCATTTTATGCACCTTTAATCACATCATTCAACCTTAAGGGATTTCAAAAATTGTTAGGAGCTAGTTAGCGGCCCAGTAAAAAGTACAGATAGAACTGGGCCGTTAGCGGACCAGTAAAAAGACCGGTTAGCGGCCCATGCTATCTTTACTACTACCTGCACTAAAAACACCTAAAGCCGCATTTTTCCGTTTCTTATTAATTGATTGGTGGTACAGAACTTGAGAACAGCTTGGAAAAAAGCTGTTTTCGCGTTAGGCTTCAAAAAACCCTCTGTCATAACTCTTAGAGTAGCTTTAAGAAAAGCTGTTTGTTTCAGTGACTCTTTTGAGTAGCTTTGAAAAAAGCTGTTTGTCCCAAGGCTTTTCGTGACGCACTCGTCAGCAGGAAATCGCATTAAAGTGAGAACGAGAAAGCAAGGTCTGGCGATTGATAAATATCAGTTTCGGACGGCAGCGAAGCGGTAGTTACATTGGCGAATCCAATCGAACGCGGAAAAGTCACGCACAGTTCTGATTGGACAAGTCGTGCGAACCTAAATTCTGCTTCAACAGTGTAAGAAGTAAGAGTATAGGCAAACTCTTTCTGTTTGCATAGATTAAGTCGCCGTACTTTAATGTAGCTTGCTTCGAGCAGACTGAGATGGAAAAGACTGCGCGCAGTGTCCAGAATAGAGAATTGATCATCATTGTAATTGATAGCACATCGGTCGTTTTCTAATAAGTGTTGTCCAATTGCCGAGTCACATTCTGGAGCGGGTTGTTTTCGCTTGCACGCTCGGTTAGGTTGCACTCGCTGGGAGGCTGTGTGCTGTCGTAGCCATTTTGGAACATGCAGCTTGATGCGGTCTTGAAGTCGTTGAGCTGTTCTACCTACGTACCGACTGTCACAGTGGCACTTATACTCATAGATGACGGAACTCTTTTGAATGGCAGGTAGAACATCCTTCCGACTTGCAGGCAGCATTTGTCTGGAGACAAATACAGTCCGTAAAGCCACGGATCCATAACAGTTTTCAACAGCGATTAGGAAGTTCCTTTCTAGTGTAGGTGACCTGGAGGTAGACAGGACACTTATCAGGGCCAAACCGCTTGGGGCGTGAAAACTGCGTGATCTTCTTGGATATTTGTTTAAGAACAAAATCCTCAGGGTATCCATTGTCCAGTAAGATTTCCTTGATCCGGTTGATTTCTTCCTTCAGTTTGCTTTTGGAGCAGATCTTCAAGGCACAATGAACAAGCGTTGATACTAAACTGGCTTTACGTTTTATCGGCGTAAAGGATTCTCAGCGTAGGTACTGGCCTGTGAACGTAGGTTTGCGATAAACTTTCGTTTCGTAGCTCCCCTTCGTGTGTTCAACGTGGACGTCGAGAAAAGGTAGAGAGTTGTTCTTCTCCTTTTCAAAAGTAAACTGAAGAGAGGAACGTAGACCGTTAAGTCTAATTAAAAATTCCTCTGAGTCTTTTTCATTTTGAAAGATGACAAAAGTGTCATCGACATACCTGAAATACACGGCAGGTTTGGATATTTCAGAAAACAGCTTTTCTTCATAACATCCAACAAAGATGTTGGCTAAAGCGGGGCCTAGTGGTGAACCCATTGCCACTCCATCTTCACCAACAACCAAGGCCGGCAGTGGCGGAGCGAGAAATTTTAAAAAAGGGGAAGGGGGCATAATTTCTACTTATTTTGTCAAGCGTATTTCTTCGGCAGAACTAATTTGACGCTGATTAAGAAACAAGAAAAGCTTTAGGGGGGTCCGGGGGCATGCTCTACCGGGAAATTTTTTAAAATTTACATGCTGCAACAGCTATTTTCGTGCGTTTTGAATGATTTTTAGGCAAATTTTGTTTAAATTTTTTGACGCTAATTCTGAGTGCTTTGCCAAATATGATGCATTTTGTTCGCACCTTTTTAATTACGCGTGCTTAAGGCGTAAGGCTTATAGCTATCGAAGAGGTTCGAAATTATAGAAAAATTGTATGTATCAAAAACGTTTTGAAAATGGCTGGTGGGAGGATGCATATCCATCATCCCACCCCTCTGGATCCGCCCCTGGCCATAAGCAGCAGAAACCATCAAAAGAGTCTGGCAAATTAGTCACTTGGCACCATTAGTATTATTCTTGTTTACTAAAACGCAGAGTCAAAAGAGCGGGGCCTTGGCACAATGGCCCTGCCCCTAAATACGCTCATGAGGGCCGGATTTAGATAATGAGAGGCCCTAGGCTATTTGATCACACTAATTGGAAGAGCAAAAAAAGGTCTTCACGTCCTCAGATGTCCTGTTTTCACTGAAAATATCAGTATAGAGAAGAGCAAAAAAAGGTATACACGTCCTTAGATGTTCTGTTTTCCACTAAAAGTTTCAGTGAAGAGAAAAAATAGGTCTTCATTGTTCGTGATAAGGCTCCCTATTTTCTCCGAGGCCCTAGCTTTCAGCCTGCTTAGCCTATTGTTAAATCCGGCCCTATGCCTACAATCCATATTTAGCCTGTCCACTTGTGACATGTCCAATTCATGTGGGCTTCAGACCCACGGTTTTTGCTTCTAATTTCTGTTCCCCCCCCCACCCCTCAAACAAAGTTTTAAAGAAAGCATCTCTGGATTTAAGCTCTTTCCTGGGCTATATTTTCGGTGGTAGGCCTGTTAAGTTTCAAATTCATTCATGCAGAGGCAATATTGTAGAAATAAGCGCGTAAAATAGGCCTTCCTTGAAAAAAAGTAGGGTGGCCAGGGCCCTCCCGGCCCCCCGGTTACGCCACCTATGGTGATAACCGACCGTTGTGCCACACCTTGTAATTATTGGAAATCAGATTTTGCTTTGAGTCACAGCGTGAAGACTTTCTTCATTTTATATGTACCGGTACTTTACTGCACGACAAAGAATTGATTTTAGCGTGTTAATCTCTGTTTAATTTCCTTCTGTCTAGTCGTGCAAAGATTTTAATATGTAGGCTACCTTTTATCCCTTTTAATCTATACTTTGGTGGCGAATGCAAGTGTTTAAAAAAAGAAGAGATAAAGATGAAAGCCCACGCGCTTCTCTTAAGCCTCGTGTCGCAAATCAGGCCGGTCTGTAACAACGTCATAGACCATTAAACCTTACATCCTTACAATAATCAAAGCAAAGCAATGATCACAAATTCGTCAATCAACATTTGTGCCATATATTTTTGCATAGCTCAACTGACTGGTCGGCTCTTTCAAATTTAAGTAGGCTATTCTACCAGTAAATTTTGGGATGGACAAGAAAGTAACTGAAAACATGAAACACACCAACATCTCCTAGGCAAGTCTGAAACCGCCCCATGTTGAGTTTCGTTACCGTTTTATGTTGATTGAAAATGAAACCAACAATTAACATCATTGAATAAAGTCAGTTGTTTTTTCCCATCATGCAGTAGCACCTCACAATCACAGTCGACTTCCTCGCTTTTTGTGTTTGTGTGATAGCTTAAGCTATCAGGGTAAAATTTAATAACTAACAACTAAAATAATTTACTATGGTAGAAAAAAGGGACTTAAGAGCCTAATTTGCATATTTATACAAGAGTGGATTGTTTATCTTTGGCACGTACGAAAAGAACCAACGAAAGCGGACCTTACGGTACGTCGTACAAATCGTGTTGTTGTTCCTTTCACGCAGTTCCTCATTGGATGATAAATAATAATCTATTCTTCTCACATACGTCAATCCAGTTCTTCGGAGAACAGAAACCTCGTTTAAAGTTTCAATGCACTGGTCAGCCTTCACTATATGCAAATTTTATTATTCTTTTCCGATTTTTTCGATTGGTAATTAAATTTGCTATTTAATCAGGTCGAAAGTTTGCTCATTTTGATGTTCGCTGACGGTGTTCATGACAATCCTACATCATTAACGAATGAGCAATGTTGATAATGGAATTAAAAATCTGAAAGGAGAACCGTTTCTTTCTTACGTAGTTACTTTCGGGAACAACTTTTTGTTGTGCTGTAATCATAAGTACTCACTTCAGAGCTTATCTTGATATCCTTATTATAATATTTTATAAAATCCGTGAAATGTCATTGCTTCATTGAGCATAACGGCAAAGAACAAGATTCAGGAAACAACGCTACGTAATTTTTGTTATTATGACAACAGAAAACCAGATTATCAATGACAAAGTATCGAGCACTTTGAAATAACCATCAAAAAGAGAGGTAAGTATGACGTCATTTGAGGTTTAATGGGGTGGTTGCAACCCTAACCGGAAAGTTCAAAAATTATATACGTCAAGCTTTCATTGAAGGTTTAAAAATGTTTGTTTCATTCTTATCAAAAGTTCAAAATTATATACGTGGAGCTTTCAATGAAGCTAACTCAGAAATTACATCATCAAAAGATAATGACGCGACTAAATCACTTTCAATGGACAGTATTGCTGGCGCAGACAGCCTGTTTTTTCCCATTGTCGATCTCAAGTGAGATTTTATTAACTTAAGCTTTGAAAAACTTTCGCAGCTTGCGATTTGAACAACCAACAGTGAGATAAATTATAAGACTCATACATAAACTTAAGGTGTTGATTCACATAAGCGATGTTTGCTTAACCACTGCAGCACGTCCGCCGCTCAAGCGACATTTTTAAATGTAAAACCACTGAATTGCACTAACCGATTATGCCGTGGCAGAGACCATACAGCGAGTCATATTCTAAAAAGTTGCTAACTAATTTGATGGAGGCGTAGCTTGTCAATAGTCAGTTGTGCAATTTTTTGGCTCCACTTGCATTAGTTTTGACTTAGTTCGTTTAAAACTTGAGAATAAATTGATGCGACTGACTTTGTTCGTTTAATACGTTATCACAATTCGCCGCCCCTGGATTTATCCATAAGATCCAATAAGTAGCTGGGCCACTGGCTCAGCAAACCTTAACTCTACTGACCAAACTGAGTGGCTGAGTGTAACTTCATTTAAGTAGGCCTAATAAAAAGGATTGATGACCCAAAGCGTTCGCTACCAGATGCAGCGAAATTCAAAGCCAGGAAGATATCAATCAGACAAACACGTCTGTGGTGGCTCACGTTCAAGAATTTTGTGGCATAGCTTAGTAACTTTCAGAGGTTGCGTTGGGTTACCTCTTCGGTATCTTGTTTTTCTACATCTGACCTGTTATTGTTACCACTACTATCGCTAGGTCTATTGCAAATAAAAAAAATTGCGTTGGTCCATAATTATTCTGCAACACACTAAGATATAGTTAAGCCTATACTTACCACATTTTCGTCACTTGGACTCGATCAAGTATGAATAATATTCCACCGAACACTAGTAGTATCAGTCTAGGCCTACTTGGCAATATTGTTAGTGCTATAACCTATCACACATGCTTGGACTCAAAACTGAAAGTCTAAAAATTATTTTCACCTGCAAATGAACTCCCATTCTCTGCTCTAAACACTATTCTCTATAGTTACTTACATCGAGAGAAAATCCGGGCCCCGGGGCAGAGATATGATGCGGGAGAAAATCGAGAGAAAATCCGGGCCCCGGGGCAGAGATATGATGCGGGCCCCCTCCGTATAAAAATTTAATTCTCTGAAAAAGAAAAGGTCTTGACATCGCGCAGACGTTGGCAGTGTGCGAAGTAGAAATTTTTTCTGGGGTGGACGTTTTTGTCTACAAATTTGCTTGAATTCTGAACCCAGTAACAAGACAATGTAGCGCAAACGGTATTTATTGTTCGTGGGGCAATGCAGTGGCGTAGCAAGAATTTTTAAACGGGGGGGGGGGAGATATAATTTTACGATTTTTTTTCAAGGGCAGTTTTTTTCAGCAGAGGTAATTGAAGCAGATTGAAAAACAGAAAAACTTTAGGGGGTCCGAGGGTATGCTCCACCGGGAAATTTTTGAAATATTACATGCTATAATGACTATTTTAGCGCTTTTTGAAAATTTCTTAGGCAAACTTTGTTTAAATTTTTTGACCCTAATTCTGAGTACTTCACCAAATATGGTGCATTTTGTTCGCACATTTTCAATTATGCGTGCTTAGGGCGTAAGGATTATTGCTATCGCAGAGGTTCAAAATTATGGAAAATTTGTATTTATCAAAAACATAATTGAAAAAGGCTGGTGAGGTGAATACATTCCCTCATACCATTCCCACCCCCCTGGATTTGCCCCTAGCCATAGGCTACAAAAGCCATCAAAAGAGTCTGGCGTATTTCAGTCACTTGGCATCATAGGTGGCGGAGCCGGGGGGAGCCTGGCCCCCCCACACTTTTTTTCAAGGAGAGCCTTATTTTACGCGTTTATTTCTACAATATTGCCTCTGCATGAGTGAATTTGAAACTTAATAAAACCCAGGAAAGAGCTTAAATCCAGAGATGCTTTCTTTAAAACTTTGTTTGTGGGGTGGGGGGGAACAGAAATTAGAAGCAAAAACCGTGGGTCTGAAGCCCACATAAATTGGACATACCACGTGTGGAGTTGTGGACAGGCTAAATATGTATTGTAGGTATAGGGCCAGATTTACGTTTAGGCTAAGCAGGCTAAAAGCTAGGGTCTCGTAGAAAATGGCTGGCCTCATCACGAACAATGAAGACCTTTGTTTTCTCTTCACCGATACTTTCAGTCGAAAACTGAACATCTGAGAACCATAGGCGCAACCAGGGGTGGGGCTAAGGGGGTTGAAGCCCTCTCTTAGCCTTATGAACGACAGTAAATAAAACAGCTGTAAAAAAAACTTATAAGTACCAGTAATCGTAATTTGTCAGTATTCAACAGACAGCAGTGGCGGATCCTGTGGGATGCAACCCCCACCATTTGATTTCAAAAATGCTTTACGTAAATACAAATTTTCACAATTTCAAACCTATTCGATAACAATAATTCTTACGTCTTAAGCACGTATAATCGAAAATGTGCGAACAAATGCATCATATTTGGTGAAGCACTCAGAATTGGGAGCAAAAAATTTAAACAAAATTTGCCTGAAAATTGTTCAAAAAGCACTAAAATGGCCATTGCAGTATGTAAATTTTGAAAAAATTTTCGGGGGAGCATGCCCGCGGACCCCCCTAGAACTTATTTTATTGTTTAAAGATCTCATTTTATTGTTTAAATTTGCTTTGCCAAATCCACGATTGCTGCAGTATCAAGACCTCTAACTTCCTAACTGAAATTTTGCGTGTTGAACATTGCATAATTTTTTCTTCGTTGAAACAGGGAGCAAGATAGGCTTACCTTGGTGGAAAAAATGTTACAAGGCTTTTCGTGTACCGCTTTGGAATAGTTTATAAACTAAATTTTCATTTCCAACAAAACCTTCGTTTGCGTAGAGGAACTAGTTTTGGACATAACGGTAAACTTTCTTCTGTTTTAATCCACAAATATTGATTTGAACGAAAAAACTAACCGTGGCTTATTCCTTTTCAAAATAGACGAGACCTACGTCATCTCGCGAGCCAGTGAGACATAATACCAGAAAATTACGAGCTATAATGAACTGATCGTAATCACAAAAATATATTTACCCCCCCCCCCCCCCTTTACGAAAATCCTGGTTGCGCCACTGTTGAGGACGTGTATACCTTCTTTTGCTCTTCTCTATACTGATATTTTCAGTGAAAACAGGACATCTGAGGACGTGAAGACCTTTTTTTGCTCTTCCAATTAGTGTGATCAAATAGCCTAGGGCCTCTCATTGTCTAAATCCGGTCCTCATGAGCGTATTTAGGGGCAGGGCCATTGTGCCAAGGCCCCGCTCTTTTGACTCTGCGTTTTAGTAAACAAGAACAACACTAATGGTGCCAAGTGACTAATATGCCAGACTCTTTTGATGGTTTCTGCTGCTTATGGCCAGGGGCGGATCCAGAGGGGTGGGATGATGGATATGCATCCTCCCACCAGCCATTTTCAAAACGTTTTTGATGCATACAATTTTTCTATAATTTCGAACCTCTTCGGTAGCTACTGTATAAGCCTTACGCCTTAAGCACGCATAATTAAAAATGTGCGAACAAAATGCATCATATTTGGCAAAGCACTCAGAATTAGCGTCAAAAAATTTAAACAGAATTTGCCTGAAAATCATTCAAAACGCACGAAAATAGCTGTTGCAGCACGTAAATTTTAAAAAATTTCCCGGTAGAGCATGCCCCCGGACCCCCCTAAAGCTTTTCTTGTTTCTTAATCAGCGTCAAATTAGTTCTGCCGAAAAAATGCGCTGGAAAAAATGTGGAAATTATGCCTCCTTCCACTTTTTTAAAATTTCTTGTTACACCACTGCCGGCTCTGGTCGTTAGGTGAAGAAAATCTGTTCATTGGTTTTGGGCCCCCCCATTTTAAAAAATGCTTCCGCCGTCGCTGTTTGGAACCATTTGTTCTTTTTTACTAAAAGGCAAAGTCCAAAGGGGAGGGGAGGGGCCAAGGCACAATGCTCCCTAAATACGCTTCTGGGGCGATGTCATTGGTCAAAGACCAAAATAAAACAGTGATGGAGGGCGTACCGCGTGTTAGCATACCACCAGCATGATGAACAAAAATTATTATCAACGGTAGAACTTCGAAAGCTTCATTAGCTTTGTTTTAGGCAGGTTTTTGTTTTATAAATGAACCAAGGGGTTTGGGGGAGAGCAGTAAGGTATCCCAGCGGGGTCCGGGGCGAAGCCCCAGAAGGTATAGGCTAGCATTTTCTTAATTCATAGGCCTACTCTCATCTCACATATGATCTGAAAAAAGTTGGGGAACCGCTGCTTTAACATATTCTTAGTGCTTTCACTAACGCTCATAAAAAACTGCTGATGTGTTGTAATGCTGATGAAAAACAAACTGTTCTGTCATAGGCGCACTGAAAAAGTTGTTCTTGATTAGTTTACGAAGGAAACCATGACGGCTACAAGATATGCTGGAAAGTATCGCCGCAGTCCGTACCCACAAGCAACATGTATAAAAATATTTAGTTTCTCACGGTACTTATCACTGAGGAGACGTTTTGGCATTCACCCCAGAACAATTTTTCTTTCTTTGCTGGGGAAACGAATATTTGTGCAGGGGGAGACATGTCCCCCCATCCCCCCCCAACTTCGCACACTGGATGTAGGTCTTAACATAGCGAAGACGTAATTTCTCCAGCATTTCTTTGCGTGTGTCCTTAAAGAAAAAATTTATAAGAGAGCGGGACCCCTCGACGAGCCCCTTAAAACATGACAGGCCCTGGTACTTTGTACCCCCTGCCCCCCTCTCTCATCAGCTCTGGTTACTAACAAAACAAACAAAAATGTCAAAACTCAAGAAAAGAATTGCTATTATGCATGGATTATGATGTAAAACAGTGGTTCTCAAACTTTTTAAAACTTCGACCTCACGGTCCCCAAAGACTTTTTTTCTATCACTCGCAGTCCTATATTTTTAAGCATAAATTCTGGTTCAGCAACAAAAAGAAGTAGTAGTGTAGCTTTGGGTTGCCATATTTTCACTACGCAAAAGAAGGACAGCTTCTTTGAAGGTCATCTTGTCCGCAGATGTCCAATTTTCCTCGCAAAACCAAGTGGCGAGCAAATAAGGGTCACCAGCATGTCCGCAGTTGGAGCTAAAACTTCCCAAAATTTGTATTTAGAGTGAGAAAATGAAGCTGGTAACATTCACTAAATTTACAAGCACAATTCAATGGGATGATTTATCAGAAATCCGCGACCACTTTGCGGTCCCCCTGAAACTGCTTCGCGGACCCCAAGGGGACCGCGGTCCCCAGTTTGAAAACTACTGATGTAAAAGGTCTTCCCAAAAACTATCATTTAGACTAGAACTATTCGCTTGGTCCAAAAATATCTCCTAAAGTGAGTTCCAAAGAAACTGAAAAGCAAAGAAAATATCGAAACTTCACAAACATTCCCAATTTTTATATATTTAAGGGCAAAATTATTTACGTAGGCCTATATTGAAGTTCATCAAAACAAAGGAATTGTGTGCAAATTATTGCAAAATAGCTTTAACTATGCCTTGGCTTGAAGCATTTACGAACACCTGGAAAAAGACCCTGAGCATTTTGAAAAAGACCCTGAACATTTGCCTTAAGAAAAAGGCCTAGCTGCGCCACTGGTCTATTGTTTGACTAAAAATAGACATTGAAAATGACACCACGAATACTTGCCAGTGCCTAATTTAGAATGCCCTCCGAAAGCAGCGTTTACTCATTACGTCACATTTTTTGAATCAATGCCTTCGTACCTTGTTTAACCAATGCTGGATATCCGTCCCTTGGGTCAAAGTCAAAGAATGGATGAGATAACAAATGGGGTTTAGGTAGCACTGTTTTCGTTAAAGGTGATTATATCGTGGCAGCCTCCCAAACCTTCTTTACACATGTAGGCAGCAGTTGCCTACAATTAAGAACGATGAGGCAACAATAACCATATTGATCAGCTAATCATTATTTATTACTTACAGTACTTGGCCGTTTCAAAGTCTAGTCAAATTAAAAGTTAAGTCAACAACTATAGGCCTACTTAAAAATGCAAATTATGCAATGCGCAAATACGTATACGGGGAAAAGCAAAAGACTTTCGCACGTAGCGTCACTTCCAAAAGCAAAGTTTCGTTTCGATCAGTTTATGAAACAGCTTTTCTGTTCTCCCTTCGAATTTTGAATCTAAATAATGCTCTTCCAGCTAAAGTAAGACCGGATAAATCCGGGAAGTGCTGTACCAACATGGTGACACTAATTCAGGACGTTTGTAAATCCAAATCTTCGCAAAAAGCAGATATTGTTTTTTTTTTGTGATCTTTACACCATTTAGAGCAACTTATGATTTCAAATGGTGCAATAATGCTATTAACAATATAAACAACAAGTTTGTGCAACGATACCTTCTCGTCAAAGGTATGCTATGTAGGTCTACTTGAAGAAAGTAATTCAATCGTAACTTTCTGAAATTCCAAGATGAGTCCACAAAGCCATAAGCCGCGCTGCTAAGTTGCACGCGAAGTACTGTATTATGTGTCTGCTTTTTGTATCTACTTTTTCGCACATGTTCTCGAATTTTTGTTGCTCTGCGTGTTCCAGTTGTTAATTTTTTTTTGTATTTTTTATCTCAAATTTTGCTAGTGTTTTTATTAGTTGGCATTTTCAGCTTTACAACCGCGACTATAACGACTGAAAAAATTATTTTGAAGTCAAAATTACGATTAACGATGCGTTTCATAATTTAGAAAACTACCCTCACCCTTTCAACACATTTATACTTTTTTGAGGAGAGAAGAAGATGCATTATTACTGCTCTAACATCCATGAAATAAATTGCCACCCTTTACCGCTGAGCGTAAAATGTTTATGCCCATAGCCCAGTGAATAGTTTGCTAAAACTGTTGAAGTTTTTCCCGTGAAAAAACTCCCAGGTGAAGAATTTATTTACACTTCATCATACAATAATGACTGTGTTGCAACAGCGAAAACTGGAAACTACTAGCTATTTATGTTAATGACAAAAACAATATTAGAAAATCACCTTTAACAAAACAAAGGGCTCACACTTTTAATACAATAACTCGAAAAACGTAAACATACTTAGTTGTAAAATTTACACCACATAAAAGATAATTTAGGCTTTGCTGTTAGTGTCCCTAAATTCTTTTAAAAATCGCGTTTCGCATTTATGGAATTTTGAGCAGGATATTTTGGGAAGGTTGTTTTGTTGCCTTGGCTTGGAGCTGCGTAAAAGATAATTTTTCTGAAAAAACATCCAACATGCAAGAAAAAAGTCTAGCTTGAAATATTTTATCTATGATAAATTGCTGCATGATAACATCACAGGCTTTCATAAAACTTGTAAGTTAGACTGGTGCGTCCTGTCGTATAATTTACCAAAACATCTTAAACTTTGGTCGGTTTGTATCGATAGGCTAATAGTCTTTATTCTTTCCGACACCCGTGACTCCTATTGTCTTATTTTAAAAAAATTGAGTTGAAGGTTCGAGGCCCCTGATTGTCTACGTACCCTGCAAAGGAGGTGTAAATTGAAAAAACAAAAACTGTTGTGATAAGCGGCCCCCACATCTCTCGCTAAAACTCTTTTATGGGCCATTGATCTGAATTCTGTTGCGCTATTACGGCTCTAATACATGATTTAACCGAGTATTTAACCGCTTTAAACAAGTATGATTTAACCGAGTATTGATGTCATGTCATGCTCACTCTGCCAAGCAAGAGTTTCCTCCGAGTATTCCAAGCAGCAAAAAAATGATAAGAAAGAGTAGAAGATGAAAAAAATTCATTAAAAATGAAAAAAATGCTATCTTTAAACCAACTTCATTTTATTTTAGCGTTTCGACTTTAATCTTCAAGTTAATTGTCGTTGAAGTTTGCATCAATGTAATTAACTACTAAGATGTCGATTGTAAAATATTTGGGGCATGAGTATGACTTGATGGAATATCGAAACCAGTTTTGCTGTACAACTTCAACGCAAGCGCTCGAACTGTCAAATTGAGTACTGTAATCTCGGTTGTTGCAAGCAGTGGTGTAAAGTAACGAAGTAGTTTTACTGAAGTAGATTACTTAAGTAAATTATTAGATTACCTAAGTATTATTGCTTGGTAAAAAGTACTTGCTTAAGTGATTAAAATTTCGACTACTTCTACTTTTACTTACATAGTTCAATCTGAAAGTAACGCTACTTTAAGTGGCTTTAAAAATGATAAGTAGTTAATATTAAGCAATGTATCACGCAAATAATAAATAATCATGCTTGATAATAAAATAGGCAACATTGGTATTAGATGTAATGATTTATTTTATAAGATTTACAATAATCGGCCGGTTGGCTCAGTTGCTAAGCTCACGCTATCGAAGCGGGAGGTCTGGGGTTTGACTCCCAGGCCGGTAAAATCGGCATAGCGTCGCCAGCGGCTCGCCACCGCTGCGATGTTTCTTCGGAGCTGTGTTGCTTAGGGGCTAAGCCGCGGAGATGAGCCCCGCCACTCGTTGCACGCTTCGGCATACTACCGCGAGTATAATCAAGATTTGATTTGAAGTTTTACAATTTCGTGATATTAAGTGGTTTTTAGTTGTTTGTGTCTGGCGTGGACAATGAAGTTGCATTTTGCAGATTATGACACTCTTCACTTTTTTATTTTCGTCTAATAAATGTGCTAAATATCCTAAATATACTTAAGCATCGGCAAAATATATGTCAAGTTTGGAAGTGAGCAAATTATCTTTCGTCAAAACTCAGCTTTATGGCCTTGGCTTTGCAAACGCTACTTTTTACATAAGTAGCTTCAAATTGCTGGTACTTTTTACTTTTACTTGGTTACTTTTTACATCCCCTACTTTCTACTCTACTTCAAGCAGTTTCCGCCATCAGTAACAATACTTTTACTTCTCTAGATTTCTGGACTACTTTTTACACCACTGGTTGCAAGACTATTTTCGGGGAATTTTTACTGGAAATAGCTGGCTTTTAAAAACGTCGGTTCCTTTATTTTCTACTTTATTCGATGCTGCCTCGATTTAGTTAACATTTCGATGATTACGGTATGTGATGTACATTGTCCAGTCCTTTTATCGATAATGTATAGCTTTGAGCAACGAGTTAAGGTTATTGTAATGCAGCGTTTAACCATTATACTGTAGAGGTTTTGCAAAAGTGTACCAGGATACCAAGCAAAAAAGCTGCTTAAAATTGTGATAGACAGTAAAATCAGATGAACTCTTAACAAACTAGAATAAAAAACGGGTCATATGTTTCTCAGTAACTGGTTAGGTTACATAGTCGAGATACTGCCAAGATAGAGAAAACCGTGATTAAGTGGTGCATACATTGATAGTGCTTTACCAGAACAACGCAGTAGTCGGAAACTGTATGCATATTGTTTGCAGTGCTTTAATTTACTAACGCCAAGTTGCTGTAGGAATGCTTTTTGCTTTACATTATGCAGAAAGCGGTCAGCCATTTCCTCTCGGCAAAAATTTATGCAATTTTTTCTAAGAGGTTGTATTTGCAATTTGAGTGGGGTTGCGCGGTCAGACTATGTGTGTAGTAGTCTGTCCCCAACTAAAAGCTAACCTACAAACATAGAAATTATAAATCACAGTTTATTTTGTCAGAGTTATGGTCAATTACTACCAGGGCGCCAAGCAAAAACCGTACAGAAGTTCATCATTCCGCGACACGTGTTAAACGAGAAATTCGCAAAAATTGCTTTTAGAGAAAGTCCTAAAATTGTATCAAAGTACAAAAAAATTCTTTTTGAAAGACTTTATGTCACTTGCAATACATGAGAGGTTTCATTTACGGAAAAAACAAATTTGATGAAGTCTTTGTCATAAGAGGTACCTGTAGCTCAACAATTTTTTTTTATTGACAATAAAAGTGCAGGAACAGCTACGGCTATTCTGGATTTATGTGTAAGCCGAAATAAGGCCCTAGATAGGGAGAAGGTATTAAAGTTTGTAAGCAGAGGCAAAGCTAGAATTTGAATTTAGGAGGATTTACTTTTAAACAACTAAAAAGCAATGTCCTTCCTGGCCTACCGGACGGGAAGTCATGACGACTTCCCCTGGCCACGTAAAGAGTTTGACTGGAATGGTGACGTAGTCACACGAGTGGATTGCGTACCACAAAGGTTAAATTCTTTAAGAAATATTTATCCGAAGGGATGAGTGATCCTGGCAAGACCATTCGTCCTAAAAGATGAATGTATCTTACCTGAGGGCGGCTGATGAAGGCTAATAGCCAGAAACAGCGCTGTCTCGCTCTAAGGATTTACTCTTTTGGCATGAATAGTGGTTAGATTAAGTTACCAAGACTAGTTAACAGCACCAGTTTACAGTCATGCATGCTGTAGCGGGGAAATCGCCTTCTTTTGGGTTCGCCTTGCTCTCGAGGCAATTGGACTGAAGTTCGCCCCTGCTCTTGCTGACAATGCGCAAGTTCTGTATCCTAAGCTGGTCACAGGATGCACTTGCTCTTACAGTTTATTCCCGAAAGAAGGCTACACACTCTTAGCTATTTAATTTAAACAGCATAGATGGGCAAGTTAATGCAAAACGTTAGCTTCGTTAACGCAGTTATGCACCTCCGTTAATTCGTTAAATTCAGCACCAAATAAAGGAAGTTAATTAAATTCGTAAAATCGTTAATTTTGACTTAAAGCGGCGTTTCTTTTAAAAAAAAGCTTACAATTTTTTAATATCAATATTTGCGTAATGTTTTTCGTTGTTTTTATCTCGCTTTTTGACCTCATTGGTCGTATTTTGCTATAGCTTATCGATGTCAAACTTAGCCAACAATAAGGGAAATAAGCGTTTACAAAAATTTAACGGAAGTTATCAAGCACTAACGGAAGTTAATTTGGTCCGTTATTTTAAAAAGAAATTTAACGAATTAACTAGTTAATGAAAAAGTTAGCTTCGTTATTAACGATTAACGAAATTGTGCCCACCTCTGTTAAAAAAGTAAAAACTTATTTTTGATAGTAATGGATGCAGTTTAGCTAATCACGTCAGTAGAGGCGTAGCGAGAAATTTAAAAAGGAAGGGGGGCATAAACTACAAGCCATCTGTCAGTGAGTATTTCAGTCTTGCACATTTCAGTGAGTTAGCAACATTTCTTTTTTTAGCGAAAGATAAAGTCAAAAGAGGGCCATTAGAGATGGGCAGTATCGAGATACTAGTATCGGCGATAGGCTACTTCTGCATCGGTATCGATTTGGTTTTCACTTTTTACCACAGCATCGCGTATTGGTATCGATTAAGCGTGTTTACATGCATCGCCGATACAAGTATCTGGATACTGTTTTTGAGCACGAGCGGTCTTTGCCAGCTGTTGATCGCGTGTTTATTAACGGTTTCTGAACCCTCCATAGCCTTCTTCATTAGCAGTAGGCTAGAGCGTTTGTTTAGCTTCGCTGGACAATTTATTTCACCACGTGGAAGAAACTTGTCAGACAAACTGTTTGAAAATTTGATTTTTGTGTAAGGAAATGCCTTTTTACGTTAATCCTTAGAGAGTGGAACCGCTTTTCGTCGCGTCATGGCTTTTTTAATTTTTATCTCGTGCTGTGTTCTTTAGATTTTTTATATTCTCCGGTCTTCAGTTCATCAAAAATAAAAAAGAATTGAATGATGAGCTAATTGGTTGCCAGTTGATGCAAGTTTGCAGAAAGTATAGGCCTAGGTTTTTAGAGCGAACTCTAGTGCCAAACAAAACATTGATCTACAATGATGTGTGATTATGTTCTCGGCATGGGGCAGGCATTTTATTTTTTCTAATAACGCGCTATCAATGCGTTCAAACACTTGCATCTGCGCTTTCCATCAAAGGCGGTAGTGGCGACGCAAGCAACGCTACAGCAAAATTTTTTGTGAACTAAATTTACAAATTTTTTTTGAATTCATTAATTTTCTCTGGGATACTTGTATGGATATTATATTGAGATACTTGTATCGGCAATGCAAACATCAATATCGGTATAGACTTAAGACCTATTCAAAGTATCGTGAATCGGTATCGATTTACTCTATTTTCAAGAATGGTGTGACGATATCGATTAACTCAAAAACTGAGTATCGCGCCAATCTCGAGGGGCTATAACACAAACCATCCCCGGCCCGTATATACGCCACTGCGCGTCATAATTTTGATGTTCTAGTTTTAGAATTTACGCATATACTTTTTGGACTCAGCTCTTGGAAAGTGCAGAAGGAACTCTAAAATTGAATCGAGTAATCAATTAAAACGTGCGCTTGAGTTCTCTAAAACATAAATAATGGGTACTAAGTTATAATAATATTCTCTGAACTAAAAGAACAACAGCGCAATTAACATTTGATGATTTCTCAACAACATCTCAAAAGGGATGTCGGGATTAATGATGTTGCCTAGCGCCCCAGTCCACCTCCAAATTGGACTAAAAAGTAGCAGTAATTATACGTTGTAGTTGGTGAATAACCCTAGTGCAAATAAGTAAAGCAACGTAAAATGCACAACCAAAACATTGTCATTGCCAAAACTTCAGTTTTCTTGAGGCAGTTAAAAGGTCTATGTTATAGCTGTTGCTAAAGTTCAAAGTTTATTTACCAAAAGCACGTAACAAACCCTAGTGGGTGGACACAGCGCAAGACCGTATGGTCATCTAAGGCGATGGTACTTCTAGCCAGAATTTCACCATCACAAAGGTAAAAAAATAAGAGATAAAAGAAATTAAAAAGACAGGTTCTACACAAGCAAAGAGTACCAGCTCTTGCTGGGGGCAACTTAAAAGGCCTATTTACTGCAATTTGGGCAAAAGAAGTGAATGAACAGTATATTAAGAGATCTTAACAAGAATGGACTACACACATAGCAATTTTGTCCTAGGATGGTTGTGGCGTGATGAAATTGTCCCTGATGCGATGGAGTTTTCCTTTGACGTTGTCTAGTCACATGGGGCGAGGTATCGCGTGATATCCACACCTTGTGATCAAGCCTTATGTATTGTCATGCTAAAAGTAACGTCACAATCATGTGTTATTGTTACGATTACAATAATTGTGACCCACGCAATAGTTTTTATTGTCGGATCTTACACTATGGTCGGATTCGTATCATTTTGCTTTTCCAACGTAAAAGACAAACTAAACGTTTTAGGGGTTCAGTTACGAAGTAAAGAGAATAGCTCAAATTAACCGGCTTTTAAACTAGCAGATCTGCTGTGGTTCGATCGATTGTCAGTGACTCCTGAGAAATTTTTTTGGTCTGTAACAAATATGTACAAAAAATGCATTGTGAAAAGTTAGTCTTAAACGATGTAACTTATGACGAATTTGGTTCGCATTTTACGGGTAAAATTTGCAAATGTATTGAATTTCATTTTTAATCTTCAGCAAATGTGGTTTGAATTCTATGTTAACATCAACCCTATGTTTGTGGATTTATCTTGTCATAATCGCAAAATTGTAAGTTTTATCGATCAAATCAGACTTAGGGTGTTTATTTAAATCAATAAATTTCAGATTGACCTTTCACGACACCAAAGGTACATCAATATGACCTCTGACGTAATTATGAACTCATTTAATCCATTGCGCCACCTATAAAAAAGCGTGGCGTAAGCCAAACAACACAAAAGGTTGAGTAGAGAGTATTGTTTAAAACAAAAATGAACTTGAACAAAAGACACTTATACAAAGTTGGTAGAGTGGATTGTTTTTTGCGAGATCCTGTAGCAATCTTGGGCTGGAAGGCATTTCCACGATTCTATTTATAAGCTTGCTCCGTGTGTTGCAGGATAATGCTGTGGTTGTATATCATTGGCAAAGTTAATGGAGTGTACCCTACGTAAATCTGTCTTTTAAGCCGAAGCGAAGGCAAAACGTTGCAATGATCTTCTTATACCTGTAAATGTACAAATATTTGTGGAGACTTTTTCGGTCATTTTAAAAAAGAATCGCATTCGTCGAGCAATTAGACCATAAGTTGGTTTTATTGCCTTAGCTTAGATAATTAACCTCTGTTTCAGCTTAATTTGTGCTTGAGTTACTAAAATACGAGTATAGTGACATAACCAGAACCGTATGCTAAAGCCTCCGGAGCCTCCCTGATAGCCCTCTCCCCGCAAAGGCGCGCCACACTCATAAAAGGTTACGCAAAATCGTGTCCCTTAAAAAAAACAGAAAAGGTTTGCTGCTAATCCCCCAAACAGGTCGGCAAACAAATACAAGACCCTCCGAAAAATTAGTCCCAACAGGGCCTTCCAAAGTCTTGCTGCGGCCTTAGACATAACCTGTGAACCAGAACGTCAGAGAACTAGATCAGAAGCTAAATTGGATGAAGTAGTATGTAACCTTAAAATGTAACCTTAAACCAATGTACATGAGCGGGTTTATGCGGGTTACACGGCTCAGTTTCAGTGTAGATTTTTTTAGTTTAACCAGCTATTCTTTGAACGCGCTTTTTAGCGGGTTGATTGGTTGAAACCTACCTGTTGCAAGCGAGTAATTTCTAACCCGCAATGCTTACTCAAACAGAACGACGTAAGCTATGGTCTGTCGTAAGCGGGTTGGATTTTCCGTGTTAACTAGCATAAACTGTGCATGCAAATTGGCTTAATGTGTCGTTCATTTGGAGCATACACCACAAACTTGCTTGGACTTGCAGCTTTGTATTTTCTCAAAATTTTGATACGCCTTGAAGCTGAACCGAAACCCAAATGCTGAATTTTTAGTCAGCAACATTCTGCTTTGAAAAATGGAGCATAACATTTACTGAGTTGTCGTGTGATTTTTAAAATGCAAATATTTCATTAACTAGAAGTGAAAGCTATTCGGCTATTCTTGCAGTGACATACTTCAGATCGATTTGTTCAAGTTTATTGCGAAAAAGTGCCAAAAAAATTACGATAAAATATTCAAGCTAATTCAAGGCACTTGTTAATACGGTAGAATCCGCTTAATGAATCCACGCTTAATAAATCCAGCCGCTTTATGCATCCAAATTGCTTAGAACCGAATTTTTCTATCCCTTTCCCATTGAAAAAACTCCGGTTAATAAATCCATTTTTCATTACAATCGTAGGTAATTAACTAAAAAGCAATGCCCTTCCTGGCCTACCGGACGGGAAGGCTAATAGCCAGAAACAGCGCTGTCTCGCTCTACGGTACGATCGTAGGTAATTGTTAATAAACAAGTGGAAACAAACGGCAAAGTATTTTCAATTATTGAACAAACAATATGCAATTGTCATTTTAAAGTAGTCCGATTTGGAATAACAGCTTTTTCTGTTCTGATAAATGATGGAATTCGTTAAACTGAGTGCATTTTTACCCCCTAGAAATGGTTTTGATAGCGTTGTAGGAAATTCGGTTGATAAATCCGCCGCTTAATAACTGCAAAATCGACTGGCCCATGTTCTATTGTATTAAATTAGTTCTCCTTTTGAAGCTAAAAAACAATTTAAAGCTTTGTCTTATTTTGTTTTCACCATTGCTATCATTAGTGTTGCAATCGTTATCGGAATCACGATTCCTTTTTTTCACAAGGGAATTTACTATGTGGTGATTTCCAGTTTTCTTTCGCGTCCTAGTTTTACGCAGATTTGCAAAATACCCAATATATTGATGTTTAATAGACGTGCATTAAAACCCACTCTGGTGCAAATGAAAAGCCGGAATGGAAATTTTTGTTATCTTGTCCATTTATGAGCTTATTCATTTATTATTTAGGCTCAGTGATGCCGAAAGTAGGCTATACAAAGAGGGGTTGCAAGCCACTTTACCATAGCGACTGGGTGCGGATTAACAAACGAATCGGGTGTGCAAAGGTGAAGGCAGGGGACAGCGTGTGTTTTACAAGCCCAAGTTGTGTCGATCATTTTCTAAATGAGGACTGGCCCATCACAAACGATGAAGACACGAGAGAAGCAACCAATTTACTCCTAAACCTTTGCACTTACCACTTGTGCCGAGCGCCGAATAAGACGGAAATGTGAAGGGTTATGTCCTAATAGGCCGAAGTTATACGTTTGTATGTCTTACTTTTCCAGGGTTGAAAAATCCTTGATTAAATTTGTGATGGGTCAGCAATTAGGCCTAACACATTTGCCCTGTCCACACAGGTCGTATTTAAATGGATCAAATGCCCACGGGGATTCCGCATTGCAATTAAAACTTTGATGCTTAATCACTTTATACAATTATGACATCAAAAGTTATTTCATTCTGATACGGAAAGCCAGAGAGTATTCATTTGACTTAAACTGGACATGTGGATGTCAAACACAAGTTGCATTCAAAACCTTATTCTGCAAAATGTAGTGTGATGCTGTGCCTCTTTTCAAAGCGAATAAAATTGAAGCGAGATTTCGTTATAATGCTAAGAAGCAGAGGCATGCCTGATTGTTGAAAGAGGGACCAGGATAACGCTGTAGGCGGGCGGCAGCAGATAGGGATAAAAGGTTCTTTTTTGGAGGACGCCTCAAGGCATCACTCTTAGAAATTCGCCCTGGCCAGCATAAAAGTTTGGCAAGCCCCTGTGAAAAAAATTTTCTCGTTTTTAGCAGTAAAACAGCAGTAATTCCATATTTGCAAAGCCATAAAGATACAAATGACAGCAATATTATCATGGCTTGGGCACTTGGGGAAGCAATGCTTAAACAAAGCTCATTTCGTAAATGTATGAGCTGGTTCGCCAACCAGTAACAACACTGCGACTGACATCTTACCTGAAACTCTTAAAACGAGTAAGATTTCAGCTTTTACGTCAAAACGCTTACACAAATAATAAACACCTTCGTTAATCTTGTTGTCATAGAGCTACAAACTGGGCTGCCAGCAACATGACAAATTATAATACAATTTAACAGAAATTTTGACTGACTGGGCTACGTCATAAGATTCACAACTTTACAAAATAATTAATGCACTTCCGGTATATATGTTTCGGAATGGTTGCATAGAAAATTTTCACTTTGCTCTCCAGCGATTTGGTTGACTATCGCTAGAGCATTTGCGAGGAGAATGATTGGGCTAGACTGAGATAACGATAAGTAGAAAAATTGTATACAGACATGGCAACAGCAACATGGTGTAGAGGCTAATGTACCGGCTGCTGCTCCCAGAGTATGGGTTCGATGCTGCTCTAGGATGTTATTTTATTGTTAACGAACTTGGTTGCTGATGTGTAATTCGGGATGGGGTGGAGTGGAGATAATAAACAATAAAGATTACTCATCTCGCGCATTTGCTCTAGCCTATCACATCGCCGGAGAGCAAAGTGGAAATTTTCTGTGCAACCATTCCAAAATATGCTTCCGGTAAACCACTTGGTGTTACGCGTTACGCCTAATTTAAACATTAGTATCTTTCTCTGAAGTATTAAAAAGATTTATGATTTGCGGGGCACACAGTTTGAGAAGCACTGGTGCAAATTGCAAAACGAAGAAAAGCATAAACATTTTAGGGAATTTCCCCTTTCAATGTGACTTCAAGCGTGTTGTTACGTAGCGCTCTTTGTTTCGCAATCGATAGTCAGGAAACAAGCTTATATCGACTGAGCTTTAGCCCGTTTGTTTATCGCTTTCACGCTGTGTACTACCGCGTCCGTGTCTTCTTCAACAACATTTGATTGGAGTGTCATTAATAGTATTGACTTAACTCTAGAATATACTGGACACAGATGTGTTTAGGGCGAGCCATTGTGCCCATGGCCTCCGCTTTTGACTTGGTCTTTCAGTAAAAAAGAACAAATGTTGCTATGTGACTGAAATACGCCAGTCTCTTTTGATGGCGCTTGTAGTTTAAGCTCTCCCCATAAAAATTCTCGCTATGCCACTGACTTGATAGAATTTATGGAAATTAGGACTGGTTATGAATTCGTGATAACGAAATATTGTCAAGGAATTCTAAGCTATTTTTTATTTAATTAAGGTTCAGCGATTGTATCCGTTCTTAATCGGATACTTGTAGTTCTTATACCACCAACAACCAAACCCGTCTTTACATATCATTTAAGGCTGCCTTCCTACTTTTAGCCCCTTTCGTTGTCTTTTTGTTTTTGGTGGAGTTATAATCGGTATAATTGTATCGCAATTTGAGGATTTACTGAAACCTTATCTTAAATAAGACTAGTAGAGGGCTGCCAATACTGGGCACACCACCTGTACCCTGTTCGCAAGCGGATTTTTGTGGCTCAAAACCATAGAATTTTTGTATCATTGTCAAGTTTTAGATATTTCAAGTGAAAAAATGATTGCAGTACTTCAAATACAAACATGTATACTTCAAATATCTAATTACTACGCAGAAAGTTTTCAGTCTTAGCCCACGACAAACCAATATGTGGTCACTGGCCAGGGCATAGAAGTGCTTATGATGAATGCTTGTGCGAAATCCTGTTCTAGCAAATTCTACTACGCGTGAGTCGACAAATTAAATATTAAACACGTGACGTACGAATCATAGCATGACTTGGCAATTTGGTACAACAAAACGAAAAAAGTGTTGTTAGGTCCATGCATGTACTTGCGAATACCATAAAAATGTTGATGATATTGATATGCTTTTATCATCAGAACAGGTGATGATTTCATTGTGATAGTATTGTTATTGACCAAGTTGTCCCTTTTGTTACCTAGATGAATCACGAAAAGCGTAGAAAACAAGATTTGTTAAGCTCAGTAATTCATCCGCGACAGCACGTGCTAAGAAATCACAAGATTTTTAATACTATTTAAGTCAATGCGTACTCATTTTCGTCAGTACTCAGTAGAGGTTTGATTAGATGATGGATTTACGATTAGCTATTAGCTATGACATGAAAGAAATTAAAAGGGCATTGACGTAGAAAGCTCCAGGTTTGTTTTTCGAGTGATAGTGCAATAAAGGCAACGTGGTACAGTACAGCGTGTGGCTTAAGCACACATTGTATACGTTATTCTCAAATTGAGTAAATTGATGAAAAAATAGATCTAAGATTTTGGCAATCGAGTTTTCAATTTGAAGAATTAGTTCATTTTGATTGCTGACCAATACTAATTCATGCTAGACATATTGATTTCATAACTATGGCTAATGTTATTAAGAAAACAAAACTGTATACCGGTGCGTTTACTCACACTTCACGTGAACACGTGGTTGACTTAAAAGGGAACTGAAGCACAAAATTATTTTTCATTAAGGGTATTAAAAAATACTACGAATTTAATAATTTTACGAAAAGGTTTTACATGCTTTTGGTTATCGAAAAATCGGCGTTTAAAATTTAACATGATGACATAAAAATGTAATTTTTACGCATTGACGAATGCAAAAGTTGTAACTGCAATATTCGACCTTTGGTCAGACAAAAAGATTTCGATTGACGAACATTGCGGCTCTAACTTTTGCACGCGTCAATGCGTAAAATAAACACTTATACTCGTACCAGTGTTGTAGTCGAGACCACATGCTTCGAGACCGAGACCAAGACCGAGACCGGATAATTTTTTCGAGACCAAGACCGAGACCAAGACCGGGTGTTTTTCGAGACCAATGGTTCGAGACCGAGACCAGCAAGAATCGAGACCGAGACCAAGACCGAGACCGGCTATTATCCGGCTTACTAAAACAGATCTAAAACACCAACAATAAACTGTATAGCAAATTTTTATTTTTCTAAAAATTGCGAATTACACTTCAAATAAACAAGCATCTCCAACATGTCCGACGAGAGCCTTGCTCGGTGTGGCCGCATCATTAACCCACCCGCACTAAAAATTCGCTCAACGGGAGCTGATGAAGCGGGTACACAAAATGCATGGTTAGCAAGTTTTAACAACGCAGGAAATTCATTGCTCTTTTTTTGCCAAAAGTCAAAGATGTTTGAAGGCCCTGCAGTCATGGTTGCCACTTCGCTCAAATACTTCGTGAGTTGTGATCTTGGGTTCGCAGTTTGATTTACGGTCTTTGCAGTTCAATTTCTATTCTGTAACCCGAGGTCTATTCTACCTAGCTACCGCGTAAGCCATTGACTATATGCAGCTAACAAATGTTCACGTTTGCACTATAAATTGTCTAGAAGTAGAATGCCTACCTTCCGTCAGAAAAGAAAGCATCGGAAGGTTGTCATTACATTATTTTGTAACCTAAAATAAATCGTTCCTGCTATTAATTAGTTTCGCTGTATACGAAATCAAATTAATGTGGCGTGAGCGTGGGATATAAAAATTCTGTTTTGAACTTTTGAGTTATGTCGAGTGAGCGTGCTGGGATTTAGAGCATTCTGTATTGAGCTATGAGTTGCGAGCGTGAGATTTCAAAATTTTGTTTTGAATTTTTGAGTTGTGACGTGGTAGCGTGCTGGGATTTAGAGCATTCTGTATTGAGCTATGAGTTGTGCGCGTGGGATTTCGAGAATTTAGCTTAAGTCGCGACACGAAACAACTTTCGCACCTCACAATCACGAGTTAAACCAGAGTCTATTGCGTCCGAGAGGGGCAACAATAGTAGTACATGTTTTAAAAAACAGCCAAAAGGTTTGCATGGTGTATCAAAAAACAAGCCGGTCTCGAGACCAGTTTTGACCGTACGAGACCAAGACCACAACACCTCGAGACCAAGACCACGAAAATATGTTCGAGACCAAGACCAAGACCGCCAAAAATCGGTCTCGAGACCGAGACCGGTCTCGAGACCTTCATCACTGACTCGTACGTTCTCGTCTTATAACTTGGAATGCCGATTTTTCGTTGAACTAAAAGCATTTAAAAACTTTTAATGCCATTTTTGAATCCGTCGTATTTTTTAATACCCTTCGTGAAAAAATGATTTTGTACTTCAGTTCCACTTTGAGAACTCTTCTCTACTTCTAAACAGACAAAAATTTACTGATAGGCTGTATTGTTCGTTTGCGAAAAACAGGGGTAAGGTCACGGACATCGCGTACTTAAAAAATGCTCTAAAAAAGCCATCCGTTAAGATACGTAACAAGCACATGAAAACGGACAGATACCGGAACCTGTTAAAATATACTTTTGTCATCATACGTTCAGATCCATTTAAGGATGTCCTTACTACCTTGAAAGCGAAGGTGTTGTTAAATAGATGGTTTTGGGGTAGACAAGTACGACAAAGCTGGTGCTCTGTGGCTCTGTGCTTTAGTTTAATGAAAGCGCTTGTGTTTTAAACAAGTCGCAGCACTAGCAGAACGCGAGGGGTGCAGCCATAACCCTAGCCTACCTGTTTTTGGTGTGTTAGCGTCCTGCAGTAGTCCAGGCACTAAAGTTGTTTTGCAAAGTTTTACTGATAAACGTAATTGCGCGATAACTAAGTGACTTGCTTTGCAGTAAACAGGAGGCAAAGGGTAGGTTGGTCTATGAACGGGTTAGCTTGTTGACAGCTACTACAGTAAGATGTTGCAATCCGATTGAGAATTTTTATAAAAAGTGCAAACAACTGTTAAGTTTGATCTCTTAGTACTTTGAATTAGAGCGGTAAACATCTTATCAAAGATATTTTTTGCCATTCCGAGAGGTTATGCAGTCAAGCATCCTCAGTTGCTCATGTGCAAAGCTTACGATCCCTAAGTGTTCATTCTGCTTGCAATGACAAAAATGTATAGGTATTTAGGAGGGTGGAAGAGGGGGGAATTGTGCCATAGCTCCCCCCCCCCCCTTTTGACTTTGCCTTTTAATAAAAAACGATCAAATGTCGCCAAGTGACTGAAATGTACCAGATTCTTTTAATGGCTTTGGCAGTTTATGCCATCAACCTTTTAGAATTTCGCGATACGCCACTGCTATTAGGTAAGGTAGCGTAACTATAATTAAATTGGAGCTTTTGATGAAAGAGAATACAGAATTTTGTTGGTTCGTAATCGTGACTGGCAAGAAACATTAACTGCAACGGAAGGTCTTGCGTCTCGAGCAAAATTAATTCGAAAGCAATTAGTTTTTGGCTTCTAATTATTTTCTACACAAACCAGGGTGAGAAGAGCCAAACAAAATAGCTAACAGTACCATTTTTTAATCCTGTGATATGACCCGACCGAGTATTGAACCTCGTGCATCCATTGCCAGACGATCGAGTGCCCTAGGGTTAAAGCCGTATCTCTCTTTACAGAAAAATAATTCAACGAAAATGTAATAGATTTAGTGGCTGACAGCAAAAAATCATAAAAACGTTACACTAATTCAGTTTAAGGGTGTTGCAGCTTGGAAACAGTTGATAGCTACTAATTAGCATTGCCGAAGGCTTCCATTAACTTACTGCATCTGTGACTCCTCTAATCGCTTTTAATTTGCATGGCCGCTATCTTGCCTCTACACGAAGGTCTTGTCAATTTAAAAAAGCGATGCAAGCATAGACTTCTTAGGAGTTTATCATGCAAGACATTGAAAATGTGTTAGATTTTAAAAAAATATGAGTAATAAGTTCCACGCTAGTGTCGCGTACTTTCATTGGATAGTTTTTGGTTTTAAAATGCTATCTTACCTTGCCAAGTAATCGCATAGAAAATATAGCGTTTAGTGTTGGACAATGAAGTGCACCAACTACATGGAATATGGTGCCTCGACGTAATGTTCGTAATCGATCTTTTTATTTTGACAGAGCCTTTAGACAAAGTGTTAGTGATTTTATTTACCTGTAGTGTGATATGGACTTTATGCTATTACCAAAAATCATAGAGCATGTTCTTGTAACTTGGCGAAAACAAGAATCCGTCCAACTCCAATGTAAGACATCTTCAACACCCAATTTGGCCATTGAAGCCATCAAATACGTACGTTTAGCTTGAAGATTAGAATGGTGTAGTCTAATAAGTAGGGTGAAATTTTGGTCTGAGCTTGGGCGGACGGCGGAGTGGTGCTTTGGAAAAATCGGCGTTTGAAACGCCTAATCCACGTCTGCAATAACAAGTTATGTGACGAAAGCCAAGCTTCCATCAGTACTGTAACATCCAGCAAGTTATTGCATTAGCTTATTCGTACTTGCAAACACTTCGTCCTTTTCATTAATTTATTACCAAAAGCTGTCATTTGGTCACGTTTTTCTTCCGGAAAGGATGGAGAGGGAACAAAGAGGGTTCAATCAAACTGCCCTAAACTGTTTGCTATATGCGCGTTAATGTTAGTGTTTAGTATTTTGATACTTTTGAACTCAAGATAATACTTTTCTGAATCCGCACCTGACAAATTATACAAGTAGAGTTAATAAAGGTCTTGGATCGTTGGTCGTAAACTTGAAAGTTTCGAGTTCGATTTACCAATCTGGGCTTTGCATTAGCAAGTGATTGTATTTGCAAAAAAAAAACGCTTGTTGTGATTGTGTTAATCTCTTTGCAGCCTGTCATAATTTGATTGTATGTGTAAAATTATTACTCACTGGAAATGTATTTCAATTTTTCGTTAACTGGAAGCGTTCTTTTAGCCAAAAGAATTTTGTCCAGTTCAAATTTAATTTGAAGAGTCGTGTGTACTTGGTGAAGTTACTATTTTTGTACAAACATTACTGCGAATTTTTCAGAGTTCGATGTGGGCAGTTACTTCTCTGCTGATTTCTTTTAATACCAGCGGGTTTAATCGATCGAGTTTGCCTATCGATCCCGTTAAAAAAGCTCTGGAACACATGAAAAACACTTTCTTCGACGTGTTGGAGAAGAGTGGCGTGTACAATTGGACTCGGTGTACAATGCCAGTCATTCCTTTACGTGTGCCAGGTAACAAAATTGTATTCTTGCATTAAAATATTGACTAAAAATTCAGCAGTATTTGAGGGAGGGGCGAAGTAGGCTACCGGTAGATATTCTAGTCAGTAACCATCTGGTATGTATGTTGCAACTTGCATGCTGCAACCGGCTCCAGCCGTGAATTGTATTGATCACGAAAGTGTTTAACTAGCGCAAGTGGAGGGGGAACCGCTAGGCCATGTCAACCTGCATCATAAAAAATTGTTTCCGTTGATAAACCGATACTGCTGAATAATTAAGCATAGAATTTTCATTTTATTTAATTGGCTACATTCTGAGGCTGTTGTACTGATCATAAGTCTTTCTACTGTAATTAGACGCTGCATTAAAGCGCAATTACAAGACGAATCGAGGGTATGATCTATCGAGTTAAAACGCAATTTTGAATAAACAGTCTATTTGATTAATAACAATCACTTTCTTCCGTAGACCAAGTTTTTTCTATTCGGTTGTAAAAACTTGTAATGGACCTGGCAAAGTTGATATAAATAATGGGCTGCGGCAGGGAATACTAGACAGTCTTCAGCTCCATATTAAGTTATGAAAACTTGTGTGGTGTATGTTTAAGTGTGTAAGTATCGGTTTATATTTAGATGATCAAAATTCTTTATGCCATTCTGTGTCTATTCATGTGTTCGGGATTCCAGATAACTCTTTGTTCATTCGACAACGTCTTGCGGCAATTTGCCAACAACATATACAGCAAGGATCCCCTCTCTACAAAAGATGGATTTTGCATAATCGACAATCTGAAAATTCATCGAAGCGCTACAATGCCCAAGTATGTTGTGGCACTTATTTGAACGTTGACGCCCTGATAACGACATTGTCACTGCGGGAAGGTCTGGAATTTCCGGGCCGGTCAAAAACTCTCCACCGTTGTAACGTGTCTTCGGAGTACGAAGCTATGTTGCTCAGGTGCTATTCCGCGAGATGGACACCGTTAGTCGTTTCACGCTGCGGCGTACAGTAATACCGCAGTACAATGAAGGCTTGGTCTTTTTAATTCTTTTTAACCAAAATTGATGATTACGTTCCTTGATGCAGCAGAAGCTGTAAAAATGCCGCACTTCGGATCGGAATTTTCCTTAAAACGTGACTTATGTTTTTCTGCTTATAGAATCTCAAACAGGAATGGGCAGATTTGTGTAATGCTCCTCTATCTGACTGTAGAAATCATGAAAACTCTCTGAAAAATTCTGAGTTAACAAATTTGTTTTACGTTTTTGTTTTGAGTCAGTTAACCCGTCGAACAATCGTTCTAGTTGGAAATAACAATAACGGTAAGCAAAAAGTCACTTTAAAACTTTAGTGGCAACTAAATGTTTGTGACTTACTGTCTTTGAATTGACTGGATTAGCATGATATGATATTAGTGGTCGGTCATTCGTGTTTCAGCAGAGAACATTGCCCAAAAACTCTATTGCACATAAAAAGCTTAAAGAAACGTGGAAGGATTTGCCCAATTGGGGTAGGCTAGTCGGAATTGCCTACTAACATAATGGGCCAGCAAAACATAGACTCTCAAAAGGCGCGTCATCGCCGAACATTTGCTTTGCTCTTAGTATTTTGGCTATGTAAATAATACGGTGACTAAGACAATAGAATTGAGCCCCTTTTTACAAAAATGTTATTGCGTCAAATATGTCGCCGTTTCCTCATGGCTAAATACCAATGAAGTCATCATAGCGATAAGTGGATCTAAATATGTGTTCCATACTTTTGTGTTGAGTAATTTAAACACCCCCACCTACTCGATATATTGTTTTGATGTGGATCAAATCTGTTTTTTGTGTGAACGAACTAAGTGCCTTCTGTGAATTTGCACTTAACCTTATTTAAGTCACTGAAAAAATAAAAGTATTTCGGTGAGATCATTCATGGCAACATACAACCTACGCGTAAATTTGAGAGATACTTCTCCAGTGATGTAATACGTGATCTAGATATGCTTAAAAAGTCAATTTTCGTAAATTCCAAATTGTGGCGTCTGAAGTATACCGGTAGTTGATCAGAAAAGTCACCCAGTTAAATCCAATGCAACTTGCTTTGTTTTTCATGTGCTACAAAATGGTTAAAATTAAATAAGGACATAGTCTTTTGATTTTAATGTTTAAATATACAATTCGCAACCAAAAAAATTGTTTCACAAAAAGACTACTTTGTTAATTCAATCTTCTAAACTTTTTTGGGCCACCCATTTTCTTATTACGTCATCACTATGCCACGTCTAAAAATGTTTAGCATGCAGTTGTCACAGGGGCGCACCCAGCAAATTTCAAACGGGGGGGGATTTTATAATAATCCTCAAACCCGCACTCGGTAGTGGATCCAGAAAATTTTGGCGGGGGGATGAAGTTTTGAATTAGGTGTAGTGTTAACTAAATACAAAGACGTTAAACCCGAAAAAGGCGTGAAAACCTCTTTAAAAAAGTTTTCATATCTGCAACGCATTCAAGAAATTTTTTCAGGGAGGGTCTCCCCCAATTTGCCATATTTTCCAGTGTGTTTTTTTCGGGCAGAGTTATTTTGAAGAATATTGACAATACAAAAGGCTCTAGGGGGGTCCGGGGGCATGCTCCCCCGGAGAATTTTTGAAAATTTACATATTGCAGTGGCCATTTTGGCACTTTTTTAACAATTTTTAGGCAAATTTTGTTGAAAATTTTTGCCCTTAATTCTGAGTGTTTTACCAAATATGATGCATTTTGTTAGTACATTTTCGAATATACGTGCTTAGGGCGTAAGGTTTATTGTTATCGAAAAGGTTCGAAATTATGGAAAAACTGTATTCATCAACAACATGTTTGAAAATGGCTGGTGGGGAGGATGCATTCCCCACATCTCTCCTGGATCTGCCTCTGCCCGCACGAAAAACAATGTCTCTTAACACTACGCCAACCAGCCGATTTGGCTTCAGTATGATGCGGGGCAAATTCTGTCACAGCTGTTTTGAAATAACTCCACGTACTGCACTTGTAATAACACCACGTACTGCACTTGGACACTTCACTTTAAAAACAAGTGTTCGGTTTCAAAAGGGGTGCGCCACTGAGTTGTTAACATGGAAATTGGACAAGTTTGCATGTGACGACATGTTGCTGTATTAGAGCGCAAGCCATGTGTCTTCAATCTTAGGGTATTTATTATCTTTATGTGAATTACGCTAATATAACTGTGTAATGTTGCGTCAGAGGAAACATCTTATGATCTGCGTCTTGTTACTGTGTTAAACCACGATGAAATACATTGCCAAAATAAGATGATTCAAAATATGCTTCAGCTTAAATCTTACGGCTAATTTGTGCATTACGTAGTTATTACTGTGCATCAAACCATGGAAGTAAAATGAGAAATGGTCTGTTGAAGTAAAAGCCTATCTTCATTAGCCTATTGTGCGTTAAGTATAATAACGTACTGTAATTACCGCATAATTTTGCGAAATTGCAAAAAATTGATCCAAAGTTTATGATAATTTTGATACTAACGACCTTGTTTTTTGGTTCCATTTTTGTTTACATAATAAGTAAATACTGTGACGTAATGCTGGCAAAATATCATAGGGTACACTGTACGTACACAGCAGTAATTTGAACCTTAATAAACAACATTCAAAAATATGAAGGAAAGTCATGTATATAATTGCCAAAAAAGAAACTTTATCTTGCGAAATTTGTACAATCTACACGTACAAAGAACGGTATCCTATTACCATTACAGCCTTGCCACGTGTGGTGAATTACAACACTAATCTCTTACTTAATCTTTACTACAAAGTCCTACAAATTGTGCAATAAATCACATGAGATTTCCAAGTGCTGAGAAACCAAGAAATAATCGAGATTGATTAAGCACTTATACTTCTGGCTACCTCTAGGGTTTTCCCCTTATTTTTTCCCCACTGTTTCAAGAGCGAATTGCTAAATCAGAATTGACTTGTTACAAAAGATTTTGTAATAACAGCGAAGATCGTAGTTTTTGAGAAAACTTTTTTAAGGAAGTTATTTTTTAAAACCCATCCCATGTTATTGCAGATTTTGAATCTTCAGTTTTTTTTCCTGTGATGGTTCCTGAAGAGGAGTGTTTGAAATGTCCCATATATATTGCTTACCATCAAAATGCATTTTCGCCTTTAGTGTTTGTGAATAACCCAAGTACAGGTGAGTTGATTGATTATATAGTTAATTGATATACTATGCAGTGTTGAAACATACTACTCATGCATATACAAAACGGGGCTTTGACTCTTCGCAGCGGATATTTTTTTATTCAAGTGGAATTCAGGTTAAGACTCTTTACCCCCCCAAAAAAATCTTCATCACCTTGTATTTCTGAAGTTGCCTGACCTACTAAATCATTTCAAGCCATGAGTATTTTAAAGGGTAACCTGACCATTGTTTGATTTCATCTTCCAAACTAAACCCGAAACCTTAATATTTGGACTAACGCTCTAGTGTCAGGTTATGAAACTTAACAGCTTAGGCCCTTAGCTAAATTCAGAAGCATTGCTCGTTCAACAACTTGCAGCTTCATTTGATGTTTTTTTTAGACGAAGAAGTTCGTGATAGTTGTATTCCATTGACTGATCGTAATTTTAAGCTTTTTAAATTTTTCTTCCTTGACCATGATGAAGACCCGTCTGTACTAATTAGTAAATATACGCGAAATACAAAGATTGGATACACTACGGAGACGGATTTTGTTGAGGTAAGTCATAAGAATTAACTAACCCGAAGCTTTTTGTCAGCTAATCAAAAGAATTGTCCCAATGTCAGACAGAAAATTTCAGGAATATAAAATGTCTTTCCATCTTGTCTATTCAGTATGTAGCTACCAGTTGGCTAAATTGATCTACGTTACATCAGTAGTAGAATGTTCGTTTTTACTGCTCGATTTCACAAGCATGGCTTCAATCCAGAAAATCGCTCTGGCAAAATCATCGGTGTGCTTTTGAGGTTATTTGAGAAGATTGAACAAGGCGACCGCCTTCTTTGAAAGACTTTGTAGTATCGGTATTGGAATCTCAATGATGTTACATACTGGGCTGTATTAATCCTTCAGTCTTGATACCCTATTCTTTCATGTCAGTATAACTTTTAAATACCGTATAATCAAACAAACATACTTACTACTTCCATACTTTTCAGCGTGCAAAGCCGATTTAATTACTGATGTATAAGTTTTTAAAAAATATTGTAAGGCAACTTCTAAAGTCGCACGTTGGTGATAAAGTAACTAATTTGTTTTTGTGAAGAAACGAAACTGTTCTCACCTCTACATTTCGTCTTGCAGGTGCCTGCGGTAAGGTTACCTATAAAGAAATGCGAAGACAATAATAAAAGCGGAGTTAACTCAGTTTTAAGTTTATGTGTTGATGCTTTTGAAAGCTCTGGGAATCCACAGGATTTGTCAGATATGTGGCAGTATGTGTCAAATTTGAAACCTTCCAATTTTCCAATTAACGAGCAGGTTCGTCATAGTTTTATGTTTGCTGCATCTTTTTATTTTTCCTTTTTTATTATTTTTTTCACAAAAAAAAAGAAACTTAATGATGGTTTATTATACTGTATATACTTGTCAATACCAATATAAATATATTTGTCAACACCGATTAATTGCCTGAACTCGAATATCTAAATTTTCAATTATTTAAGTTGTGTATTTGTTTCGACTGTTCGAGGAGGAATAAACTCGGCGACCGCATCGTCCTTTTTTTCATGGTCTTTCGCTCCTCCTGGTCGTGCTTTTTCTTTTTTTATCGTCTCGCGAAGTGATTTTTCTTCTTCTTTTGGCCAACAATAAAAGTATCCAACTACCTACCATCTCTCATTAAAGTCGATTGTTGACAAGATTTCAGTTTGTATCAATCAGAGTCTGTTTTATTCAATATAGAATCAGCATACCATAGAGCGGAACAGGGCTGTTTCGGGCTATTAGCCCTCATCAGCCGCACTCAGATAAGATCAAGGGTGGAAACTCAAACCGAATTCTGAAAACCCGGTTTTGCAGGAAATTTTGGAAACTCAAACCGAAACTGACTCCTACTTAGCCAAAATTTTGAAAACCTAAACTTGAACCAAAACCGTTTTTTCTTGAAACGTCAAAACCGAAACTAAAACCTGATCAAAATTTTCTAAGGTTTTAGGTTTTAAAAATTGTCATCACCATCCTTACCAGCACAGTTCCTTTAACGCTGAGCGTCGAATAGAAAAGCTGTGAATACTAATTTTTGAGTCTTTGGTTTCACTGGACTCGGAATCATACCAAAGTCGACAACTTCGGAAGCAATTGCTTTCCTCACTCAACCATCTGAGCTGCTACTTATAATCGTAAGAAAACCAAAACGCCAAGACAAAGAGGATTTAAATAATCCGTATTCATAGTGAAATAACTTCCTTGGATGAAACTTAAACCGAAACCCAAACACCGAAGCCGCGCGTAAGCAAAACTGCAAGCGATTTTTCAACAGCCGTGAAACCAAACCAAAACTGAAACCTGACATCTGGGTTTCAACACACCGAAACTGAAACTGACACCCTAATGCCAAGTAGCCAGATTTCCACGCTCGGATAAGATACACTTATTTTCCACGACGAATGGTCTTGTTTACAGCACTCATCTTTTCGCATAAATATATCTTTAAAGAATTTAACCTTTGTGGTACTAGCCACTCGCATGACTACGTCACCACTCTAGTCAAATCCTTTACGTGGCCAGGGTGAAGACCTGGAAGATAATGTATTTTACCTGAGTGCGGCTGATAAGGACTAATAGCCCGAAACAGCGCTGTCCCGCTCTACAGCACGTTTCACTTGAGTGCTTTGCACTGTTGGTGATGAAGAGTTGATGTAGCCTCCGACCCGACAAAAGGAAGTCGTCATGACTTGATCCGTCTAGTAGGCTAGGAAGGACATTGCTTTTTAGTTATTGATAGAATCAATAGCCAAACAACATTATTTGTTTGCATCTGGAGAGTGGATGCTAATAATTTGGTTATTTTTCATTGAACCGATCTATAACAATTTCAATATGCGCTTTAAGACTTCATTCTTAGCTGATTTTATTGTAGGTTTGGGGCATTAGACTTCGTAGGTATAATTTTGTGAAACACTGGGCATCAAAAAATTACCCCGACAGGCCTCCTAGAAAAATTTTCAACATTACTGGGCTGCTTTCTGCAATACCTTTAACTTTTGTTTATCGCGTAACTTTGCTTTTTAATAGAGATCTCACAATCTTTGCCAACCAGAAAATGACGATGATATAGAACGTGATGATTACGTATCAGAGGCGTCACATGTAATGCAACTTGATTGTATCGCACCATCCTGTAATTTTAGTAATAACATTTTCCATGATTCATCAAATGGACTGACAATTGGATATCCTGAACAATCGAGAAAAAATCCAATGACGGTTGAACCAGACCTTACATCATTTCCTCTTGATTCGACGCAAGTTTCCTCTGAAGAACAAATGCAATGGTTGCATGAAAGCGCTGTTAACGTTAAGGAACCACAGTTTAGGCCTGTTTCGTCATCCTTGAGAAATAGCTTTGAAGAAACTATGCTTTGCGGGTAAGTGTGACAATAGCGGGTTTACACGTTCCACCTAAGCCGATCGAAGCTTAGCTTTGTTCGTGCTTTTACAACGACTAGTAATTTGTCTAACAACAAAAGTTGAGCGAAGCTCTTCGGCGATATAAGAGAAGAAGCATAGCTCAGTTCCGCCTTAGCAGTTCCCGCAAACTCACTGTAATGGACATTGATTGATTCTCTGTGACGAGAACATCAAAAAGCATTTTATTTTGTAGATTTTGAGGGGAAAACCTACTTCAAATTCATTCACCTAAAGATCAAAGTGTTTTTTTTTTCTGTGCAGTAGTTTCATTATCCGTTTTGTTTGTTCAGCTTAAACGCTATAATTTTTCTCCTTTGCACGCGAATTTTTTAAAAAACTTCCAGCGATAACGAGCAGGGGAATTATTTGGGGAAATCTCCGACAATTTTTTGCCAAGTTTTCGAAAAGGGTACGTTTTGTAAATCACGGACTACCAGCAAGTGTTTAGTTAGTTGTGAGTTTGATATTGATTTGTTTTGTTCATCTTACGGTGAGCTTAACGCGTTGTAAGGTTAAATCAATTTACAAAATTTATTAGCTTTCAGAACATGGATATGTATTAAGTAAACGTTATAGCCATTGCCTGGATTATTTTATTCTTACTTAGCAGATAATTACGGTGATAACTACCTTGCGCCGACGTTGATCCAAATTTTTGAGAAGTCTGGTGGGGCTGGGTTGGGTATAAGAACTGACTACAGTAAATGTTTATTTGCAGTTGTCAGAATACCAATAATTCGTCAATATACATAACGAAAAATGATCTCTAACCTCCTCTTTGAATTGGCCCACCAAGTATAATTTTTTCTTTGTTGTTTAGAGTGCAAGATATAAACTTATATGAAAATCAACCTCAACAAAGCTCATCATCTAGAAATTTTGGTAAGTTCAGAGAGATTTGATGATTGAATTTACAGTGAAAGTAATACAAGCATTTCCCTTTTTAATAGTTAATTTAAACATAAAAAAATTTAAAAGTGCATTCAAAACCAATTTTATGAGATCCCCTTTTGAATAAGAAAAAAAAAAAAAACAGTTGCTACCACGAGCTTTGAGCTCTCTGCAAAATATTTACCGCTTATAACAGAATATTCTGGGTTATTGAGGCACACTATAAAGTTACTGTTTCGTTGGTATATCGAGAGTCCGAGATTTTATTGCTTGCTTAAAGTACTAGCTGTTTCTGCTGGTTATATTTGAACGAATAATTTATGACTACTGCACGATGATTATCTCTGCTTGGTGGAATCTGGCAAGCAGCAAATTCAAAAAGTCAGAAGAAAATTCAAGCGGAAAACTTGGAAACAAAGGCAACTCCTAAGCGAGTCTGGATTCGTCCTACGCATAGCGCCTCCGTCGCTTTCTCGTGATAGGAGGATAAAGATGAAGAAATCAAAAAAAAAATCAAAAATCATAAACGTTTGTTCACCTTTTTGAAAAAACATAATGTGATACTAGACTCTCAATATGGCTTTCAAAGTAATAGATCTACTGATCATGCTCTTATTGACGTAATAACCCACTCATTCGATAACATCAATGATAAATTGTATACAGGACTGATATTCCTTGACCTCACAAAAGCCTTCGATACAGTAAATCACGAAATTCTTCTGCTTAAATTAGATCATTATGGTATTCGGGGCCAGGCAAATGATCTCCTGCGCGTATTTTTAAAAAGAAAACAATTCGTTTCTATTGATAGCCACGAGTCTTCTTACTATGCAATGACTTTGGGGTTGCTCAAGGTTCAACCCTTGGACCCTTACTATTCTTATTATACATCAACGATTTACCATCATCCGTTGACTGTATTCCCCGACTTTTCGCAGACGATACTTGCTTATTGCTTTCAGCCTCAAACCCATCTAAACTACGTTCCCACATGCAGAAAGATCTAGACAATATTACTGAGTGGTTTAAGGCCAACAAACTAACAGTTAATCCTTCCAAATGTAATGTCCTAATTATCGCTCCAAATTTAAATAAACCCTATCCTGATATGGATCTTTCCATCAACAATTCGCCCCTTCCTATCTGTCAAAGTGCCAAGTACCTAGGCGTTACCATAGACAAGCAACTAAATTTTGACAACCACATATCAACGATCGAACATAAAATATCTAGAGCTGTTGGAATTATTTCCAAGCTATGTCATTATTTACCAACAAGCGCAATTTTACAAATTTACTATTCTCTTATACATACACATCTGTTATATGGACTAATACAGGGTGACCCAAAAAAACGGGCCCCGTGTATTTAGAATAATTAGAATTAGGGCCCGTTTTTTTTGGGTCACCCTGTAGCATGGGGTTGTACCTATAAATCTAAACTTAAAAAACTGTTATCCCTTCAAAACAAAGCGGTAAAGTTAATTGGCGGTGGTTCCTCAAGAGATTCAGTTACTCCCCTTTATTACCAACATGGCATTCTTAAACTTCCAGATCTATTTAAATTTGAAATCGGAAAATTTGTTCATGCTCATTTTAAGAACAATCTACCTCCCTCAATCTCTAATTTTTTTTGATTGACCAGTGTAATGTCCCAAAAAAATACTAGATCTACCCAGCCTCAAAGAAACTGTTTATATATACCTCGCTATACAACTAATCGGTTGCAAAAATGTATAAGATATCAAGGAGTTAATATCTGGAATGATATTCCAACGAATATCAAGAACTCTTCGTTTAATTTATTTAAAATTCGGTTCAAAAAACATTTGCTTCAAACGTACAATAAGTGAACTTTAGACCTACTAGTGTGAAATGTGGAAATAGTTTCATGCAAATCACTACCTCGTAGTCCTGAATTTAAATTATGTTCATCTGTTAACCATTACATGTAAATGTGATCACATGTCCATTCATGAAATCGACAATAGGGTGGCAGCTGACTAGATGACCGAAAGGTCTATTCGCCGTCTCCCTGCGGTCATGTTTGTTTGTCTATTTCTTTAGGTGCATTATTTTGTGCCACTTTACCGCTAATAAATGTTGATGATGATGATGATTATACCGTTATACCAAACATATAAGGAGACTCGGAAAGTGGTAGTTACTGTTCGAGGACACCGCTTTTTAGCTGCCTTAGGCCGGACCCTCCTTGTTTTTTTCGTCGTAAAAAGATTGATATAATCTGCAAATATTCTCAAATTTTTGTTTTGTCACCGAATTGAAAGCCGGTTGGGGCAGTGACAATGACATCGCTATCGAAAAGGAAAATCTAGGAAACATTTCTCAGGCCGGTCAAATCGGACACAGTGTCGCCGACGGTTCACCACCGCTACAAAGTTTCTGAATTCGAAGCTGTCTTGCCCAGACCCTAAGCTGCGGAGATGGGCCCCGCCACTACTTACAACACTGTAATTATATACTAGTTACGTGTTGCCCAGGTTTTAAGCTACGGCGTAATACCGCGAGTAAGTAAAGGTTTGATTACTGTCCTTATAGACCTGATCCAAAGTTTAAGATGGTGTATGCAACTTCATTTTTATTTTTTTTAGATAATCATGAACGAATTGATTCTACTCAGCAACAAGGTGCGCTGATAAAATATTCGTCCCCCAGTCATGTGGTTATAAATAATCCCGGAAAAATATCATACGCGAATTTTCTACTAGAAGTAAAAGACGAAATAAAGGTAAAAATTTATTGCGTCACTTGTTTGAAATCGTTCTTTTACCTATGATCTGTTAAAAGGGAATTTTTTTATGGTGATTAAGTATTGCCGGTGTTGCAAAGTCATTAGCCAATATTTTCTTTATTGCTCATCATGATTGCGAAAAGTGAAGTATTAATATTACAGGATCACTACTTTGGTACACATGATGTATTTGCGCAGTATCAATATTGTACAGTATTATATATCAGACAAATGATGATGGAGTTTCCAATTTGTAGTGTTGTGTTAGGTAATATCTTAAGTGACTTCGTAAAAAGTACCTTTCTAATGTTGGGAGATGCGCCATTAAAGAACAGGTTAATTATTGTTCAAAGTTTCGGAAAATTTGCAGTGTAACCGGATAATAAAGTGAATTACTGCATTTCCTCTCTCACGCCTCATAGGGATGTTGTAAAGTTTGGTTATGGCGGTTTGTTTTCTATAAATGGCGACAAAAAGATGTGAATATTGTGTGGGTGGGCAAAAGCTATTGGCTAAAGTAAATCTAGGTTATTTTGACTATTTTTATATAACCTACTGTGAAATCTTACACCATCAATGTAACGTTCGTGAAATTAAGGTAATTTGAGCTTGTTGCTATTTATGCAGTGTGGAGAAAAGTACTTAAAATCTGGAAACCCTAACTTGCGTCTTGCTTAGACGTCTTCAAGTAGACTTAACGATTCCTTTTGGTGTGCAGCGATATGCGCGATATTGGGAATCACAGCATTACCCTGTCTTCATGTTCAATTGTAGTGCCAAAACTGCACGGCTTTCTACATCATAATCAAATCTTTGATGTCATAATTGAAAGTGATTATGACAGCAAAAATTTAATTATGATGCGTAAAGTCTTTGGGATTTGACCCACTATAACAGGACATGTGGAGAGGGTACATGTTAGTTCTGAGCAGTTGAGCACATTGATGTATGTCCTCGATAAAACAGCCTGATAAACCAAGATATCTTTTTGTGACGTGGTGGGGATGCTTGAAGTGAATACTGTACAGTAGTTTCGACTATTAAATAAAGTCTCTTCAGTGGTGCTTAAAATTTCAAATCCATGAAGTAAATCCATCAACATACAATGCATTCTACCTAGCACCTTTAAAGGTTGCTTCTATATCAAACTCAAGTTTTGTACAGTAGTTGAATTCCCTGCATTTTTGATTAGTTGCATTGTGGTTATGCAGGTGAAAGTGAAATTGATAAACGAAGAGCGAAATGGAGCGACCAACAACCCAACACGTCTTTTTATTGAAAAACTGACAAATCTTCATACTAATTTTAAACACGTTGGTTTTGATAAAGATTTGGAGATGGTATTAGTAGAAATCGAAGATCATTTCATTTTGAATGTTAAACTTCCAGGTTCGGTTGTGGTAGAAGACCAAACTGCTGCGGTAAGACTCGTTAATTTGCATGCAAGATTTTAACAAAGTTATCGTATAAAAACGGAAAAAATACTTATCTTACCCTTTTGTTCTTGTAGATGTATTCAAGTGCGAATATATTGATTGTATAACGAAACGTTTAAAAGAGAGCGCGTGCTCTTTTAGCCCTGTCCATTACAATTTTTTAAGTATTTTGTCTAATGCTTTAATGGTCGTAATTCTTTCATGGCTGCTATTTTTTGCACGACTACCACGCAAAGTTTTTAAGAAAACTCTATTTTCACATACAGATGAAATGTGTTGGGTCACTGTGGTCAGATGACAGCGACTGTGGAAGCCCTTTTATTGAAATGGAAAATCATGATAAGAAATGTCGAACAGGAGGTGAGTATATAGTTTACAAACGTCGTCTTCGCATTTTCAAGAGCCATTGTCACTGTAATGGCGCTAATTTAGAAAACTGTTAGGGAAAGAATTATGTATCTCGCATGTAGGTTAATTACGGTATTGTTACTACTTCAAAAAAGCTTATAATTTTGACGATACTTTTTTTCACATTTACGGACGATAACTTAGCTGAGCATCTAAGCCCCGAAGCCAGCTGCGTAATTCAATGCACCAACTACTCAGCCAACTTTTACCCTCTAGTGGTGAATTTAGTCACTCAAAACTACCGCTTGTTGAAGCTACAGCTACACCTTCTGGATCCCGTGGTTGCAGATTGCCTGGGGCAGTTGGCGCATTGCACTCCGGAATGGAGAATGTTCAACTAAGTCATCGTCCTTGATGGATTTAGCTTAAACAAAAGGGTCACAATCACAGTTGGTGGCTTTCGTATTTCAAGTTCATTGCACATATTGTTCCAAGTGAAATTCATGATCTTGCAATGTTTTATGAATCAGCATTACTTTTTCGCCTTCACTCTCTCACCTTTTCCCTTGCCAAGAAAAAGATTTTAACACAAGCTTCTTTTCAGGTTGTATTGGATTAGGATTACGGCAATACCGTGGTCTGTGTGAATCCTGCTATAGATCTTGGAACCAAGAACTAGACCGTCTTGGAGAATCACCGATTGATTTTGATACTTCCAGTTGTGATGAAAGTGATGATGGCAGCCATAAACGAAAGTGCGCGAGAAAAAGTTGCAAAAATACTGGAGAAAAGCAATTTTATGGCTTTTGCTCCACATGTTTTCACACATCCAACTCTTGACATTTCTTTCCAACAAACGAACGGAACGTTTATTTCGCAGCTGCTCTTTTTCGTTATCTTCTATGCAGTCGTCAGTGTTCATTAGGCAATGTGTTTCCCAGCGTTTCTTTTTTCTTTCTCCAATAAATGACTGCCCAGAAGTTAATTAGTTCTAGTTGGGTATAGAGAATCAGGCGCGGTAACTGTAATGGAAGTAAACGTTTTCACGCACATATAACCTGTCTACTTGCACACACGTTTTTTGATTGAGGTATCAAAATTTTGATAATGATGCAGGAAGTCCGAGAGCTTTAAGCCATTGAACATGTATGTGGAAGCCCGCATTGATAACGGCTAGTTGCTGTGGGCTTGATGTCATAATCACTTTAAATCATGACATCAAAAATTTATTGTGATGAAAAAAGCCCACAGCAACAAGCTCATATCAATGTGGGCTTAAAGCCCACATAACTTGTACATGTGGACTGGGCAAAATGTACGTTATTTCCAAAGCCTTAAGTAACCAGTAAGCCCACTCTTCTGCAAGTCGGCATCTCCGTACGAAGATCGGATATCCAAACAGTTTCTGATTTTGATAAAATTGTAGGCTAGGCCTAAATACTGTGACACAAGTTGACTTGGATGAGATTTATTAAAACATAAATAAAAGGCTGGTAAAAAGAAATGAACAAGTACATTATGTATAAATTAGTATCAAAAATACAAAATTTTTTTCCGCAATAAACAACAGTAGTATTTGTGCTGTAGATCAGTTTCCCAAAAGGACCTGCATTGTGTTATTCTCCAGCAGTAGCTTAAATTACGCTCCTCAAAGCACAACTTGCGATCAGACCGCTTCAGTTTTGATCAGGTTGGGTAGAGAATGAGTTTGTTTTAGTTTTAACTTTTGAGCGCGCAACAAATTCACAGAAACATCATCTCTCTGTGTGACATCATCTTCGATACCACTGTCAGCTGTTGTCAAGCGACTATCTACAAAAGGGCGCATGGTGGCAGCAGAGCGCTGTGTTTTCGACTGGTATTCGTTCGAATCAAACTGAGAAGGTTTATGACCATGGACCGTCTTTTTAACGCCATCAACGTTTGTGCACTCACTGAGTAACCGTTGTTCTAGAACGTTCTTTGAATGAAAAGTACTAGACTTACTGCACCGCAGAGGTCCATCATGACGCAACAGCACAACTTTGATTTTTTGGAAAGTCTGAAAAGAAGTAAAAGTATGAGGTTAGTATTTCACAACCGGGAGCCACTTGGCTCCCCATCGAAATAATTGAAAAAAAAAGACTTTGAGAACTACTGCATTAGTCTATTGTCTTTTTCCGCAAAGCAGTCTCAGCGCTAAGCATTCAGATTCAGGCATTACCTGGAACGCAAGTTTGTGTTTGTCGTCGCTTTTCCTATTTAGTGTTTCAAAAGACCGCATGATTCTTCAGTTTTTTGGAAAGTTAGAAAATTAAAGGACAGTTTTTTGAAGTAACAAGCTGGTCATCACTGCAGGTTATTCAAAAAAGAACTTTTGGTTTGTAAACCAGAAAATTTACAAAAAATTTGCCAGCAGTGCTTGAGTTCTTTAATTCTGCAAGTTGAAGTTGCGATTTTTATCGAGATTATGCTTAGTTCAATTAGTTTTTATCGAGTTTAGGCCGAGTTTTCAGCAATTTTTGTCGAGTTTGGGATAAGTTAAACGCTCATTCTTCGAAATCGAGTTGTATTTGTATCAATTGCATATTTATCCTCCTATCACGAGATAGCGATCAATGCGCTATGCGAGATCGCTTAGGAGTTGCTAGCCACCTGTTTACCACACCAAGATGGGGGAATCCCGCTAAACGCCATTCCCAATGCCACCACAAGTAAACTTGCCGGCTTGTTCTCCACACTGTCCCTTCAATGCTGAGCGTCAAGCAGGGAAACTGTGAATAGCAATTTCAAAGTCATTGGTTTGACCCGACTCGAAATCAAACCTGAGTCTACAGCTCCAGAGGCGGACGTTCTTATCTCTCGGCCATCTGAGCTGTTGAACTTCAGCTTAGGGATTTTGTTTTTTGGGTGCGGCAACAAAGGCTAAGATCAGCGGGTTGGAGTTCGCAGCCCTGCTTTCTACACCGAACTTCTTCAAGCTTAGAAGCATTCCTATACGCGTCCCCCTTAGGCCTTTCCCGACACAAATGATTACGAAAACCCTATGTTTCAGATTTTACTAAAAAATCGTACTTCATTGTGGAAAAATTCCTCCGCGCTCCCTCTCCGAGAAAACTTCTACGTAGGCCTCCAAAAACATAATCGCTTAATGTAATTTCTGCTATAACTCAAGAGCAAACTTACTTGAAACTCGTAAGCAAACAAGCTGAGACATATGAGCAGACATGCAGTGAGAAGCCACTCGGTCAAAGATCCAATCAAATCTATATATCGTTGCAAAGGGGGAATACTACCGAGAATTTCGCTACAAGACCCATTTGTCTTCGTCATTATAGCATCATAATCGAGTTCCTAAATAAAAAAAGCATCCTCTACGGTTATACGTGAAAACATACCGGTACTGTACAAGCACTAAAAAAGCAAGACAGTGTTAATCATAGCCTACTCACAGTAGTACGCCGAAGCGAGTGATAAGTGGCGAGGTCTAACTCCGCGAATTTGCGCCGGGGCAACACAGCTCCAAAAATGTCGTGACGATGGCGAGCAATTGGAGGCACTGCGCCAATTTACCAGGAACCGAACCCTAAACCTCCCGCACCGATATCGTGTGCTCAACAACTGAGCGAATTGATCGGTATCAAACATAAAACTCGCAACCAAAACTGTGCAAACTGGCGCAGGTTTTTAAAGGAGTATGTTTGAGGGAAATTTTAGAAAGTTGAATTCTCAATAAAACAGCCAAGGACAAATGAAATTTATTCAAATAACACAGACATGTTTCAGTTAGAATGCACAAACATTGTCATTCTTATTCAAATAGGAATGACAATAAGATTGACTCTGCTTAAATCGTATCAATCTTATGGATTAAATGTTAATAATAATTCTATTTGAAATAAGATTGACATTTGAAATTAGACGTCAGCGACAGGGCGTAACGGTACCGCGCGCAGATGACAGATCCTACATGATGGGTTCGATTCGCGGCTGGAGCCGATCGCTTATGGCATATATTATGGGTGGCTGCTGACTCGAACAGCGCAAGCTCACTTCGCAGTCTCCCTCAACTCTGCTAAATTTTCAGTTCAATACGTATAATTTAAAAATACCGGTAAGCTCATTTATTTATTTGACAATGGTTAATGTTTTGTAACCGAAACGTGTCTGCATTATTTGAATACGTTTCACTTTTTCTTAGTTGTTTAATTTTTAAAGGAACATGTTAATTACCCTAGACAGACCGTAGGGACTCGCAAAAAGCTGTTTTTTTTTTCATAACTTGCCCTGATTCAAGAAACTAGTCACCCGAAGTAGAAGCGAAACAAAAACAAATACTCTTAAACAAGAGATAAACAACTTGTTTCACTAAAATTCGACACGGGTGTGGTCAAATTTGACAGCTCTTTTGAAAAGAGCGTTTTATTTATTTGTACTGTATTATCAAACACGGCTTTTGCGTTGAAATTATGACGTCAGAATAACGGCTATATGACGTGTTAAAAAGCCTATTAACCTCATTTAAAAGTAAACTTCAGTGCCAGTCAATTCAGAAGAAAACCCGACACCCAGGATCATGAAATCAAGATTCAAACGGTTTATATGCAAAGAGCTCTTACATAAGGTTTCGCTCTATTTGACATTGCTAGTGCTCGGTAATTCAGTGCAAATTCGTAGTAAGTTTGCTTGTCAGTATTGATGCCAGTGCAAGTTTTTTTTTTGTTTTTGCTTCGGAAGATAGGGAAATATAAGTCAGTTAATGCAAAAAGGTTGATCATACTTATCACTATTTCATTTACACTTGTACCTCTGCTAAAATCAACTGGATATTTGCATGCCGAAAATGGTTAATGCAATATCTTTACTAGAAGCATAATTTACCAGAGGTTAGCAACTTTTAAGCTCCTATCCAAACTACTGTGTTCAATAATCGTGGAGATCAGTATTTTAAAAAGTGCTCGATAACTAGATTCAGTTAGAGCGAATATGCAATATCACCACAGCTAAAAAGTAAAATTTATTAAACTCAACAGTCTGTTTCACCCAAAATGGGATCATCAATGATCCCATCAATGATCATAATGATCCCATTTTGGGTGAAACAGACTGTTGGGTTTAATAAATTTTACTTTTTAATTGTGGTGATATTGCAAACTGCTGTGTTCTATAAAATGTTGATGCTACAATTCAGGCAAAGAGTAAATCGCAAAAAAAAGAGCCAAAGTCAACCAAAAAAACTCGAAACATGTCCACAATATTTTCAGCAAGAAATAAAATTACAGCTAACCTGGGTTTTGTTTTCTGAATTCAGCTTCTTGTACATTCCAATCCCAGTCACTGTGACAAATAGTAAAAATAGAAGTAGCCGAATCAAAGAAAATTGTCTAAACCGAAGCTGGTGGCTAAATTTACATCCCAAACGCGGAATAAAATGCGGTTGTTACTGTAGATATGTTCCAAGGTAAGTTATCAATTCCAAATATTTCACCAAGCATTTTCTCGAAACTTTTTGGTCGCAGGTAGGAGAAGATCAAAGAGCAGGCTACCCCATACCAAAATTTTGAAACACTTCTGCCTCTAACATGAAAAAGAAGGTTTATTCGTCTTTATGCAGTATTGAGCTGTTTTATCTACCCCACCACCCACGAACATTGATCTGGGGGTTTACAAAGCAATTCAAGGAGATTAAAAATTACGCAGTAACTGCTACAAATGAAACGAGTTGAAAGCGTTGAAGTGTTATAAAGGATACGCAAAATTATACGATTGCTCTAGGGTTATCACGTTGAGCGACTTAAGGTATTTCACACCTTTTATAGGCTACTTAAATGAAACCACGTAACGTTGATGAAACAAACTGTACTAACTACCAATAATTCACGAAAACAATCAGCGATACAAGAACTCACAGCAAGTAAGAGATGCCAACATAACAATAGCCAATGCTATACGTAAGACAGATACACAAGTCCCATGACGAAGTGGGGGATCAGCTAAACGAAATGCTTTTCTGCTGAGAAGTGATGTCAAGACACCGTAAACTGTGCCGATGATAAACGCCATTCCTGCACCAATGTAATGTGGGATTTTTGCTTTCGTAACCTAAAATAGTAATACTCTATACTTGCGCTATTTCGCCGAAGCGTATAACGAATGGCGGGACCCATCTCTGCGGCTTGGCGCCTGGCCAACAATGCTCCGAAGAAACGTCGTAGCGGTGACGAGTCGTTGGCAACACTGCATCTGATTCGACCTGCCCAGGAATTGAAACCTAGACCTCCCGCGCTGTTAGCGGTTCGATAACCGACTACACCAACTGCCCGGTAAACACACACAAATTATACCATTTTAAACGGAGCAAAAAAGTATCCTAGGTTTGAAAATACATGATGCGCATATATCCCAAAGAATATAAGGTAAACTGTGGATTTTCTTGCTTTTAAAATTGCGGTTATAGTACAAAAACAGAGCAAAGAAAAATGAATAACCAATCCAGGAATTATGCAATTCTCTATATTCTTGCTCTCAAATTAAATTCAATATTAATTGCACTTTAGAATCAAGCAGACTCAAAACAAGCTATTTTTAAAAACGTGTTTTATTATTTGACATCCATTACCTGGAAGTTTCCAACAATTATTACTCCAAAACAACTGAATGCACCAAAGCAGAGAGTAATACAATTGAGACATCCTCTTTGTCCCATGTGCCGATAATATCTCCAAGCCAGGAATACAATAGTCAAACCTGCAAGAGGCCAATCGTATAATACCACATGTGAAGCTTTCTCAGTACGAGGAGTTCATCTGTATTAAACATCTTTGATACTGACAGACAGTGGCGAACGCAGGATTTTTCAATGGGAGGGGTTTCAGTGACGTCACATCGTGATGACGTAAAATTCTACGTCATCACAATGTGACGTCACTTACAGTGTCAATTTAGATTTTTAACGTTTATAACAACTTTTCATCAAACCGGGCTGTTATAGCGTAGTCTTAAAGATGTCGCTATCCATGCGGAAGGTTTGGCATTCGATTCCCAGGCCGATCGAATCGGACTTAATGTAACCAACGGCTCGCCGCCGCTGTGACGTTTCTTCGGACCTGTGTTGCCCAAGCGCTAAGACGCGGGGTCGTACCCCGCCACTCGCTACCATGCTTTGGTACTACAGCGAGTGTAATAAAACGAGTACAGTGAAGATTTGATTTAATTAAAAAAAAAAATTTGGGTGCAGCCATAGCTACTGCAGAGACACCGTGTTTAAGGAAACTCCTAGGCCTTCTTATCAACTGCTTCACAGCAGCATCAATGACAAAAATGAAGTTCAAACAAAACACATCAGAAAAGCGAGACTACCGGTATTGCTGCATATCGCATCCGACGCATCGTAATGAAAGTTTCACGAGGTTAAATTGGAAAGTTGGACAGCACAGAAAAAATATGATAACAATTTCGGCCAGCTCCGCACGAAGAAAAGTCGGTTCGTTTCAAAATTGATGGTTTCATTTTTTCTGCAATTGTCAAGGGGGGGGGGTTGACTCCCGGCCCCCCTCCCTAGCATACGCCACTGGGACCCATCGCCGCGACTTAGGAGTTGCCAACAATCTGTCTACCACACCAAGATGGGGGAATCCCGCTAAATGTCTCTCCCAACGGCACAACAAGTAAACTTGCCGGCTTGTTCTCCACATTTTCTCTTTAATGCTGAGCGTCAAGCAGGGAAGCTGTGAATAGCAATTTCAAAATCATTGGTTTGACCCGACTCGGAATCAAACCCGAGTCTGCAGCTCCAGACTTGGTGACACAATAAACGGTATAAACCTCGGTAGTCTGGCATTTTTTAAAGTACAGGGTGTTTCAAAAAATTTGACACCATTTTGCACCCAAATAACTTTGCTAATTTTTGTTTAAACAATATCAAATTTTAGCAGGATGTCAAGAAATAATATAAATTCTTACTTTTCAATTTTTAGGTGTTTACAACGCAGAAAAGTTGCAGCGGTGGCGAGCCGTTGGCGATACTGTGGATATTTGACCAGCCCGGGAATGAAGCCCCAGACCTTGCACACCGATAGTCTGTGCGCTTGGCCACTAACCTAACGGCCGGTACCGGCCCAGAAATTGAACCCCAAACCTCCCGCACCGATAGCGATGTCTTTAGTTAACCCCAACTGGCTGGTTTGGCTAACTCAAAATTATGACATCGCAAGCGGAACATCTGGCTGTGTTGCAATCTTTCTCTTCCAAGAATACCTCCTGCGCTGGCACGTTGTGTTGTCCATCCATGATAGCCCTTGGGAACAATGGCTTTATGACATCACAACTCGACTCCAGCTTTAACAATGCCCATTGACTTTGTCCAGGCTTGCATTTTGAGTTAGTCGTTGGTTCAAGCGTAGCCCACCATAAAAGTTTGACTACCGGAATTATTGCATCACAATGAAAGTTTCTCGAGATTAATCAGCAAGTTCGATGGCACAAAAAAACATGACAGCAATTTCGGAAATTTCTGTATAAAAAAAGGCGGATGGTTCCAAAAAGAGTGGTTTTTATTTTTTTCAATCGTTAATGGGAGGGTTTTGACCCCCAAACCCCCCGTGCGTACGCCACTGCTGACAGATTTTAACCCATCAGAAGCACATTTAAGCGCTTCCCATCTTTAAAGCACAAGTGCTATAACTATTAGCTTAACATCTCATTTTTTAATTTAGTTTTGAAATAACCCTACACTATTCTCTTTCTACACTCACCTAAAAATCCTTCGGTGTTCAATATTAATCCAAACACCATTGATTCCGGATGCTCCGTTCCCGTATAACTAAACACAAAAAATCAAATCTTCATTATACTCGTGGCATTACGCCGAAGTACGTAGAGGGAGCGGCGGGCCAATCTCGGCGGCTTAGCGCCTGGGCAATAAAGCTCCGAAGAAACTTCGTAGCGGTGGCGAGCCACTGGGGACAACAAGATCCGTTTGACCGGCCCGCGAATCGAACCTCAAACCTCCCCCACCAACAGCGATGTGTTTATTCAACTTAAATTAAAAAAACTGAAGCCATTTTTTGACTCTAGCTGAGCAAAGGCTTACCTTACATATGGCAATATCCATCTTTGGATATGACAGTTACTTTTTGCAAAAAAATATCTGCAAACATATAAAAAAGATGATTCATATTGATGTAAAATCAACCAAAACCAACCCGCTTAACAGACTGGATTGCTTCCCTTTAGAACTGGGCATTGATACTAAGATGATGAACAACAGGAGAAAAGTGAAGCTGGCTGCAAAGTTTGTCAATTGTTTTTTTTTTTATTTTAGGAAATTATGCGACAATTAGTGAACACTTTCCATGTCGTTCGTTTTCGCGAGACCATTTTTACACGTGCACATTATTGCTTCATATCGAAAAAAAAAAAAAAAAGATAATGGCTCAGCGCCCAAAAGTGGTTGACTTGCCGGTGTTTTTGATTGTGGCGTTAGCTCAGGTCGGAAGTGTCAATCCCAGATCGGTCAAATCTGTACGGTTCGCCACCGCTACGACGTTTCTTCGAAGCTGTGTAGCCCGGACGCTTTCAAAAAAAATCAAACCTTCCTGATACTCGCAGAATTACGCCGGAGCGTGCAAAGAGTGGCGGGCGAGGGCATGAACGCGGCTTAGCGTCCGGGCTACACAGCTTCGAAGAAACGTCGTAGCGGTGGCAAACCGTACAGATTTGAGCGGTCTGGGATTGAAACTCCCGACCGAAGCTAACGCCAAAATCAAAAACACAGAATCAGTTGTACTGGCCTTTTGTAATCTTACGTAAGCTTTGGTGATTATAGATTAACAATTAAGATAACAAAACCGCAAGTGCTTATGCGCTTACTTCCAATGCGAACAAAATTTTACATCCTTCACATAAATTTTAAGGTCTTGTTTTGGTTCCGGAAACACACACACACACGAAGACACACACTATCACTGAATAGAAAAGCATTGAAAAGTAATTCTACAACTTACGTGCAAACAAACCCAATTGCAGAAGTAATACTGAGAGCAATGGGAAGAATTGACCACGATAAAGGTCCGCATCTATCTGGAGATCCCTCAGAGTCGAAAGAAGAGTTGGTTTTAGTTTGAACGGACGAATCTTTGCACCTAAAGCGTTTGGATCAAATTAGATTTTGCGAAAAAGATTCACCAATTTCGACTGGGATTTTTACAACATTAACCAGCAGAGTTTCTAAGCTAGTTTATAGAGTTAGTAAGTTAGTTGCATATTTATCCTCCTATCACGAGAAAGCGATCAAAGCGCTATACGAGCTCGCTTAGAAGTTGCCAACAATCTGTCTACCACACCAAGATGGGGGAAACTCGCTAAGTGCCTTTCCCAACGGCACAACAAGTAAACTTGCCGGCTTGTTCTCCACACTGTCCCTTTAATGTTGAGCGTCAAGCAGGGAAGCTGCTGTGAATACCAATTTTAAAGTCATTGGTTTGACCCGACTCGGAATCAAACCCGAGTCTACAGCTCAAGAGACAGACGCTCTATACCACTCGGCCATCTGAGCTGTATGTGCACTACCGTAATACGCATATGGGACTACATAGACCATAATAACAGTTTTCACACGATCGATATACGGTAACACAAAACCCCGTTCAATGACTTGGTGTATTTAATCGCAAGTCCTACAATTATGCTTACATTGAGAAATCTGTGTTGATGATCGTCTTCTGATGAGGGTCCAATAAATCACGAGATTCACTTTCTGATCTTGGACGCGAAAGCCAAAACTTCTTGTTTGTAGTTCGGTCGCACTTAGGAAGACTGTAGCTACCAGTGTCTTCTCTCTTCAATGAAGTAGGAGGCCAGTGAAGCCGCTCTGTAAAATCATCTTCCGAAGCTTCTCTAAAAAAGAAACAATCAATTGCAGGTAAAATGGCACGAAATTCAATAAAAACTATTTTATACATCAGGTATCACACACACACACACACAAAAAAAAAAACTAACTGCAACTTTCAATAGAGCTTAATCGATAACCACCACTATCAGAAGCAAAAACAGCAAATAATTTCCATTGAACAACAAAACTTTGCGCTGTCATCAGCTGGTAAAACTTAATATACAGCAGTGGCTCTCACATTGGGGACCGCGGTCCCCTTGGGGTCCGCGAAGCAGTTTCAGGAGAACCGTAAAGAGGTCGCAGGATTTCTGATGAATCATTCCGTTAAATTGTGCTTGATTGGACGTCTGCGGAAGTGATGACTATTTTTTCGCTCTTCACTTGATTTTACGTGAAAATTTGTGCTTACAAGTAAAGAACCGTGAGTGATCTTTGGGAACCACAAAGTTAAAACTTTAAAAAGTTTGGGAACCACCGATATGCAGCACAGAGACTGGATGAATATGCTGGGTTTATAACAGCATAAAAACTTGAACAATGTTGTTAAATGACTAATCATCTGAAATAACTGGAAATAACGACACCAGATTTATTCATAATGCAAAGCCGTACCGTTATTCTTTATCGTCAAGCAGTGGAAGCTCTTTGCTTCGTTTAAACCATGGTTCTTCAACGGGGGCGATATCGCCCCCCAGGGAACGATTTTGGCCTTTATAGGGGCGATTGTAACAATTGTTGAAATCGGGGGGCGATTTTGCTTGTGAGGGGGGCTATTTTAGAATTGCCAACACGCAACAACATATTATGCAATAATCTTCCGAAAAAAGCTCTGTGGATGCTCTTTACCTGCTTTTAATGAAAAATGGAGCTCTGCGGACGTGAAGACCATAGGTGCACGCAGAGGGGTGGCACGGTGCCATATCCCCCTCTTTGCCCTGCAATATGGTACTAAAACCTAACTTTCAGTCTGTAATTTCTCAAATTAATAATGGTTGCAGCCTCCTTTCACTTATTTTAGCCAAGCTTCTGCTTTTAGACATAAACTGCGAAAACATTTTTGCTTTGTCCATAGTGACTGCACTCACTGCATGCCCTTTCTGGGTGAAAAAGTGTGTTAAAATGACTATTTTGTTATTGTGAAAAGTGTAAAAATTTGTTGGCGGCTGGGAGCTACGTCCCCAGACCCCCTTGTGTAGTGACTAGGTCACTACATGGCCTCCGGAGGCTGGGGGTTTCACCCCCACACGCCCGGTTGTGGCCCCCTCTTTGCCAGATCCTGGGTGCGCCACCGGTGAAAACCATTTTTTTTTGCTCTTCACTAGGTTTTAGTGGAAAAATACATCAATGCGCTCAGGGAGCGATTTCGTCCCACATTTTCCAGAAAGGGGCGATTGTGCCAAAAAGGTTGAAGATCCCTGGTTTAAACGATTACAACAAACCTGCAAGTTTAGTTCGCTTACCTACGCATGGTGTAATCTGTGGTTACTGTTTACTTTTTTATATAATTTTAAAAATCATCAACAAATATATTCTTTCAACTCGTCCAACTTTTAGCGCAGAATATACATTTTGTACTCTGAAATCAACAATAATACAGTTAAATCTTTCTTCAAACGTTGCCATTCGTTACTATAAGTTTGGCAATTAGTGAAGTATTTTATGTTGCAGCAGCTTATTGCTTCATTTTTAAGCCACTGCCTCCCAGAAACAGCAGAGTTTATGTTATTTTATGTAATTGATTTTAGGATGAAGTGTCAATAGCACCTGGCTGACTACGTAACTGATCACATCAAGGAAGAGAACAGCAAATATTTTTTTAGCAACAGAAACGTTTATCAAGGGAGAAAACAACATTTTGTAAATAACAAAAACTAATTTAATGCCGATCACAAACATCACATATGGACAGCTAAATCAATCGTGTCGCTGCTTTCAATAAAAAGCTAAATATGCGGTGAAAATATCAAGAATTATTCAAAACAAACCAGCTGTGTTTTGACCCAATTTATTTGATATTTTTATCAATAATACCAGTAATATTTTCGCCCGCACGTTATTTTGGCGCTGTAAGCTGGATGCCCATTTAGAAGCCCTGGCAGCCCATTAGTAAGCTGAACGTCCTTAAAAAACAACTTTTAAAAATAGGTATTGCCCAAAGCTTTTAATCATCTCTCATCAGCACCAGATATAAAACAAACTATTTTCTAAGGCAAAAAAAGTTTTGGGACCAATTTACCATCACAACAAGCAAATGGTTTACCATGTTTTATAGCCGTTTGTGGTGAAACGGCCCTCCAAAAGAAATTACCTTCATTGTAACTAGTGCCAAAGGGTATTGTGATCCGGACATAAAACAAAGCTCTCAAAAAAGTTTTAGCTACCCCCGATTGTACCGTACTGAAGTTTCAGTAGTTCTTTCCTGAATTTATCCATCATTACGAAACCAACGATTCTGTGGATGATTTCGGGCAAAAAATTTTTCATTTTTTCAAAATTATGCGATGGAAAAACTTGCCGCCTCTGTTCAGCAAAAATTTTTGGTACGCTACGACATCCTGTTCTTACACCAAACTTGAAACCATTTAAGTTATCCTAAGCGTGACCTAAACCTACTGCATCTTTAGACATTCGTTTTAATTCTTCATTCCCTGCTGCCCAGGTTGGAAAAATCGATTGTAATCGATGTTCGATTGCGATATTCTTTACTTTTTGTTCATCGAATGCACTGGAGCCTTTGCTTTTTTGAATAAGTATCGAATATGACCTTGTTTTTACTTTTTTTTCGGCGCAATTCGATATTCCATATTCGATTCTTTTTGTCCAGGTTACTTTATCTCACAATAGTAAATTTAAAATAATCGTCGGTAGACGGTATGTCATTACCTTGTTTTTGCTGATAAATTTTTTTTGTGTTAAAAAAACAAACAAAAAAAGATTTATAATAGCTAAGTTGCTTCGCATAATACTATGTCCGTCGTTTGTCTGTAAGCTACCACATGAATGTGAGAACATCACAACAAATGCTTGGCGTGCACCGCTAAATGGCTGCTCAGTGTAATATCGATTACAATATTCTTTATTCTTTACTTTTTTAAACTACCATCGAAATCGATTATTTCCTTAGTTTTTGGTGAACTATCGAATATCGATTATTTCTTTACTTTTTTGGGTATCGATTCCCTAACCCTGCCTGCTGCACGTTATGCTTGTGCATCAAGCTTGTACATCAAGCATCGATCTAACGTAACTGACATTATGTATATTTGAATCTGGCTTAATCTGCTTCACACAAAATTATTCTGAACTTTAAAAGTTGTATAAATTGTTGAAACGTTTTACAACTATTTCTGGGCATAAATTGATATTGCTCTAAAATACTTTCAAGTAGTAAGATCTAATCGTCTTACTAACGCCGCTGCAAGTATTGTAAGTTATACAAGCACTTCCTGCAGGTAACGTATCTTGCTGATGAATCTTTTTTCCTGTTTTCTAAACGTACTCAGCAAGTGCTGTGAACGGTTTTATCTATGTAGATTACGTCACTCCAAAACACTATCGTCACTAATTACTGTCAACAACAGTTAATAAGATAGTAAAGCAGCCAATTAACGGAAAAAGTAAAAATTGTAACAAAGAAAGTATAAAGTTACTTCAAAGTTTTTTTTTATTAAATATTAAGAATAAACAATGTTTATGTAAAACTTTGCTATCAAAACCAGTACTGTTCTACAACAGTACTGTTCTAGAACTGTACTGGCAAACACAATGTTGTCATATTCAACAAGAAGTTCTCTAAATACTATATTTTCGACTCTATGGTATTGTATCACTGTTCGTACTATGGAGTGAAAGTAAGAAATCAATATGGCCAGACAAAACATAAACAAAAACCAATCTTGCCTCAACTTATCGCAGATACTCGAAAATGGTTGTATTTAAACAGCGCAGTAAAACAGTCATCAAGCAATTAGCATACCAACAAGATTACAATTAAAGTTCTATCTTTAAGTATGCAGTGACCATTAACTAGCTGCGTACTAATGGTTGTTTGTGAAAAGGTAATAGCTTAATTTTTTGTAAACAACTTAAATGACGATATATTGAAAAAGCTAAACATCGACTAGAACAGCTATCTGTTAGCCTATTCCTCTTAATTTAGTGACCAAGTGCGCGGTGAGTGAATAGATATACTGTAATGGATACCATGAGACTCAAAAATTTGTAAAAATGCCTTTAAGTCTAGATAAAATATTATTTGATTATTTATCTTTTTTTGAAGGCTTTAAGTTTATCGCAAGGAAAAACTCGCGTCTGAATTGTAGAATAATCACCATAGAAAGTTTTCCTGAGAAAAAATCAACATCAAACAAATTACAAAAACTATTGCTTAAAAGACCGCCTATACCTCGGCAATGATACCGGTGATGACATAAGTACTCAAAACTAAATTTGATTTTTTGCAAATGCGTAAATTATGTATTTCTGTACTTTTTAAGTAATGTTTTGGAATGCTGCCGTTACTTCGGCCAAAATACTTGACTTGATTTATGTTATCATTTTGTAGTTTAATGCACCATATCTAAGAGATCAAAAACTTCAAAACTTTAACAATGTTTGAAGTTGAATGAGTGTGAAAAAATGCGAACTTTTCACTAACCCTGAAACTGAAATTGATATAATGAGATTGATGCATTGATCAAGTTTCGAAGTTATTTTGAAAATCTGTCACTTTAGATTTACTTATTTCTTTGTGCATCTTATTCTGAAATCTAGGCCATTCTATAACAAGCATTTAGTTTTTAAACAATTTCGGATAAAAATTTTTTCTCGAAGTTTTGCTTTCCGAGACAACTCAACAACAGTTTGAAAAAGGTGTTACTACAAACAAAATGTTACACATGTTATGCTCAATGGTGTATCCGACGGAAAATGTACGAAGGGGGAAGGGAGGCAAATTACACTGAACCAGACGTCACAAATATTACAGTATTTTATGCAAATACTTCAAGCAAGTCGAAAGGGGGACAATGTCCAGGTACCCCCCTGGTTTCGCTGACAAATGCGTGACAAAAAATAATTTTGTGACCTCTTCGACCACAAATACCATGTTGGCCATTCCATCAAGGACGAACCGGTCACAATCTTTCTTTGGAGATTTTTCATACCTCCTTCACAGATCCGGCGCCAGAGCAGTCGACTTAAGGGGGCCAAAATTTGCAATTAAGCGCAATAGATGCAGTCTTCAAACGAGAAAGCTTGTTAATTGGGGGAGGCCAAACATGTCGATTGGCCCCTCCATAGCGCCGGCCCTGCTCCTTCACTATTATAGGCTTGCAAAACTTTATTCATATATAAGCTACTACAAGTATGCAACACAAACAGTAATATTAATACTAAATGTACAAAATAAGAATACCCGTCTCTTCGTTGCTGTTTTTTCCTTGACTGTTAAAAATCGTTCAAAAAAAAGCTACAACAAGATTGCTTGTTTTGTTTATCTTCAATATCAAGTTAATGTTTACAAATTTCGGACAGAATGATGTTGACAGGCCGATATTAAAACAATTTGTGTAAAAACTGAAACATCGTAAATACATCTGCAATTAAGTGCGGGATCGAACAAGTCCATTTCTTTTTAACCCAACAACATAGTAAATGTCCAAGCATTCATAGCTTCACACAGCTCTCATTACAATAATATCTCGTCAGTTAGAAATAAGACAGGCTCATTTTGATATTTTTCATCACGAATAGTTTAAGCTAACTATTTAAGACTCTGTAAATACGCAACCTTGAGCAATTTGCTATATGACAGCTTGCAGAAAAAATTCGTACAGATTTTAGTAAGAGCTTCTTACTAAGAGGTATTCGTCGCATTAAAAGTCACAATCAACCTTAATCTTCAGATAAGATCAAGCAAAAACAAATTATTTTATAAAAACAGCTAAATTAGAGCAAACGAGTGTCCTACGATGCTTAAAATCTCGGATTTCATGCTTGGTTTGCTTTTAGCTACGCTAAGCTGCTGGTTAAGAAAGCATAACTCAAAAATACCATGATTATGACATATTAAGCCTGCATGACTGGTGTTATGCTAATACAACGTTGTCACTGGTCGTTTGAAAACCAAAGTACGCATATGCGTTTGTTTGACCAAAATGACCAACTAAAAATTAGCTAAGTTTCTCGCATAAGATAGTATGAGCTATGGTATAAGATAGAAACCATTTTAATTGAAAGAGATTTATAAATTTCATAACAAGAGAAGACAATATCCACACAAAACAAACCATTTTTGTTTGCAAACAATGAAATATGCTTAAAAACTTATTGAGTTTTTTTTCAAATCTAAACCTAATTAAGAATATTGCAAAAAATATTAATCCAAAAACCGAATAAGGCCTCCCTGTTAAGAAACTACTGACTGCGAAACAGGCATAGCTCTGGGCAAAGTAGCAGCACGAATTCGTACAGAATTATAGCAATTTCATGTTTATCATTGACAAATAGCTCTGGTGCAACATTCAACTAAAAATTGTCTCTAAACAAATATTATCATAAGCCAACACCTTTTTTACCAATCGGAACATGACCCCACAGCGTCTGTGTGCACAGCTATGACTCGTATATTTCCTACGATTGTCGAAGTCGAATTCATTTATAGACATAACTCTGTGAATCAGTCAAAAATTCTTTTTAATTAAAGCATGATTAAACAAATTTTCGGCTATCACAGCATCACAGTCCACTACATAGTGGAGACTGGGCATGGGCGCTTTTTTTGACGATTTTGAGATCATTGATTCAACTAACCGTAAGCTTTGTTGCTACCTACAGATGCTTCACGAAGTTTACTCCGCTTGGGAAATTAAGGACTAGCAGCTAATCGAAACGGGAAACTGCGAAACTCCATATGGATTGGACTACACACAGTGCCTTCGTTACTTTTACATGAAAAGAAAATACAAATAAAAGCACCAATAAATCACATTTGCTTTAGATCTTGCTACATATTTAGGTAGAAAACACGTTACAGCCAGAATCTTTAAAAAAAAACGAGCTGCTTTAATTTAGCCTATGTAACGTGCTTGGACGCATTTGGCCCAAGTTAATCTGCTTGCTAGTGTTTATCCTCAAAAGAATTAAAGAGGCTAATTTAGAGTTGATTACGTATTCAAAAGGTTTGATAATCAATCTTTCATATTTATTAAAATCAGAAGTCAAATTACGTTTGTTTTTGCAGACAAACCCAAAATATAGAAGGTCAAACACAGATGACAAGAAATCAAATCTTCGTTGGAATTCTTTCATCAGAAGCTGCAACTAAGTTTACTGCAAAAACGGAAATCCGAGAGGAGAAATTAATGTTGAGTGCTCCTTTCTTATGAAACAAAAAGCTGAAAAATTTAGCAGTCAACTTATTCTCGCTGTATTACGCCGAAGTGTGTAACGAGTGATGGGGCCCACCTCTTAGGCTTAGCGCCTGGGCAAGACAGCTCTGAAAAAACGTCGCAGCGATGGCGAGCCGTTGGTGGCACGGCCCGGGATTTGAACCCAAAACCTATCTCACCAACAGCGATGTCCTTAATAACTACGCTATATTAAAATAAAAAAATTACAAGGAAAAAATTTCTATATCCGAACATGCAAACACAATAAGGTTTGTCCAGTAAATCATAAAATGCATAAATAGAAAACTGAGATTGTTTTTACAGCGTGCCAGCTTTTAGCGCTAAAAAGTGACTTGGCAATTCTAATCCTTTCCTGTTATCATACTTAAAACCTCATTCACTGCTTAAAATCTTGGTTCATATAATAAAACTTCAATACTGAAAGTGAATATTAAACTTTGCTCTTTGGTGGTCTCTGTGACGTCATACGTACCAGTCGTGGGAATGCAGTCGCATTCGATGCTATGCGTCACAATCCAATCAATAATCGCCTACTTGTTAATAATCAAAATACGATTCAACATTTGCATGGCCATTCAACTACTACACCACATAGTTAAATGTAAACCCATTCGCATCATTTTTAGAACAACTTACTACAAACGAACTCTAACTTAACAAAACGTTTTATATCAGAGTTAATGAGTCAGCGTTTTGCCATACTAAATGCCAAAATTCGAAAAAACTTAGCAAAAGACAGATCGGGTCTATGATTACGTAATCAAAAAGTTACCCTCACAAAAAATATTGGAATCTTATGCAGCAAAAACATCAAGTGTAAGCTTCGCATACTCAGCTAAAAATCAAACAAACTTGAAACAAAACTGTTTCGATGAAGCGGCGATACTGAACTTGAAGACCAACGCTAATGCACTACTTAAGCACAAGTCACATTTTCTGAAATCAAATTCAACAAAACCACACAGAATTTTACTTTCACTCAACAGCCCACACATATGCTCCCTCCTTTACAACAAATTCCACGAAATACACATAAATGCTTTTTTAAAAGACCAACTGCTTTAAACTTTTCTTTATATTTGATTTTGTTTACAGTTCAATGATTTTTTTTTAAAAAGTTTTTTCTTTTTGTTGACTTTTAACGAGAAACAGTTTACATCGGGAGCGGCATTTGAAACACAGAGACCACAGAAACATTAATTAACTGTGTTAAAATCGAATCAAAAGCTGCTTTACCGACTGGCATATAGGCTCTATAGACATACATTGTAGTTGCTGTACAAGTACAAGCTTGCAGTTCTTATAATTAGGTGTTAGGTGTGCATAATCGGCTGCTGCAATACTTTTAATATTTTAAAGATAAGTCATCAATGAGAATCGTTATCAATTAACGCGTAAAAATACTTCGCGGTTTAATACCTAAACTTATACTTAATTACTACTAGGTGTGAGTCCTTTGGCTTATGTTTCTGCTACAGAGGTTACGTGTATCTATCGTAACGACCCAAAATAATCTATGCTATCTCCATCAAAATTAAATCCAGGGGAACACAAGGAATTTTGGACCACAGACCTAGATTTACCGGATAGAGCGGGGCATGCCCAGAGTGGCACCAATTTCCCTGATCATCACAACGATCTACAATGCTTTATAAATTGCAAAAGAATAAAACTTAATGACGAATAAAAAAGCCAAGTAAACATGAAGCATATTGAAGTAATACAGAGACGTTTCAGTGACAATACATTAATCATGGACAATCACGTCGGTTTGAATAAGATTGGCAATGGTAAATGCATGCTACCGGTAACCAAAACGACTTCGTATTATTTGAATATGTTTCATTTTTGCTTAGCTATTTTATTTGTAATTAAACTTTCTAAAATTTTCATCAACCATGCACCAAAGGATAAAACTGTTTCACCATGCGCCTCTGCTACCGATTTAAATTATATCTTTGCTGCTTTGTAGCAATTATATTTCACTAAAGAGTTTTTGTACTAATTGTTTTCGTTAAGCTAGGGCTCCACTGAAAATTTTCCCGTAGTTTTCCGCGAAAATTATTGGAATAATCGCAATGGAGCCGACCAATAAATGTTCTAATCGCGGCGTTTTTTAAAATTCGAGAGAAACGAGAAGAAAAAAGCAATTATTTTGCGCGAAAATTATGAAATGTGCGATGGATTATTTTGAAATGTGACGATTGGAAAATTTTGGTGGAGCAGGGTCGGAAAATTAACAATATTCCAATTGTTGATAATTTTCGCGAAAATTAACTTGGAAAATTTATCAAAGCAAGCTTGATAAATTTTGGACAACTAGATAAATTAAATTTAGCTTGATAAATTAAATTTATCAAAGCAAGCTTGATAAATTTTCCGGGAAAATTATGGGAATACATTCTGTGGGAGGTTACCTTAGTTCAGTTGTGTTGCTGGAAGAAAGGTTTTATCACGTCATAATCACAATCGAAAAATATTGAATCGAAATTCGAACTTGTCAAAGTTTTACCACCATTTGGAAGTTCTACTTGAAATACAGTACTGACTATAAAATCAATCAAGATGTCTGTAAGAGATGACGAAAAACTGGCATGCGAGGTCCAAAAGTTTCCATGTTTATACGATAAATCGCTGAAGAGCTACAAAGATCATTTGCCAAAAAAAAAATGCATGGCGCCTTATTGATGAGTCTCTGGGTAAACCAGGCGGCTGTTCAAAGCACGAGTGGGCCCTCCTTCTCAACAGGTACAGTAAAAAACGGTCCAACTTTAGAAAAGCGAATGTATCTGGTGCGAAAGAGTCGGATGTGGCTAAGGCCCAAAAAAGTTTGGACGAATACAAGTTTTTGGGCTGGATAGATTGTTTTATTCGGCCGAAAGCAACAAAGTCGAATGTTGGCAATACTGGTGATATCCCACTGGAAATCGACGCAGAGGAATCATCGGTAGACTTAACCCAATCGATTGATTCAGGGGATAGCTTTGCGGAGTTAAGACCTGCCGGTATGGAAAAGGAGCAAGTACCGGTAGCTAAAAAACGTCGTCTGAATCAAGAAGACATGTTTGAACAAATATGTATTTATTTAAAAGACAAAAAAAGGGCAAAAGAACAAGCAACCAGAAGCGTAGATTCAGACGACGTATTTGGAAACATGGTTTCTATGGAGTTAAAATCATTTCCCGAACACATCAAATTTATGGCAAAGCATGAAATAAATCAAGTGATATACAAGCATAAAATTATTTTGCACGAATCAACTGCTTCGAGTACTCGAAGTACAGCTGCTGCACCTCCACCACCAAGCTGCTCATGCAATCAACCGCAAACAAGTGGGCTGAACAGCGACGATCTTCCTCAAGTCTTCTATAATAATTGATTAAGTGTGTGATTATTGAAGTAATGTGATTTCAATTCGTTTTGTTTATTATTTGAATACGCATTGTGCTGAGTGCTCACTTCACATGTCATTTGAAATGTAAATACATTAGATTTCATTGTAATTCTATTTAATGTCTTTCAATTTGAGTCAAGAGCTTGGCCAACTTAGTTGAAGTGCACTACAACTCTTGAGCTACATCTCAGCGGTCTTGGATAAGATAAAATTACGGGTACTCAACATCTTCCAATAATCCTTGAGCCAGCCTGCCGTACTCAAACAAGCTGCATGAGCAACAAATAAGTTCACAGAACTAACAGTATTCATCTTTAAAAAAATAATTTCCATTGCTAAACAACTTCCTAAAATGGATAAAACTTATCATGCGCATAGACATTTTCCGATTTTCGCACTGTTTTGCTAACGATAAATACACCTAGCAATGGATGAAAGGACTGTACTAGTCGGTAGTGTACTCGATACAAAGGATAACAACCATGCACGTATCAAACAACAAAGAAAGAACACACAGCTAATGACTAAAAACAGTTTTCTGTCAACACCATTGTTTGCTCTCGTGCGCCGTAGCCTCACTTTGTGCGACGAACATAATCTAACTGCCATGGCAAGGAACCGATTTCGCTATTGACATAGTCTCTCAGGCAGTCACGCATATGCAGTGCATTGCCGCTGGTGCGACGTCCTCGCAGCACAGATACACAGTCTCCGAGATTACCATCAGCGCTGGCGCTGCTTGACTGACTTTCCCGTCGCCAGTTTCCAGGAATTACGTCCCCATTTGCAGTTTCACGATTTACGTAGCCAGTAGGACAATAGGCAGGGTTATCCGTTGTTTTGGAAAAATTATGAAGAGCGATGCAAGCCGTAACTATGGCTTCAATATTATCCACTTTGGCATTACAGGTAATTGGGGTAAAAAATATCCTCCATCTTGCGCAGAGTATTCCAAAAGTATTTGCTATAACTCCGCGAGCTCGAGAGTGACGATAGTTATAAACTGAAGCTGACATTGTCAAACTCGATCCGGGGTATGGCCGCATCAAATATGTTGTTAATGGAAAAATTTCATCACCGACAAAATAATATGGTAATGGATCATAGTCACATCCATCTAACCTAGTTGCGGCCGGAAGTTGCAGTTGACCTTGCTCTAATTGTTGCCCCATTTTGCTTTTTAGAAGAACTCCACTGTCGTTATTGCTTCCATATTGCCCAAAATCAAACATAAGAAATCGATAGTTAGCGTCGCAGATTGCCATTAGTACCATGCTGAAATAGCCTTTGCAATTACGATATAGGCTACCAGATCTTGAGGGACAAACGACTCTAACATGCTTACCATCGAGAGCACCCACAACATGAGGTAAATTCCACCTGTCATTGAAATCTTGAGAAATCTGAAGCCATTCTTCAGGCGATGACGGCTTTTTTAAGTAAATCGGAGCAATTGCTTCATAAATAGCCTTGCAGGTATCAGGTATAGGCTAATCTTTGAAACGGTTTGTCGGCCGATTCTATACTGAAGACTCAGTGAGATGTGTGATTTACCTGTTGCCAGGTGTCGAAGAGTGACGCTTAAGCGTAGCTGAGGTGGTATAGGTTTTCTGAAGTTTGTTGTTTGTTTCGTAATATTTGGAGCTACAAGCGACAATAAATATTCAAAATTGTGTGGGCTCATGCGCATATATCTAAAGAACATCTCTTCATCAGCCATTGCTGCTTCCCTGACAAGATTGAGAGTGCCATATTCTTCTCTTTTGCGGAATATTCCCCTTACCCACGTTTTGTGCTTACGTTTTTTTGGTTTTCCAGCAACTACGGCTCCCAAATAAACTAAAATCTCATCCTTACTGCTTGAGCTACCGGTAGACAAGCTTTGCATTTCCATTTTACTATCACTATGTAGGTCAGTGTTATGACAAAATATAACCAGCCCAATACAATCACCTTAATCCAAATCGTACAAATTGTGGCATCACAATATCACTTGAAACGATTTATTTTCGCGCGAAGAAAAAAAAAAAACGTTGAACAAACAGTATGCTCCACCGGGAATATTCCTCGCCAAAGCAAATCTTCCAATCTGGGCAGAAAAATGCCCGGTGGAAAATTTCAGTCGAGCTGCTCCGGCTCCATCAACAATCTTTAAAAAAATAATCGCGTATGTGCGAAGGAATTTTTCAGTGGAATGGAAGTTTTAAAATATTCCCGGTGGAGCCCTAGACTTAAGATGCATTTAACTGGACCGAACACTATCAATGAACATGCTGCATTGCTTATTTCAACTTCTTCGCGAAAATACACTAACTTGGAATGATATTTCATTATGATGTTTACAACAAAAATTTAAGCAGCACCAACACACCCACTCATTTACAGAAAAGTAATTTAAGATTAATGAAGACGGTAAATTGATTTGAACTTCCAAAAACCTCGTCAAAATCCTCTTAATTTTTTTGAAGCCTAAATACGAATAGACTACAGCTTGCTAAGTATAGCACATACCCTAACTAATTAATAACGAAACCAGTATCGCTCTTACTCCGTACTCTCAATTTATCACGTAAACTTAATTACTGTGACGTTTAAACCCTGCGTTAATTACAGGCATTAATACTAATATATGGCGGTTGTACTGTCTTTTTAAAGATGTGCTCATTTCACGCTTACAGTGCCGCTATAGAACAAGAATCGGTGATTTCTGTTCGGTATCAGCATGATTGTCAGTTGGAAACCGCAACCAGTTACGGTACTTCCTCTCATATTCGACGTCACTGTTTAAGTTGGCAATCAATCAACGATCTACAGAATCATTACTTTTTATTTGGCAATTGCTCAATTCTCATTTATGGTTGGAAACATACTATGAATATAGCTATAGAAAGCTAATGCCATAACGAATAAATAAAAGGTTAGTTGCAGTAGCGCAGTTAGGGGAGCATAGTGCCATGGCCTCCCTTTCTGACTTTGCCAATTAAAAAAAAATGAACAAATATTACTAAGTGACAGAAATACGTCAGACTCGCTTGAAGGCCATTGTAACTTATTCTCCCCTAGTTTAAAATTTCTTGCGACGTCTCTGTTAGTTAGCATTTGCCTCAAATTATTGTGGATGTGCGCGGTTACTGCACTGCCGAAAGTTGACAGACATCACTTCTGGCCTTCATCAGTTCCTGAAATTCTAAGTATCCATTTCTAATGTTATGATTGAAAATCAAACATGGCATAAATTGGTGAAATGTTGTTGTAAACTTGTAACTGAAAAAAACTCAGTGGGGAGTGAAGCATAGTACTGCGACTGCAGCTTGCATTGAGTACCGGTATGTAGCTGCAGGCTGCACCCATACACAGTATATGCAATAGGTTAGTGTACTGACAAATTCTATTGCTAACTACGGAGCATAGCCGGCGCCAGAGCAGACGACTTAGGGGGGCCAAGCATTTATCAGGGGGGGCAAAGTTTAAAATAAAATCTTAAAAAGAATAGGTTATGCTAATCTTTTTTTATTTAATCAACAAGTGATGTTTTTATGGAGATGGTTTCCAGTGGAAGGTGTATGGTAAGTTCTTGTAGAATCTTCATTGCATTAACTCTCCTACTGCTGCTGCCAATAAACGCTCACTTCCTCGCACCATCTAACTACCAGATTCGATATTGTCGTAATGATGATTCTCACGATAGAACAAAATAATATTGTGGAATAAGCACGAAAAAATATAGTTGTTGTGATGTATGGCTTGTGGAACAACTTTGAAATGAATCACAGCATTGTTACGGTTGTTCATAAACATTGAGAGCGTACGTCAATCAATATTGGCATGAATTTGCCGAGTCGGCGTGGTTAACAGCTAGCTTTTTGCGGTTGGAAGACCTAATTCAACATTTGGCCGTGCAAACGCACTGCTGCAGTTTTGGGCTTGAAGTTTGTATTCCATCAAGATTAAGCATTTCAATAAACCCAAACTATACTCTTAACCTGCCGTAAAAATCTCGCGTTGTCCCAAAAGATTTTAGCTACAGTTGGAGAACTACCCAATCTGTAGCAGCAGGGACATGCGCTAAAGTTTATCAAAAAGGGCCAAAATGGTATTAAAAAAAGTTTTCAAACTTACACAGTTTCTGATATTACCCTTTCAGAATTACACCTAATGTTCTTCCTTCAGTCTTTAATATACCGTAAATCTAAACTGCAAACCTCGCTGACCTCAACTACTTGATTAATCATCTTTGCTCTGCAGTCTGCAACTCGTTTCAGCTACAACGTTTCGGTATTGCACACGTGAGAACAACGTAAACAAAATAATGAGCACCACGAACTGCCCTTACGGCAGTCTTTTTTTCGTTTGCTTTAAAGCGTTTTTCATTGTGTTTCTCAATTCGTTGTAAAGCCTGACCCCTTCGGCAAGAAAAAATCATTCTCGTACCCCTTGCACAAATTGAATTATAATAATCCCTGACTATACATTGCTAATAACTGACGCAAAATCAACGTAAGTATTAATAAAAAAAATAATTACCAGAACATGAACTACTGTACGCAAAACAAAGGGACGCAGGTCCCCTCCAATTTTCCACTAGTAATCAAATGAAGAGCAAAAAAAAAGGTCATCACGTTCGCAGCTGTTTTTTTTTTCACTTAAATTTAGCACGGAGCTGTAGCACAAAAAAAATCGTTTTCGGCTTGATTCATGTATAAGATGTTTTTATTTCTGTAAGTGCTCGCGGGCCGAACGAAGTGGTCTCGCGAGCACTGGCAAGTTCTTCTTGCACCTCCAAAAGTCTCTTCTCGCACCCCCAATTGGGAACCTCTGAATTGTTTCACTTAAACTTGATGGTTCGATACTCTGCATGATCTTTGTGGTGGTTTCCCGATTTCACTACAATCCTTTTTCTAAATGTTGTTAAAATTCAAAAACAAACAATTCTTTCGTCTTTAATCAACGTTTGATGATTCGACATGGGTATAGCATGCACAAGTCATCTGTATTTTTGTCATTCCCAAGTGTTATGGAGGACAAACTCAAATTACAAAACCAATAATTAAGTCTACAAACCACCGCAAACGTTGTAAAATCTTTCATAAATTTGCAAAAAATAACTTTTGGCGGTTTTGTTCACAGTGCCAAAAATTCAGTGTAGGTTGTCATTTAATAACGACTTAAATCTTATTTGACTAGAGGAAGAGTGAAGTCTTGACTAGAGGAAGACTATAAAGCTTACCAAAGGGCGTTGTGGGATGGCACGCCAAGTGTTATTGCGCATACGCAATAAAATTCTAGAAACTTCCCACAAAATTATTAATCTCGTAACAATCTTTGAAAAAGTGTTTAAAATGTTAGCTACTTTTGCGCGCAGGTGGCCATAAGCTTTTTTGTTTATCTTTTGAACTGTTATAAACAAAAAATCTATCTACGTGTGTAGAAGTATGCTAATAAGCAAGGGACTAATACTAATCTGATATCCCTATGGAAACGATAAGTCTTGATTATTTGATGAGATTTTTGTACAGTAGGTCATAATGTGAATCATCTCATATTTGTCTGGAAAAGAGCTTAAACTATTTAATAAGCAAGCAATGTCTGGATAAAAGTTTTCTTAAAAATTCTTCCACTTTAACTACGCTATAGTATGCTACAGAAAGATGGTTCAAGACAAAAGTCTTGGAAAAAAGACATAGATGATGCTGGAAATAAGTTGATTAATGGAATGACTAACAAAATTCATAGCAAGATTTTTACATGATGAGTTGCATTTCACGCGGATATTAAGAATAGCCGTAATAAGAAAGGGCAAATGGTGTAATGCCTACGCATAACAACTGCAGACACCAAACGAACTCTAATAATGAAAACTGCGTGGGCTAGGCTTATTGTTTTCATATCGCTAAGTACTATAACTTTGTCTCCAGCGTATGAAAAAGGATGAGTCAATCCCATTTTCGGTTGTGGACAAAGGCATTAATATTGTCCCAAAATAGGGTGTTTTTGACGCCAGATCTTTGTCCTTGGCTCAATTCTTTTCCAAGATTTATCATTCAATCCATAAGCCAAAATCTACGGTTACGACCAAAAGCAATATTGTTTTGTTTGATCTTCACTTATTTTGAGTCTTGTCAGAGTTAATATAACAAGGCGATTCAAATCAGTCTAGGTACGGCTTGAGAAGAGCCAATGACTCAAAATCTATAAGTCTATAAGTATGCCACTTTATCAATCGCTTACATTACTCATGTGAAGAAGCTTAGATCAAACAAGATGTTGAGCGGTGATCCTGTACATCGACAAATGTTTTGTCAACACAGTCAGCTACTCTCTTCAATAGATCTACAAACTTTTCAAGTCCATTAATCATCGTAGACTATAAATCCCCAATGAACAACATACGTTGGAGCACCCCGTTGCATTTCTGTATTGTTTTGATCCGTTTTCAGATCTGCAACCGCCATGCAAATTCCTGGTCTTTACCATATGAACTTAAGTGCTTCCTTCGCTTTCAATAACTTAATGCCATTTTTATTATAAGATAAAAGACAGCTACTGAGCTTAAAATAGCTGCTTTCAGATTAAGCATCTTGACCGATAGATTTGCGACTTGTCAAGATCCTAATGTATATTCTTATTATTGCTTATATAGTATTACTTAAATTGGTCTTGCTGATAAGCCCCCCAGGTTGTTACAGGAGAGCACCACCACCCACCCACATCCATCTCTCATAATAAACAACCCGCTTGACCCGAAATAAAGTTGCGCACCACGTAATGAGTTCCAAGTAAATGCAGAAAACTGTACACCTCCTAATCAGCATAACTGCTTAGTCTGCTATTTAAGCTACGAAAAAAATTCTGCTTGTGGTTCCCAAATTAACAGGGGCGTGCCCAGGAATTTGAAAGGGGAGGGGTTACAATTTGAAGCCGTTTGTTTTCCGCCCAAAGTCAAGTAAAGAGCAAAAAAAAAGATCAACACGTCCGCAGATGTCCAACTTTTCGGCCCAAAGTCAAGTGAAGAGCAAAAAAAAAGTCATCACGCCCTCAGATTGTCCTTTATACGTATATCACCTTTAGGCCTACACCACGAAATTTTTGTCCCCTGAATAATATCACTGTAAAGGCATTCTCCGTGAAAACGACATATCGAAGGTTATTTAACACTGTTACAGCTTTGGATCTTCAGAGTGACAGTTGTTTGTGCGAGCGATAAGACGAGAGATTTTGAACTGTGTGATGTCCTGAATCTCTGAAGTAAAAGATCAACCTACACTGCGGGGTTTAAAAAGCATTTCCCAATATTAACAATTAGCTCAATGCTTATATTCTTACAGTGTCAAAATTGCCAAAATTGAATGATGAGTTTAAGGACCACACCAGCTTCGCTAGCATAAGTCACACAACGTCACTGGTTACTATCACCATCAATAACATTTATGCTTCTGTGTTTGTTATTAGGCCACATATTTTGTATTTCTCTCGTCACTGACAGCATAATACGAGAAACTGTTACGTGTTGTGTTACCGTTTACGTTTTATTTGACAAGCATTTATGCATTTGAGATTTGATTAATGACAATTTAACAATGATAAGTAAGTGCAACTTCAAACTGCGTCTAGATATCTTTAAAGTTACAGTAGGTGAGGGATTATACTTTGTCATAAAAATTATTTTTATTATTCTAAGTTTCTAACGTTGCATAAGCAGTTAAGCACTAATTGCATTCCAAAATCAAAACACAATTTGATACTACAATAATTTGTTTCGATGAAACGGTCAAGATTTGCCATTATGGACGGTAGACCTAATATTTGAAATGCTTTTGATATTCACCGAAAAATGCTAATTCAATAATTACTACACTAAGCCATCTCAAGATCGGTGCACTCATGAACAGAAACTTCTGCAGTCACACAGTAATCTCTAATAGCTTCCATATGTGTAATTGCATCGCAAATCCTATTTAAAAAGTGAAATGCTAATTGTCTACTTCGTAATAAAAGACATATTGACCCCGTCCACACGTCTAATTTTAATGAGCTTTAGGCCCACGGTTCTTGCTGAGTTACCGTGCTTAATTTATACATCATAATCATTTTGCGATGTCACAGTTACAAAAAAGTCTTGACGTCAAGAAATTGATTATGATGCAGAAATTAAGCATGATGACTCAAAAGAAACTGCGGACCTAAAGCCCATTAAAATTGGACTAGTGGACAAGATAAATGAAAACCTAGTAGCTTACGAATTGTTCGTCATGATTTAAATTTACAAGAAAATACTCAGCTTGCGATTTCGAGTTGACTGTGTTTTAAAATTCGACAGTTTGGTTTTTGTGTGACCGTTATGATTCGTTTGCGTTATGTTCAAAATTGCTTTTGTTCTCTTTTTTCAAGTTGTGGCTTAGTGGAGGACATGCGTCGTGGTAGAGGAGTCAACTAAGCAGCAAGCCCGCAACAGATTGTGGCGCAGACTGACACGCCAACCGTTCGAACAGACAACTTCAAGCGTTAGCATTTTTTTATTCAACGCAGGAATTTTTTGATACAACATCGCCACCAGTGGACATAACTCAAATATGGAGCTATGTTTTGTCTATAATCCAAGCCTAAACATTAAGCAATGTCATAGTTGTCACTTCTAAAACTCGCCAATATTCATTGCTGACATTGGAATGGAAAGTTACAGAGAGAACACTAAGACCAGTGTTTAAATTTTATTTAATCTCCTAGGAAAAGCGAAGGGGAATACTTTATCACTTTTGCACCTTTAGAACCCGCAGTTATTTTAAATAATAATAAAATGAAATGTTTTGTTTAACTTAACCATCAATCACTAATAAGTTGTGAAACAAGATGACACAAAATATATTAACATTTCGGCTAAGAAAAAAATGGTGTCTTCAAAGCAATAGGTATCTTGGACATGTCAAATATTTTGTAAACTGGAGAGAAACACACACAACCACCACATTTTTCCGCAAACACTACACAAAACATTGTTTATACGAATATTTACAAAACTTCGGTCAATATAAACTTATTCATACTTCGTTATCTTGCAATGAACGTTCATATCAATCAAAAAACATTGGGATGTTGCCATTTTCGCATTATTCATTAGGCAAGTGATGGATTTTAGAAGTATCTAAAAGAGCATAGTATTCCTCTTCTTCTCCTTGATATCTTCGACAACAACAGCAACAGCAGTCTCTGTCTTTATGTCCACGAGATCGTGAACAACATATGCAAGCGCACAGCAACAAACACCCAACCACTAAACAACAAGCAAGAATCATCCAACCCTTTTCTTCACTGCTCATATTTCTCAAAGCACTGTTCACGTTACTGAAACTTTCCTGCAAGCTTTCCCACGCACCAGCAACAGCGGACGATTCTGAAGACAACACAGTTATTCAGTTAATTAGTTATCTTAAGTACCATCAAGTAGTCAACACTGCTGGCTAGCCTTTTTGTAAAAGTTAACGTAATACCACATAGCAGGAAAAGCTTTTACAAAACAAAATTTTGGAGCTATGTGTTTGACGAAAATCCATAAAATGATTGAAGAAACAGATTCTATTCTGTACCACCAAAAAGTTTCGTAGATTCAACAAACCTTTATGGACATCCTTTTGATCTGACAGTACAAGCCAATTTTCACTTCCGTTTCCATTTAGTTTTTTCCGATTCGTTCCTTCGTAAAAACGAGGATGATTCCATTGCTGATGATGATGTTTTTTGCGATTTTTAAACTTGTTTTTTCTCTTATTAGACTTGCTTAAAGACGAAGATTTGATTCGCCAATTAACACTTAAATTCTTATTAGTGTTTCTCCAAATATCCTCGTTTAGGATTTCCAGTGAGAATGGAAAATCTTCTCTTGTAATTTGTAACCGATCGTCAAATGCATCAGCACTGCTTTCGAAAACATCAACTACGTCGTTACTTGAAGTATCAGGCAGGAGTTCCTCGTCACTTGATGATTCCATCTCAGTCATGTAGTCATAAACATAACCCAAGCTTAAAGTAGAAGCAAATCCATCTCTGTTCTGTACCAAAGGGAAGAATGGAACCATAAAATCTTGAAAACGATGACCAAATCTTGGTCCATTCCTGTCTTGAAACAAACCTACCAATAATCAAGATTACAATTTGCAAGAGCATTTTCAAACTAAACCCTTAGTGCTTTATTTCTTACCTTCAATTCGTTGTTGCTTTCTTAGCCATGCTTCAAATAAACTATCCACAAAAACATGATGTACAATAAATATTGGGTCATTTGCTGAAGTGTCGACGGAAGACATCGTGCCATTCATGAACAAATGAACAGCGTTGTGAACAAAGCTGCGCTCCGAATCTGCAGAGTCGATAATTTGCTAATAAAACCCATTCCAAATCTTCGAATTAATTCGAAAGACCATATTATCTTAAGCAAGTCAGCTTAATAGTTATTGAATGTGGAAGATTTTCATTGCGGTAGATGCAAACTGCTCTCAAAATCAATCAAACGTTTAATTTTACTACCTGCTATTCCATCATTTGGATTTGCAAAACCTTCTAATATGTTTCTATAACTCATATTTGCAGTTCCATCATAACCAGGTGAATCGTAATTGGTATCAAGCTGTAACATGTTGTTGATTTCATTTGATGAGGGCAAGCCAGTAATTTTGGTAGGATCATAATTGCCTGGGTTTCTCTGAATAAAGCTTTCTGCTTCTCCAGTACATTGGTGACCATTCAGAATGTACTCGTTGCCTTTCGTGCAAATGGTTGACCAACGTGAAAATGGAGATCTAAAATTAAAAAGGCACTACATGCACACCGTACAGTTTTAATATCAGCGCAGCCAATAATTTGAGGAAGCCTTCTACTTGAAGTGCTGTTCTAGTTGATTCAAAATCAATTTTAAGCAAAATAGCAGACCATATCGTTAGTTGATTCCTTACAAAATTTTGCAAAGTACTGTAATTTGCCAGCGCTAAATTCTAGATAGCTGAATTTTATGTTCTGTGATGCATCAACAAATTACAGAAGACATTTTTATTTTACGTCAAATCGTTGCAAGGCATAATCTCTACTCACTCAATGCTTAAAAGCGATTCATTGTTAAACCTCTGTCCTCCAAATATTAAATCATTGCACACATTACATTCAGTCTGGTCTTGCCAGTCCCAAAAAGGCAAAGTAAAATCAGGATCGTTGGCTACATATTCTCCAATTTCTCGTTCCCACTTCAGCATAAAATATCGATGCCAAGGTAAAAATGCAGACCCCTTAGCAGAAAAGCTTGTTAAGGTTTTTATTTTTCAATACAGTCAAAATTTATTGCTTAACTCATGCATTAATCAACTGGTTGTTTATTAACCGTTCAAAAAATCTTATGTGAAAAAGTTTAACTAGAAACTGCTGGTATGCTATGATGTCACGAATATCATACGTATACGAGTATCATGTAGCTTGTACTTCGTACTTATTTCTGACGCGGATAATTCCTCCATCAATGGACTAAGTCGTGTAAATTCAAACTAACCAACAATTTTCTCAAAATCCAGAGGATAACATTGTTTTTAAAGACCTACACTGAATCTTTATTGGTTTGATTAGATCAATTCGAGAAAATTCTACTCCTCCATACTTTCAACACTAACAGTGTTCGCAGCTGTCAGTGAGATCTTTTGTTGTAAAGCAATCAATATTAAAACACTTATACCTCATGTGCATAATCAACATCAGGGCTCAATTGCAACTCAGGAACGCTTTTCAATAAATCAGTTGCTACTTGCAAACGATTTTGTTGAATAAAAAGTGCATTCAATTGCAGGCTGAAAGAAAATGAGAAAAAGAGTAAGAAAATTGTCGATGAGTATGACTATATGGTTGAATATAAGGTTGCCATAAGTTCACAGCGCCAAAGGAGGACAGGTTCTTTGAAGCCGAGGGCCGCCCCAAATTCAAGTGAAGAGCAAAAAAAGGTCTTCACACACAGTGGCGTACGCAGGATTTTTCAATCAGGAAGGTTCAGTGACGCCACATCGTGATGACGTAAGTTTCAGTGATGTCACAGCTATTACAGAGCCATAACGAAGAAAACAATCCAGATATTAGCAGTGTATGCAAGGCAGTACAAAACTGTAAGAACAAAACTTACTTACAACTTACTTACAGTAAGTACAAAACTTACTTACAGTTTTGTACTGCCTTGCATACACTGCTGATGATGACAGCTGAATTTATGTTGTCGAATCCAGATATTTCATTCACACTTTTGCTTGATTCTTTGAGTTTCATTTAGGAGCGAAAAGGTTTCATAAAAACTCAAACTGTCAATCCGTGGTTAAGAATTTCCTGAAAAAATTTTAGTTGACCTCATTTTCGGGTCATAGGAAGATTAACTGACTAAAGTAAGCTAGCTTTCGCAACGTCACAAACACGGTGTAGAACACAACCTTGATAAACACATTTAATATGCACTCATTATGAAAGGGCAGTTTTTCCAGTCTTGAAAACTGAAGACAGTAAAGCATGAGAAAAAACTGCCCTCCCTACCACAACATTTTTAAATTACAATAAATTACGCGCGAGGGAATCTCTAATCATGTGATTAAGGTCAAAAACAACGTCGATATTATCCAAGTATTTTTCACCCAAACCACAGCGTCGATATCATGAGATACTCTCAAGCACATAATCGGGGTGTCTGGGAAACAGAGCACTCCAGCTCCTGAGACAGTTACAGTGCGTAAAAACGATTTTGTCCCCCCCCCCCCCGTTCCTCCCCTAGGCCTCTTTAAATCTTTCGTTGGTCTGGTCTTCTCTGGCAGTATTTTTATTTTCAGCACTTAGATAGGGCAGTGTAAATTTAGATCTTTATATTTTAATAATTTTTCAACAAACCCGCCGGTTATAGCGCAGTGTCAAAGATGTCGCTATCGATGCGAAAGGTTTGAGGTTCAATTTCCAGGCAGGTCAAATTGGACCCAGTGCAACCAACGGCTCGCCGCCGCTGTGACGATTCTTCGGAGCTGTGTTGCCCAGGCGCTAAGCCACGGGGTCGGGCCCCGCCACTCGCTACCACGCTTCGGTACTACCACGGGTTAATGAAACGAGTAGACCTATCAGTACAGTAAAGATTTGACTTTTTTAAAAAAATTTTTGTGTGCGACCATAGTTACTTCAGATACACCGTATTTAATGAAGCTCCTGCTTAGCAGTTGCTTCACAGCAGCATCAATGACAAAAATGCAGTTCAAGCAAGACACACCAGAAAAAATGGAATAACCGGTATTGTTGCATCGCATGGTAATAAAAGTTTCTCAAAATTAAATTAGAAAGTTGGACCGAACGGAAAAACATGACAGCAGTTTCGGCAAGCTCCGCACGAAGAAAAGTCGGTTCGTTTCAAAAAAGAAAGGTTTCACTTTTTCTGCAATCGTCAACGTCAAGCGCAGCGCACCAGAAAAGTTTGACTACCGGTAGGCCTATTATTGCATCACAATGAAAGTTTTCCAAGATTTTATAAGCAAGTTGGATAGCACAGAAAAACATAAGAGTAATTTCGGCAATCTCTGTATGAAAAGAGGCAGTTCGTTCCAAAAAGAGAGGTTTTCATTTCTTTAAAATCTTCACTGGGGGGAGTTGATCCCCGAAACTTCCCCCTCCCCTCCGCGCGTACGCCACTGTTCACGTCCGCAAGCCTTAGTTTGACCATCCCTGAGCTGAAACTTTTATTATTATTGGCATATTTATCCTCCTATCACGAGAAAGCGATCAATGCGCTATACGAGCTCGCTTAGAAGTTGCCGGCCATCTGTCTACCACACCAAGATGGGGGAAACCCGCTAAGTGCCTTTCCCTACGGCACAACAAATAAACTTGCCGGTTTTCTCCACACTGTCCCTTAAATGCTGAACGTCAAGCAGGGAAGCTGTGAATACCAATTTTAAAGTCATTGGTTTGACCCGACTCGGAATCGATCCCCAAGTCTACCGATTCAGAAGCAGACGCTCTATACCACTCGGCCATCTGATCGGTATAAACTTCCCAAAATTTTTGATCGGTATAAACTTCCCAAAATTTTTTTGTTTCTCCAACAAATAAGAATCAAACATGTTTTCACTATTCAAAATGCCGAAAAGGAAAACATTAGGGCATTTTTAATGTCCTCGAGGGCAAGTTATTTTTCATTAAATAGGAGGACATATCCTCCGAAAATCAGGACGTATGGTAACCTTGCTTAAACAGAATTTCCAAAGAAAGGTCGTCAGTGAAAAATGAACATCATCAGTTCAATCTTTAATGCAACTCAAACTTTGCAGAACAAAGCAGCCTAAAGTTATGATGAGCAACAGCGTCCGACTTTAGCTTGAATCTACCCTGTCTCGTTAAGAACAATTCTTCTAAATTTGTGCTTTCAGTACATCTGAAAATTGGCGGCAAAGAGTAATAAGATTGTATTTTTACATAATTTAGATCATCATGTTATGTAGGTGTTACATTCACAATCTCTTCAAGGTTTATATGAAAGAGCATTGAGCATTGACCAAAGAGCAATTAATGAACGAAATGAGTATTATCTGTTCTTACTTATTTACTGTTGTATTTGAAAAAAGAAGATTGTCTCTTGTAACATAATAATGCATCCATACAAAAACGTCATAAATAGAAGCGTTTGAAAACGTAGGCAATTCGCCTTGAAGAATTCGATGAAATGACGTGGTCAAAATGACAAACTCTTCACTGATCACTCTCTTAGATTCATCCACTATTGCAATAAATTGCTGAAACAAAAACTGGCATTAATCCTCAAAAATTCTTTAACTGAAATAGCGTTCCCTCAAACCGAAGTCTTTACCTCAATTTCTTCTTTAGCCATTTTAGTGATATTTCTTCTTACTTTCACAGTTGATCTTTGTTCGCAATTAGTTCCTTCGTAACCATACTTACATCGGGAACAACGCACTCCATCAAAGTTTCCAACACATTTGCAAGCTCGGTCATAGAAAGCAAGCGGCCACCAAGCTCTATCATCCAGTAGCAAAGACAAGCTCTATTGAGACAATGAGAGAGCTATTGTAGTAGATCATCATAAGTAAATACTTTGCTGGACCTTAGTTAAAAGCGCAAAAAAAAAAACAAAAAACTAACAACAAGAATTTACACTTTCCTACATTTTTGATAGCAGGTGGTTTTCGATATCGCCAAAACATTTTGTTTTTCCTAAGATAACTAAGCAATACTTTACCTCATTTACAGTAAGGTTTGCTGGCAACATGGGAATCTCTACACAAAAACCTCGTCTTGATTCTTCTCCGCATTTTGATCCATCAAATCCAATGGGACAACATTCTCTTAACATAATTGAGGTTGTGTCCGTGCAAGGCCGAGGAAATTGAGCCCATGCTGGTATGCTCACAATTGCACATATTGCCCCCAAAATGCGGTCAAGTCGCAACGAATATCCCATAAATTTCGACCAAGATGTTTTTGCTAAAATAAAACCTTCACGCATATAGCGTAATGCAAATTAAAGTTGCAACTGAGCATTTTTTAGTTTTTATAGCGGTCGTAGCCTCAATTTCGCAAACGGCTTATGAAGTTAATGTAAGTTTTCAGGAAATGCTTGGATTATCCCGCTTAAATTGTCACAAGCATATATAATATTGCTGGCATGTGATTGCATTATAGGCGTCAAGCAGATATCGTCGCCTTATAGAAGCAAACGATTTCGCAAAAATATTAATACACGTTTACAAAACGAATATACCATTACTGTGTCAACCTATCTTTACGCAACGGCGCAAGCAAACCCTTGGTAAAACTTGGCATAATCTGCATCAAGTTCAAGCGCTTACTGTAAAACAAAAATCAAAGCGTCTTTTGCTTCTTCTACATACTAGCCTCGTTTCACTACGCTATTCAGCAGATTCGTATCATTTAATGAAGTTTCCTGACGAAAAGCGACCTTAATACGAAAAACAAAAATAAATCAAATCATTTACACCACAAATTCTAATCACACGTTTTCAAAACCAGGACCATGCAAAAAAGCTCCAAGAGTCTATAGCCTACTCTACTTGATTAATACTGTACACTTGTATAAGCATTAAGAATAACTAAATAAATGAACAAACGCCAACGACGCAATCTTAAAAAAATCGTTAAAAACAGTTTTGATTATATTGTTAATGTTCAGCCATTTTACCCAAAACTGCGTTATTACTCTCTTGCCAGTAGTCTCACTCTATTGCTTGAGAATCGAAGAAGTAACAGCAAGGAGGTTGTCGAACATGTTGACTTGCTTCAAAATAGTGCTCAGCCCGTCTTCGTTTCTACATATAATGGTAAATAAATCTTCCAAAACAGAACCACTGAAAAATCTTCCTAAAGCTGGTTCCGGTAATGGCATCATCAATATCTGGTTCAGATTGTTAGCTTCATCCATAATCACCTCCCACTCTGAAGCCCATTGCAACATCTGAGTATCCACTTCAACTTGCATTCCCATGCACATGCGCTTTATGGTAGCCAACAGCATCCCAACTTGTGACGCAGCATCCGGATTCCTAGCTTCGAGCTGCATAAGCGTGAGCAGAACAACCATGGCTTTTTTCATTTCAGAACTAGGATTTGCTTTGTGGATCCAATAAATTGTAACCGCCAAAGTAAGTTTCATATCATCTGATAGGTCGTTGATTTGTTCCTTGTAGAATTCAACCAGGTCTTCATCGTCGACGAGCAAATCAAGGATAAAATCTCTCCGCCGAAGCGTTATCGTCTCTTCAGATGAAGATGAAAACAAACCTTGACTGTCTCGAAAAGGCTCAAAAGAAACGATCTCGCTTTTGTAATCCATGGAATCTCTGTCGTAGACTTTAATTTCCATCTCATCGGTTTCTCGAAATAGAATACGATATGACCATTCGCGAATGTCATCTCCAGCTTTCTGAGGAGAAGGAAAGCTTGTAGGATCAGAGATAACAAGAGGTAGAAAGTGAGTAAGATCTTTTCGCCAATCATGCTCGATCAAAAGCTTTAGGGCCCAGTAAGGATAATCTCCTGCGTGAGCTAACTGCAAAATATCTTGTCGATGGACAGGTTCTCTTTCTTCTTCTTCTTCTTGAACGTTATTTAAAGCAGCTCGCAACAATTGTGAGCAATCAGGATCAGCAATTGCATCTAATAGCTCTGATAGAAAATCCCGTTTCAACCTGGGACAGTCAAACCTGTTGATTTGACTTAGTATTTGTTCTTCTTCCTTACTTCGATCACTGTCATTTCGCAATGATCCAAGCATTTTTTCAATGAAAACCTCATTTGAAATGCGGTTTCGGCCATGCCAGTTGAGAAAAGTTTGAACACTGTAGGGTCTGTCATATTTCCCCCTCATAGATGATGAAATTTCCTGCATAAAATAAAAAAACATATAGCTCAAGAAAAAGACTGCTTTTAGTATGGTGTACTTTCTTGAACAGAATGTCAAAAATAAGGCCAACATTGCTAGGCAAAAGCACTCGCTTTTTTCATGAAAACTGGTCTTAAAGAAAAACATTGAAGAGAGCTGCTTCTGTAACAAAATTATAATTTAAAGTACTTCAAGCCGTGCTGCGCCCAACAACTTGAACAATACTGAACAAAAGCGTACATAACAAAGGAATAGTGAGCAAATCATCTTTCCAGTAGGTGGTCAGTCATAAATGGCACTTGATTTTACATCATTCACACGTAAACTGCAGAAAACTCCACCAAGGAAATGGGAATACACCAACAGTTAAAGACTTTAGTATACGTAAGTATACAAAATACAAAACCATACCTCTCTTAAAGCTTGATATTTGTCAAAATACTTATTGTCAAACACAATTGCCAAAAAAAAAAGAGCATTTTGAGTTACATGGAACTCTCGGGCACAAGCATCACTCTTGTATATTTTAGCTTCGATGAAATTATTTCCTTTTTTCCCACACACCTTCAAAAAAAAGTTTTATAGCTAAGAGGTCTTGTGAGCTAAAATGTTCAAACACGGTCCTTGGGCAAAAACAAACTACTGTATAACCTACAGCAAATTGGAAGCCTCTAGCAATGCTAAATTGCAAAATGTAAGATTAGCATTTAATGATTTGTTCATTGTGGATAGTAGGGTAGCGTCACTACCTCCTGCAATGCTGTTCGCATCAAAAAAGAAAAACAAAGAACTTTTAGCTTGCCTCCCAATTTTTCACGATTCAACTATTTTATTCAAACTGGTTTTATCTAAACATCAATGACTATACATAAGCAGTGAAGTTTTCTTACCGAATCCTATCTTGCCTATACTCGAGAGGTTACAATAGTGATTTGAGTTTTTACAGAATTTTATTGCCTTGAATGACTTTACGTTTGAATCTAACCCAAAAGACCTTTGGTTCATTCAAAGGTAATCAGAAAAATCTGACTGCAAGCGGTTGATCTTACGTTTTTCCAGTCGAAGCTCTTCAAAGGCAAGAATCCTGCTGGTAGCCGATAAGCGCAAAATACTGTGTCATTAGCGAGCACTGGCACGTCAAGAAGCTGTGATATCGCTGCTATATCCTCATCAGCATCATGACGGGCTAGTATCCAAGGCACTCCCATCTCTTTTGCTGTTTGCTTGAAGACTTTCTCTGTAAAATCCAAATTCATAAAAATATCCTTTAGCTTGTTAACACACTCTGAGAGTACCCTAACCCGCGCTGGTTGGTTTCCTATAGGCTACAGAATTAAACGCCATCATAGTTTTATTTCAAGGTCATCATCACTCATCACTCATCAGTCATCACCCTTGATAAAGTTCTAACTAGCTGCAAGGGCGCAAAGATGAATGTAGTTTCTCTTTTACATAGCTGCTATATGGGCTTTCGTAACACACCAAACTAAGCAACAACTAGGGTATATTTAAAAGCTACATACATATATCTCGCCCAGCCCTAATACTTCATTACTTCTTCACACATTCATGGACCATGAGATAAGAGCAGCAGAGTTGTGTTCTTAACAACAAAGGCCTTCGCAAAATCAAAAAAGTTCTGCAAAGAGCGAGTCTAGACTAAAATGCTTTAGTTGACGTTTTTATTGTTGACGTATCCTAAATCTAGTCCATAATTTTAAAACTACCTTTCCTAAAACTAAAACGTTATCTCGTAGAAAAACAAACGCAGGCTGCAAACTCGGCCACCGCAGCTTGTTTTTTTCGGCTGGGCATGTGAAGCAGCTCTCAGGCCTAGAGGCTCATGGTCGTGTAGTCTCTGTACTTAGTACCGGTACTGTATTTGCTACTTCCGAGCAAAAAAGAAATAAGCGAAACGAAACTGAAATACTATTGAGTGTGATAAGTTTTTAACCGCAACACTGCAAATGACTTCATTCGATTTATTGTAACAGCGGTAATTTCCGGGTAGTTCTACAAAAATAGTCACAATACACACATCTCACTCACCACTGAAATAACCTTTGAAGGAATATTCACGATCTGTTTTTCTTGCAACATTGACAATTTTTTTGATCCTCTGTAAGCGTCTTTCGATGTATAGGTCGGTGCTGTATTCGAACTTGAATCTAAGTTTTCAACGAGAGAAGAGATAAGTATATAAAGTATGCTCATAGTGAATTTGCAAGATACTTCATGCAAAGTCACGGTTTTCGTAAAATCATTAAAGTATGCCTTCTCTGGATGTGAATTTGACCCATTCCAGGTTAATAATAAAAAAGAAAAGGTCCAAAACACATTGCGCTACAGTGTATTATAAAATGTATTACTGTAAATACAATGAAGAAAACTACAAAATTTGATTTGATGTTTTAAATTACGTGACTGCTCAAACAATTTTGTGACTTTTTATACATTTCAATATTTTGTGACATTTTTATACAAAAAGGTTTTGACCATTCATAGTAAGCAATCACAATGTACAATAGATTTATCTTCAGTCCTTACCCATCTCTAACGATGATGGGTTTGATATTGCAAGCTTGCAGATTTGCAAAAAAACTCCTCAATTTGTTTCGAAATTCAATGTAGTTTCCTCTAAATATAAACAAGCAAATAAAATTTTCCTACCTTACCACCGCAAATAACCGTGGACGAAACGATTAACATGCAGCAGGCCAATACCGTGCTCACGACAAAAAATTCACTCCGTGACCCCCAAAATCTCAGGCCCATAACTAGACGGTCAAATATAGGCCACTTTGCTTGCTTCTTTATGGGTCTATTCAAGTAAAAGCCACTGTATCATACAGGTCCACTCTCGTACAAGCGGGAAGAGCGAGACTGAGTAATTAAATAATCAGAGCAGCTTTATGATGACCGGGTAATACTACGGCAGACCCGCAGTAGTCAGTAGTTGCAAATGAGCAGAGTATGGTGAGCACTTAAAAAGAAAAATTAAGCGAGTGTGGAGTTGGCGGGTCCTAATTTCATCGACGTTCATATTCCTCACTCACTCGGTGGCCTACAAAGTAAATGAACGGACACTTCCAGTGACTCTGTAGGTTGAGGCCATAATTACTTCAAAGACGCACTATAACTTACTTGCATTACAGTAGCATAAAAAATATCGCGTTTGAGGCCTATAATATTTTACAGCCAACCAAATATAACAAAAAGCTTGGTTTGATCCAGGGCCGGCGCCAAGGGGGGCCGGGGGGCCTGGCCCCACCAATCGACATGCTTGACCCCCCAATTAACAAGCTTTCTCTTTTGAAGACAGCAGCTTTTATGCTTAGTTTCAAACTTTGGCCCCTCCTGATAAACGCTTGGCCTCCCTAAGTCGACTGCTCTGGCGCCGGCTCAGGTGTGATCATAGACAGTTACCTCTGTTTAACACTCGTCAAATCAGAGCTTTGTATAATTTGTAGCAGAGCAAACAAATTGTGTCGCAGTTTATCTACTAGTTAGACCAAAAAAATAGAGATAAATAAAATAAAATGACTGTTTTCTCGTAAATTGCAGCCCTTCCTTTCATTGAACCCAAACCAAACCGTAACCTTTATAATAATTTAATAGGCATGCGCGTGAGACTAACCCGAACCTGAACCCAAGATCATCAAAGCTCTTGAACCTTAACCAGATGAGAACCATTGAAATATTTTTTGCGTTGCCGAAACGCAGACGGAAGCGCCTTTTTTGGACTGCGCCATCAATTTTGGACTAAAAAAGCATTTGCTGCGTTAAATCGTGTGTGTTCTTGAGAAGATTTGGTTGCTATAACAGCGGTTAAGAACATCTGAAGTTAATCTGAGGTTATTTCTGCCGCTTAAGACATTGCTTATGAGCTACAGTAGCTTCTAAAAAGTGCAGTCAGCCTCGATACAATAAGTATTTTTGAAAAAAATGCGCTTGTAGTTGTGTACCAGAACGTAAGTCGAATTGACGGTTTCGAATTGTTGAACCCAAACCGAATTTGAACCTTTAAATTTTTGCTTCTGCGAACCTGAATCGAACCTGAACCTGATCATATAAAGTACTTTTAATTTTAACCGGAACTAAACCTGCAAAATCAAACGACGAAAACCCTAAACTAGAGCTAAACCGCTAAAAATAAATTTTGCGGAACCTAAACCGAAGCGATATTTCAAGCGGTACAATGCCCTGCCAAAGAGAATGAGCGACAAAAGAAAAGAGCAGAACAGAAAAAAAGCAAACGGTCAAAAATTCCCTATTTTTTGGCACAATAGAGCTTTCTAAAAAATCATTTTTGGGTCTTATGCTGCTGCAGATTACATTTTTAAAAGTTTTCAAATTGGAGTGTAAAAAAGCGACAGTGTCGTATGTCGTATCATTGTTTTCACTATGCAAGTACAGTAGAAAGTTTATGATACCGTAAAAGTACGGTAACGCAGTAAAAGGTAATATTCTATGCGGAGTTTATATTGATCTCTTATCTAAGTTTGATTTAAGAATAATAGTTCAGTAGGCTACATAAAATAGACAGCATATTTTACGACTTGAATAGGATATATTCAAATTGAAACAAAGTGATCTCAGATTTTATTAATAATTTTGGCTTTAATACAATTAATTAGACTTATTTGCATGCAAGAGAAAATTAACGTAAGCTGAGCTGATAGCAATTTAATCTAAAAAAGTAAGAAAGAGTTTAATGGCACAGATCAGTCAGCGAATTAGCTATATGAGTCTATTGCTGTAAGTTAAATGGATCAGTTTGTTGTTCGAACATCCCACATACGATCATCAACGTACAAGCAGATAATTGTAATCTCTTAGCGTAAAACATTCTAGTTTTTCTCATTCATTTGTTGCAAATTAAAATCAAATCTTCGCGCTATACTTGTCGTATTACGTATTACGCCGAAGCATTAAACGAGTTACGGGGCCCATCTCCACGGCTTAGCGCCTGGGCGAGATAGCTTCGAACTCCGAAGAAATATCGCAGCGGTGGCAAGCCGTTGGCGACATTGTGTCCAATTTGACCAGCCCAGGAATTGAACCCCCAACCTCCCGCACCGCAAGCGATGTCGTTTCTCGTTACCACTACGCCAGACCGGCGTTTGGTGTATCAGTTAAGAGTGTCCGTTCGGTGGCCGGGAGACGGGGGTTTTATTGCCGGTCGGAGCATACTAAAGACTTTAAAAGTAGTATTCGCAGCTTCCCGCCAGGCGCTCGGCACAACCGGAAGTGCGAAGAGTTAAGTGTATGCGTGTTGTTTGTCTTGTATGTCCTCTAACAGAGTTCAATCATTCATGATTGATATTTGTAATGGGCCGTCAAGTGAGAATGGCTCAAACAATGTGTGCTTTGCACCCGCTGTCCCGTACCTTTACCTTACCACTCCGCCAACCCGTCATTGTTTGCAACTCAAATGCTAATTGGTAATTAATTTAGTTGCATAAAAAACAAATTTCAATTTTGCAAGCTTACGTAGTCGTTGACTGTTTTCAAAGTTGGCATCTTGGGGAAAAGACGAAAAAAATTTGTCCCCCTGTTAAAAAATGCCCCCCCCCCCCTTAACTCAGTTTCCGGTTACGGGCCTGCAAAATCAACAACTTTTCAGCCCATAAGGTGGAGTAGGCCTTAGCTTGAAATGTGGAAGGAGCGTTCGCTATGCAATAGAGAGACAGTTTCGGTGTTTGGTCAAAATCAAAGTCACAGTGTTGCCAGTGACTTCCTATTTTGCTTCAGCTGTTTTCTTTGCTTGAAGTTGGACCTGAGAGGGGGCTAAGTCGCTAAAATGGCCTCAAAAATTTTCTTAACCGATATCAACGCATGCACTGCTCAGGCGAGTTGGGTCAAACCAGAACTTTAATTATTGGTATTCACAGTTTCCCTGCTTGACGCTCAGCATCAAAGCGACAGTGTGGAGAACAAGCCTACAAGTTTGCTTGTTGTGCCGTTGGGAAAGGTACTAAGCGGGATTCCTTCATCTTGGTGTGATAGACGGTGACTGGCAACTCCTAAACTAGCTCGTTACAGCGCTTTGACCGCTTTCTCGTAATAGCAGGATAAATATCCTATTGAATACAAATACAAAAATACACTGCCGCGAGGATAAAGAACTTCCGTCATAATTTGCCAACATTTAAAACAACTGCAAAGCACTCCGGTCTACTAGAACAGCATGTCTACATAACTATCTAGGTAAATAATTTGCCAACGCTTGTACCTTCCATAATGAGTATCATCGCAATACAATGTGTAAAGTATTTCACTTCCATCGATTACAACATATTGATTTGAAATTTGGACATTTCTCAGCAATCTGTTTGGGTATTTGTTCATATACGATTGAAAACCCTTTATTCCCATGCTGACAGTTGTTATAACTTTGAAAACACAATTTACACCTTATGATACAGGTAGGCCTAAAGAAGCAATCTAATTTGTAATTCTTCTTACAATATGTCTGCAAACCAACCAACAAACATCTGATGAGAAAAGTTCGATAAAAACTGTGCCAATTTTATAACTTTGTATCATGACCCAGCTTGCAGCTAAGATTAATAATTAATTAACAAAATGTGTGGATAGTGACCCTTACTTTTTCACCAAAAGTTAATTATCGCTGGTGGTAAGGTTTATAGGGGGCGTATTCAACAAGTAACCGTAAAGTATTAACCGACATAGTAATGACAGCACTACAAGAGAAGCAGCCTCCTTTCGCCGCCCTAATCAAGCCTACGTCAGCAACATGGACCAATGATTTCTAGGGGAGGTCAATTGACCCTCCTTCCCCCTACATGCCGCCACCCATGATTTAAAGTGATATAGAGAGATAGCAAAAGCGCTTGCTTTGATGACAAGCCTACACCAAGTCCAGAGAAAAACCCAAGACTATCGCAATCCTACCAGCGACTCTCCATCACTTCAGCGATTTTCTACGCCCGCAGCTCTGCTGCCTGCGTGCTGAGTTAAGAAAAAACGCCGTAATCTCGCGATACTCATCAGCGTTTCTAGCAACTACAACGAAGATATATATACTTTTTAGAAAGAACTTAACAATTATTAGCAAATAAGAAGTTCTGAAAATTGAAACGTTTCCTGATTTTTTAACTTATGTTTCAACTTCCTAGTTGGTTACAACAAACTTACAACGTAGTCTAACTTTAAACCGTAAGAGGCGTTTGCTGATATTTACAAACTACGACATTTTTACTTGTACGAAACTAGCACTTGTGCTGGCCTTACACTATAGCCATATATAGTATCATATATGTGTACGGTAGGCTACTGCTTTTAAGTACAAAGAATAAATTTGATTTTCTGCGAGAACAAAGCATACTGAAGCCAAGCCTCAATTCACTATCTTTGAATAGCAACTTGATCACGTCATTTTTCTAACGTCTGTTATCTCCTGTTAACTTATTCAAAAACTACTCCGATAAATATTTGCCTACGACTTAATGCAAATGCAGTTCTTTGCAGTAACATCCAACGCAGTAGGTTTTGGTGCAATAACTGTCATATCGTGCGCTACCGATAACCTCACGAATGGAGTATTGCAGCATAAGCACAGCTGCAAGGTCCTGTGTAGTGAGCAGGTCTTGTGATCTGTGTGCGTAGGCTAAGCTATTGGGTGTGTAATATTGCGTAACTCCTACGTAACTCTTCTAACCAAGGGCATTCAACTGTAAGGAGAAATAGTTTTCTCTCGGGTAATTTCCCAACAGCGAGCTTTAGCTACCAACCTAAGCGTAATGTACTTAAACAAAGCAATCGATGCTATCATCTTGTACAAACCATGAACTCTTGACAGACAGCGGTCACAGCGCACAACTATATCGTCTTTGTTCTTCCTCTTGGCGTATCTCATATTTCGTTCCATTCAGGTATTCACTTAACCCTAAGCGATATGTGTTTTCGACAAGTCCATTTCGCCTCGTATCCAGTTGTCCACAGCATGCTCCTCGATTAAAAACCCTTAGCTAATCACTTATCTGTCACCAAATCTTTTATTTCTTGTTACAACCAAGTTATTTCTTCGTTGATAAACTAGTTACATTTTCTATGAATTTCAGCGTCCTACATATAATAATTAGGCTCTTACAGTTGCTCGTTTTTTTGCAATAATTTTTACCTTGAGAAGAACTCTTAACAAGATTTTAGGTGCAATTTTAAAAGTATTGACGTCGCTAATAGGCCTATAAAGCTTTTACACATCATAGCATGAGACAATAGCACACATAAAAAGACTTGAATGAATCTGTATTTATCATTTTATTTAGTTTATTTTTAAATGGTCAAACCATCTTATATGGAAGTAATGAATAGAGCATATAGGCTAAATGCCTATTCTACCAACATCAACATTAATAAGGCAATCGCACGGTTACACAACGCATATTTACAACTTACAAATACTTGAAGTTGAAAAGATTTTTATTTTATATTTAATTTCTTTTTTTAATATAAACTATCTTCGGCCATACATGTAGCCTATGGTCAATACTATCTGCCTATGCAAAAGTGGTACACAGAAAAACACACACACAAAACAAGCAGAAAAAAGAAAAGGAATGCAGAACAATAAACAACACAAAGTAGATCAAACTATAGGATATATGCTTGAAAATCTATTAAAATAACAAAGCAAAACAATGTAATGAGCACACGCATAAACAAAAGCACATAACCTTAGTAGTTTCTAAACATTTATTACAACTTTCAGCATTTAGCGCAGTGAATCAACACAAATTTCCGACTTAATTTCTTTGAATAAGCACGTCGATGCATATTTTACGTAAACTGTGCATGTTTTATGCATCATGACTGTAATAGCTGTTTGGAGCCCAGCATATGCAGCAAGCCCTACTGTAAACACAGTCTACGTAAATTTTAAACTATCCATGAATAGTATTTTGCATACGATACAGCGATAAAACATTGAAGCTCCTTCACAGAAAAATGCTGATAAAATACAAAAGGAAACAGCATGACGAAATACTACCGTACTCTTCACGCAACTTTATCCCACTAAAATTCAACAAAATACATCCAAAAACTCTTCAGAGCTTGTTCCGTTTTCGACCCATCATGCGGTATGTTACTCTTACTTGTTTTTGTTGCAGTGTACTGTACACTATACATATTCGATGCGCTTAAAAAAGCATGTGAGTACCAAACTTTTTGTGGCCAGTCTTCGTTTTACTATTAATTGAGAAATCAAGCTCCGAGGTTACATGCAAAAATAGTGAAGATACAGTGTTGTAGGTGTTTAAGCACTTAAAGTGAGCATAGGCCCAGTGCGGAACGTAATGCAATACTTTTAATTACTGTCTTTTTTCTGTTTGATTTTGCTTTCTACTCGCTCAATGTATTCCTTAATTTTCTCCATAGTTTTGTGTTTTTCTTCATTCTTCCATTTTTCAGTAGCTTTACTGTAAGCATTTAATGCTTTTTGATAGGAATCTAAAGCTTCTTCCAAATCTTCGGAAAGCTCATAAGCTGACCCATGGTTGCTGTGGCAATGTCCGTAAACTTTATCTCTAGCTACCTCTTCATCAGAAAATACGAATTCCATTATACCTATAGCTTTATGATGTATAATAATGGATTTTTTCAAGTCTCGTATTGCCGTGCAGCAGAGCCCATACTGAGTCAAGTACCATGTCACTTGCTTGCATCTTTCTTTATTATCTACTTCTCCGATTTTCTGCATTTCACAAAGTATATCATCTAATACCTTGTACTGTTTTTTAAATTCTTCTTTAAGATCAGTAGAGGACATTTCTCGAGCTATCGGCACCATGCTCTTACCCAAACTACCCAACCTAAACAAGCGGGTTTTAGGATTTTTGTGATGTTTGAGAAGCGAAAAACGACATTGAATCAATTGAGCTTTTGCTTCAGGGTTGCCAATCTTTTTTACATACTCAGAGATCTTGTTATCAAACTCATCAAGGGTCGTTTGCTTCATTGATTCTCTTCCAGACTGAACTGAATCAACCAACGACTCATACTCTTGGCAAGCACAAGTAATCGCGTTTAAATCATCAAGCTGAATCACACACTGCAGTTTTTTCATCATGGCCGAAATCTTATCTTTTCCAAGCTTAGTTTGGTGCAAAAGCAAACGCAACATTTCCGCAGCTGCTCCATAATTTTTCTTTTTTATTTGATCGTCAATTGACTCTGCAAAAAATTGCGATACATTTTAACTTAAAGTGTTCTTGTAGTGATTTAAGATGAACGAATGATATCTCTCAGATCTACTGCATCAGAGTTGGAAACGAACCGACATGGTCACGTCCTACCAAGTTCCAATGAAAAAAATCAAACCTTCATGATAGTCGCGGTATTACGCCGAAGCGGGAAGCGTCTGGCGGGGCCCATCACAGCAACTTAGCGTAGCAACAAAGCTCTGAAGAAACGCTGCAGCGGTGCCGAGCCGATGACGACTGTGATCGTCTTACCGGCCAGAAATCAAATCCCAGAGCGCTCGCGTTGATAGCGATGTCTTTAGCCAGTGCGCTACATTCAAAGTTCAAACCCAAAAATATACAAGCCCTATCCCGTTCTGCGGCGGAATTTGATCTGAAGCCACGAGCAAGCCAGAAAATCCCAAAAGATAAGTTTGGTAAGATACTCTTATAAGCTTATGCTGAATTATTCTTTCTTCAAATAAACTTTAAACTTTGAGCAACCGAATATACCCCGCAAAGTCAAAGCAGCAATACCCACTAGGCGCTGGAAAAAGGTAATCGCTTATCCGTACGCTCGGCACCGAACCAAATTAGGCTCAACGTTTTACTTAAACTCAACCCGACTCTGAACCCCACCCGCCTTACAACTCGGTACTACATTGCATGATATATGTAGCCAAAGCAACTTTATGAAGATATATATGAAAAAAAATATTGTCAATCTTTTGACGCGTAACGCGATGATTGCTAAAATAGAAAGATGTAATAAAATATGGTTAATTACTTTGAAGTTGATTGAGATCATCTGGTACATATGTGACATGGGGCTTTGTAGTTCCATCGTCAGAGTCGGAGTAGAACTGCAAAAATAGTTTTTGTGAAAGATTATGATACAACTTTTTGCTGAGAAATTCAAACCGTTACAGACGTTATCATGTGATCAACAAGTGCACCAGCAAAGCGATTCTACAATCTGCAAACATCCATTCGGTTCCAAAATGTCAAGAAACATCAGAACGAAATCTTCCGTCAACGATATATATTCCATGCGGTACCACGCGAAAGTTACAGGTACTTTAAGACGTTTCGATTCACGGCCAGAGCTGATAGGGGCTGCTGTCTCAAGAACGCGAGCTCACTTTGCAGTCTCTCTCAATTCCCGTTGAAAATATACGAATTGAAAATAATTCCAAATTATATAAAAAAGATTGCCAAAAAAAAAAAAGACACTGAGAGCAGCAAGACTTTGACACGAAAATTCTCAAGACCTATATCGCAACAACACTTCCAAAATACAGGAGCAGAAGAAACACTAACTTTCAGACAGGTAGTTTTTATGTGAAGCAGCTACACGTAGCAGGTGCACGTTAATTTCAAAGCCTTACCGCATCATTCATATCATTCATTTCTTCCTCAACTAAGCTTTCTAAAGGTAAATTCCGAGGAAGACTCTTAATGTTAGCGTAGGAAATATCAGCTTCCGAACGACAAACTGGACAACTAAAACAAAAAGATGCAAATACCAAAAAAATCAGCAAAAGTTTTACAGGTGCAATATTGTGACAATGAAATAAAAAACTTAGCAGTTTTAGCTGGAAACAGTGAGATATCGCAAAAAAGTAGATAGATACTAGAATGGACGTAACGCAGAAAAATTGTCATGCTAACATCCAGGCTTTTGGACATTGTTTCAAAACTTTTGTAATGGCAATGCATACAATTTGATGATGACTAAGGTAATAAAATTGCTGTGCATTGCAACGGTAAACTACTAGATCTACACTACTTTAGAGTCTATACTGCCCGTTTCATTTCTTTACCATTCATCCAAAAGAGATAAATTTTCCAATATTGTTCTCAGTCGTACAAAACAGTATGTAACGTACATTGCACAGTATACGTACCTACTTTTTCTTTGCCGCAATGCGTAATTGGTCAAGCAAGACTCACAAAAGTTATGCCCGCACTTCAGAATGCGAACTGGTATTTTAAATGTTTCCCGACAGATGGGACATTCAAGGGCACTTTTTCTCCTTTCCCTTCGAGAAGTCACAAATAAATATTACAAGGCCTGCAGTATAACTACACAAATTCGCCTCTGCACTGATCAAAAAGTTCGTCAAATACAGAAATAACTAAAAGTGGTTGATATTCAAGTAATTACTTTGTAATTTTATAGCTAGATAAAATTTTTTGTTTTTGCGCATTTAAAAAGTTTTTTGCGCACTTAGAAAAAAAGTACAAAAGAGAACCGTGTAAGACGAATAAGAAGCTATTTTTATTACAATCAAGCCGTTTCAAAGTTGCCTTATCTTGCGCATTTTGTGTAAACTTGGAGTTTTGCCAAACATTTTTGACTTTTTTGACTAGAGCAGGGAAAAATATCTCATTTGCGCTAATATCGACATCTAAGTACAAGGCCATATCTAAGCACATTAAACCAGGGAGTCGAACCGAACCCGAACCGCAAACGGGTAAAAACCGCTTTTTTTTTGGTGAACCCGAACCGAACCTGACCCATCTAATTTGAGATCATTAAACCTGAACCGAACCCGAACCTTTAATATTTCAAATCTGTGAACCTGAACCGAATCCGAACCTTTAAAATTTTATGCAAGTGAATCCGAACCGAACCCGAACCTATAATATTTTGTGGACATAAACCTGCACAGAAATCGTTTAGTAACAATGTTTGAACCTGAGCTGATTCTTAAAAAAATATTAATAGAAATCTCTAGATATGTGCTGCGATGCGTAACATTCTTTCTGCTCACTTGGAGTTTTTTCTCGTTCTTCCGGTAACTTTACAATAACCTCAACTAAATCTAGTCAGGTTTTTTATTTGTTGACGTTTCGTTGGTACTAACGACCAACATCATCAGAACGATAAAGCACTGACCTATTCCAACCTTTGCAACATTCGTTCTGCTTTTCAAAATTCAATGAATTTTTCGTTTTTATTTAACCTTAATTGATTCGGGCATGCAATTTATATTTCGTTATTTTAATGATATAAGACCTTAATTTAGTTTTTGGCCAAATTAAAGATTTTGAAGTGAACCCGAACCTGAACCGCAAACCGGTAAAAACCGCTTTTTTTCGGTGAACCCGAACCGAACCTGAACCTTAACAATTTGGTTTCGATAAACCCGAACCGAACCCGAACCTTTTAACTTTGGTGCAACTGAACCCGAACCGAACCTGAACCCAAATTTTTGAAAAGTCTTGAACCTGAACCGGAACTGAATCGTTAAAAATAAAATTTCTTGAACCGGAACCGGAGCGATATTTTAAACGGCTCGACTCCCTGCATTTAACAATAATAAAAGCGACTAATCAGATATCTGGGACGGCGCAAGAAACTCCAGCTGCACATCAGAGCTTGATCCTGCATTATGCGCTCGCTTGTGAGCGTACAAAAAATAATTCTAAATGTCTTCTCTCTCCTTTCTACTATGATTACAACCACGCAATGCAGCCGTCAGAGTTTCACATAGATTACCATTTAATTTTTCTCTCACGTATGCTAAGTCATAACACCCACAATACGCTCTGCTAAGGGCTGTTTTCTCTTGACTAAAATGCTTTGCGAAACCACATAATTCAAAATGCAGCTTATAAATTAAATTATTATTTACTTGCTACTAGCTCTGACGTCAGGCAGTTTTAAGTTTATAGCAAGAACGAAAATACTCAATGGTACAAACCGTTTTTTTAACCTGCATGAGTTACAGCTTAAAAATATTGATGTAATACACACCTAATACTATCGCATCACATCACCTAATACGCATCACCTACAATTATCGCATCACCTGATATAAAACTTGTAATTCAATATTAAATGATACAAAACGCAGGGAAATTTCAAGTCACGACTCCCTTGGAAAACCCCACTTAAACAACTATTCCTATTGAAGACAATGACGTCATGCATAGCCTATGTAACCCATAAAACACGTTTGTTTTGCTCAATTTCTATTGCATTTTTATTTCCATGATTTACTTTATTGTAATTTTCACAAAATCTGAATGGGGGACAGCGTAACAGAAAAACGACTTTTAGAATGTGAAATACAGTGTCTTACCGTGCCTAAAAAAAAAAAAAAAAAAAAAAACGGACCAAGCTCTAACATTTATAACAAGATTAACATCATCACTATAACACATAGCAGTCTATATTTACCATACTTCACTTCTCCACTAACTGCTTTGCTTACTTAGTTTCTGAACTAAACAATAATTTAAATAAAAGACCAGTCAGATCAGCACACAGCTGATTTTCAGACAATACAAAGCTTGATGTGTCGCAATTGAACAGACATAGGAAAATTCAGGTAATGATTAACTCAATCAATCTCAATCGGCTACAGTAACATTTTATAACAAAACGTCGGATTATTACTTCTTCATGCCAAAGGTGAGCTACAAAACAACCTTTGCAGTTATATTATTTCCCTGAAATTAGGCAAGCAGATTGTTGCACAGATAGTGTCCATTTCACATATATAATGATCTCAATATAAGTAGGCCTATATTTTTCTAATTATGTCTTCTTTGAAAAAAAAAAATTCATTCATACGGTTCGAACACCTTTTGCACCAAATATCGAATTAAAAAGAAATAATAACAAATTTGAAGTCGTAAAAGCTTGTTTTTAAATGTAACATCTATTCATTGCTGATGTTGTGGCTATTTCGGAGCGTAGAAAAAGAGAAACCGATGAAAAGCTTTGGATGTCAACACTCTAGTACGTCAGCCACAATAACTTTGACATAAACAACACTGTAATTTACACTGGACTTTTTCGAGTCCTCCTCGCGCTTCATCATTAATAAGCTTGAAGCGGGATTTACGTTGAAGTTGGCCCACATTTGGGACCACTTAGCTTCCGACGTAGATTAAAAGTTCATCCTTCATAACCGCTTCGATAATATGGCAACAAGGATTCAATTTGTTGCAGTGAAGGCTATTACTGCAGCATACCAGACGCATGATAACAAATAACACTCACATTTGACGATATTCACACTCTAGTCCGATTAGTAAACAAAATGCTTGGTCTCAATAATGACAACCGGGCTTTTATTCCACCCAAAACAACCAGAGTATGTGACACGTAAAAACGTTGAATATTTTTGTAAGAGCATTCAAAACTTCGCTTTGTGTTTAGGGGATTTCTCGTTTTCTCGTTCGCTTTTTAACAATTGCCTGACTCGATTTTCTTTGTTTAGAACTTCAAACAAACAGGCGAACAGCGTCGTATCAACATTAAGAATTCACCTGGGTATGACTATTAGAGGAATCAACAGCCCTTTTGTTCTTTTCAAATGTAAAAATTGATGTGTAATACTGTATGTCAACTACAGCGGTAGTTCGGTCAGTTATTGCATGTAAAATCAAAAACTAAACCAATTGATTTGTGCCCGCGAATAGTTTGCTGCGTCGAAGGAAATGACTCTTTGAACATTTTGGAGCTTGCAGAGGCAATTATTCGTTAACCGTTGTACCGTGTGTAATTTGGAAAAGCAACTATTTTCTCAATAAAGCACAAGAGCAGAGCAGCAATATCGCAGCACAACTTTTGAATATTTTTAAACCATCTGAAATTGAACTGCTTTTTAATCCAATTAGCTTCGTTCTGAGAGGATTGCACGTAACGATACTGCTCCGTAATTTACCTGAACGTTTAACCCTAAAGCATACGCTTGCCTGTTTTTAAACGTCAGTAACCCAGCAACTTCATGCTTTACCGACTGATGGCAAGCAAACACACATTGTTCACAACATACTGAGATCAAGAAACAAACAAAAAATGAGACTGAAAGTCTTATTTTTTTAATTAGGTAAAGCTAAGACTTTTCCGGAAAAATTGAGCAATAATTTTTCTATCGGGTGAAACATGCTTTCACAAACGCCAACTGTGGTAGAACTGTGTAAAGTCTGCAGCTGAACTGGTTTTACGGGACAAATTGGCACTCAACCGCTGTATGAGATGAAAGTTTTATCGAAATGCAGTCTTCCAAACGTGCAATATTTATGATGGCCGTCAATACTATTCTACAAATGACAATTTTCATTAACAGAATAAGAATGTATACCAACACTGCTATAACTCTAACAGCTACCCTAATTAAAAATTCAACTAATATTGAAAGCAAAATTGCTGTGGCTCTGTTTCTGATTGTTTATTGCCAGTACAATTTAGTCGATAAATGCATGTTATAAAATTGTTTTTATATTTATTTATTGAATTTTGTAAGTGTTTATTACTCAACATAAGCTTAAGCGGCAATAACGCAGTGTTTAAAATTTCAAAGCAAAAAGCTTTCTTATGAGCAACAGCAACCTCATTTCAAACAATGAAATACCTGGAGCTCAATACGTGTTGCGTGGAGTAGGCCTATTCCCAATACAAGTCAACAAATAGATCCACATTGCTTCATCCTCAAATACAACCGCAACTCAGAGAAAGTTTTCCTAAACTTTCCTTCAAGGATCATTCTGACCACACAAATAAACCTTCTGAAAAATAAAAAAACGGAACGTTAGGGGAGAAGAGTTTTGCAGGAAAGCAACAGCGAAATAAATGTCGAAACTTGAGAAACCGCATTAAACTAATCTACAGTTTCGCAAGCACTACAGAACAGTTAAAATTTAGTGGCAATCTGGTGAGATACTGTGATTGCCTGATGAGCTCCACACCGCCCTTAGTGGTGCATTTTTAATTATTATTCGATCAACATGCGGCAACGGTAAATCGACATTTTCTACATTAGTCAATCTCAAATCTACTGTGACAAACATACCACCACACGGCTCAAAGATTTTCGACAATTGTCACAGTTGTTTTGTTGTGAAAAAATTGAAACCATGGTGCAGTTACATGTGTTTTATGATTTTAAAATTGCTGAGAAATTTTGGAACGATGTTTTTGACTAGCTGTTGACAAAGTCAAACTTTGGCATCACTTCATTAAAATCAACAGCAACTATTTGGTTTTGGGAAAAACAACGATCCATTTCAAACCATTAATGCAATGTTTTGTAAACTTATATACCGGATTTACTATATTATATCGCTACATTTCAATACATGATATGGCCAAGTATTTCAATAAAATCAATTTCATTAAAGCTACAGGTTGTTTGCCAAACAGAATAACAAATTAGACACCCGCAAAAAAAAATAGAAAAAAAAATTAACAGAAGTTAGAAACGTAATTGTGTTTTGTCTTGGTCGTTTGTTTAATATTTTATCGCAATAAAAAATGAAAAAGCTATAAGAAACGAAAAAGAGCAAGAAGCGTTCAAACTATTCATTAGCTAGCCCTAGAAAAAAATTACTAAAACATGATCACGATTGATGCCAACTAAAAGAAACGAAGAGAAAGTCTGGATGAGTTTTTAAGGGTCGAACTATGGTTAAGTTTAAACGAGTGATATTTCAATTTGGGTCTGAAATTTTAATTGAATACTTGACATTCTTAGGCTACTAACAACTTGTTAAAATTGAGTGCTGCAGTGTTTCACAAGAAAATTTAATTATGTTTCTAGAGATTACCACTACCACTTGACATAGACTGGATCGGAAATGAATCAAGAGTTTTTTTTCCGTCACATTTGTGCAAAATGTGCAAAAAACAAAAATTGGAAAGTTTTTTAATGCATTAGGCGAGCATAAACAAATTACTTTTTTCAGACGCACTTAACTTTTAATTGGTAATTAAATTCAATGTGAAAATTGCTTTTCTACAATTAACTTATCATAAAACTCTAAAGACTGGAAGCGATTGTGACGTTTTGGGTACAAAAAAAGCCCCTCTATTTTTCCATAATGATGAGTTGAGTGCAAATTGTTTGAATGATTTTGACGATGGCTCGGAAAGTCTTGAGCAAAATAGCATAAGGCGCGATTGACACATGAAAATGCCACAAACACTATCACAATTCAATAAGATATCGATCAATGGACTTTGCTTTTCAGTGGCATTTGACCAAGGTCTACAGGAAATAAATGGCCATGATTTGGCAAACGCTGACCCAACATTCATACCTAACTCCGCCGTTGCACAAAAATGCCAAGCCAAGCATCAATCTCGACCTCAACCATTAATGTAGGTCGATGACAAAACCGACTTGTTTCTAGACGATTACCATTGTAACTAGGCCTATTCGCTTTTTGTGATTGACGAACAGTGCATTGCGAGAATTAAAAGCTTCGTTGAAAATGCAAAGGGCTTGCTTGCTCAATAAATAATGCATATGGAGTTTATCAAAGTAGTGAAACCTTCGATCTCCGACGTATCTGCTTGAAGTTAGCAAAGTCAGCGGAGCGATGGGAGCTACATGCGAAAGTGTACCAAAAAATACACCAAGCCGATCGTGTTAATAGTCCACATTATCAATTTAGCAGGAAATATGGGGCAGCGTGCAAGATAAAAAATAGCCATCATTCAAATAAGCAAAATTATGTCCTTTTGAAGAACAGTTCATCAGTCAACTTGCCACATATTACCTTCGGTACACAGGATTTGATAAATGACTGGCGGGAAAGCATCAGACGAAAAACGCAACGTGTTAAAATGCTCCAGTAATATATATCTTCACAAGTTTTAAGGTTTGTTTGGAAAAGTTTTTGAATGTATTGAAACCAGATTTATGTTACTTGCAGATTGAAAAACTTTTGCGAATATGATTGACAAACGAGGTATTGAATCGAATTCTTTGCTGCTTTGTGTTAACTAATGTCAGTGATGATAAGGCTGCCTCGCATGATCTATGGCAAAAAGACATCTTGCGGACCAACAAAAGCATTCACACATACCGGCGGTTAAAAACAACTGGTCTGAACAGCGTAAATAGGCTGATTCTTCTAGGTACCAGCAGGAAAATAGCAACTCTGCTACAGCAGGAGAAAACTTGCTTACTCTTAGTGCTTCTACAATATTTTCTTAAAGTCGTTTGTCTTTGAATATACTTTATTTTACACCATCATTGGAGTTTTAAACTGGACTGATGAAGAGAGTGTAGCTTATTGTGTGACCAAATTTAAATACTTACTGAAGCTTTCATGTAATTTCGTGAGCGATCGCGCAGACTTTGCAACATTACGATGACGTCATCGGTGACAATTTACGCATAACTTAGAAAATTTCGGATTAGCAAAACAACGTTCACAAAACGTAAAAACTACTTGAAGAAACCGCGTCGAAAAGATCATTTTTGCCACGAAGAAAGCACTAATTATGCCATATTTCAAACTTCTACCGCACTCCAAAAAGCTTTTATATGTTTGGAGTACTATAGTTTGTTCCTTGCCTAATTAAAATAGGGAGTAAGAATAGTTTGGTTGGCACAAAAAAGGATCTAGTTGAAACAAACTATCTTTAAAAATAATTTTGCGAAATCAAAACGTAGCAAAAATTTGAGCAATTCTTTAAAAAGAGTGTTCGTAAACCAAACAATGTACTATATAAAAGTAGGCTACTGTACTTCATACTGATCGCATAAGGTCACTTACAACGCAATGCTATTTCTATAGCTTATCAACTGCACGTGAACACCGCGTTAATGTATTTATGAAGATGACCCTCCTCTTGTCATACATTATTTCTGACACGTTCAGTGTCTTAATCACACTTCACGCAAAAGTGAAGTAACTATGTACTATGTAACAATAACTATGTAATCATTTAGTCATAAAATGATGTGTACTTTGAGTTGTTTTGATTATAGAACTTCCTGCTTATAGTTCGTGGCCTGCATAGCCAAAATAAAACTCGGTCTGCATGCGTAAATTAAGCACGCATGTCAAAAAAACATCGTTGCAAAGCTTCTTTTATGGTGACATATATGGTATTTTTTATTTTGTGGTAAAACAGTTTTAGGTTTTACGCAGACAGTCTAATGTAGGTTCAAAGAATAGGTATACGTAAGCATCAAAACATGTAGTAACAGCAAGTTCAAACATGGATGAACCAAGATATAATCAATGCTTGCAGTTTCTTAAAACTCCAAAAATAAACGATGCCTAAATAAAAATTAGTGGAATAAGAATAAAACAAAATTGAACAATGGCCTCGGAGATAACAATTAAGCGCATTCACCATGTCGTTCACAAGGCTTCCCTTAACAAATAATGTCATGCTACGCGTTTCCAGATTACAAATAAGTTCTCTAAAAATAGCAATTGCGATTGAATTTTTTAATTACAAAAATAAGAGCCAGTAATATTGGAAACATTTGAATTTTTAGAGACGTGTAAATTTACACATAAATCATTGTCAATCTTATTCAAATAGAACTGATTGATTCACATAGAATTGACATTCTATTTGAATAAGATTGACAATGATTTATGTGTAAAATAGAAACGCTTTAAAAATTTAACTGTTTATAACAATAGTGGCTCTTATTTCTGTACTTAAAGTACCGGCATTCAAAAATTTCATGAATTGCGTTCCAAAGGATCGAATATTAATTTTTCTTATTCAAGCAGTTACGAAACACGTGATGGTTTATTGCTGATAACATTAAGGATTTCACACCAGTTTATGTAAAACGTATTCTATCCTCAAAATTAAACCCCAAATTCTAATGCGGGACACAATACGGCTCGAATCACCCTTGGACGCTGGTTTACACCTCTTAGAGGGTGAGTGCTCTCGGCTAAGAAGCATTCATGTAAAATGTATGACCTACATAACAATTTTATATGCCTGCTTAAAGATGTAGCCCAGGTATAAATAGCATATCACCATAATGCTTTCATTGTTATTTCAACTAACTGTTAAGTGGAATGTCGTTTTGCAGAGCTGGGCACTCAAAAAACAATTAACTAGCCTAAGCGCAACGCAAATTTCGCATAAGATTTTTTGAAGCAAAAGAGCACAATCACAAATTTCGCAACCAAAAATGTCTAAAAAGCACAACCGCTGATTGCGCTATCAGATTTTTTAATTATGAAAGCGCAATCACAAATTGCGCGAGCAGATTTTTAAAACGGCAAAGCGCAATTGCAAATTCCGCAATTGAAGTTTTGGAGCGGATAAATGCAAACGCAAATTGCGCAAACAATATTTTTTTATGATAAACCGCAACCGCGACTGGAAGTTTCATCATAAACTAAGCCGCAATCAAATTCGCTGCCTATTCTTTATTTCCTAACTCGTTCTTCGTTCGGAGCAAGGTCAGACAGCAGGAGCTTTTAGCAAGAGCGGCGCAGGGAAGCAGCTATCATCCCACCACGTCATCTTGCCTTATCTATCACCACTTAAATGAGGCTCGCGAATGAGCAGCTGTTATTAATAACATGGTGGGCTGGCTGAAGGCAAGACCGTGCCCCCAGTATCTAGCTCGGTCTGGCAGCTTTTTTAATCTTGCTCTGTGCGAAGTTTTCTTACTATAGCAAACCACAACTGCAAATGCGTTTATTGCACTGCAATATAGCAATCGAAAACAAAAATCAAAACATGATGGTACGAACAAATATCTACCAGCTAACTCCCAGATCCAAGCTTTCATGAAAATAGAAATTTAAACATTATTTTATTTCCGAAGGAACAAAGACTGGGGGATACATTTTTTATTCTCCCGCAGCAACACAAAGCGCTCATAATTTTCTGCAGTCAGCAACGCTTGTTTTGGCCGCAAAATATCCGAGCCAACGGAAAACACTCTTTTCACTACTGCTGAGCTTGGGGCCGTGGTGTTATAGTTTTTAAATACGTGGATCCATGCTTCCCGATTTAAAAAGAGAAAGCAATTTGGCGTCACTTTCCCTCTGGTCCGGGTCCTACTAAACACCGTGAAGGACTGAAACACCGCAAAGGACGACAAAGGACCTCAAATTGATGTATTAAACACCGCAAAGTACAACAAAGGACTCTAAAACCGTAACCCTAATCTAACCCTAACCCTAATTTAACCCTAGCCTAATCGTAACTCTAACCTAGCTCTAATTTAAACTCCTTTGTCGTTCTTCGTTATGGTATGATTCCACATCCTTTGTTGTTCTTTGCGGTGTTTAGAGATCAATTTACGGTCCTTTGCCGTTCTTTGCGGTGTTTAGTACATCAATTTGAGGTCCTTTGTCGTCCTTTGCGGCGTTTCAGTCCTTTACGATGTTTAGTAGGACCGCTCGTGTCCGTTCTACCCACTCGTCAAGTGATTTCGCAACAGCTACCGGCACATCTTCGGAGTGTTTTGCTACAGCATTGCCAGTGCTGTAGTTTGCGGAATTTGCGAAATTGTTTGCGGAATGCCCAGCTCTGCTTCAAATGCAACACAAATTGCGCAGTTGGTCAAAAATTTAGCTTAAAACGCAACGCAAATAGCGCAATTGGTCAAAAATTTAGCTTAAAACGCAACGCAAATTGCGCAAAAAGCAAAAAAAAAATTTAAAGCGCAACGCAAATTTCGCAAGTAGTAAAAATATTACTTGAAGCCCAATTGAAATTTCGCAATTGCGACTGCGCTGGTAATTACTGTAGTGTGAAAACATTTCGCAATTGCGAAATCGGCGGAATTTGCGAAACTGTTTGCGGAATGCCCAGCTCTGCCGTTTGTAATTTTTTGTCGATGCTTGATACTGCTATTATTAGCACTTGTTTGTAATTGACTGCATTCGAAGTATCAGTAATTGGTTACCATTCAATAAGTATTGATTACCCAATGACGTATTCGTTTCGTTTATAACGTAATAACATGACAAATATTATTTAAAACCCAGTAAAAATTAGGTTCCTCAAATATTTTTTATAAAAGCTTGTCTAAATGTCCTTGAAAATTCATAAAGTGATTTAACTACAGCTAAAATACTTAGGCAAATCAGTAATTGAACAATTTTTTTTTTTGATACCACTTAGACCTGCTCATTCTACAATTCAAAAAACTTTAATAACGGAAACTTTCCCAAAATTTCAATGCATTTCCTATTTTCATCTATAGCTAAATGTCATTTCACTAGCTAATATTATAAAGCGATTTTTTTAATGAAAACCAAGTAAACGTAATTCATTGCATTATTAAAAACGTGTAGGCTCTAATTAGTGATTTTTACCAGACTATTGCTTTAACGAGTTTCGCTAAGCGGTTGATACAGAGCAAAACCTCATGGCTTATTTACGTAATCCAAATCGGAAACAATAACCGCTAATTTATTAGAGGCGAGACTGCCCCACTTAGCTACTTTCGTTCTCAACACCCGAAAGCCAGCCTAGTTTCACCCTTTACGTAGTTGCATGAGCGATTTAATCAACAACCCAGTACGCTTGTAATTTTCAAAGCGTAAATTGTTACGCTCTACAGTTTTGTAGTCAACAGATAATTTTTGAATGACTAACCTCCCGGTAACTTAGTGGTGACCACAAGCTCAAAAAAATTAAATCAGAACTTCATTATACTCGTGGTATTACGCTGAAGCGTGTAGCAAATGGCGGGGCCCATTTCCGTGGCTTAGGGCCTCGGCAAAACAGCTCCGAAGGAATGTCGCAGCAAATGGTTATATAAACTGTTTTATTTAAAAAGAGGTTTCTGATGAAAAACGAAGTTGAAGAAGTTTTATCATGGGCCATGGAGCATAGTTGATCGTTGCTACACGACATTCATGCTCATGCACAACGATTGCCGTACTTAGGTTACATTGACTCAAGTCTCAAAAAATAACATACAAACAATATTTCGTGTTTTTGTTTATTTTACGTTAAAAACGTCATAAAAGAGCTAATTTAATGCCAGTGCGTCGTTAGTTGCAAACGATGATGATTAAAACGCTTGAACGCAAATCGTGCGATGAGCCTTTAGGGCGTTTATGGGTGAACGGAATAAACATTTCCTTTTCTTTACATTTTCTTGTACAATTCCACAGACTATCATGGTGACACTGCTTGTACGAAGTAGTTGGAATTCATTGGTCAAAGCGGTTTAAAACCTTAGTATCTCGTAATTTTCCACCATCTACGTGCTGTTATGGCGACTTAATCCTAGTTAACAGTTCAAAATGTCCTCATCCAATTTTGATAACGCATTTCATAGCGAAATTGTCTAGTCAACTTTACATCATAAGTTGTATATACAGTATTTAGGGTAATCATAGCATTACAAGTTTTGCTCATATAAGTCAACAGAGTACTTAAAGCTGTTGAAAAACTGGAGAGGTACCTGAAAGAACAGTATCGATTAAATCAAGACTTGGATCGAATTGCGAAAAGCGACTAACGAAACGTGATTCGTGAAAGTAGCCAACAAATTGTCCATGCTTTAAATCCAACACCTATATGTAAATAACACACTTAGGAAATTATGCCACATACGTTTACAACAAATTAAAATGAACAGAACTGTAGACAAGGCGGCACATGTGAGGAACTACTGTAGTTGTCCACCAATAAGATCATTCCATGCTTTATTGCTTTGTAATTAGTGTGAAAACAGTGGGCAAGTACTTTGTTTCACAAAACAAACTGCTCTGGACTCTTTATTGATCTTGCAATTAAGCCTGAATTTCATTTGCTCTTTGCTTAAGCTTGTTCAATTGTTGCTTAGCCAATTGGCTGGCAAACGCTTAATTCGCAGAGAATTTTTTTTGTAAATCCGACTAAATCATCAAGTTGATCGGGACAATGGCGCTTAAAGATGATCTGGACGGGGGTCACATCCCCCTACGGGCCTAAACTACAAAAACCATCAAAAGATTCTGGCATATTCAGTTACTTAGCAACATTTCCTCTTTGTCACAAAAAGTCAAAATCAAAAAGGGGGTGGGGAGCATGGCACAATGACCCCTAAATACGGTCCTGTATGTAGAGCTGAATCTGATATTATATGCTGTTATCGTAAAATCTGAAAATTATTATACCTAGACGGCAACACACCTTACCAACGTTCACTGTCTTGTATTTTTGTTCCTGCCAGACTTGTAACGTCATTGTGACATCTTTTGCGGTTTCTAATTGATATTATGCAAATGAAATGAAAATTATTACGCAATAGCCGTTACAATACGTTTTAGTTTATCAGTTACATCAGAGATTAATAACAAAATGCAGGGTGATGTGTAACTGTATAGGCCTTCTCCTTTTTCTAGTTTAAAATTTTTTAATCCACCAACTGATGGGATTTTTGCTTTCGTCATAAAACTGTTATTATTTGTCTAAATGTAATCAAGCGCTTTTTGAATTTTGTAAAAACGACCATTCTTGAAATTTGCATTGTAAATTTTTCCAAGATAAGTGTGTTCTGCATCCCCGTATTTTTTTTAACATGAATTATGATATCACGCTGTTTATTACTTTTTTAAAGAAGTACTTCGAAAACAAAAATAACGTACCGGCTCCTCATTGGCAAAAATACGCTACGCCAGCGTAAATGTGTAATCTCTGGCTTTATCTCTGGCATCTCGTAAATGTGTATTCAATTTTTTAATAATAATTAACGCTTTTGTTTGGTTGCTTTTGACATGAGGTAAAGTTTGAGCCAGGCAAAACTTTTCCATTAATTGTAGCTGAAGACAATTACACTAAAAACCGCATTCCACTTCTCTGTTGTAAGCACTTTTGTCGTATACTTACTGATGATAAGCCTTCGTATTGCCATTTAAATCACTTACGCTTTGTTGCACTGTTGATGGGCTTGCTTATCTATGGAATATCTTATGTATTCTAGTACGTTTTAAACTTCATAATCCATTCATAAAAAGCACCGCAGAAATGGATTGACCCCAAGTTTGCAAAGTATGAACGCCACATATGTCAAGCGAATACACATTTTTTCCACAGGTTTTTGCGATTTTTCATTGTTCACTGTGATCACTACTATATTCCTGGATGCAATTAGCCTGCAAATACAGCCATAGTTTAGAGTGAAAGTACAATTTGACACCAAACAGGGTGTCAACCCTCCCTCAGATTGCAGCTCAAGTGCAAAAGCCTCCAAGTAAGGTACTAACGGAAGTGAACGTGAATATAGCGGTGTCATTTTCTAACTTTACTACATTAGGTTACTATGCACTTTGCTATACACATGCTCACAAACCATTAACGCTAGAAAGAGTACCAATTCTTCATTGAAATGATCTTTAAAATATGCTAGGTTCTTGCCAAATCTAAGCTTAAGCAGAAACGTGTAATCAGTCATCAGTTTAGCTTTAGGGAGATTCCGCTGGCCAGCTTATAAAAGGCATCAATGTTCATTCATTATTAACCATATGCGATCAGCACTTGCGAGGAAATAACCTAAGAAGCAATAGCCAGCCAGGGTTCCGAGAAAAACAAACTATCATGAAGTTCGCCATTTTAATAGTTTGCTTTGTTAGTATGATCGTTTTCGCCTGTTCAGGTATGTATTGTACATTTCGATGCCATAAAGGTTACTAAACATAAGATCGAGAATACTACAGGCTTAATATCTGGAGGAAGTTTGACCTATTACCAGTTTTACAAAAAACTTTTTGCTCCAACTTTTTTCAGAAAGCAAAGCAGCTTCAAATTAAAAAAAAAATTATGTGTTATGAAATGCAAACTAATTAGTTTTTTTATTGTAAACTTTAAATCTAAAATACTTATATCGTAGGCCTAAGAAGAAATGTGAAGCACCATTAGCTATTGAATATTTATGTTTTGTAGCTCCCACAGCCGAAACAATTCCTGCAGCTGCTAATGACACAACAGAAGAAATGGCGACGACTGATTCCACCACCGTTGACAAGCAAAACCCTGATGTATACCGAACTCTACGTCAACGGTGTAAAAATTTTTGTAATATTAAAAACTGCGAAAAAAAATTCAGGAGAAAACCTTTGCTAAGACGTAAGTATATATAAATGAATACAACTGCGTGAAACACATTTGTGAGTCCGAATACTTGTTGTTTCACATCATAATATTGCTATAACGTTGATATCATAGTCAGTAAAATACGTGTCAACAGTACGATGGCAACTGCAGGTAGCTGCTGAAAAGGTTTGCATAAATGTCGTTAAACGTTGAACGACGTATCAACATCTGAGTCTGACAAGTAAACCTGAATACTACAACGAAAGGTTTCGCGTTTTAAGTACTGATCAGGTAGAAACAAAACACGCACAAGCTCATTCAAGTGGATAAACCATGTGTCTTAATTAACCTGATGGTTGTTCAGTACTTTAAACTTCTGGGTTGTAGGCTTCTACTCATGTCTTTTTGCTAGATTCAAAATATCAACGGTGCAGTTAGTAGCGGGATTCAACTGGTTCTATAAAACTCTCTTACAAAATTTTATTAGCTCAGCGCATCGGCCAGCATTGCTTTTTATATTTGTATTATTAGTTGAAACAAAACGGGCTGAAGATTAACTTTTGTAATGACAAAAAATTTAAATCCCATAACTGGGTGCAGTGGTATATAATATGTGCAATGATTAAAACGCTTGCAACTTTCAGATATGTAAACAACAAATCACTTTAAGTCGTGATCATCTACGTTTTTAATGACATTGGTATTCAAGGCAGCGAAAGCAGTTTGAACTATTCAGATTTTACTGAATTATTTTTCACATGTTTGTTATCTTTACAGAAAGATGTAATTTTTGCAAAAAGCCCTTTTGTTCCAGCGATGACGGTGGAATGTTTCTGTAGTGAAATAGCCAGAAAAAATAAGAATGTCCGGCACAACAACTATTCAAGGAACCAGAAGCAGAATAATTGCACCTATGGCAATCCATTGCTACGCTTTATTTATGATTCTAATATTTGTCGAATTATTTCTAATGTATTTATTGCAATGAACTTATTGTCGCACCATAACTGGCTTTTCTATTTACAAGCTTTTGTGAGCTAACAGTTCATTTTTTCTAGTTAGTGCTCTGGATAGGCAAAATTTTTAAAACTTCTCACAAGGTTTGAACAGAAAAATCAGTAGTAATACTACGAATTCATGTTGATCTTGACTGCTCTCATGACTGAAAATTTTTAATTAGCTAATGCTATGTTGTTAAATAAAGTGTGCCTAAATGGGTACTTGCTGATGTAATTTTGTTGAATGTACCTCACTTTCAAAAAATGCAGTTGGTGTGTTGTGTTTTATCGTTTTGTACTGCATAGCGAATAGTTCGTTTATAAAATGCAAAATTGTATTTACAAAATAAAAATCATTTGAAATATGCAAGGGACAAATTAATGTTTCGACTATAACCAAAGTCTCGTCAGCCTTGCTACGCACAATAGAAAAGTCCGGTTGGTTTAAACATTATTTTCCCGGTAATCTGAGAAGGAATTTTTTGTTTAAGGTTTGTAACTATACCAGTTACCAAAACCTACAAAAAACCTCTCTGCCCAACCCGTTCGCCCATGAATTCGTAGTATTACTACTGATTTTTCTGTTCAAACCTTGTGAGAAGTTTTAAAAATTTTGCCTATCCAGAGCACTAACTAGAAAAAATGAACTGTTAGCTCACAAAAGCTTGTGCGTAGCAAGTGCAAGTGCATGTGCGTAGGAAGGTGCAAGTGCAAGCGTAGCAAGTGCATGTGCGTAGCAAGGCTGACGAGACTTTGGTTATAGTCGAAAAATCATTTGCTAATGCTCGAATCTTATCTGAAGTGCAATGTGCTTGCAAGAATGACGATGAAGCAAGCCGAAAAAATCTTATTTTGAAATCTACTGTAAATCAAATGGATAGCAAGTCATTGTAGGCCTGAAATCATTTTTAAATTTTCTTTTAGTTTAACTTTTGAAAATTATAAAGATGTCAGTGTTTCCACCAGCTAAAGCATTCAGTCAAATGTGATTGACTTGATATCATTTACAACAGAGAATAATTTCCATTTTTAAATCAGCTAATTTGAATGTTTTTATTGCAAAATTCATGCAGCAGTGATGAGAAACGGATATAAAGTATTATTTTTATGCAGTTCCAAAACCTCATCTCAATTTGTCTGAAGCTAGACACCAGCTCTCACATTTGTGTTCGTGCCGTACTTACGTTGTTCAAAATTCCCAAATTGAATTTGGCACTTTATCGAAGAGGGAAACGTTCAACAAATTTTGGCAAATAAGCTATCATGAATATCATCACTGCAGAGGAAAAAACTTACAGCCGCACATTGCCGGAATTAGCAGCCAAATCAAAAAAGCGAATTTAAAGAACTTGAAGTGCGATCTTCGCAACAATCTCAAATTTTGGATTGAACAAATTTCGTGAAAAAATTTGTCAAATTGTCGGTCAAAATTTTTGTACCAATCGACCGATGAAATTTCGAAATAAGATTCCAACGATGAATTCGCACGTTTTTAATGGAAAATGACATACGCGCTCTTTTATGTCGATTTTTTGTTTCATACGATTTTGTTGCACTTTGACGCCGTTTACATACAGCAGGGATGGGGAACCTGTGGTCCGCGGGCCAAATGCGGTCCGCATAGCTTTTGAATGTGGCTAGCGTCATAACTTTGTTAAGTGTGCAACACCGGTAGAGTAGAAAATGTTAATCTTTCTTAAAAACTTCTTCGCGTTTCAACAACATGCTGCATTTGTGACGCAAAAACCGCGCAAAAGTCTTTAATTTCGCGGTGAAGAATAACTCACAATGAATGGTTGATAAATTTTCGACGTAAAATTGCGTATTTTTAAAGCGAAATTTAAAAATCAAAAGTTACTGTAGTTCACTTAAAATATTATGCAACTGATTTTGGCCCGCTGTGCTTTACCGATTCCCTACCCCTGATATACAGCATGATTATATCTGTATTCACTTTTCAAGATGTTTGCAAGCATCACTTTCCACTATTTTTCACAAATGATCCGCTCATAGTATGTTGGAACTGTACGGTCCGATCCTTAATCAAGTCATATGCACAATGCACATATTAAATAAATGAACTCTCCTTAATGTGAATGTGAAGCTAAATGTTAATAATCAAGTGATATCTTTTTTCCAAGTTCAGCCTGCGCGCAGTCCGTTCTTACACTTTCAACAAATTTTCAAAAGGATCGAAAGTTGTCTACATCTGCACTGTGTACACCAGTGACAATAACTAAATGACAACAACAAAACTTAGACGGCCTTAGCACACCATGCTGACTGCAAGGGTGATGCTCTACTTACTTGGTCAGTGAGCACATAAAAGCAGGCGTTATTCCCACAAGTTTTTTCTTGACAAATATTTGCGGGAAGAGTGATTCGTGCATTTGCCTGAATGTACACCAAAGCTAGCAACTTAAACTCTTAGGTCATGCAGGTTGTTTTTTGTCACACTGACAAGAGCAGGCTGGCGTCTAGCAGTATAACCTTGTTACCAACACCACACCAGGTTGTATACAATTTTGATCACTATGTGCACTGCAGCGAGCACAATTCTGCAATTCAAAACATTTTGTTTCAACAGTTTATAAACATCACTTGGATCAGTAGTTTTGAACCGAGTTCCGCGACACCCTAGGCCTTGGGTTCCCCCCGCCAGTCCAGGGGTCTCGCAAGTATGCAATTTAGAGCGAGATTCAAGAGAATTAGTAAAGTTAAATTGATGCACAGGGGTTTCTGGGGTCTCTCAAATATTTCATTGGGGTTTCGCTCCACCAGAAAGGTTGAAAATCACTGACATAGATTATGCAATTTAATGAACACATATCGATAAAATACCGTCTATTTGTGAAATGTAATCGGTTATTCTGCTCGTAGCGGTAAGCAGATTTCCGCTTGCTGATGAATAGTGCATTGTTCTCAAGAAGAGAAAAAAGAAGGATCAAAAAACCATATAAGCGGATCATCATTCAAATTAATGGAAAAAACGAAACCCAAGGCTTCAAGGTTTACTCACGTATTGTGCGGTGTTGACTTTATGCATCAAGAACAAGAAGCAAAAGTATTGTATTAAGTTGAATATTTGTTCTTTTATCACAAGAAAGCAATCAATGCACTATAACGAGCTCGCTCAGGAGTTGACGGCCTTCAGTCATCACCCTAAGATTGGGGAATCCCGCTAACTGCCTTTCCCAACCGTACAAGTAAACTTGCCGGATTGTTCTCTACACTGGCCCTTTAACGTTGAGCGTCAAACAGGGAAGCTGTGATTACCAATCCAAAAGTCATTCGTCATTGATCCGACTCGGGATCGAACCCAGAGTCCGTAGCTCCAGAGCTTTTACCACTTTTACCACTCGACCGTCTGAGCTGTTAAGAAGTGAAATGAAATGATTCCCAGAGTACGAAGAGCTTGATGTTAATTTGAACAAGCAATGCAAATGAGAGACAACAAAAAAACAAGAGCAAAACAAAATGCGAAAGTGAGAATACACCAGTATTTCACAAATTTTATGTTTTGTTTTGCAGACAGACATTACACAAATTTTTTTGTCGTTGACAAATTTGTTTTCAAGTCATTACGGTAGTTCAAATGCCAATGCTATCTTTCAAAAGCCAATTAGTGATGTAACTGATGTATTCATGCAAGATGTCCCCCCTCTCTAACCGTACTTGCTAATTTAAATGTCCCAGTCACACTGTACCAGTTGATGAAAAACTTGGACAAAAAAATTAATTAGGCGCTAATTGGAAATTGATAAATTTAAAACGATTTAATTACCATAATTAAATCATCAAAAGCCAAAAACAATCTTGAACCAAGAGTTATTGTTGAAGATCATTTTTTGACTTAATATCCCTGCATTTTAGGCAACAGTATCCGTTTTAAGTGACGTGGCAGCATAATATGAACATTATTTTCTCAGTCATTCTTTTGTGTAGCTAAGTCTTTGATTATGTCAAATGCGATTTGATTCTTCTCGCCACCTTTGATACAAAGTTACTTCTTATCAATCTCATAACATTATCAAACGCATCACCAGCCAAAAATATAGCTTGCAGACAGTATTCTAGCAAAAAGGTTGGCAGACGCAATTATCATGAACTATGAAACCTTATGTTATGTAATGTTTACCACCATCCAACACCAAAAAGTTTTCAATATGATCCTGACAACAACATGTACTTGACAAAAATAAGACTTTCGCACATACATGCATTTAGCATTGGCAATTTGTAAGGTCATTAAATTTATCTTGAAAATTTTTCATTGAATTTTTTGAGAATAGCTATGAAAAAAGCCATTTTAACATTAGGCTTCAAGAAACCCTCTGTCATAACTCTTTGAAAGCTTTGAGAAAAGCTGTTGTCCCAGTTGAATTTTTTGCGTAAAAGTTGTGAATATTTTTACGAAAGCTATAATGACACCAGAAAATATCAAGACCGATCAAATTCGACAGTCAAAAAGCTAAAGCTTTATGCCTTTACTCGCGGAGTCACGCAGGAATAATAGTACGAATTGAAAAATGATTAGTCCGTCATAAAACCTGAAAGTTGATACGCTTTCGCTTCGAAAGAAAAAAAATTTTTGAACATAGTCGGGCCATTTTCAATGTCTAAAATACAGTTCTTATTGCAAAAACTACTTTCAAATATACAAAACCTATTCCAAAAATTAATTCTTGGAAGCGCTAGTTTTGCAGTTGGAAAACAGGATTTTGATCGAGTCACAAAAATAGTAAAGAAATGACAGCCATTGCTGTCGGTTAGTGGTATCACAAGCTGCGTCACGAATGGGCACTGCACAAAGCAAAACCGCGAAACATATCAAGAATGATAAAACACAGTAGAGTTATTAATCTCTCTGGACTGCAAACCAGTAAAGAAGTTCTAACAAAAACTACTGACCCCTTTTACAGAAGCACTCAGTAACGGGCCATATCAAACAGTCATATCAGTACACGTACGGTGTTTGAATTTGGGTTTATGAATCCCTATAATCACTTTTACGGATCCTTTCAGGGATTCACGGACCCCACTTAAAAACTCCTCCCATAGATTAATTGGCAATCCAGCAAAACGTTACAACACTAAGTTTTGATTGTAAGACTTGAACTCAAATGTTGATTGTTGATGATAATCACACAGCTTTGTAGCAAGACTTCGGCAATAAAAAAATTTAGGGAATCATTTAAAAATATCAAAAAAACAATTTTAAAATAGTTTAGCTCCAACTCATTATCATAGAAATTAAATTTTGGAAATCATGATTACTTTTTCATTAAGACCATTTACTTTCATTATCAAGCAGCAGTTATGAAAAAGCCTTATGCACAACCCTATACGTGCAGCAATTTTTTTTTAACATTTGAGATTACGTAGGTCACGGCCTTCATGGCCAACACGGCAAGATGTAATAAGAAAGCAAAGTTACGGCTTGAAAATCCCATGGTGACCGTTAATTTTTCCGGCAACACGCTTTCTGTGTTTCCTTCATCCATTAAAAAACTCCATAATATGTGTACTGCGGGTTTCATTATTAAAGAATGCGTGATATTACAGAAACAAATTAAATATTACGAAACTAGTTATTGACTAATGACCCAAGATTTCATGTGCAAATTACCCGGAAACGTTGCGCAAAATTACGGTCATGAATATTCCTATTACACAATATCTTTGCTAATTAAGGAAGCTAGCTTGGTTGTAGAACTACTGTAGTTGAGTCAGCTTGCAGATTTGTACATGTGCAAACATAAATTCGAATCCTTGTTTAGTGGAAATTTCATAGTAACTTCGAACGGAATTAGTTGACGCGAAGTAGCCTATCCGGTGTTTGTAAACAGTCGAGCTCAGAATAACTTAGAGCATGTAATCAAAAATTTATAAACGACCAAATGCAAAATTATATTTCGGCCTCCACAACAATCAAAATTTCCAAATAAAAAATAGCGACGAAAACTGAAAAATTACAAACTGCAGTAAGCCAACGTACCGCACACTCGGCTAAATTTTTCAAAAAAAACCTAATATTTGCGTTAAATTTTAAGTATAGAAGGCGTGAAAAAATATCACAGCATGATAAAAGAGTGGAAGCAAAAAATCGTATGTCTAGTTTTAATCAAAAACATATCAGCTGTCATAAAACAGCAAATGATGTTGGAATGCTTGCAAATCTTTGCAAGTGTCATGATTTTGATTTTTGCGTTTATACAGCTAAACTGAGGCACAACTATCAATAATAATCTTCGCGGAGGAAGACTTTGGCACTTTAATAATGATGAATAGCGGTAGTTTTGCAGTAACTGCAGTTGCTTTACTAGCAGGCTTAGCGAAAGTGCATTTCGGTTTAATTCTGCATTTTAAGGGAATTCGTTATCAAATTAATAGTTAATTTAAGTTAATAGACTCCTAAGGCATTTTACACAATCTGAAACAAAAAGACAATGGTTTGAACATTGGCCATACCGAACAGGGAGTCATTAAAGGCATAAGGAAGACAAATGCAATAAGCTAAATGCGTGATGGATGGGCAAAAATATTGGTTGAGAATAATTAGCACTCGATTGTCTGTCATTGCAAAGATAGTCATATCTCAGGAGCTATGTCAATTTATGCACCAATACGCTGCTTAAACGAAAATACTTGCATAGGTTTCAAGAAACAAATCACAATCGCGCATGAACAGCTGCTTTCAGTCTTGAGTCTAGCGGCAACTTTGTTGGCATGAATTGCATTTCGGCGTGACCCATACTGGCGCGCACACTTTTATTGCCAAGCCAATAAATTCTAAAACGCCAACTTTGCTCCTAAAATTGTATAAGGCAACTGTTTCTGTGTGCCTTCTCGGCTTCGCACTTTTCTAGTTATCACAGCTAACCTAGTCACAGGTATCACATTTTTCTATCTAGTTATTCTTCTAGTTATCAACAGAGAAGCGAATCGTGAGTTAAATGTTATCGTTGAGGGTCAAAATATCCCCCCATGCGCCGAACCAACTTAACTCGGTGTGAAGATGGACAGGACACTCACGTTCTGAAGACACTTGGAGTCACAGGGCCGAAAACTAACATCAGATGTTGGACTACAGAGGCGACTGGCAGGATCTAGCTGGGGAGCTGCTACAAACACTCTACGCACAGCAAATTTTGCACTTGTTCGCTCCACTGCAGAATACTGAGCCTCTGGGTGGTGTCGCACCAATCACACTCGCCTCATCGACAAGCCCATCAACGACGCACTACGCACAGTAACTGGATGACTGCGTGCCTCTCCAACGGACAACAACATTTCTCAAATCTTTCGTTGCGCTTGTTTTCTTTTCCTGAGTGTCAATAAACTGTAAACTTACACGTACTGGCAGGCATAGAGCCAGCGGATCTCTGACGAGAAAAAGCTACAATAGCCCAAGCTTGCCGGGCGAAAGAATCAAACCACTTACAACACGAAACACTTCACTCCCGGCTAACCAAGCAACAAAGGAACCTTAAATCAAGAGGACTATTTGTGCCTGCTGCGCTTGAGCTTTTGCAAGGTCTAGCACAAGGGTGGGAAACCTGCGGCCCGCGGGCAACATGCGGCCCTCTTAAGTTTTGTATGTGGCCCGCGTCAGAACTTTAATAAGTGTACAACAAACTGGTAGAATAGAAAACAATAAGATTTCTTAAAAATTGTTCCACATTCAACTACAAACTGTTTTCGTGGCATAAAAAACGCACAAAAGTCTCTGATTTTTGCGGTAAAAAACAACTCAGCATGAATGCTTAATAAATTCGCGACGCAATATTGCGTATTTTTAGGACAAAACTTTTAAATTGAGAGTGCATGTGGCCTGCTGAAAGTATCATGCAGTCAATGCGGCCCGCTATGCTTTGCTGGTTCCCCACCCCTGGTCTAGCAGAACAAGATGCTAATGCAAACCTATGGCTTGAACACAGGTGGAACCGCGAAAGGCAAAACAATCCACCTCATTTCCATAATTAGATTAAAGACGTCGGTAATAATCCATTAGAAATGACGCTTTCACGACCAGCTTGGGTCACGCTGAACAAACTAAAAACTGGTGTCGGCTTTTTTGTGCAAGAATATACAAATGAGGAATGGCATCCACACCAACTGGCGAATGTGGTGCAAAAGAACAATCTCCTAACCACATCATAACTTCATACCCCGCCCACCATCCCGGAGCTCTTGGAATATTGCTCTTGGAATACGGAGTTCTTGGAATATTGCTCTTGGAATACGGAGCTCTTGGAATAGTGCGCCTAAATAGATGATCAAACTGTCGCATGGCTCAATGAAAAATGCCCCAACATCAAAGAACATTTTAAGTACATCTACTCAGACGAAGGAGACAGCTAACTCTAGCTAAACATATTAGACTGAATTGAGACCGACACTAACGAAGCACCACAATCATGTGAATCACTGAGCACAGTTGGTGTTCGATAAACAACAGGTCAGAAGGAGTTGAACCCTGCCGAGTATGGGAAGCATGATAAGCATCATTACATAGTAGCTTCCAATAACAGCAACCCATTTGAGGCAATAAATGATGAAAAAAATCTTGCTGGGTAATCAAAGTTGGTATTCCAGCCAAATGACATTTGCTTAAAATGGACACCTCAAGTAGCCTCTTATCCTGCACACCTGCTTTTAAACGTAAATATGCAACCCGACAATAACTGTTATTAATAAAGTAAACCCCAATAAGACTTCGGTTAATTGATTATGTCTATTCACGGATGCTTTCACTGTATGAATTTGCCGGCTTCAGAGAGTATACTAAGCTATTTCGCAAGACAGCAGACAGTTAGGTCAGTGTTGGATGAAGACAACTGGACGCTTAACATGAACTGGTAATCAGGTTTACTATCGCAAGTGATAACTGCTCCAGCTGACTTGCCAATGTTCAACACCGGTTTAGTGATTTTTTTAAATTCATGTGGGCCTATACCCTACCCTGAAAATGTCCATCAAGCCAAGATGGTACCCTAAAGATAAACGAAATTATAGGATAAAGAACTAAATCATTTTTATTGTTTGAAACTGTGAGTCAACTCAGTGCCGGCGCTAGGCTAACTGAGCCCCCCCCCCGAAAACTTCACGTGGGGCCCCCTTTAGCTGCAAGCAAAATGGAAGGTAAAGATGGTTTTACACAGAATGCGATTTTCATCCGACTTTGCATTTCATGCATATTCGTGCGATTTTTGATTAACGCACCTGACGGACATGTCTTTACACATAATGCGGTTGCGTCCTATTTTGCATCTACGTATACCTATTTAAACTTCTTTATTTGAGTTGGCAAAAAAGCTACAAAACTTATTTAAGTTGGCTTCTAAAACTAGCTGACCGTCTGAAGTAGACCTATACCAGGGGTGTCCAACCCGTTGCCCGCGGGCCACCTTGGCTCGCGGGACTTTTCCGAAATTACCAATATTATCAACTTACAATTGCAACGTAATTTATGGTGAGCTCACATTCCGAAAAATTGTCATTTAATGTTTGCTTTCTTGTAAGTTAATTTTGTTGCATCACAATGGAAATTGTTTCGCATCACATTTTCGATATTGTCACGTTCACATCCTTTCCACACAATCGTGTTCGTGCTTCAAAAGTAGTCAGTAATAAACTAGGCTGAACCGGCCGTTAGCTCAACTGCTTAGCGCACACGCTATCGGTGCGGGAGATCGAGGGTTCAAATCCTGGCTCGGTCAAATCGGCACAGTGTTGCCAACGACTCGCCGCCGCTACGACGTTTCTTCGGGAGCTGTGTAGCCCAGGCGCTGAGCTTCCGGCGATTCGTTACACGCTTCGGCGTAATACCACGAGTGTAACCAAGATTTGATTTTGATTTGGTCGCGATCCGAATTTATACCATAGGCGCACGCAGGGGTAGCACAGTGCCATGCCCTCCTCCCTTTGGCTCTGTAATAAGGTGCTAAAACCTAACTTTCAGTCTATAACTTCTCAAATTGATAATGGTTACAGCCTTCTTTCACGTATTTTGGCCATGCTTCTGCTTTTAGGCATACCGTAAGCTGCGAAAATATTTTTGTATCGTCACGAGTAACTGCACTCACTGCATGCCCTTTTTCGTTAAAAAAGTGTGCTAAAATGAGTGTTTTTTTTATGTCAAAACCGACCCCCTTTGCCTGCTTTGCCCCCACACCCTCGGTTGTGCCCCCTCCTTTGCCAAATCCTGCATGCGCCTCTGTCAGAGACGTGAAAATCTCGAATTTTTTGGTCGGAAACCGACTTAGTCGAGAAGAAAATTGTTCGACCTTGCCGAATATTGCCAAGCTTGTTAGAAAAAAACAGTGCGAAAGTTGACATTGAAATGTCGACGCGTAGCAAAAACTTTGTTGAATTTACTGTTGGTACGTTTATTGTCCTTATAATTGTAAAAATACACATTTCTAAGATTAGAGTTTTAGTAGCGTCTTAGCAGTAAACACTCCAGTGGCCCGCGCAATCATTCGTAAATTGCATGTGGCCCTTTGGCCAAAAAGGTTGGACACCCCTGACCTATACCAAGAATTTCATCAATCTGAAACTCACAATAAGGACGACTGGAAAAATGATTTAACTGCCTGGGCATTATTGAGCTAAAAATGCAACACCTTCCCATCTACCTTTGCGGTACCGCTCTCAGGTGACAGATCCTACGTGACGGGTTCAATTCGCGGTTGGAGCCGATCGCATTTTGATATGTAACGGGTGCCTGCTGACTCCAACAGCGCAAGCTCACTTTACAGTCTCCCTCAATTACTGTTGAATTTTCCGTTCTATATAATTTGAAAATAATCCCAGTTAAACACTGCATAGTGGGGAAGATTTTGTTGGAATTGTATACCGGGCATCCTAGTCTAGGCTAGCTAGGCTAACTCAAGTACTGCGCTGTTTGTTCTTCCGGTACGGTAGCAAAACGGAGACAGAAAAATCTACTCTCCAATTTTATTTTTGACGTTTCGCTTGGCGATGAACGCCAAGCTTCCACAGAAAATACAGTGACCTGGGAAGGAAATCAACCCAGGTCGAGAACAGTAAAACGTAGTAGCACTAGGAATAGTGTACACTATTTCGACTTTTCAAGTCTCATCAGTGCAGTTTGCTGACTGACACAGTAGTAGCACTAATTTTAACTGAACTGATCAAAAAATTACGAAGTGTAAATTGGATCAACCCGATTAACTATTGCGTCACAAAAAGGTGAAATGCGTGAATAATCATCAAATTAAAGCTTAGGTAAAGAGGTACTTTTTCTATACCATAAAGTTGCAATCGCCAGCAAAGTTAAAATTGATAGCACTTTTATTAAAAATCTAAACGTTTTCGACCCATTTCTTCAGGTCCTCATCAGAGAAAAATTATGCTTTTTACAGTAACAGTAAAACTTTCAAAATAATAGTATATTAAACAGTAGTAAATATTATGAAGATACGACACAATACATCAAAAAATCAAATCTTCATTATACTCGCCGTATTACGCCGAAGCGTGTAACGAGTTGCGGGGCCTATCTCCGCGGCTTAGCGCCTGAGCTACACAGCTCCGAAGAAACGTCGCAACGGTGGCGAGTCGTTGGCGACACTGTGTCGATTTGACCGGCCCGGGAGTCGAACCCCAGACCTCCCGCACCGATAGCGTGCGCTTTGCAACTGAGCTACGACACAATACATGCAATTATGAAATCATATCAGACAATATCAGAGCAAAGCATATTGACGGTCAACGCATTACGAGTACACAGCATTAATTCCCACGACTACAACGACGTATTGTAGAACGTAAACAAAAGCAATACCAACATTAAAACACATTTAATAGAAACGAAGATCCACTGGCATATAATTGAGAATTTAATTTAGGATTCTGTTTTTTTTATGAATAAGGCTTCTTGATTTTTGGTCTCATACTCATTATTACACTTTTGCTCAACTTTAAAATTATTTACCGTTAAACTTTCAGATTTGCATTTTTCACACATTAAAATGTGGTCTTTTACAGCAGTCTTTTTTGAATTTAATTGGAGGCTCAAATGCTCGTTTGCTCTAATGCCTAAATGTCGCGTTGCCATACCGATGTATGACATTGTTGCGTCGCGCAAACGTGAGAATTTATATACAACATTTGACAACAGAGCATGAGGAGTTAAGCACTTCAAATTAAAATAAGATCCGGTTTTAAAGGAAGTGCAGTAGAAGGATAAGTCTGTTTGGAACTTTGCTTTGACTAGAGCTGAGAGACGTTTTGCAAATTTGTGTGAGGGTTTACCGAAATACGGTATGCCCATTCTACACAAATACTCTTTTTCTTCTTTATCTTTTTCTCTTTTTTCCTGACGATCTTCAAATTTTCGGAGGGTATTTTCAAAAAACCAGTTTGGATAAGCATTCTTTGAAAATATGGAGCGTAAATTACATATTTCTTTGTCGTAGAGTGTGTTGTCGGATCAGATCGTTTTTGCTCTTTTCAGTAAACACATAATCAGACCAGTTTTCCAAGATTTAGGACATACTGTGTTGTAATTAAGAATAACTCTTGTATTTGTCTTCTTGCGCCAAACCCAGCTTTTGAACCCATTGTCGGTGATATTAATTTCTACGTCCAAGGATGAGAGTGTTTTCGTTGCTTTTTCTACTGCAAATTTGATGTCTTCATGTTGCGAATTGAGGATAGATAAAAAAGAAGTGCAGGAGTTGTTGTCGTCAAAAATTGCATACCGTATATGCTCAAAAAGGGGCCCGGGCCCTTATTTTTTTAGTAATGGGTCTCAACCAGGCGCTTAAACAAACAGGCACCTAAATGGACAGGGCGTTTAATAATATGCGGTGCCACACGGGCATGCGGTGCCACACGGACACTTGCTTAACGATGCGTTACTTAACGATGAAACTTTTATCACCAAGTTAGTAGAAAAAGTCAGTGAAGCCCTAGTAGCCAATCCTAAATTTCACGAGCTTTTGGAGTTAACCATTGATAAACATAACAAAGTAGTATTGGAAAAGAAGGCTCAATTGGAGGAAGCTATTGAAAGACATGAGCAGTACAGCAGAAGAAACGGTTTGATAATTCATGGGTTACCTGCAAAAAAAATGAAAACACTGATGAAAAAGTAAAAGATTTTTTGTGGCACATGATGGGAGTTGAAATTAATGATGCCGATCTGGACAGAACACACAGACTACCTTCTAAAATAAAATCTTATAAAAGTGCTGTGAATGCCCCCCCCCCCCCCACCAATCATCGTCAAGTTTATAAGCCACAATCTGAAGAGTTTTGTTTACTTTTTGAAAAAAAATTACGTGGAACAAATTACCTAATCACGGAATCTTAGACACGCACCAGAGTTGAATGTGTTAAAAAGCTAGAAGAATTAAGAAAAAAAAAAAGATTTCATGCTACTGGACCATTGATGGGACAATTCATTATACCAAATTTGACTCTAGCACAAAATTTAAGTTCAATAATATGCATAATCTTGAAAAGGATGACATATAAAATCATCACAACGCCATAAATCATTTTGTACCAGTTCATTCTTTAATACTGTGAACTATGAAGATCATTGATACAAGTGTAGTAGGTACACTATCAGATTTCTCTGGACCTACTTAAGGCATAAATAATGGCTGCAAAATACCATTATTATTAGTATCAAGTTAGCAATTGCTGTGTCCTTTTTTTTTTTTTTTTTTATCTTCCTAAAGATTTTATAGCCTGAATTACATAAAGTGATTAGGCTACTTTGATTTGAACATTCCAATTGTAATTAAGTGCCGTACTTGTCTGAAGTACAGTTTAGCTATATTTTTGATAAAAATGTCTGAGTCAAAGCTTAAATGTATCACTTGTAATAGAAAAAGCTTTCAGCAGTCTTTCCAACAGTGTAGCAATTGTCTAGGGTGGCAACATCACAGCTGTTCAAAACTAGAAAAAGCACAAATTTTATCTTACCAGCAATTTAAGGAAACCTTCATTTGTCAAGTGTGCCTAGCTAATATTATTCCTTTTTAAAAAATATGTGATTCTGAATTTAAGAACAAGTTTTATCTTCATAAACATATAGGAGTGACTTCCAAACAAATAAAAGAGATTCTCAATGATCAACCTTGCCTAGACGAATTGATTAAAAATGACTGTAAATATCGTAGTGTTGACTGGTTTAAAAACTGTTTATCATATTCAAAAAAGCATCTTGGTTTAACTATTCTACATTTTAATGTTAGGTCAATACTTAAAAACAAACATACAATAGAAGAATTGATATATGAATTAGACATCCGCCCAGACATATTAGCAATTTCGGAGACTAAATTAGATGATGAGAAAATACTTCGATCGCATATTCCAAATTACAACTTCGTTTCCTCAAATTCAAGCACTAATGCAGGGGGTGTGGCTTTTTATGTTTTATCAAATATTCTGAAAACGTATGGCAGTACTGAAGAGTGAACAATAATGCATTTTTTACTTATGTTTTTCTTGATGATATTGCAGTCCTCTTCTTTAGGTCTTGTTGTTGATATACAGTATATTGAGTGGTCCATGCCATCTCAACCAATCACTTGTTGATTACTTACTAGACTTTCAATTTACTTATTAATTATTTACTATTATTTATTTTTTTCCCTTTTTCGTTAATTTAATATTCCGACTCATAGATGCCGGCATCTTACTTTGGTAATCCCAGATACCGTTGGAAGGTGTGCCCACTGTGTTGTTTTAAATCTGTGTGTGATACGCTAGCCAATGTGTTTTATATATATTAGCAAAATTAAGAATTAGCAAAATGCGGCGCATAAAAACTCCTTTGTGTTCAACTGCGAAATCACACGCTTTGTTGCGTACACAAACGCTACTTTCCGGCCTGAGAATCGTAGGAACAGCACGTGGGGCAGTGACATAAAAAATACTTTATTATTAGGGCAGAATATTTTTCACAAGTTTTTCCCAGAAGCTTTTCGTGACGCACTCTCCAGTGGGTTATCGCGTCAAAGTGGAAACGAGAAAGCAAAAATCTGGCGATTCATGAATATCAGTTTCGGACGGCAGCGAAGCGGTAGTTACATCAACAAATCCAATCGAGTGCGGGAAAGTCACGCACAGTTCTGATTGGACAAGTCATGCGAACCTAAATTCTATTTGAACAGTTTAAGAGTATAGACAAACTTTTTCTGTTTGCATAGATTAGGTCCCCGTACTTTAATGTAGCTTGCTTCGAGCAGACTAAGATGGAAAAGACTGTGCGCAGTGTCCAGAATAGAGAATTAATCATCGTTGTAATTGGCAGCGCATGGGTCGTTTTCTAATAAGTGTTGTCCAATTGCCGAGTCACATTCTGGAGCGGGTTGTTTTCGCTTGCACGCTCGGTTAGGTTGCACTCGCTAAGAGGCTGTGTGCTGTCGTAGCCATTTCGGAACATGCTGCTTGATGCGGTCTTGAAGTCGTTGAGCTGTTCTAGCTACGTACCGACTGTCACAGTGGCACTTATACTCATGGATGACGGAAATCTTTTGAATGGCAGGTAGAACATCTTTCCGACTAGCAGGCAACATTTGTCTGGATACAAATACAGTTCGTAAAGCCACAGATCCATAACAGTTTTCAACAGCGATTCGGAGGTTCTTTTCTAGTGTCAGTGCCGCCTTGCCAGTGTAGGTGACCTGGAGGTAGACAGGACACTTATCAGGGCCAAACCGCTTGGGGCGTGAAAACTGCGTGACCTTCTTGGATATTTGTTTAAGAACAAAATCCTCAGGGTATCCATTGTCCAGTAAGATTTCCTTGATCCGGTTGATTTCTTCCTTCAGTTTGCTTTTGGAGCAGATCTTCAAAGCACGATGAACAAGCGTTGACACTAAACTGGCTTTACGTTTTATAGGCGTAAAGGATTCCCAGCGTAGGTACTGGCCTGTGAACGTAAGTTTGCGATAAACTTTCGTTTCGTAGCTCCCCTTCGTGTGTTCAACGTGGACGTCGAGGAAAGGAAGAGAGTTGTTCTTCTCCTTTTCAAAAGTAAACTGAAGAGAGGAATGTAGACCGTTAAGTCTAATTAAAAATTCCTCTGACTCTTTTTCATTTTGAAAGATGACAAATGTTTTGTTGCAATGAGGCTCCCTTCAACCGAAAATTAATGCAAAAAACGGAGATGAAATTACAGAGATCTAATACAGCGTTAAGTCTAATATTATTGCAAAACATTGTGGATTGCGCTACAGTACTTGGAATATAGTTTGCAACCGCTGCAGCTTCTACACGAATTGAGCGTGGTGTAACACACACGCAACCTATGGCGCAACAGCGAAAGTACCGATTGATGCTACAGAACTGCTAAAAAAATGCGTAGATGAGGTCACTGCAGAAAGCTATGCACTTTACACTGCATTTACGACGTAAAACAAGGAAGAGACTATATATGTAATTTACAAGCAAGGAAAATACGGTCTAGATTAGAAAAAACAAATCAAAAACACTTGAAAAACAATGTTTAACAAAAGTTTTTGCATTTTGTATTAAAATAAGCACTCAAAAATTGAACAAGTAAGCTATATAAAGCATGAAAAATCAGAGTGAAAATACAGCTAACGTTAATTCCCATGTTCATTTCTTTGTTTTTTGTCGTTGTCAACTGAACTTTGTGATATTTAAAGAAAAAGAAATTTCGTGATGTGTTTCGTTTTCTGTCACGAAAAGGTATGTACAATGCATGAAAATGACTGACAACATATTCCAAACATTTTTTTCAAAAATTCGGAAACGGCAATCGAAACACTGCACCGACACAACTTTAATTGCAAGTATATTTAGCAAACTTTTCAAAAAATACACAATTTCCTGATGATAACAAGAAAAAAATAACCTGTCGCCCGCAGTCGTTGGCAAAACCATCTTCATATTTCTTCCATCTTTTGTTTGTCGCTAGCGAGTGGCAAGGCCCATCTCGGCGGCTTAGTGCCTGGGCAACATAGCTACGAAGACACGTAACAGCGGTGGCGAGCCGTTGGCCAAACGGTGTCCAATTTGACCGGTCTGGGAATCGAGCCCAAAACCTCTCGTACCGATAGCGATGTTTTTAGCCAATGCGCCAACCGGCTGTAATTCGGCTAAAACAATTTTTCAAAAAGAAAGATATAGCTATTCCGCTCTAATTTATGAAAAATGAGATCATAATTTCATCGCAGTTGCTTAATACAAAATGCTATTTTAAGAACGGATTTATCAAAAAATTGCGGTTTTAATAAAAAATTTGTAGGCAATTTGCCAGCAATATAATAAGGGGAAATTGGAAAACTGCCAGGATTGCTGCTCGGGCGTGAATTTCTCAAGGACCAATTCAAGAAGTTTTGTAATAGTTATTGTAGTGGCGAGACACTTTTATGCTATAGAATAGAAGTTTGCTGCAACAATTGCAAAAAAAGTTTAAGAAAACAGTTTTGAAATGCCTACAGTTTGAATTATCCTCCTCTCAAAAAGTTTTGAAATTAACTTTTTAGCTCGAAGTGCTCACGAAAATTACCTTAATTAAAATGTTAAATTTCATTAACTACTATTGATTGATCACTGAATGATTTTTTGGCTGCTAGTGTTAAGGTTTTTTTAACACAGTTATCAAGGCCTAAATAATGCATCACACTTTTCATTACAATGAAATAATAGTTAAGCATTGCACCAACAAAAACAGCTTAAATCAGATATACATAACGCCACCTAACGGTACATAGCGTATGTTTTTTTTTCCGCATGAAGTACCAAAGATGAAAACAAAGTAATTTTGAAAATTGAGCCTAAAATGTTGCACAAGATGTTGGGCGAGTGGCTACAGCCTTGCATTTCAGATCATTTTCTCGTGAGTTTGAAGCGTGATTAAGTACTTGTCCATGATGCATTACTTTACTCCTACAAAATCCTAGAAGCAATTGCGCAAGATATAGCCAGTGTTTGCTGTTAAAATTTTCTAATTTAGGCTATATGTTCTGTCGTCAATGATGCTTTAAAGCCAGTAGAACCGACCGTCAGCGACATGGCCTAGCAGCACCACGGGCAGGTTACAGACTCAACGAGACGAGTACGAATCACGGCTGGAGTTGATCGCATTTGACATATCTGGGTGGCTGATGAAATGCTCAGGCTCTTCACTGTCTTCCCCAATTTGTTGAATTTTTTGTTTAATATTCTTAGTTTATAAAAAAGCTCCCTTAGAAGTCTTCCTCATTAATACTGTTGAATACTCCGTTCATGGCTGGAATATAACCTTTGCTTTTCCATTTTATCGTTCAAAAATAAAAACCAGACAATGCAATAGCGTTACATACAGACTGTTTACATAAGCGCAGAAATGCCCTTAAAATCTTACAGTTATAAACGTATAAACAAATTCCAAATATCAACTACAATCGGGATTACAGATCAATTACAAGCAACATAATGGTATTCACAAGCAACCGGTAATTAATTCCACAGAAAATCATTACCAAAATTTCAGTATTCTGTTGCGGCTTATTTATTATTTTTGTCTTAAGTCATCAAGACTTTAAAACGTTTGGAAGTTTTTTGTTATGAATGATTAATTAAAAACAAACAGCATAACATGAAAGTTCAAGGAAAATATCAAACAGGATGTTAATTTACCATGATGTTCTACTGGAAGCTGTTGCACGTCGGTGCTGACGTGGCATGGGGCAAATTAGGTCGAAAGCTTACCATTAATGAAAAATTGAAGTCTCAACAGCAAAAATTCAAAGAACAACGACGTAAATCAATACATATTAAGTAACTGTGACTAACAAGTACTGCTTTTCGCTGAGCAAAGTATAAACATTAAAACATTACATCATTCTCATATCCTTGTTTTTACAATGGCAAAGCAAAGGTTTTTTGGACCCGGTTTCCAAGATTTTTGATAAATCGTTTTGAAAACTTCATCGGAGGATTCAATTCAGCCGTCTTTATCGAAACCTGTCACAACCAAATGTGGCGTCTATACAGTAGATTAGGGACAGACAAGCATCCTTATTGACTTACGGAATTCGTGTTCAACGTTTGAAAGAATGAGGGAGCCACAAAAACGTTTGAAAATTAAAACGAAGTAAACCCTGAACTGCTACACATATTTCTTCTGACAACGTAAACGTAAAAATACATGCAAAATCGAAGTCAACTAGAATTATCATGCTGGGCTAACAAGGTTTCAGCTCCTGTATCTCATGCATAGAATTTGCATATCGCGGTACAATTTCAATTTTATTCAGTATGGCAAGCTGATGTCTGTGCGGCCTAAAAGCAACATGAATCTCCAGCGGAGGAGTCACAGAGTCGTATAACTGAAAGCAGCAAGTTGTCCATCGCTTCTATGGATACCAATTGGAAAACTTAAAGACTAATGCTTATTTCAAGCACTGAAACAGTTCCTTTCTCTTCAGTACTTTTGGTTATGAGCGGGTTTGATGGTTGCCACACTGAAGATAATTCAACGTGGGTCGGCGTTCGAAAGTCTAGCTAGACCGACATGCTTGAGCATCTAAAGTAAGCATATCAGAGACAAGACTAAGCCTGACAACACACTGCATCACAAAACCATGGTGCAAGCTCTTTAATTCAAATAAGTAAATAATGTTAATTTGTTTCTAAATTCGATCACGAGTGGCGTACACGGCATAGGAAGTTAAAACCTTTAATTTTAAGTGGAAAAGCAATAAAAAGCGTATACGTAATTGAACAGTCCAAGCAAGGGCGTTGGAAGGTAGGGGCTGAAGCTCCCCTATATTTTTTCAGCCCCCTTATAGAAATTTTGAGCCCCCCTTCAGCCCCCCCTTTCAAAAATTTATAATTACAGTACACTTTATTGCACTTCAACGAAGGCTTATGATGTCACTTGTTATTCGTTTTTTTCTTTAATGATACCATCAAGCAAACGCACCAATTTTTGCAACTTTGCGACAAAGGTGATCAAAATCGCAAAAACTGTTGGATTTCTTGATAATTTCGTGCACAAAGCTCTTAGAGCTTTATTACGATGTCACAGTTAAATTTTCTCCAATTAAAAAAAAAAAACTTTTGGGCAAATACAGAGAAACAACAAAATATCCGCGGAGCAGTGTCGTAGCGAGAAATTTTAAAAGGGGAGGCATAATTTCCACACTTTTTCAAGGGTATTTTTTTTCGGCAGAACAAACTGAAGCTGATTTAGAAAAAAAGAAAAGCTCTAGGGGGGTCCGCGGCATGCTCCCCCGAAAAATTTTTGAAAATTTACGGGCTGTAATGGCTATTTTAGTGCTTTTTGAATGATTTTCAGGCAAATTTTGTTAAAATTTTTTGACCGTAAGTATGAGTGCTTCGCCCAATATGATGCATTTTGTTCGCATATTTTCGATTGGGCCTATGCGTGCTTAAGGCGTAATGCATATTGCTATCGAAAAGGTTTAAATTATGGAAAAATTGTAAACATCAAACACATTTTTTTAAAATGGCTGGGGGGTGGATGCAAACCCCTTATCCTACCACCTGGATTCGCCCCTGGCCATAAGCTACTACCATTAAAAGATATTTCAGTCACTTGGAACTATTAGTTTTGTTATTTTTATTAAAAGGCAGAGTTAAAAGGGTTGCCATGGCACAATGTCCCCCCTAAATACGCTCTTGCCAAGGGGCCTGAGACTAGGAGTGTGCAAACGGATAATAAGTTCATTTAAAGGTGGTTATCACGTTTACAAACGTCGATCTGGCTACTGGGTGTTATGCTAGCTACAGGAAAGCTTGAGTTATCAAGTAGTCTTCTAGTGACTTTTACTGAAGTAAAGTGCATGATACGCGTGATGTATGTTGTGATAACAAGAAGAAGGTCTGGGGGGTGAAGCCCCCCAGAAGGTGGTATGGTAGCACAAATTTTAGTCCCCCCTACTTAAAAGTAATTCCAACGCCACTGATTTCAAGTAACCCAAACCACCACTTGGTTGCTGTGGACTAATGTAAACTTACGTAAGTTGCAATCAGTCGAGTTGTAACATGTTTGTTTCTCTGATGTTATTTTGAATTGGTAGGCAACATTTTCAAACTTCCAATGTGTTCGTTTCCTAAATAGGAAGAGAATGCAAATGATTAACAAGTCTATAAGTACTGACTATAATTATCTAGTCATGCATTATTCGCAAAAAATAGAAAAAAATATGTCATCAGTTGGGGCGTAATGGGGAAATGAAACACGCCTTCAAACCCTTGTAAACCCATTACGCACATCATGCTTGATTTCATAGCTCTTACGCAACAAGCAACGCAGATTACGTTCAAAACGAAACTGAATAAACGTATTTGCATGTAAACGAAATTATTGCTTTACGCTAAATATACAAAAATGATACAATCACTTAGCTCATACCGCTTTGAAAGTTCAATTGGACACTCACTAGCGCAAAACCGAAAAAGACGGCGTAGGAATTTTTACTCGATTAGAACCGCAGGAAATGTTTCGGAAAAATTTTAATTTCAAAAAAAAAAAAAAAAAAAAAAAAACGAAGCAAAGCAATTTCATTACAGGAAACATATCCGTTGTTCCAATGGTATCGACTATGGTTTATCCTAACTTTCGCAACATATCCCTACTTAGCGAAAATGAAGTGACATTTTACTAGTTTTATAGCAATTTTCCTAATTACTTGTGGGGTCTCATTTTCATAACTATTGACCTATTAAAGTCAATTTTAATATACTATCCATTATAATTTCCTTAAGCCTAATAACTCGAGAATTGTAATTAAAAAACTAATGAAATAGGTTTTTACATAATCATTATCGATAAAAAATCTCTTTTTTTTAAAAAAGGGAGCCGCTAAACCTTTGACGGTGTGATGACTTTTGAATTCAGAAACCTCTTTCTACTTTGACCTTTGTACTCTTCACTTCGTTCAAATTGAGACATTTGAACTTTTTCGGCTTTGTCCAATCAAAGAAAAAGTGATGTACCTTCCGGAAAAGTCCAGATATAGCTGATGTTAAGTAAAGACGATTTTAAGAGCTTAACACTAACTTTGGCCTGGAACAAGCTTTTATACATTAACTCACCGCAAACAAAGGCAATTTTTTAAATTTTAGCGCTGCCTATTTTACGAAGCTTGCAACATGGTTGGTTTCTTAGCCTACATCTTAACGCATTTCAGCAGCATGACAATGGACCAGCACTTCTATGCTCGCTTTCGAAAGCCTGGAGCTGATGCACATTTCTAGCCTATTCCTATAGCTCGACAAAGCACCTTAGTAGACTATGAGCTATCAGTTGATAAAATTCTAAAAATGAATCGTGCGAATATTACCAGCGGCATCAACAATGATTACAACAGTTAATAAAGACTATAGGCCTAGTCGTTTCTTGACACTTTCTGTGTTATTTGATTGATTTTTATTGAACACTTCGCTCCGCACGCTGAAACGGGTGCCAGTTTACGCTGCTCTTCCATACCCGACTAAGTATGCAAAGAGCACAGCTGTGAGTGAATAACACTGCGGCAGCAACGACCCGGCAATGCTGGAAACAGCAAGTTTTTAAAGTCAGCCGGTTTGACTCAACCGAGTATCGAACTTGGCTTTTCAAACTATTTGTTCACTGTAGTTAATTGTGTTACCAAATATTCATCAGTTCACAGTATGTCGGTCACACAATTTCAAAACTGCAGGAGTTTATGGCTCGACGTCAATAAAATGTTTGATTTTCCCTTGCCATTTTAGTTAAATAGCAATGAAGTTAATGAATCAATGCCATTACTTCTTCAAAGCTTTAAGTCAATTACTAAGAATTTAATTTATGTTACATGTAATTGATTATTTAATTGAAAATTCCAAAGCAATTACACTGTTATTTAATTAGATATTCCAAGTCTTAAGCTTTTATATAACTTCATTGATGAAACCATGAAAATCACACATTCCAAGAATTCCAGATGAGCTAAAAAGCCTTGTAAAACCTATTTGTTTGTTCTTGAAATAAGTTTCTTACTACGTAAAAGAAAACCAATTAACCTATAAAATTGCGAAATTCATGTAACTTCGTTTTCCAAATATACAGCCCGTATTTAACAAGCAAGCAAAATGAACATACAATTTCGCAAAATTAAAAAAAAATTGCACATTTGCACATACCTCAGGCAAACCGCGCGTTGTAATGACAGCCTTTTGCTGTGATGCTGGATTAGCATTTTTTGAACTAAACTACATCACTAAAAAGGATAAGGATGCAGGTAAGACAAAATTACAGGTAATAAAGATATAAATAAGACTTCACCCTAACTAATAGTCATGAAATCTCTTTTGTTGTAGCAGTAATTCTATAACTGCTGTCTGATACACGAAAAATATTCGCAAATGAGTTGGAAAAGAGCAAGTTTTTGGTAAGCATCCAGACGCTTCGTAAGCACCTTATGCGTACTTGCTTTAGTAGAAGGATATTACGTACATTCACATGATCTTTTTGCAATTACTGTAAATGATTGGAAATATTAATGCCCGTCTGGCACTCATTGGTCTGATAACTAAAAAGTAGCACTACAATCAAACCAATCAGTGATGTTTGTGAACCATCTCATTGCAAGTACACCGCTACATTAATTTATTGAAAAGCTTACACAATTGTGAACATACAATTGCTAAGACAAAATTAAGGATAATATATTTGACTATTGCCCAGCAAAAAATTACAAGTAAAGTGGCGTCATTGAAACACAATGTCTAGATTGTCGTACTACAGTAGATTAAGCAATTTTTTCTTCCGATCATATTTGCATGCGGCACCAATCGCGTTAATGCGTGCTTTTTTCATATCCGATTTTTGTCATTTATATAAAAAGGAACGCACAAAGTTCGTGAATATAAGATTTGCGACAGCAGCAACGAGAACCAATCGAAGACAAAAAGAAAATCAACATAATACAACGAAGTTTTTGGCATTTCTAAAAAAAATGAAAATCGCAATTTTAGTGGTTCTTTTGTCTGTCTTGGCTATTACTCAATCCGGTAAGTATACAAACTAGCGTATATCATTGACTTAACAAAAAAATTGAAAAGATAAATTGTGATGGTACCAATAGTTCTGCTTTATTGAGGAAAAATCAACTTCAGTAGTTTTTCGATAAAAAAATATATATATATTGACGATGATTTGCCTACTGCATAAACTAAGTGAAGTTTTTAAAACTAACCTGTATTTTTTTATCAGCATCTGTTCCCCCAACCAGCACTGAAATTACTGAACTTGAAACAACAGCAGTTGGCCAAACTGAAGAAACCACACAATCTGTTCAAGAACTGTACTACACCCTCATAGTAAGTTTTAAATTTCGAAGTCCTTCTTTCGATTAAAATGCTATTGCTCATGTTTTTCGATGCAAAAGTGAAAAAAAATTACAAACATTGTTTCATGTATGATTAGCTTGTAACGTTGTATCTTATCTAATGTGAAGCTAATTTGTGTCAAACTGTTCCTTTTTTAACGTCTGAAAATGGCAGGTGATTTACTCAATTTTTTTGCAGGAAAGATGCAAACATCACTGCAGGAAAAACAAGAAGGGAAGCTTCAAAACTAAGTGTACGAGATTTGCCTTATTTCCAGTGATACAAGGTAAGCATTTGATACCAGATAACTCGAGGGCGTCCAGGCTCATTAACTTTCGGCTTCATGCATTGATAAAACACTCGCACGTAAAGGAAGCCGAAATTAAGTATCATCGTAATTAAAAATTACAAACTAATCAATAAAATTAGTCTATGCCTAAATATAATTGAGAATTCTTCAACTTAATAGCTTAAATTTAAATAGGTTTCATAATATTATTTTGTGCTTGCAGATAGATGCAATTTCTGTCAACGTAACTTCCAATGTGGCAACCAAGGACCCGGCCCAGCGTTTAGGTAATTAACACTTCACACTACCAAGACACCTCCCCAATCCTTACACAATCAAGAAAAGGCGGTGGTTCACCTTCAGCAAAGCTTTTCTTTAAAGCCTGCTCAAATTCTTTGGCTGAAAGCTGGAATTGATCGAATATTTTACTGATTACACTTACGTGCGCTTTAAAAAAAATAGAACAACAGCACTACCAATTACATTTTAAAGTATGAAAAATAGCTGCTTCTGATTACAATACGAAGTTAACATATACAAAAACTGTAATCTGTGACAGTCTTCTTTCGGAAACTTTTTTCGTATTTTCAAACCTGAATATACTGTAGACGTTGAAATAACGTCAATCTTGCGAATACTACTGTTACATACCTTTGTACTAACTTGTTTCGTATTTATTAAATTATTTTTGCTGTGCAACAAACAATTATCATCAATGTGATTGATGCCTCTTAAACGTATTTCTGAAATTTTTGTCATAATTTTTTGTGATGCAATTTAACTATTGTTTCAATTTTATGCTTTTGTGTTGAACACCATTTCAAACAAACTTCATAAAACGCAAAACATCGTACTTTTGTAAAAAAAAGCAATTATTTTACAATTTACATACCTCGGCAAAGCTGCCTAACATCTGGTAAAAAGCTTTTAAATAAACAATTCTGCCGAAATTTGTTTCTTTTGATGCAATTGCATTTTTCGGTACTGTTAACTTATAGGTATTTAGCGGATAATTCTGTCCCTTTGAACATCAGTAGCAAAAGTTCGTAATTTTAGCAATAGAAATTATGTCTTGTTCTATGGCTTTCCATAAGTGTGTGATGAAACACAAAAAACGATACAGGCTTTTAAAAGAGCCGTACTCCTTCCGAATTTACATTTTTGTAGATGTTTAACGAGTTTCAAAAGCGTTATTTCTACATTGTTTGTTGTCACTGTGCCTGCGTCTATTTTAAGTTCATCTGCTGAAAAGTATCAGGCTAATGTTTGCGTGCCTTCTTGTGTTTTGATAAAAAAATTGTATTTATTCGCAAAAATTTCTATGCCTTATTTATTGCTGTAAAGTATACAGTATTGATCGTTTTTAATCTGTAATGTTAGTGCTGCGTATGTTTTTCCTTATCAATAATAAAATGCACGACTTTTTAAAATTCTGCATTGGGTGAACGAACACTAAACTTGTCCAACATGAACAAAACGGCATAGTTGATCTATAGAATTCTTGACAAAAGGTATTTTTGATCAGTTTAGTTGGCTTTAGCGTAGGCTAGTTAAAATTATTAATCTGAATTATATCATTAAGCTTAGAGTATCGAAAACTGACTCACAATTTTGGCAAAAAAGCTGTACGACAGTCATTGTGTGCCTTGAATGAAATATCTGTGTCATCAGTAATCGCTAAGTTATTGTAACAAGAGCAGCTGCGAACTACAATTCCTCACGATCTATATTGCAATGGCTCATTTAAAGTATAGCTCAAAATACGCTTGCAACTTATACGTCGGTGAAACTCTATTAACGATCAGAAATAAAGAGAAATCGTATTGCTCTTTATTGTCACAGATACTTTGCTAAATTATATACAGCTGCCCAATACGCTACCATAAAAATCAGCAAACACTAAATTTCAAAATCGGTCAACAAATGAATGGCTAAGGCTGATGATAAAAATATAGCAAAAAAGTTGTTGAAAATAACAACGTCGACACTGGGTACGGGCCGCGGAAAGTTTCAAAAAATCGACTGGCAAAACCAAACATATCAAGTTGTTGACCGAAAATTGCGTCAAACTTGCAATTAATTTTTGCAAAAAATCATCAAAAAGCAAAAAAACCCTCCCATAAATATAAAGAAGCAGCTGTTCATCAACAGGCCTACCTATTAACTGACGTAAGCGGTTAATTTCCTCTTGGCAAGCGTCATAACTAAAAAACAACCCTTTACTTCGTTATTTATCGCCTAATGCATTACTGATACACGATGCTCGTTGCATATAGCTTAACACACACACAAGTGAATTTTTATGACAAATAAATTTTTTGTAGGTTCTGAAAACTTATGATGCAAGGGATAAAACATTTTTTTTTTGATAACATACTCTTGCCGAAGATTGAAACTTATTTCCTAAACTGGTTAGCTTAACATATCAGGCTGGTAGGAGGCCTTTTACAAACAACAGAATCAGACAATTTTAAAATTTACTTACCTGTACTAGAATTTTTCAAAGATGTAGTTGGCCATTTTGTTGTTTCTTCATAGGCAGGGTCGTCTTTTGCGGACGAGAATAGTGGGAACTAGAGATGGGCGAATAGTAATCATTCGTTAAAAATTAATGGTTAACAAGAAGTAACGGATAGTAACAGATTCGTTTTGTCAAAATACCGATTCCAAATTGTATTCGTTTGCCACCTACAATACAAGATATAGGGATGTGCCGAGTCGAGTCGGAGTATTGGTTGATACTCGGCCGAGTATTAAACCATTATCATTTTGACCTTTTTTTTGCTTTTTATCCGAATTTGAGTCGAAACTAGGACTTCTACGGACGTGATGATCTTTTATTTTTTTGCTCTTCACGTAATTTTGAGTTAATATTTTGACGTCGTAGATACTCGGACTCGGATTCGGACTCGGCCGAGTAATGTCTTGAATACTCGTTACTCGGCGAGTCCGAGTAATTTTCCTTGAGGCACATCCCTAACAAGATATACTCGAAATGAAAACCAGACGAAAAATACTGGTTTGAACCGGTTTATGTCGCATTTTTTCTTGCTTTTCATTTCACCGACCGCGAAAGCAGCGGAATGTCTGCGCTACAGTCAAATCTCGATACTATGCCACTCCGCTTCTATGCCACTCTCGATACTATGCCGCTTTTAATCGTCCCAACGAAATTTGATAAAAAATAAAGTTACTATGCCATCCCTTAATCTCGATACTATGCCACGTGAAATTTATGAATGATTAGTAAAATGAGCCTTGGGACGAGTCAATGTACTACAGTATGACACGTTTAGTTTTTGTACTGTGTTGCATAACTACAGCACAGAAGCCTACAGCACTTTCGAAGTCAAAATTTCGTTTCAAATCGATATTTTACCCAAAATGTTAACTCAGAAGCGCAAGCGAACTGACTTAAACCAAGCGAGAAAACGCCTCCTACTTTTATTTCACAATGCTTCTGACTGACAAGTCAACAAATTCCTTCACGCTTGCGTGGCAGACAAAAGAGAAAGAATATTCGTTTGCCGCCAGTTTGATATTTTTTCTCTTTTATCTGCCTTGACGCTCACAAGCAGAGAGAAAATATCTGGTACCTGTACTTGGTAATCATTATAGGATTCGACTCCTGTAATGATTACTAAGTACCAGATATTTTCTCTCTGCTTATGAGCGTGAAGCTAGACATAAGAGAAAAAAGATTCGTTTGCCACGTGCTTGAGAATGGAAATCGTTAGTGAGTCGAATCCTTAATGATTGCTAAGTATCAGATATTTTCTCTCTGCTTGTGAGCATCATGGCAAACCAAAGAGAAAAAATATTCGTCGTCGCATGGTATTTAATTGTTTTGATTCAGCTGCTCTTTTTAGATTCGAAGAGATTTTGATTTTTGATTACTAGGGCAACCAGATTTTGACCTAAAAAATTTTAAATTTTGACGTTGTTTTTGACATTAAAATTTTATCACAAAAAAAGCAACAACATGTTTAAGCAAGTAAAAATAATGCTGAAAAGTTTTTTATGAACGAAGTGCAACGAAGCCAACATAAACAACGAACAAAATAGCACAAAAATTGTTTCGATCAAATTAGTCCAAAGGTACAAATTAACTTTTTTTCGGTTCAAACAAGGTAAAAAAGATACAAATTTCGCGAATTTGTACCCAAAATAGTCCAATCTGGCAACCACGCTTTTCTTTACTGTTAGAATTAAACTAATCCGCAAAACGCGATCTCTGGCTACTGCGATATAACAATGAAATTCTGGAATTACTCGAAAACGATTGTCTCGTCATAAACACAGTTTACTGCTTTTATACTCGAATGGTGTTTTAATGCGCTTATGTTGCAAAAGGGACTACCAGTTTGCTTTCCACAAGCTGGCAACCAATGATTACGACGTAATTTGTTTCATCCATTTATTAAACAATGCATACTAAACAATATAAACGACGCAGATTTTTGCATCTTGACTCAAAAAGCAGATTTTGACCTTCGTCGTCGTCGAGTAATTGGGCATCCTCTTCCGACGGTTTAGATGTTGACGACGTTGATTTTAAGCCAGCGTCGGGTGTCATCATCCAGGGCCAACAGACCTTGTATTCCTTTTGGTGCACGATGTAGGGGGCATGTAGAAATGATGCGGTCTGCAGTTTGCTCAGAGGCACCAACACTCACAATTCGGTGAAGGAGCAACACCCCATTTGTACATGGATGAATGAAATCGCCCTACGCCAGTCCGCAGACGATTCAGTTCTGGGCAAAACCCTGGGCAAATGTTCTGGGCAAAACCCATTCCAAGAGGCTTAGGAATGGCCCTGGGAATAAAAGCATGAAGCCTTGATGCACTTTTCAAGTACTCCATGTTCCATACATAATCCATCCATTGCGCTGCACGAATGTCTGATTCGGTCAGACTGTCCAGTAGTTTCTGTGCAGCGGGTACAAACGGGCGTCTTGATTTGAGCCTTCCCTGGTGCGCATTTTGTTTCCCGACCAGCTGCTCATGTAGAATATGAACAGAGTTAAGAGTGGTGCGGTTAGCCGGGGAGAGTGTCGCTCCTCGACGGCGAAGCTCAGCTGGCTGGATGCCTGCGAGGATTGGCAAGTAGTCCGTTGGAGTGGGTCGCAGACATCCTGTGACAACGCGCAAGGCGTCATTTAAAACACTGTCGATTAGCCGAGTGTGAGCACTACGACACCAAACAAGTGCACAGTACTCAGCTGTGGAGTAGACCAGGGACAAGGCGGCTGTTCGCAGTGTTTTGGCTCCTGCACCCCATCCCGAGCCTGCAAGCCGCCTCAACAGTGTGACGCGAGTGGAAAGTTTCTTGCGCAATGCCTCTAGATGATGACGGAAAGTGAGCGACCTGTCCAGCTAATTTACACCAAGGTAGGTTGTAGTTGGACAGTATGGCAATAGTTTGCCGTTGTTGAAGATTTTGAGCTCACGTTTCGCCTCTCGGTTGTTTAAATGAAAGGCCGTCGTCACCGTCTTAAAGTGGCTGAGCTTCAGCCTCCAAGTCTGGAGATACGCTAAAAGTGTTGTCATGTCTTGGCTTAGAGTGCCCTCCAAAGTCTTCTAGTCTTTCGAGATATGCATCAATGCCTGGTCGTCGGCATACGCATACCTCTGGGAAATTGTGGAAGGCAGATCGTATGTGTAGATGTTAAAAAGGAGGGGAGCCAAGACTGATCCCTGTGAGAGGCCATTTCGCAAACGTCGTAACCTGCTTCGCTTGCTGTCACCGATGGAAAGGGTGAAACTTCTATTCCGGATAAGATTTTGACCTTATTTTGACCCAACGCAACATTTTGACCTTATAACTTTTAAACTACGCCTAGTTTGAAGCAAAAACATGCTTAGTAGAAGTTTAATGACTTTCTGAGCCAGTTAATAATATTTGACTTTATTGACTTTTGGTTGCCCTAGTGATTAGCCTACCTAAACGAATACAAGTAACGGATAAAAAGTATCGAATATCTTTTCCAAAGTAATCACTTGGAACCGTTACTCAAAAGTAACGGTTAAGCACATCTCTAGAGGGAATTTGCGTACAACCACTTTTTTGTCATTTTTACTGCACAATAAAAGCGTATATGTGATTCACAGCTGAATTTGACTTTTGGGTGGTAGCAAGGTGATTTTCGGATGGGTTTGGAATTTTGTGGTCTGAAACTTTTGGGCCTTGTCAGGCTTCAAGATTATAGGGTATTTTCGACTTTGGTTCGGGTTGTAAACACTAAGCTCGCTTAATACCTTTTTTACGATGTAGCAATGGTGTTGCAATTGTGAACCATCTCATTGCAAGTACACCGCTACATTAATTTATTGAAAAGCTTACACAATTGTGAACATACAATTGCTAAGACAAAATTAAGGATAATATATTTGACTAATGCCCAGCAAGAGATTACTGGTAAAGTGGCGTCATCGAAACACAATGCATAGATTGTCGTAGCAATTTTTTCTTCCAATAATTTTTGCATGCGGCACCAACCGCGTTAATGCGTGCTTTTTTCATATCCGATTTTTGTCAGACGTATAAAACAGAACGCACGAAGTTGGTTAGCACAAGATTTGCGACAGCAGCAACGAGAACCAATCGAAGACAAAAAGAAAATCAACATAATACAACGAAGTTTTTGGCATTTCTAAAAAAAATGAAAATCGCAATTTTAGTGGTTCTTTTGTCTGTCTTGGCTATTACTCAATCCGGTAAGTATACAAACTAGCGTATATCATTGACTTAACAAAAAAATTGAAAAGATAAATTGTGATGGTACCAATAGTTCTGCTTTATTGAGGAAAAATCAACTTCAGTAGTTTTTCGATAAAAAAATATATGTATATTGACGATGATTTGCCTACTGCATAAACTAAGTGAAGTTTTTAAAACTAACCTGTATTTTTTTATCAGCATCTGTTCCCCCAACCAGCACTGAAATTACTGAACTTGAAACAACAGCAGTTGGCCAAACTGAAGAAACCACACAATCTGCTCAAGAACTGTACGATACCCTCATAGTAAGTTTTAAATTTCGAAGTCCTTCTTTCGATTAAAATGCTATTGCTCATGTTTTTCGATGCAAAAGTGAAAAAAAATTACAAACATTGTTTCATGTATGATTAGCTTGTAACGTTGTATCTTATCTAATGTGAAGCTAATTTGTGTCAAACTGTTCCTTTTTTAACGTCTGAAAATGGCAGGTGATTTACTCAATTTTTTTGCAGGAAAACTGCAAATATCACTGCAGGAAAAACAAGAAGGGAAACCTCAAAACTAAGTGTAAGACATTTGTCTTATTTCCAGTAATACAAGGTAAGCATTTGATACCAGATAACTCGAGAGCGTCCAGGCTCATTAACTTTCGGCTTCATGCATTGATAAAACACTCGCACGTAAAGGAAGCCGAAATTAAGTATCATCATAATTAAAAATTACAAACAAACCAATAGAATTAGTCTATGCCTAAATGTAACTGAGAATTCTTTAACTTAATAGCTTAAATTTAAATAGGTTTCATAATATTATTTTGTGCTTGCAGATAGATGCAATTTCTGTCAACATATCTTCCAATGTGGCGCCCGAGGAGTCGGCGCAGTGCGTCGTTAATTAACACTTCATACTACCAAGACACCTCCCCAATCCTTACACAATCAAGAAAAGGCGGTGGTTCACCTTCAGCAAAGCTTTTCTTTAAAGCCTGCTCAAATTCTTTGGCTGAAAGCTGGAATTGATCGAATATTTTACTGATTACACTTACGTGCGCTTTAAAAAAAATAGAACGACAGCACTACCAATTACATTTTAAAGTATGAAAAATAGCTGCTTCTGATTACAATACGAAGTTAACATATACAAAAACTGTAATCTGTGACAGTCTTCTTTCGGAAACTTTTTTCGTATTTTCAAACCTGAATATACTGTAGACGTTGAAATAACGTCAATCTTGCGAATACTACTGTTACATACCTTTGTACTAACTTGTTTCGTATTTATTAAATTATTTTTGCTGTGCAACAAACAATTATCATCAATGTGATTGATGCCTCTTAAACGTATTTCTGAAATTTTTGTCATAATTTTTTGTGATGCAATTTAACTATTGTTTCAATTTTATGCTTTTGTGTTGAACACCATTTCAAACAAACTTCATAAAACGCAAAACATCGTACTTTTGTAAAAAAAAGCAATTATTTTACAATTTACATACCTCGGCAAAGCTGCCTAACATCTGGTAAAAAGCTTTTAAATAAACAATTCTGCCGAAATTTGTTTCTTTTGATGCAATTGCATTTTTCGGTACTGTTAACTTATAGGTATTTAGCGGATAATTCTGTCCCTTTGAACATCAGTAGCAAAAGTTCGTAATTTTAGCAATAGAAATTATGTCTTGTTCTATGGCTTTCCATAAGTGTGTGATGAAACACAAAAAACGATACAGGCTTTTAAAAGAGCCGTACTCCTTCCGAATTTACATTTTTGTAGATGTTTAACGAGTTTCAAAAGCGTTATTTCTACATTGTTTGTTGTCACTGTGCCTGCGTCTATTTTAAGTTCATCTGCTGAAAAGTATCAGGCTAATGTTTGCGTGCCTTCTTGTGTTTTGATAAAAAAATTGTATTTATTCACAAAAATTTCTATGCCTTATTTATTGCTGTAAAGTATACAGTATTGATCGTTTTTAATCTGTAATGTTAGTGCTGCGTATGTTTTTCCTTATCAATAATAAAATGCACGACTTTTTAAAATTCTGCATTGGGTGAACGAACACTAAACTTGTCCAACATGAACAAAACGGCATAGTTGATCTATAGAATTCTTGACAAAAGGTATTTTTGATCAGTTTAGTTGGCTTTAGCGTAGGCTAGTTAAAATTATTAATCTGAATTATATCATTAAGCTTAGAGTATCGAAAACTGACTCACAATTTTGGCAAAAAAGCTGTACGACAGTCATTGTGTGCCTTGAATGAAATATCTGTGTCATCAGTAATCGCTAAGTTATTGTAACAAGAGCAGCTGCGAACTACAATTCCTCACGATCTATATTGCAATGGCTCATTTAAAGTATAGCTCAAAATACGCTTGCAACTTATACGTCGGTGAAACTCTATTAACGATCAGAAATAAAGAGAAATCGTATTGCTCTTTATTGTCACAGATACTTTGCTAAATTATATACAGCTGCCCAATACGCTACCATAAAAATCAGCAAACACTAAATTTCAAAATCGGTCAACAAATGAATGGCTAAGGCTGATGATAAAAATATAGCAAAAAAGTTGTTGAAAATAACAACGTCGACACTGGGTACGGGCCGCGGAAAGTTTCAAAAAATCGACTGGCAAAACCAAACATATCAAGTTGTTGACCGAAAATTGCGTCAAACTTGCAATTAATTTTTGCAAAAAATCATCAAAAAGCAAAAAAACCCTCCCATAAATATAAAGAAGCAGCTGTTCATCAACAGGCCTACCTATTAACTGACGTAAGCGGTTAATTTCCTCTTGGCAAGCGTCATAACTAAAAAACAACCCTTTACTTCGTTATTTATCGCCTAATGCATTACTGATACACGATGCTCGTTGCATATAGCTTAATACACACACAAGTGAATTTTTATGACAAATAAATTTTTTGTAGGTTCTGAAAACTTATGATGCAAGGGATAAAACTTTTTTTTTTTGATAACATACTCTTGCCGAAGATTGAAACTTATTTCCTAAACTGGTATAAGCTTAACATATCAGGCTGGTAGGAGGCCTTTTACAAACAACAGAATCAGACAATTTTAAAATTTACTTACCTGTACTAGAATTTTTCAAAGATGTAGCTGGCCATTTTGTTGTTTCTTCATAGGCAGGGTCGTCTTTTGCGGACGAGAATAGCGGGAACAACCTGCATACAACCACTTTTTTGTCATTTTTACTGCACAATAAAAGCGTATATGTGATTCACAGCTGAATTTGACTTTTGGGTGGTAGTAAGGTGATTTTCGGATGGGTTTGGAATTTTGTGGTCTGAAATTTTGGGGCCTTGCCAGGTTTCAAGATTATAGGGTATTTTCGACTTTGGTTCGGGTTGTAAACACTAAGCTCGCTTAATACCCGTTTGTACGATGTAGCAATGATGTTGTGACATTAACAGATAAAAGACTGCGATTCTATTCTCTGAATAAGGTTTTCTCAAAAGTTTTACACCAAAATGATGTAATTTTATAGGACGGGCTTAACGTGTGCAAAGTTGGCCTTCATATTCATAAAACTTTTTTGCTCCGATAAAGTTGAGTGGTTCAACAATATTTTTGGAACTATCTTAACACTGTTTATTTAACTGCAGCAATAATAAAGAGAAAATATCATTTCTGTGGTCAGAAGAACGTAAAAAGTTGTTTTGATGCAAAGTCTTGTCGTCATAGAAGAAAGCCATGAGCTATTTAAGTAGATTTATGAATTTATGAAAACAAACAAGAAATATGTGGCTGACTGTTGGCTTTCCCAAAAGCAGAACATCTCGAAATTCTTTGACAAAACAGTTTTTTTCTTTTTTTTATTTATTTCTTTTATTGTTGCAAAAAGTAATAAAATAACATCAAAATAATAGTGTCGTTACAAAAAAGATAGCATATAGGCCTGCAGCAATACTTCAAATCAAATCAAAAGATATTTCGTATTCGAAAAATATGCTTTCTTTGACACGTTATTCCATGGACGCAAAAAATTACGGGAAGGAGTCAAATCGAAAAGAAACATTAGTAAAATACTGGCATGAAAACTTGTAAAGCCATCAATGATTATCCTGGTATCCTAATGGGAATACAATATTGTCTACGTGAAGAGGTCTTGCTGTTTTACGCAGCTGAATCAAACCAATGTTGAGGCGGCATAATAGTAAGCTGGCCCCAGGCACATTTTGAAAGAGCTGCACAGCTTTTTTTGCTGATTTTATTATCAACGCCATATCCTTACTTCACTTAATCCATGTACGATGAGAATAAAATCAAAACCTAGAGCAGTATCGAACCCTACTCCTACGATTTCACCTCAGCATTCACTACTAAACCATTCCACAGGTGTCAAATCAGGTCTCATTTTTTCTATTTACCATTATCTCAACTGCACCTTATCCTTTTTTGTTGAAAATGTTTCGAAATGTGCGGCCTGGTGTAGACTCTCATTTTCAGAGAAGATCTGACCTGGTGAGAGAATAAGTTTGAAAAAGTTCTCTTTTCAGATGACTAGAAAACTATTAGTGTTTTCAACATGAAGGTGCTTATAACGCTCGAAATAGCGTTTGGGCTGATATGACGCATTTTGCGGAATCTACAAATATAGAAATAGAAGAAGCGACAGCAAGACCAAGGGTGTATATTTCTTTTGAACCGGACACACGGAGAAACATTCAAGTCGATTACATCCTAAAAAAGCTTGCTATCAACGAAGGCATTGTATGCCCATTACATATTCTTAGTAAGATTTATCAAGAAAAAATTAGAATATAAGCGGGTTGGAAAATGCTTTCTTGTAACGTCGCGGCTCTACATCTACACATAAGCCTATAGGCCTATACCAAATAAAGGTTAAAAAGTCGTTTCCTTTTTAATTTCAGTGTTACACCAAATTTGAAGGCATTGCACAATGTTCCAGGCCATAGGAATTCCTTGCGCATAGGCTAATCAACAATATTCAAAGACAAAAATCTCCCCGAATTTACGATTGAAACTATCATTCCCAAGAGCAATTAAGCTATTATAACATCAGCGCAGAAAAAGTCAGAACAAAACAAATCATGTTTTGCATCATTTGGTCGTGATGTGAGAATGCCGGCCGGCTAAATATCATAACAAAAATGTCTTAATAACAATACAACGACATAGCCAATCCGTGAACTGACGCAAGCCGTTATACCACTACATGTACAGTTGTACATTAGACCAAAATCAAAATCTTCATTATACTCGCGTTAGTACGCCGAAGCAAGTAACGAGTGGTGGGGCCCACCTCCCCGACTAAGCGCCTGTGCTACACAGCTCCAAGAAACGTCGCAGGCCCTTGGCTCAGTTGTTAAGCGCACAAGCTATCGGTGTGGGAGGTCCGGGATTTAAATCCCGGGTGGGTCAAATCGGCACAGTGTCACCAGCGGCTTGCCACCTCTGCGACGTTTCTTCGGAGTTGTGTAGTCCAGGTGATAAGCTGCAGAGATGGGCCCCGCCACTCGTTACACGCTTTGACATAATACCGCGAGTAAAATGAAGATTTGATTTTTTGATGTACGTTGGACCGAGTGCATTATGCATCTGCCTCCAATGCGGTTGACCCGTGGTTTGATTCAGAATCTGGCACAAATCAAAACTCAAAAAGGAGTTTTAGCAGTTTGAGTACAATATAGATTCTGTGTGGAAACAACCCAGCAAAGATTTGTGCCGTCGGGGAAGCACTTTCGGGATGCCCCACTTTTGGGAGGTGGACAGGTCATGGGGCCACAAAGCCTTTCAGCTTAAGACTTGCAATTAGATGATGCGTAAAAATTACTCACAAGAATGAGCTCATAACAAGACTGATTTAAATTCTTAATAAGTAGCTCCAATTCTGCTGAGCAACAAGAGTGGAATGTTTGGTATTGAAATTACCACTATCCTCTCCTAAGGTGACATCTCGCTTCCAGATAAATTGTTTTGGAAAGAAACGTGATGCATCGCGTTTAGGCTATTTTAAAGCCAAATTAATAAATTTTTCATTTTAATTCTCATTTTAATGCCATGACTTTACGTTATCATGGGTTTAACCTGTAATCGGAAATTTTAATATTTAGCTGAAAATAAATGCTATTTTAGCTAACAATGCCCACAATTAAGTCAATTATTTCATAATAGACATGTGCAGATTGCTTTTGCAAAATGGTGGTCATGTTAATGATGTTTTACAATGTTTTTTCCTTAAAGAATCTTTTCGCATCAAATTTTGTAAGAATTATGCAATTACAACGCAGAGATATTTAATGATCAGGGCTGAAAGCCGTAGCGTTTCGTTTTCGAAAAACCATTAGCAAATGCAAAAATGTATAACAAATTAAAAAAGCCGACAAAAAACTCGTGATTAGAATCATCATTAATTAGCGATCGAAAGAACCCTAAACCATTGAAATTGATTGGAGCAAAAGAAGATTAGAAAAAATTTTTGCTATTGAGTCGATTGAATTAATGTATAAAGTCGGATATGTCGACTTCCTAATGTAATGACCTACTTTAACATCTGGTATGGTTCTTGGTGAAAACAGAAGTGACGTAACAGAAAAATCCCTACTCGGCCTCGCTTCCCAGGATTTCGCGTGTGCAATGTTTTAGCTTTAGTCCTGGGATATAATTAGTTTTCCGGCTAATTAAGTTCTTTTTTAAATTTCATCCGCATGGTTTTGTGGATTGTGTTTCATATTTCATTCAAAAAGTTGCAAAACTGCCACGTCAGTGAATTACAAAATTCTTTCGCAATACCGCCAAAGGCAACGGGTTCGTCGCTAGGTGAACTTAGGCCTCAGTAACAGGTACAAAAATGCCATCATGTAACATTTATACTTCAGCGTACACTGCATGATACTAACCTGCTGTTGAAAATATGCGACATCGCTATCAATGCGATATTGCAATAGGTTTAGGGCTATATTTTCAGGCTGGTCAAATAGGACGAATTGTCGTCTACAGCTGGCTACGGCTGCGACGTTTTTTTAAAGTTTGAAGCTGTCTTGGCCAGGTGCTATATGCGCGAGAAAAGAATGAAAATAATAAATAGTAAAGAAACAAATGATTTATATTTGATTTTCTGACACAATGAATGATTCTGTATATCAGCCTGTTCGCAAATTGCAACAGCATGTAGTTAAAACTAAAGAGCAGTTTGAATAAGCTTAGCCTACATGAAATAATTTGCAGTGTTTTAAAATATTGATAAGGAATTAACATCTGTTGCCGAATTTTATTGTTTTATCAGAAAATGTCATTATTCATAAACAAGAAAGTGACCCATCAATGGTAAAACATAAAAAACTTGCACATTTACAATTAATCACAATTTGACTTAAAAAAACGAAATGGAAAGTCTTAGTTTCTTATCGGACATAAATCTTCCAAAAGTGTCTTAAAAAGGAATCTAGCCTGTATAAACACAAAGTATTTTTCAGTGAAAGCGGCTTTAAAACTTCATAAACTTTTTCTTGAAATTCTCTACATAAAATTGCAAACATACAAAGAAAATACACCGCTTAATCAAAGCTTGACAGAAATTTTATGCGTCACCAAGGGATCTATTAATACGTAAAAGATAAAATAAAATACTAATTTCAACATAGTTGCGTTGGAAAATTTACTTAAAATAATCGAATCATTACGAAAATGGAATCATAAAAGTTCATTTGCATACATACAAACATACACCCGCCTCTACGCCAATCAGAGACTGAGTTTAAAAAAGTTTTACAACTGTGGTTCCGAAATGAGTAACATCTTTTGGCAACACAAAGTTAATTATTCAAAAAACTGCCTACAAAGCAGTCATGGGATTGTAATATACAAATTATACCCCAACGATTGTAGTTGGTATCAAATCATTAACTAGCAAATAATTACCAAGATCGTAAAAAATTCCACCACAGAAGAACTCCTATACATAGTATCAATTTTCATAATGAAGTCTTGTGAAAAATTACCATTCCATTTTTCTTAACAATAGGCAATACTACAAGCAATAAGTAAATAAACGTCGGTGGAAAATTAAAAGCTGGATAATATTTTAATAAGAGAGGGTTTTATTCAGCTAAATGTTTTTTGCTCGAACTGACCACAAAAAAAACACATAATTTGAATCCTATAAGAATTTTGGAACATAGACCTAAGCAAAAAGGTGTAAATGCTGTAAGAAAATAAAAATGCAGTAAGAATACCGTATTTACTCGATTGTAAACCGCCCTCGATTGTAAGCCGGCCTCGATTGTAAGCCGCACGTTTTATGCGCTAAAAATTAATGTAAGCCGCCCTTGATTGTAAGCCGCACCTGTACTGGTGTTTAATCTAAAAAATAGGTTCGTAAACCGATCTAATAAAATGTTTTGCGTACCGGTAGTTGATAAACTTTCTATTCTCGACAACAATAGCAGACAACATCAAACAGACATTTTGTGGTTGTTTTTAATCGTTAACAGCAAGCAAATGGCATGAAGCTTAGTTACATTGTCGCTTAGCGCGATTTACATTAACTTTCGCAATCGCGGCGGGAAACATTTAGCACCAAAATTCAGTTCGCAAAACAAACAAGTGGCTGTGGACTAAAAGTGCAGTTAGCACTTTCTCACGCTTTTGGGGCGAACTGAATTTGTACATCCCCACATCGGATGTTTTGATAAAAATAATTTTTTAAATCGTTTGTTAAAAAAATGTAAGCCGCCCCCGTAAGTAAGCCGCCCTCGACTGTAAGCCGCACAAATAATGATGAAAAAATATTTATAAGCCGCGGCTTACAATCGAGTAAATACGGTAGTTAGACTATCGAACACCCTGACCTTGCCACAACACCATTATACTGTACTAATATGGTTTAGGGTTTATATGTAAACTGCACTTGATAGGGCTGTCCTTTTTTTCCCGAAATTTTCGTACGCATGAAACATTGCAGCGAATTTTTTACATGCTCACTGTCTGCAGAAGTGAGAAGCAAGAAATTTTTTGAATACTTTAATTACAAAATTAGAAGCCAGTAATATTTGATACATTTGAAATTTTCGAGACGTTTCGATATATACTTAAATCATAGTTATTCAAATAGTTCAAATAATTATTCAACATTATTATTAAATTATTATTCAATATTATTATTCAAAAACCGGCCGTTAGCTCAGTTGCTAAGAACACGCTATCGGTGCGGGAGGTCTTGGGTTCGATTCCCGGACCGGTCAAATCGACACAGTGTCGCCAACGACTCGCCACCGTAGCGACTTTTCTTCGGAGCTGTGTAGCCCAGGCGCTAAGCCGCGGAGATGGGCCCCGCAACTCGTTACACGCTTCGGCGTAATACGGCGAGTATATTGAAGATTTGATTTGATTTTGATTTGATTATTATTCAAATATTATTATTCAACTATTATTTAAATACTTCAAAATCAAATAATTCAATGTATTTGAACAAGATTGTCAATGATTTAAGTATAAATCGAAACGTCTTGTAAATTTCAAATGTTTCAAATATAACTGGCTCTAATTTTTGTAATTAAAGTATTCAAAAATTCCATAAATTGTATTTTGAAGAGTTTTTTAATTGTAAAGCATTTCATAATTATGTAAAACAAGAAAAGAATCACTGCGTTCATTGTCTTTTGAAGCCTACAGTAGAAGCCAAAATTATTTCCAATTTATGGTTCAATAAAACTAATATATTGCGACCGTCCTTCTTCTTGGTACAAAGAGACGAATGACGGAAAAGTGTACTTTATGCAAAGAACTGTTGCACTTATTTGCGCTAATGATGTATCCAATTATAAGGTTCAAATAAACCCAATTCCAGATACCCATTATTGCAATTTATGGCGCAATAGAGTCTCAAAAAAGAATAGATTGAATACATAACATTATCTTAAATGGGAATTCAATACCAGCAATGCTTTTTTAATTCACTACACATGTCAACAATTTGCCATGGCAAAAACAAAGTATTTTGGGTCGAGGATAGAAGTCTTACCCAAAGATATTGAGTAGTAATGAGTGGAGTGAAATGAGTATGCCGTTGTCAGGCAATAAAATTATACATTGAAATTAGTTTTCTAACACAGCTGATGATTATTTGGGAATTTGAGGCTGCCTTTAATAAATTCACTGTACATTCCATCACGGTACCATTTCTTACGTTCTCTAAATCCGAGTCTTACGATTATAACATAATTTATGGTACTATGGTGCAATGACTGATTACTTCACAGCAAAAAAAGCAAAGAATTACATTGCTTTTTTCGATGAGTAACAAACAGCTAAAATTCTATTTAAGCGTTTCAGGAACTGAAAACATTGTTTTTCGACGTAAAAAACTAATATTATCAGTTACGTACAGAAACTACAATTTCTTCATAACAAGTGAACTAACTGTAACAAAGTCCAAATATGCTTAAAAGAATGTACAGAGCCATTTTTTAGTCATAGCAGGCTCCATAAAAAGCATTGCAAATTTAGTTGTAATCTAGGAAGTGTACAAACTATAGACAAACAACGTTAATTACTAATTACGGAACAAGATCGCCATATTCCTCCAACTGATGCAAACAAGCCAGCCAAAAATGCTTATTATCGAAAATACTTCACTCAAAACAATTTTCGAGCGGTAATCAAATTCAGATTTCTAGGTTAGGGGGAACATTTTGCAGATGAAAATTTTTCTTTTTTTTTTTCTCATTAAGTCCGTTTATTATCGATCAAGTTTGTGTGGTAATATTCTTCATCTGCAACAACAACTTAAGTACCTTTTTAACAGTAAAAAGTAAAATATTACAAGCAAGTGACCATCATTTTGAGACAGGACATTTCGGCGAGACCGACTCTGCATCAAAACATGATTTTAGGGTTTGACTAAGAAATAAGGTGCAAATATCGTTTACGGTTCGGAGTTGGTTCAGTGATTGTTTTTTGGTCAGGGCTAGGTATCACAACGTCAACTCAATCATAGCAAGTAATCCCACGCAGAGCAGTCGCCTACTCTCACCATGTTGCCCAACACAACTTCGTTTTGTGAAAGTTATATATTTTCCAAAAATTACTAATTAGTGAATTTCCATTTAACTTAAAAAAAATTTATACATGTGAAAATGCACAAACCGGCGGAAGCATGTTGCAGGCGCGATCAATGAAAGAAATTATTTAGTCATCTGTCTCAGACTTATCCTGGAAAGTAAGAAGTTAGGAAGTGCAAGCATAGGTTATACGAGGTCTAGTGCAATACAGTCAGCAAAAATTTAAACTTTCCATCGCCATTTGCTTGCACGCGGTATAGCTATATCACATGCGCACAGTTAAGGTTTGCAGGTATTTTGAATCCGTTGCCTTACGTAAAGGAAAAAGCTGTTGCACATCAGGAGGGTGTTAAGAACTTTTTAAGCTAAGATATGTTATTGCTGATTTCCGCCGGAAAACTTTTAAGACGTAATCCCAAATTGGGCCAGAGCGTAAAGATTTAAACATGTGTATGATGTAAAGGGTTCTTACGCATGTGGTTTAAGGCACAGCCTATTGCCTTTCTTAATTTAGCAGCATACACGAAATTTACCGAATAGGGAGCAGTTAAGCAGGTTTAATTCATGGCAAATAAGTGATCGGAAATAACAGTCATTTCTTGGCATATGTCACAAAATATCATTATTGAATGCCTCTCGAAAATTTAAAATATCGTGGGACTTTCAGGGTAACGTTTAGTACGATGATCAAAACAGATTCACATGACCAGCTTTAACGAGCACGATGGTCAGTGGGTAGCTGCACATTGTGCAATTTCCCCTACGCCTCCCAAAGATAAACTAGCCAGGCTGCACACAGCAGTGTAGGTGCATTTCCGAGAATTGATTTTCAGTTTTGACCTTGACATCGCAAAGCCTTGTTTAAAAAATTCGAAGCAGCAAGATGATGGCCATCAAGATTTCCCCGGATATTTAATAAGCGTGAAAAAAATTGCTAGACTGTAGGAGACACAAAAGCATTAAAACACTGTCATCATCAACTGCTTTGTTACTTCACCCAGCGTTAAAGAGGCAAGAGACTTGAAGCAGTGGTTGTATTCTCAACAACTTTAATTTAACTTGTCCTACATACGAAATGAGCACACAAAAAGACCTTTGTATCGTTGAAAACAATACCAATTTTGCTTTATGATTGCAACATGATTGTGCAGGTGTGACAAAATATCAAAACACACCAAAAACTTTTAAAGACAAGAAGACGTTAAAGACAAGGATTCATTAGGGTGTTCTCACCTAATATCTAAAATTATCACAGGAAAAAGGTCAAGTTAGCCCACAATCATCACAAATAATGATAAGTTACTACTAAAGCAAAGTGAGCATTTGTGTTTCATAAAAAGTTGACATTTTTTAATTTTGGAATGCCTGTTTAAGAAGGCATAACGTAACTATAAGCTATTCTATCGAAGATAATTTCACCAGTAAGAAACGGCAACATATTATGGATAGAGTTATAAGCAAATAATGCCTATCAAAATCTGGGACCCAAATAAACCAAATGCAGTCCTCCCCGATTCCAATTTTAAAAGCACAAACCCGCTCGGAAACTCTGCTGGAATCACAACTCTGATTCCGATACTCGACAAATTTCGACTCTTTTAAGGAAGGTTTTGTCATTGTAACCCCCAGGACACAATTTTATCTTTACTAAATTACACAAGTATGCTACATCGGTGATTTTGAAATTACAATCACTTCCTACCCTGATAATTTCCGGATAATAATGATTAATTTCAAATTATGGTAATTTAAAGATTTATAAAAATCAAAGCACGTATTGCACAAAACTTCTCAGAAGATGTATCTACTTTTGCGTGCACTAAACTATAAATTAACCAGATCACACATGTTTTACTTAATTATTGCAACAGCACATATCAGAATGACACTATTTCAAAATACAAGCATTTTTCAAGGTTACAAAGTAGCTTAACGGTTTTGTACATTCGTTGTTAACTCCGCACCCCTATGCAAACGAGGAATTCAATCTTACAACTCCTGTTTTATATACATATACACTTTCGTATTCGTGCGTCTCCTATTTTAAGCACAAACGGTAAAACTATGTACAACGACTAGTTTATTAGTAGTTCATGGTATTTATTTAAAAGAGGTTTTAAATAAATACTATAAATGACCAACTGCCTGGTAGTAATCTGCGGAACTTAGAGCAGTGTTTCTCAACCGCCGGTACGCGAACCGGCATCGGTCTGTGTCTACTTTTCAGCCGGTCCGTCGAAATATCTTTCAATATTTTACAGCAATTCGAAAATGGGCTTTTTATCATCACCCGACTATCTAGCTACGCCCGCACAATACTGTTTTCCGTCAGCCAGCAGACAAGAGCACGCAATACGCGTTGCCGATTCATTTAGTTTTACCTTTCTTGTAAAAAAAACGTTGCAGATGAGGTGAAGCTTGCGCATAACCACTCATTTACTACAAGTTGTTGTGGCAGTATGTGAAATCTCAGGGCATGTGTTAATTGAAATTCAGCAGTATGATTACCAGAATTTGATGATAAAATGGAATTTGAAGCGACAAACAGCCAAGTTTTTTTTTTTTTTTTTAAACACCATTAATGAAATTTATGGTTTTAGCACTTGGTTTTAAGTTTTAACATGAGGTTCGGGTTGGTTTTTAAGGTCCGCAAAATGTATTTTGAAATTTTGCCAGTCCGCCACCAAAAAAGTTTGAGAACCACTGACTTAAAGCACTCTTTATGCAAACAATTATTTCATTTGTTTGGTACTGCATGTCAGGGTTGGTTTGATTTAAATCATGATTAAAATCAACCAATAAAAATCAGAAAAATCTTTTGCAATTGTTTTAGGATTTTTTCGCATTTTTGCTTTAGGATTTAATCTACAAATGGATGTTTGTAGATCTGTTTACCGTGTGGTTTCTTGCAGCAAATCCAGATTTCACATTAATGCAAAAGCAAAGTTCAAATTTTTGATTGCAGGATTTGAGTGGTTGCATCACAATAAAATTTTTAATTTCACAAAAATGTACTACTCAAAAATTTTACTTGTTTGCGTTTGGTGTGAATTAAATAAGGAGGAGCTAAGCGGTGGTCTTCAAGTTACTAGCGTAGAAATCGTCTTTTTGTATCAGTTCAAACTGAAATATCAAGATGTCGGACAGGAAAGCAGTGATTAAAAATGCCGACATGGCAGAGGATATGCAACAGGACGCAGTTGACTGCGCAACTCAGGCTTTGGAAAAATACAATATCGAAAAAGATATTGCTGCATACATAAAGAAAGAGTTCGACAAAAAATACAACCCGACCTGGCACTGCATTGTTGGAAGAAACTTTGGAAGCTACGTGACCCATGAAACGAAGCATTTTATTTACTTTTATCTCGGACAAGTTGCAATTTTGTTGTTCAAATCCGGATAAACATGTTATATTTGTTGATTTTTATTTAGCGCAGAATTGTTTTTGGCTTGATATATGTTTGTAACCTAAAATTTTACGGTACCCTCTTCACTGTCAACGTTTAACATATTTATTTTCCAGGACAAGTATTCGTAAATTTGTTGTGGTGAATTTAAATCTCAAAAAGTTTTTTGATGCATGGTTGGCATGAAGTAGCTTGTCGTTTAGGTGCAATTTAAGCTTGTCGCAAACAATAAACATCTATTTCATTTCAATCCTGATGTTAATTTCTGTATTTTTTCAGCGATGTATGATAGGATTAATAAGGTGTGCAGGAGCATCGAATAATACCATGAGGTGTAAACCACCTAATAAATGTTACACATTTGTAAATGCGGTGCTGTGATGTGTGCTGCTTTCAAGTTTTCAGCTGACACAACGTTTTGTTTTTGACTTCGTTAAATAAAACAGCATATTGCTTAAAAAAAAAAAAAAAAAAAAAAAAAAAAAAAAAAATTTTACTTGTTTGGTCGTGTGACGTAATAACCAAAAAAAAATTCAAAATGACAGCAGAAATAATCATTTCAGCAGATAATAGGTGAAAAGTGAGCATCCCCCTACCCCTTCTTCAGTAAATATTATACTAGAAGTTTGTTTTGTTTAAAAAAATCCCATTTAAATCAAAAAAATTTGACTTAAATCAAAAAAATCCGATTTAAATCACAAAAATTCCATCATGATATTTTCCAACCCTGCTGCATGTACATTCACACACTCCCAGTAGCCGCCATTTACACCCCCAATCGCAGGCAACGTAAGTTACTATAGTGTGCACTCAAAAAGGCCAAGCCTTTCGCAAGGAATTATTCACAGCAAAATCCTCCTTGAATGTTAGATTTAAACATAAAATTTATTGCGATAAGAAAGTTTCATCAAAGGGTGTTTCGGCTTTAACAATAATGTCATTAAGTAATGATTCATGGAGGCGGAAAACTTATTTTCACAATCATTATGTAAGATAACAAAAAATTTTGGTTTCAATAAAAATAGATTATTAAGTTTCCAGATTCTAAATCGGTTTATTTCAGTGGAATATATGTCTATATTTACTTACAATGCCATTAATATATTATTTTCCAGCGGTTTTTACAAATCAATTGCCAGCCTTACATTGACCATAGTTCCAGAGCCTAAAGTTAAAAAACATGCAAACAATCCATCCCTTAGAATTTTGCATTTACAACATTCTGAACTATAGCTTTGTCGCTGTAATAGAAATACTAATGGTAAAAAATCTATGTACATTTAAGTGCACTATAGTGCATATTTATTTACGATATCTTGTAAATTATTTACGAATAGCAAAGTGTTTAGCTCAGTTTCGTCAACAAAGAAATTCCTATTTACTAACGCAAATCAATATTCTCTTTGGTAAAACCTTAAAAAAGCAAAAATAAAGTGCAACAACCGGAGCCTCAGTTGTTGCTGTTTTGGCCTGCAATTGCAATGCGTTAGTAACATAACAAATCATTTCTCCAAACTGCAATAGACGACGTGAGGACTTTGATCAATATAAAAATATTATCAAAAAATTCAAATCTTGCCGCAAGGTGTATTATGCAACAGCGGAAAGCCCAGTGTCACAGTGACTGGGCTAAAAGTGCTTTCTTCCGTTGCACCAACCACGTAAATTAAACACGAGTCACAATTACGTAAATCGGTTTCAAAAAATGGGTTTCCGTCAAAGAATAACGACCTCCCATCACTAAAACCTGTATTGTGAATACTCATACTAAAGTACTTCAAATACTTATACATCTTCCTGAACCAATCTACAATCAATTGTCATCAGCACTTAAGACGAGAAAAAAACAACGATTTCAATTAGCTTAACTACTATCTTCATGTAGTAACGTAATTTAAAATAATGAGAACGAGAAAACACTCAAATGCATCGCCTCGATGCAATGAAGAAACCAAGCTAATAGATTTCTCACGATGAAGCAGAGTTGAGGCAACATATACGACGAAATGCACCAGTCTTGATTTCTTATTGCAAAGAATAGAGGTGATGTTTTGACCAACACCTTCAAAACAGTTCTATGAGACCCACCGGATTTGCATATTCAATTAAATTGAACCAGATATTATGAACGTTATTATGCATGAACAGTTAGACACACATGTATTATTTTTACTCACTAGCATGACGCGACGGAGTGGCTCAGCATAAATATCTAAGCTGCATTGTTGATGTGGTAATTATGTTTATTTGAGATATTGGGTGGCATTTCGCCTTAATTTAAGTTTTTGCATAGCGTTGACGTACATTAAATTTTCATCAGATTATACCATTAATAATCACAAAAACATGCTCTTGCCCAGCGTGAAAATATTTCAAAATTGCTTTTAATCAATAGTTCGTTTCAACTCCATTAATTTTGAATTTACTACTAGTGTAAATACCAGTTGGTCATTTTCTAATCAAAATTGTATGCTGTGTAAATTACTTGGCAAAGAAATTCATAACTTAAGCATAGACGTCAAACAGTTATTGACGTCTTTTAAAAACAGTACGTTTTAGAAAGTTGCTAAACTACGTATTCTTATAGGCCTAGAAATAAATTATAATCTAAGCCAAAATATAAATACAATGATATGAAGTGATTCGTGTTAACTTTCAAAAATCGATGGAAGCAATTAATATAACCCTTAAAGAGTTTCGTCGGCGGCTTTTCAAAGTGATTGTAAGAATGATGAGGCAAGTTATAACTTATAACTAGAAAAACGGTAACCAGCATAGCAAATGGCGAAACTACAAGGTCAAAGGTGAGCCAATCTAAAATAAGTAGAGTAGTTGGGGTTTAAGTTACATTTTCAATCAGACCACAACTTTCGACAAATCAAACTTTGAATTAAACAACGAAAAACGGACTGTTGCATTACCTTTTTAGAGAAAGACATCAACCATACCGACCGGTTGGCATCATAGAGATAAAAAAAAAATCGCAAACGGCGCGGAAGGTCTGAGGTTGCAAGCCCGGTCAAATCGGATACGGTGTCGCCAACGACTGGCCCTCACTGCGACGTTTCTTCGTCGCTGCGTAGCCAGGCTCTATGACGTGGAGATGGCCAAGCCCCGTCATTCGCTCGTTACACGATTCGGCGTAATGCCGCGAGTACACTAACGATTTTTTTTGCTTACACCAGCTATTAATTCTTTACCGTCAGGGATGTTGAATAGCTTAAACATGACAAAAATTAGCCTCACGTCAAGCTAAAACTTCAACGTGAAGTTGTAAAAAAATGATACAACTAGTTCTGTCCAGGTTAGAAGTTGATTGTACCGCGCTAAAAAGTACTGATTTAGCTTTTACCTTCATATAACCTAAGTGGACGTACGGAGCTTACTCAAGTTTTCAAATATCATGAAAATACCCACAACTCATACAACCAAACCACTTCCGGTTGTTCCCATATGACTTTCGTTAACTCATAAGAAAGACGGAATTTTAACAAAGAAAATTTGAATGTGCAAATATTTTCATCTTCAAGTCAAAGTCTCTGAACAAAGTGCAATGTAAAAAAAAATGGTTGAACAGAATACGTTGGTTTTTTTTTATTTCAACAGTAGTTGCGACAAATGGAACCGGATTTTCAGTTCATGATGGGAAAATTACTTCCGCCAGAAACAAAAAAAAAATTAAAAGTTCACCATTACACTCTATTTCTATATACCGCATAAACAAATATAGGCTATTCGTCGCGTGATTGCAGCCGTACATGCAGCGGTAAGCTTAATCACGCCTACATAACACGCCTTTGAAAAACCGTTCAAACCACAATATATTTTTCCAATCTTGCAAAAATACCCTAAATAATTCCCTTTTTGATGAAAAGAGCTAAACATGCTGTAATAGCAAGGAACCCTCATGTATTGAAAAATGAAAACAACTAGTAAATTGTAAAACTCAACAAAAGTTGAAGTAAAAGTTGTCTTAATGATTCACCTAACAACGTGAACATCCAAAACGTATCTTCGAACGGTCACTCAAAAAATCAACTTTTTTTATTTAGTTAGTTGCATATTTTTCCTCCTACCACGAGAAAGCGATCAATGCGCTGTACAAGCTCGCTTAAGAGTTCATTCATCTTAGGAAGCCATTTTATCTGTCTACCACACCAAGATGGGGGAATCCCGCAAAGTGCCTTTCCCAACGGCACAGCAAGTAAACTTGCCGGCTTGTTCTCCACACTGTTCCTTTAAATTTTGAGCGTCAAGCAGGGAAGCTGTGAATACCAATTTTCAAGTCATTGGTTTGACCCGACTCGGAATCAAACCCGAGTCTACAACTCACGAGGCGGACACTCTTACCACTCGGCCATCTGAGCTGTTTTACCCACTAGCACAACGTGATGGTAAAATTTAATAACAAAAGTTTTTCAAATCACATCTTCATTATAATCGCGGTATTACGTCAAGGCGTGCAACGAGTGGCGGGACCATTTCCGCGGCTAAGCGCCTGGGCAACACAGCTACGAAGAAACACCGCAGCGGTGAAGAGCTGTTGAAGACACTGTGTCCGATTTGACCAGTCCGAGAATCGAACCGCAACCCTTCCAAACCAATAACGATGTGCTTAATACCTGAGCATGAGTTGTGATAAAATATGTAGCATTTGATAAAAGCTTAGACTTCTTAAATTCATTCAACATCTTCTGGGCAGATTAATTCAAATGAAGAAAAAATTCTTCGATCTATTTTATTGCTTTAATTCATAAATCTATACTTAAATGAAAATCCCATCAGCAAAATAACAATGTATAAGAGCACTCCTTTTTATAGGTAATATTTAAGTTACTTCATCGTTGCTCTAAAAACTGTTTTAATTCAGGTAAGTTCTTCCAAAACATTACATAATTAGTAGTAAACAATTTAATTTTGAATTATTTTACGTTAGGAGGTTCCATAACATATCCAATTAAAGTAGAATTATTCACTCATAAGCACATATCAAATGTCACCGACAACGTATTTTAAGTTTTCTAAAATTATCATCAGTAGAATAACACTAGAGGTTACAGCACAGAGCACAAGTATGCCGATACGCATGATACATCTAGATGGACACAGTCCAACATTTCTTACTACAAATTTTGGCTTCTACTGCACGCGAGTAGCGCCAAATCAAAGTGTTACGCACAAAATGACGTATATAGCATAGTAAAATATGACGTCTTTCAATGGTTGTAAAAAAAAACACTGTCGTAATCCGCAAATAAATTACGAAGCATTTTTTCTCTTTTAACTGACATAAACTATATAAGTGCTGGAGCTGTTCGGTTGAAATCGTAATTCAAGCGAAGCAACAAAAAGATACATAATAAAAAAACAAGAAACTGCCTGAGAAGAAAACTTCTATTTGTACTTAACTAAAATTTTCTGCAAAAGATGAAATTTACTACTGTTGTTCTTTCTCTCTGCATTCTCGTAACCGCAACTTTGACCAAAACTGGTAAGTAAAACGAGATGAAAGTAGTCAATACTAACCACACTAAAAGTAAAAAGTTGTAAAAAGTAATAGTGCTACGTTTAAGTAAAAAATCAATAACCATCTACTTTCATTTGCAGCTTCTTCAGCAAGTATTGGATCCATCGATGCAGCTATTATTACTAATGATTCGGAAAATTCTACAGAAGCTACTACCACTACTGAAGCTACTACCACTACAAAAGCACCAATGGGTTTAACCCATGAAGATTTACGATTGATCCAAGTAAGTTAAAATTTTTTCTTCCCAAAACCACATTGTACAATTTAATCTTGCACATTTGATGCATAATTGCGCTTGTTCGCTTACATGCCATTATTTTGAGTGTGGTAGAAGGCTTACTTTACGACTAGTTAAAATTAAAATTCAACTTACTTACCGGTACATGTTCAGAGCTAACTATGAATAAACTAACCTTGACTTTTTTTGACAGTACCGATGCAGGTTTGCTTGTGCAAAACGAGGCAACGGAGATTACAAATTCAAATGCCCAAAGAACAATCCTCGTAAGTATATATATAATTAATGCTTTACAAATTTCGAAACCAATAGCCAAATAATTAATCTAAGAAAGGTGAATGTGATAAATCGTAAATACTTTTTACACTCTTCAGCAGTAAAGAGTGCTGATAAATATTTTTCCAAACCTTTATGAAATGATCACTGATCAGCATTTCGACTTTTTCAAAGAACATGCGTAAACCTTTACAATAAAAACAATGTTCAAACGTATTTGCAAAAAAACATAGCATCTCATTCATTTTATTTTATTGCAGGTCGGTGTCAAGCTTGCCGATATATATTCGATTGCAACTTTACTGGAGACAGAGTATTCAGCTAAATCAACAGAATCACCATCCGTCATTCAACCAAGATACAAGGCCGAAATTTCAGTCCATTACTGTGCTCCTAATGCATTATTTTTTCTATTCTTTTTTTTTTCAACTAAAGTTGTTTCTCTTTTATATTTTACTTTCTAATTTATCTATTTAATTTTTATACCGAAGAATAACGCCTAAGCATATCCTGCTAGAGTATTTTTATAAAAACGACGTTAATACGACTGACTGTATTCTTTATTTTTGTAACTGTAGTTCTTGCGCACCAAATGTGATCGCATATATGCAATAATTTATTGTTTAATAAATAATGTAAGTCTGTACTGTGGTCAACAAATGCGAATAAATAGTACGAAAGAGCAGAAAAAAAGCTATTGGATTGGTCATTTTTAACTACAGTAGAAACATGTTCACTTCGAAAGCGCAACACAAAAACGTTAAAATAAATTTCAATATATGAGCCGCCAAAAAAGTGTAAAACTTGTGGTAACAGATGATCCATGATCGGTTTAAGAAGTAAGGCTAGAAATTACGGTAGGTGCTATGAATTTATACACCGGAGGATTGGCAAAATAAGCTTCTGGTGTTACAGTGATAACAGCAAGTATTCATTTTCAGAGACGTACACAGGGAAAGAGACTCGTATGCGAGCTTTCCCTAAGGTCTTCTGGTGCACATTAAAGGCAGTTATCGGTTATGGCTCACATTCTCCTGGAAAAACCGTGCCTTAATGCGAGACAGCTCCTTTGAGCCCCCATTACAAAATGTCTTAAAATGCTCATGATCATCATTTGAAGTGGCAAATGGCGATATTGTGCAGAGTGGTAGCAAGCACCTCACCGCATTCCCCTTATCAGTAAGCATTCATAATAAAAAAAAATAATAATTACTGGCAGTTTAGCAGCGCGATATATCATCTACTCAAGCAAAAAATTCCTAGCACTAAAAAATGCAGTGTTTCGCGTGATTCACTAGAAGACCAGACCTAAACAAAATCGAAGGATTGGAATATCAGAACCAAAAAGTTTATAAGAGAGGAAGTATAAAAAAATAACATTCTTGAAAGCAGTAATAATATCGATAGTTTGTCACAAAAACAGCAAAGAAGCCAGGTTAAACAACTTATAAAATACGTTCAGCTGTCTGTTTACTTTTTGTGAATTAAGAAAAGCATTTGTGACAGAGAATTTCTTAGAAAAAGTTTCTGAAGAAGTTGCGACGAAACCATTTTAAAAGAGCAAACGATTACAATCTCTATTATGGAGCCGTGTTGGCTAGTCTTAAAAACGAAGATATAAATACATACGATAAATATATAACAAAAATAATTACATCAACCATCTAACTTGGGCTTGATGGCATTGCCTTATGACCATCAACACCAGATAGCCAAAGGCTAGAGGCATCTTCAAGAACAATCTGCGTAGAACAATTTGATCTCGCAGTAAGCAGATTGCACCCACGTCTATAATTACATCCTACGTAAATTTACCAAAATGTAAAAAAGTGTCTTAAAATTTTATAGCTTTGAAAAAGTGCAAAAAATGACCTAACAATAAAGCACAACTAACCGGTTGTGATATTGCTGAATGCTGATTAACTGCATTGTGATGGGCCTATCAACTTAATGATTTTAATATTGCTGGTTAACCATATTGTGAAGGGCATATCAAATTAATGAATTCGTAAAGATTCTAAAAATTGCACACACTGAAATCTAGTGATTCAACTACATAAAAGCTACGATACACACACACACAACAAGCAGGTACTGAACTCGTTCCAACATTAAAAACATTCTATTTAACATCTCAAGTCATAAGTATTCATCCAATACTAGTAGTGAAGATGGATTGAGTACTATATCTCGCAACGTAACCTCGCAGCGTACACGTATCTAAAGTTTCAGCACATCTTTATAATAACACCAGTAAACTAAAAACAGAGTGCTTTTGTTCAATCCAATTTAAACACATACAGCACTTCGTATTTTCTAAATTGGCCACAGGTAACAAAAAGGTTTCGTAGGCAGGATTTTGATGTTGATGATATCGGTCCAAGGAAGTGCAATTACGAACAAATTATAATGATCAGTAAACTTTCTCAAGCTGTTGCTATCAGCCCCAGATGTAGGCTACTTTTGGCAAAGAAGCACTAATCCATTTTTTCCAACATTGCAGTTCCATCGGCAATATCAATTTTTACAAATAATATCGCTCATGTGTGCGTTCGTGTGTTTATATTTTGAAAACAAGGAATTTTTTGTCGATCAAAAATGCACCATTACTCTGTGTAATTTATTTCTACTAGTACTTTTTAAGCAAATCATCGACAATGCCAAAAAATAGCAAAATTTGAATACATAAGAAGAGACTATTAGTCTTCCGTTTTTATGGCTATATCCCATAAACATTTCAAGCATATGTAAATTAGCCAGTATGCTATTATTAGAGAGTTTAATAATCTTTGAATCAATTTATATGGGGTTCTTAATTTTGAAAAACTGCAATATGAACACAAGTAGCTTCAAATATAGGCCTAGTAAAAAAAGCGATCCGCCAAAACCCGTGTTTAGTTCAGTTAAAAACACTTATTTGGTTTGATAAACAGGCATCTTGAAAGCACCAACATTAAATGAAAATTTTTTTTTTAATAACTTCAGAAAATAATCAATAATTTATCGTATAAATCTATGACTTCTAACTGTAATCTCTTTTATAAATTGAAAATAATATCACCAAACTTGGAGTGGGTACAATTTTGATGTTCCGACCTATTGAGATTGGTCTCACTCATATCACTATTTTAGACAGAGCACTAGTTATCAACACAACGTAAGTTTTTTTTGCACAGCCTGAAATGTGCAATGTCATCTTGCTTATTTGATGACATTTACAATATAACGTAAATAAAGTAGCGCGAAAAATCATAGGAATGAATCGTTACTCATTGCGGTCAGCGGCTTTTTATAGAGGTGATATTCAATGATTTAAATCTTCGAGAAAAAACTTGATCATTTACGTTTACGACGCAAGTAAAAGTGATAACAAGATTAAAATTTCAAAACAGTTTGTCATTTCGATGAAACAGAAAGAAATTCCAAGTCATTATGGTTGTCGATCATTTTTTAACGCTCATGTGAATTTTTGCTCCGGATGGCAGATGCTTTCCCGTAGCCCGGAGCGTTATTCTGTCTACGCTATTTAATCTGGCTGACAGAAACCGAATCTGCCTTAACGGCGAGACACCTAACGATGTTCAAGCTGGGCAGCGGCAAACGTCCTTTTCAGGACGGGGCGATGCGCATCTTCGGCGCACCGTCAACAAGTTCCAAAGGCCCAGCATTCTCCAACTGAACATCGAAGGCCTCACTGCAAGCAAGATGAGCGTGTTGCATCATCTTGCGTTACAGTGTGAGGCACTCGTCATCCTCTTACAGGAAACCCATTGCACCTCGGTAGAAAGGTTAGATCTTCCGAGCTACCATCTAGCTGGGTTTTCCTTGAGCAGGAAGCATGGTCTTGCTACGTTTGTCCATGAGCGTCTGAAGTGGATCCTAATCGACCAGTCCCCACCAACATCGGAGATCGAGTGGGTGTGCGTGGATGTTGATAACTATAAAATAGTCAACGTCTACAAACCCCCTCCAACACGGATGCAAGCATCTGATCTTCCAGCATTCCCCCATCTCCGCCTCTATGCTGGCGACTTCAACTGCCACCATGTTGACTGGGGCTATAATAATAACAATCCAGATGGTGAATGCCTGGCTGGCTGGGCCAGTGCCAACAACTTCACCCTGCTATATAGCTCCAAGGAGGCCGCCAGTTTCCACTCTGGCCGCTGGAAAACAGACACCAACCCAGATCTTGCATTTGCCAGTGTCGATTTGGACAGTCGCTTACCTGACAGACGTATCTTAGGAAAGTTCCCAAGGTCACAACACCGACCCTCGCTTATAAGTCCACCCAAACTTGCTCATCCAAAACCGAGCAAGCCTGTAAAGCGATGGAACTTCCGCAAGGCCAACTGGGACCACTATTCTAACCTAACCAACAAACTGGCCAAGAGTATACCGCCACCTGAATCTCAAAACATCGATCAGGTTTACCAGTGCTTTTGCAAGGTAATAAGCACTGCGGCGAAGAAATGCATCCCTCGTGGTCGACGATCAAACCACATACCTTGCTGGGATGCGGAGTGTGAAGACCTCTATCAGCATTTCCTGCAGTCACCTGGGGGCCCTGATTCGGATAGGGCTGCCACAGCCCTACTCACAAGGCTCGACGGGAAGCGGAGAAATCGCTGGTCAGAGACGGTCCGCAACATTGACTTTTCGCACTCCAGCCGGCTGGCATGGAATACTATAAACAACTTGACTGGTAGGTCACGACAATCCCCTCGTCAATTTCCCGTTTCAGCTGATGCTATTGCTTCTCAGCTGGTTAAAAACGGGAAATACGAAGGTGTGAATTGACGCTCATCTCGGCTCGTTTTACAGGAAGTGTCTGACCTTTGGAGGGCTGATCCATTACATCCTGCGAATGTCTCCGGGAGTTTTTCCCATCGGGAGTTCGCTGCTGCCCTCCAACATTTAAAACCAGGCAAAGCTCCTGGACCTGATTCCATTTGTCCGGAGCTGATAATCCATGCTGGAGCCAGCTTAAAATCTTGGCTACGTGGCTTCCTATCTTCCTGCCTGCACCACCTCAAAATTCCTAAGATCTGGAGAAGAGCGCTAGTAGTAGCGATCCCAAAGCCTTCGAAACCGGTAGAGGACCCAAAGAGCTATCGTCCGATCTCCTTGCTCTGTGTTCCCTACAAGATTCTCGAGCGACTTATCTACGCCCGCGTCGAACCTCTTATTGACCCTCTGCTCCCACGGGAACAGGCGGGTTTTCGACGCGGAAGATACACCGTGGATCAAGTCACTTTGCTCACGCAAAGCATTGAGAATGCATTCGAAGCGAAAAAGAAGGCCGGTGCCGTCTTTATCGACCTGACAGCTGCCTATGACACTGTCTGGCACCGTGGCCTCACCTGCAAGCTGTTGCGGCTTCTGCCGGACAAGCACATGGTTCGTATGATTATGGCGCTGATCCGTAACAGAAGCTTCACCCTTACAACTGGCGACAGCAAGCCTAGCAGGTTACGACGCCTGAGAAACGGCGTCCCCCAGGGATCGGTCCTGGCCCCCCTCCTTTTCAACATCTATACACATGATATCCCCTCCATAACCTCCAAGAAGTTCGCCTATGCCGACGACCTGGCGATACTTCATACATCTGGAGAATGGAAGGAGTTGGAAAGGACTCTAAGCCAGGACATGACTACACTCTCGGAATATCTCCAGACCTGGCGATTGAAGCTTAGCCACACTAAAACGGTGACGGCGGCCTTTTACCTCCACAATCGAGAGGCTAAGCGTGAGCTTAAGGTCTGTAACATCGGTAAGACCTTACTGTCCAGTTCCCACTTATCTTGGGGTCAAACTGGACAGATCGCTCACATATCGTCCTCACCTGGAAGCATTGCGCAAGAAGTTAAGTGCTCGCGTCTCACTGTTGAGGCGACTTGCCGGAACAGGTTGGGGTGCTAGCGCTAAGACATTACGCACAGCCGCCCTGTCTCTGGTCTACTCGACTGCCGAGTACTGCGCACCAGTCTGGTGCCGCAGCGTGCACATACGGCTTATCGACAGTGTAATAAATGACGCCTTGCGCATTGTCACTGGGTGCCTGCGTCCCACTCCATCGGTCTACCTTCCGGTTCTTTCAGGCATCCAGCCAGCTGAGCTTCGCCGCCAAGGAGCGACACTCTCCCTAGCCAACCGCAGCTCCCTGGACCCTGACCACATTTTACATGGCCAGTTTCATGAGTCACAGGACGTATGTAGGGAGAGATTGAAATCTAGACGCTCATTTGTACCTGCTGCTCGGAAATTACTAGACAGTCTTTCTGAGATGGACGTCCGTGCAGCCGAGTGGACGAACACGAAATGGGACATGGAGTACTCTGCCAACGCATTGTCACTCCACGCTTTCATTCCCAAGGCTAGCTCCAGACCCTTGGGTATGGGTCTGCCCAGGGCAGCCTGGGTCAAGCTCAACCGTCTGCGTTCTGGTGTTGGACGTTTCTGTTCGTCCATGTACAAATGGGGTCTCGCTCCTCTAGCGAATTGTGAGTGTGGTGCCAGTGAACAAACCGCACATCACATCATCTCACAGTGTCCCATACATCGAGCACCCCGAGGTATGTTTGGTCTAATGGTTTTAGATGACGAAACAAGATGCTGGCTGAAGTCCCTTACAGTCAGCATCTGACCCAAGCAGTTTGGTGGCCAGGGTGGTAAAAGGATAAACCCTCGGCCTTGGTCCTCCCATCTGTCTTGGAAGAGATGCCCCGCCAAACGACGACGACGACGATGTGAATCTTTGTGTAGCAGTCTGTGCCATCTAGCTTCCACAAGCAGAGTTTCATGCAATATTATAGTAGTAAAACATCCACAACTTCACTTTTTTCAAAGAACCATAGCACTGTTTTTCTTTTCAGATAGTGGAGATAATCATTCGATAGCATATCCTTTAAGCTCACGAACATTTTTTTGCAAAAAGCAGACCTACGCCTCACCAATATAAACAATGACAAGACGTCTGTTACGGTATTAAACAAATCAGAGTTCTTCGTCTCGAAGTAAGACATGAGTGCGACAGGGTAGGCGGAAAACATCTGGTCACCAAGTGCTACAGATACTTCACAATTTGTCAGAGTCTTGTATCGGGTCTGATTTTATTTGTACTCAATTTTTCATCAACTCATGAAGCTTTCTGAAACATGACAGGGTTGAATTGACAAATAGAGAGTTTAAGTCAAAGTATCTACCATCCTTAGTCGTAAGAAACTTAAAGCGGTGTTTAGGCTAGTGCCTAAAGTAGAATATTAAAACACGCATAACCTGAATACAGCCACTGATTTTGGAACTTTGCTGGTAACCGATGACAAGCTAAAGCGCACCTTGATGTTACGACAGAGACTTTCACGGAAAATTTTTCGAAAACCGTTTGTGGAAAAAACTACAAATCACAGCCCACACAAGATGGATTAAATCCGAATGCAACCAGTACAATAAACCATGTCCCACGTGCTAACACTGATCAGTGAGGAGCAAAGGCGCAGCAAAATTCGTTTTACTGGAAGCTGCCCAACTTACTACCAAAAGAGGTATCATCATAAGTCGTTACAGGTTGAGGAGCGATATCACGTTCACAATCTTCACAACCTGAAATGACCCTTGGTTAAAAAGGATAGAGTAATAAACTGTTGCTTTCTCAAAACGTATAAAGCATGAATGGGCTGGTTGATCTTCTCATCAAATTGCTATCATCAAAATATCCGTAATCTTACTACAGACATAAACAGTGAAATAGATAAACGGTACAGATGTTTCGCCAAATCAATAGCGATGAGGTAAGGAAATAAATTCGACAATACAAGCAAAATAGAAATACGTAAAATGGTGAAAAGAAAAGGCTTCCGATTAAGCCAACGAACACGCTGACAATTGCTTGAAGGAATATGACAGCTTTCCACAACTCGTAAACAAATTACATCGTCAAATAGATACTTGAATTTATTATTGAAACTTCAAAGCATGTGTAAGCTCATTCATTGCAGTGACGTTAGAAGTGGTATTAAACTCGTAAACAACCGTGTTAAAAACGTTAGTAACATTAGTAGGTAATATATCCAAACATGAAGCAGAAATCTCAGGCTACATCTTTACCTTAATCGAAAAATAACGTGCAGAACGTCATGCCTACTCTGTACGGTGATCAGCAGACTAAATTTCGCATTAACAAATCATTAGTCAAATAAATTGATATAGGCTACTCTTGCAGCCTGCAATTTACGGTGCACGCTGAAAATTTACCAATCTTCCATCATGCCAAAGCATATTGTGAAACGATGCTACAAAAATCTGCACCTTTGTGGCTATTTTGACGTTTAAGCACAACAGACGCAAGGCTAGTCAAAAGACTCCGGCGAAATTTTGCACATCCGAAATACTTGAAGTATGCGCTTGTGTTGGGTAGAAGTATCTAGAGTCTTAGACTCTTACGTTAGAGACGCTTCACAGAATGGTTCAAGTATTTCTGCACCGTAACTGTAATCACTTGCATGAGAATTCTAGCGCCACAAAAGTCAAACCTAGAAGTGAACAGCATTCGGATCGAGAGTCCAGCGCAAAACAAGCCACATCAAATCAATCAGTGAAGCCACCAATTTTGGATATTAACTCCAGAAGACTTTTTTCGTTTTTTTTTTTTTTATTGAGCGCGGTGATTTGTAAGAAAGGGAAAAGCACGTTAAATGAAATATCCTGCTTCATAAAGTGGTCTTTAACAAATTTAGCAATTCTAAGTTTTCCCTCCGATTATAAGTGGGAAAATGCAACTTACTATAAATCAGGACACAAAAATGAGAAAGCAAAAATTTTTTGAAGAAGGCTCCATTCCAATCACGAATCAAAGCATGTTAAACTATTCCACGTGTTTTCTAACTGCGCGTTATGGTCGTGAAAATCAACAGTCAAAAAAGTCGTTAAGTTAATCAATGTGCTCTTGATACGGCAAGAAGATCACCCTTACTTAAAAACAATTTATAGAATTGTGACTGTTCAATGTGTGGATATCAGAGAGATGGAGTAGCTTAACTCGTTGTCTTACAAATACTTCATTTCCGATTCTATACTGTGGACTTGATGATGCCAAGTCATTGTCTCGTAGCGTTGTTTCCTTAGTATCAGTTTAATGAATGGACAAATTTTCCCATATGGCTTACTGAAAACTAAAAAAATGAGAAGAAGAAGAACACCTAAATGTAGATGGAGTTTATAATTAGGATAAATCCATTGAGCTGGACCAGAAAAAATTCAAATTCATTTTTTCTACAAACGGTGAAAACAATCATTACGTGTGTGAATCACGCATTTTTTCTTTCCGCAGAACCTAACGCGATAAAGGGAAACTAAATGGAAAACTACTAGCTGAACACAATCACTTTTGTAAATGCAGTAAATAGATCACAAATTACAGTTAACTAAGACAGAAATACCCGGCATTATGTGCAAGAGTTTGTTCTAATATGGAAAAAACCAAAAAGATAAAGCGTTAACGACCAAAATATCGATTGGACTCTTTTTGAATTTATGTCACCATTTAAGGTAGGCTGAGATCACAATGCAATCTATTAACTTCTGTTTCGATTGGACTCTCACGCTACCGGATGTTAGAACTACTCAAGATGCAACTTTTTTAATTGACAGGTTATTAGGACGTTGTAAAGGACTAACAACGTGTTGCAATAGTGATTGGTCTTAAAAATAACTTCCAGGGAACGATATGTCGTTTTTGGTATTTATATATTATTTTAATTAAGCGCTCCACTTACAAATTGCTATGTTCATAGGCATCGGATTGATAGATTATTCTAACATTAAAACAGTGTTTATCTGCGATATTTTTACAACAATTTACGTTGATTACTAGGATATAACTTCAGCAATAGGCCAATCTAATATTAGCACTTTTTGAAATGTTACTGAATACTGATAAAACTACTGCAGTACAAAGCAAGCATTATTGGACTACACCAAAATTAGTTTGTTATATAACTACAGCCCCTACAACAAATCAAAAGTTTTCACTTCGCAAATTCATGAAGTATTAAAATTTGGTCACCTATACGCATTTGACAGGTTATTTTGGATCACCTAATGCGCATTTGACAGCTTAAAAGTTCTTAAAACTATTTGAAACGAGCATCAACACAATATCCTATTGCAGAAAAAGAGATTTATGAACTAAAAGTTAAAAATTAAATATACTTTGAAAAAAAAGAAAAAACAGTTCCATAAAAGCAAGCAAAAAAATCAAACACAATTTGTCGCAAACAAAAAAATTCACCAAGAAGTAAAATTTTGTCTAAAATTAAGTGAACAGTGTAATTTTCGACGAAATACTAATGAACAATTTTTAACTTAGTATTTAAATTGAGAAAAAATTGACAAAGTTTGGTCGTAAAATATGTAATTGCTATCCTCGCGTGTTAATCTCAGCAAGCAAAGAAAGGCGCAACAGGATATTACATTTTAGAGTATTCCGATGGATAAAATTGTTAGTTATTGCATATTTATATTTATAACACATGAAGCTTCGCAAGAAAAGGTTTCAATTTTTATTTTCAGGAAACAAAACCAATAATCGATATTTCTGAATACAAATAACAATTTTTTCAAATTATCATGACCAACGATTAATAACTATAATAAAAAAGTCTGCGCATATGCACGCACAAAAATTACAGAAAAAAATCCAGCACGAACCGGAAAAGCTCACCGTCGTAAGTTAAAAGCAAAGAAGTTTCAGTGCTCCTCGAAAGTTTTCGTCTGACACTTTTTGGCAACGATTGTCAGTATTTCTGACGATCCCTCAGAAAAGTGTCAGACGAAAAGCTCCAAGAAACAATGAAACTTTTCTACCTTGCAATCATTAAATTTTGCACTGCAAATCACCTATTTAGCAAAAGCATTACCAAACAAAAATTTAGAAAAAGCCGGCAAAAACATGATCTTTTTTGTTAAATCTCTTCATGCTTTCCACATGGCATGGAAGACGAAAGCACCATTTGAAAAACATTTAAAATGAGCCGCGGCCTCTTCTATTAGGCCGGCTACACATTAAGCGGCGGTTGTGCAGAGGATGAAGACTCTGCAATTTTTATGCAACTCGTGGAAAACTGGTAGGCTGTATTTGTCTTCTAGAGGCTTAATATAATCAATTTTAGTCAGTAGATAGACAATATTTAGAAAAACACTAACGCAAACAAAAATTAAACTAGAATGCAAAACAAATAAATCGATAATTCAAAAATAATACTTGGAAGATTCTGTGGGAAGATTAAAGCACTAAGACAAACATAGAGTGTGGCGCAAATGTAGCCTATTTAAACGGGCAGTTGCACCTTGTTGCCTTTTATTTCAAGAAAGGTTTAGAATTTACCTGCATGCACCATAGGCATTCTGCATTCGAATAAGCTGAAGCTTTGTAATGAAACAAACAATTCCGATCCAAGTTCATCTCATTTTATTCACGATACTAGCTTCCACATAATGCAGACTAAGCGGATACGCATTTTTAAACCACTTCAAAATTCGAAGAAACGAGGAGAGTTACTGATTATGTAACGTACATTCATACTTCAACAACATTGGCCTGACTGTAGTTTTATCTGAGGAAAAAGACTATTTGCATACAAACTTTTTGAACTAACTTTTAAAAGCAACAACTATAAAGAGTCGGAAGAAATTAAGTATAATACAAACAATATTTAAAAAGTAAATTTGTACTTCTATTTTAAAATAAACAACACTTAGTCGTACGTCGTATGAGACAATATCGATCTCACGTCACCAAAAAGAATCCGTCTCGCATTTCCATACACGAGCACATCATTAGAATTAAAAACGATGCTAGTTGCTCGTATACATAAAAACACCATTCGATATAACCATTGCATCATCGTTTTAAAAGTTACAATTAGAAAAAACGGCGTCATGTTTCTACTTTTCAAAGCAAACGCTTATAATAGATTCATGTAAAGATTACTCAAGCAGTCACCTAAGTATAGAGTCTAATAGCCTTCCTCTTTATTATAGAAAAACTTTGTGGACAGGAATCGGTACCAGATGATGACGAATAGCTGATACTCAATAAACTTCACAAAAAAGTCGAAAGCAACTGCGACAGTGATTACGATTCTGACAATTAGACTTCCGTCTATTTAATTACAGTAGTTCAAACCAAATTCAAAGAAAAATCACCTTATTAAGCAAGCCTACTGACGAACGGCATGGTTAATTGGTTAGCATCCTGTAACCTCCGATGTTTCACGCAAATAGACTGCCAGCGACACTAAATCAAAGCATGTGATTGGATGTGGCGAAGAAGGAGCTACAACATGCAGTGGGTTACAAAAGGTCAAACAAATTTAGAAATGACGGCACTATTAGACGCGACGACTCGGCTAATGTCTACCAAATACAAGATAAAAAAGTAATGAATACGTCATAAACCACGTCAATATCGTTTTCACAAATTGCATAGACTAGTAAAAAACGGCCGGAATAAACCAAGACGAAATAATGAGAATATGGATTTTTGGTTAAGAACCAAAACTTTAGTAAGTGCGATAATTATGCTGCATCATTTAAAACTTCTCTTTAAACAAGGTAAACTGGATTGATTATTCGCAGGCAATGGAGTAAGTGCGTAAAAGGGTCATTTATTAGCATGTAACTCACTACAGACTGTTCAAGCAGCTGACTCATCACGCGTCAATTAAATATGTTTTGGTTCCCAGTGAAGTAGCCCCTACCGGCATTACCATGCAAAAATTTGAAAGTAAGAACTCTCCACGCAAACGTGCCTGATTTATTTAGAAACAGCTGTAAAAATAGTTAAAAAAACCTTTCACATGCTTCAAAAGAAATTAGGAACTCTCCAGGACATTGTATGTACGTCAATGCCTAGCTGGTATGGGGATGTCATAGTCTATAGTTATATGTTTTTGGAGAGTCTATAGGAACTCTCCAAGACATTGTATGTACGTCAATGTCTAGCTAGGTGTTAATGTCACCTCAGGTCGGATCAGCTTCTACGCAAGCTAAGGATACTTTAATACGTTGAAATCTACAAAGCAAAGGTATTGAGAAACTGCGACAACCGACTAAAATTTGAACATCTATCTTCACATAGAACCACAATGTTTCTTCATTTACAAAAGTAAACCATCTTGACCAACAACTGAGTCGATAAAAAATGGAAATTAAAAATGTCACTCCATTTGCTTACTACTATAAAATATAATAGATACAACAAATATAACACAAAAAATATTCCAAACTTCAGCTAAAACAACTTTTTTCATATATTTTATTCTGCACGGCAATCAGTACATAGAAGCTTGAACGGCATTGTATGATTACATTACAATATTGAATCATATTAAGTTTTGAATTTAAAATTAACTACGATAAATTAAAGTTCTGGCAAACATAAGCATAGGCTTGTTAGTATGAAACGAATCGATGTCGTTTTTCAAAAATAACGTTGAAGTTTAATTTTAAAAAAACAAAAAAAAACATCATTCAAGCAGCTCAGACAGCCGAGAGGTAAAAGCATCCCTCTTTGAAGCTGTAGACTCAAGTTTAACTAAAAGTCGGATCGGACCAATGACTTTGAAGCAGGTATTCACAGCTTCCCTGCTTGACATTCAGCATTAAAAAGACAGTTTGGAGAATAAGTCGATGAGCTTACTTGTTGTGCCGTTGGGAAAAGTGCCTAGCGGGATCCTCCCATTTGGGTGTGGTAAACAGATGGCTGACAATTCGTATAGTGCCGTGATCGCTTCGTCGTGATAGGAGGATACAGCAAATATGCATCTATACACAACAACAAAAACATTTCAAAATTTCTCAACGCTTTTACAATCACGAAATAAATAATGGTTTTGTCTTCTTCAAAACGGTACCCACAATGATTACTCTATTGATAATATTTAAGTCGTGGCATTGCACTTGTCAATGTGGATTTGTGATTTAATTTGATCTAAAACAATCTTAGCGAGTTTCAATTGCAACATCGACTCGAAGCCTGATGCATCGCATAGTACGAGCGACATCTAACCGACATAGTTTTTCTATGTTTTATTATGTATATGGAGCAAACATATCATGGAATTGAAAAACCGGCTAAAAGCCATGCAACGATTCTTAAAAATGCGCAAGGTACTTCAGGCCAGTATATTGAAAGAACGTAGTTTTTTCTACGCGTCACTGCATCGCAATAACGATCAATACAGTGAAAATCAAGCTTACGATTTCATAAAATTCGTTTCTTTTCCACTACAGACAAAACTCAAAAAGCACAGTGTGAAGCCCTCATAACAGAACATGAATGTGTAACAGCTATTTCTCAACTTGCAAATAACAGATCACCGGGACCTGATGGTTTTGCCATAGAGTTTTATAAAGTTTTTAGGGATGACATTAAACATACTTTCATGAAATGTTTACATTATTCCATTAGCTTAAATCAGCTGTGTAAATCTCAATATCAAGGAAATATAACACTGTTGCCAAAACCAAAAAAAAAACAACATCTCATTAGCCTCCAATTACAGGCCTATTACTGTAGAGCGAGACAGCGCTGTTTCTGGCTATTAGCCTTCATCAGCCACGGTCAGGTAAGAAACATTCATCTTCCAGAACGAATGATCTTGCCAGGATCACTCATCCCTTCAAATAAATAAACAGCGCTGTCTCGCTCTACGGTGCGATTTAATGGAGTGCTTTGCACTGTTGGTGATGGAGTGCTGTTCTAGCCTCTGACCCAACAAGAGGAAGTCGTCATGACTTCCCATCCGGTAGGCCAGGAAGGACATTGCTTTTTAGGCCTATTACCTTGCTTAATTGCAATTATAAGATTGTTTCTAAAGTTATTAATAACAGAATAAGTCCCATCTTGCCTGCACTGGTCAATAGGCCTTAATGATCAAACTGGTTTCATTAAAGGTCGTCATATTGGAGATAATATTCGACTTATGTGCAATATCATTGATTATGCAAACTTCAAATATATAATCAATTGATTTACAAAAAGCATTTGATGTATTAAATTGGTCCTTTATTTTTACCATACTCAGAAACTTAGGTTTTGGAGATTTTTTATCAACTTAATCGGGATAATCTATAAAGAGCCTAAATGCTCCATTATTAACAATAATTTTTGGAGTTCTTATTTTGATATCAAAATAGGAGTAAGACAAGGTGATCCCATGTCTCCAACTATTTTCATTTTGCGCATAGAATACATGGCGATTTTGCTTCGTCAGAGTTGTTTGTACAAAGGGTTGATAATACAATCGAGAAACATAGTTTTTAAGTATTCTTGTTTGCTGATGACACCGTAATCTATTTAAATGGTAATCCCTCTCAGTTTAAATACGTATTTGATATTTTGCGTACTTTTAGTGACCAAACCGAATGCAAAGTGAATATAAATAAATCAAATGCATTTTATGTTAGTTTAAGCAGAGGGAATGGTTTTAAGCCTTTTTCCGCAGAGGGGTTGTCATGGCTAACAAATACCATTAAACACTTGGGCGCATACATCCCAATAAACCATTTCGACAACAATTCAATCATTAGTGAAAATTTTAGCCAATTATTAATGAAATTAGTCTTAAATATATGGTCATCACGAAAATTGACTCGGTTAAGAAAAATCACTGTGATAAAAAGTATGGCCATTCCCAAACTTGTCTACAAAGCTTCCAATTTACTTGCAGTGCTACCCGATACTTTTATAAAACAAGTCAATCAAATTTTGTTTAAATTTACTTGGGTTTCAAATTGGAAAAAATTGGACGATCTCAACTATGTTGAGATATTGATGAGGGGGGAGCTAAAATGATTGACATTAAGCAACATATATTTGCTTAACAATTTAAAGGTGTGGTTAAATTATTTGACAATAATTGCTCATCTGCATGGCAGACGCTTGAAAATCTGTGCATCGAAGAAAACTTATTTTTTTGTATGCTACGATCAAACATTAAATAAACAAATATTTTGATTAGAAAATTAGCTTTTCCTTGTTTTACCCCTTCCAGTTTGCCGACCTTGAAAACAGTAGTTAATGTTTTAGAAATTCCTTCAGGTAACAATTTTTTGTGGTTGAATAAAACGGTCAAGTATCAAAATAAGCCTATGTTAATTGAAGAATTTTCCAACGCTGAGATTTTCAACAATTGCTTGATTCGGATGAAAACGTAAAATCTATATGATGACTTATCGATAGATTTTTGATTAACCCCTAATAACTACAGTTTTATAAAGCACGTTCAATTGATTTCAGCTGTTCCATTGTCCCGGCTACATGAAACACCAATTAACCAAGAATTTTCTTTGTTCAAAAAAAAAAATTCAACAAGTGATTACTTCGCTGGGGAAATCAAATAAAACTGTTTACACTTTCTTAAAAAGCAAAAATAAAGTTTTACCAATTAAACAACAACAGAAATGGTGCGAGATATTGCAAATTTTACCGTCAAATATTCTTTGGTCTAAAATATATAAAAGCAACTATATTTTGCAACAAATGAGGCCAAACTGAGGTCCTATTAAATTAGATTAAATTTAAAATTAGTTGTGACAAATGTGCAACTACATGGTTTGGAAATTGCTAAAAGTTATTGTTGTGTATTTTATTTGGAAGAACCGGAAACTAGAATGCACTTGTTTTGTAATAGTAAATTTGTTGATATGTTATGGTGTGATGTGTCACATTGGCTTTCAGTGAAATTTTTTTACGACTTTAATTAAGAAAATAGGCATTAATTATTTGGATTTCAAGAAAACAACGGTATCTTTCAGCTTATAAGTAGACTACTTTTGTAGGCTAGATTTTCAATTTATTGATATAAATACTCTAGATCCAAACCCAATATGGCGCAATATTTTAACCTTGTTAACCTTATTTGAAAATCTGAATATTTCATTGCAAAAAACAAACATGACGTAGAGACACATAATCGCAAATGGGCTTTTTCACGCTAGATTGATTGTGAGTATTGCTTTGTGTTATTGTTGTCTCTTTTTGTTATATTGCAACAAAAAAAAGCCATATAACCGGTTAACAAATGTACAACTGCATGGTTTTAAAATTGTTAACAGTAATTGTCGTCTATTTTGCTTGGAAGAACCGTAAAGTATATTTTGTTAATTTTCTGATACGGTTTGGTGTGATGTGTCAGATTGGCTTTCGGTAAGATTTTTTACGATTTAAATTTAGCAAATGGACATAAATTATTTGGGTTCGAAGAAAATAAGTTTTTTTTTTTAATCTATACATTCATTAGGCCTACTTTTATGTGCTACATTTTCGATTTTTATATGTAAATATTCCAAGTGTAAACCCAACATGGTGCATTTGTGAGCTACATTGCTAATTTTTTCCTCAGCTCTTGTATATCTAAATATTTCCAATTTTGTGATCTTTTTCCGTGGGGTTGGGGTAGAGGAAATCCTACACTAACATCGTTAGTCGGTGGCAGAAATGGTTATAACACATAATTTTTTAGAATTTAAATTCCACTTCAAGTTGATGACTGTTATCACTGCTTTAAGTTTGTCGGGTTTTATTCCTAATATAAAGTTAACCCTTGAATTAAGTCAAAGTAAGCCCTTAATCATTACTAGATGTAGGTAGTCTTTATCACAAGGCAAACCTTTGGCAAAAAATTAATTAATTTAACGATGTCATAGTACAGTGGTACTCAACCTGGTTTGTGGCCGCTTTTTAGAGGCTCAAAACAGCAGTGGCTCTCAGCTCAACAATATAATTTTTTGTCGATAATCTGATTTGTAGCAGCTACAGCCGTCCGCTGGTCATAGGTGGTTAATTATCGTAAATAAATCAAGCGATTGTGACTCTCTGGTTAATGTCCTGTAGCCCTCCATGGGGGCCCATGACACCCGGATGAGAATCCTTGTTATAGCAGTGGTACATGTATTTAGTTTTTAAAGAGAACTTTACGCGATATGATAATCAAACACAACACTAAAGGGAAATGTGAATGCAGTTATACTTAAGTTTTGGTTTCACTCAAGCTTCTTGTTTGCCTACAGAACATCACATAGTAGCCTAGTTGCTCACAGTATCTCATGGTGTTATTAGTAAAATTCTGATAACTTTTCGTACAGTTCGGAACGTTTTTTCTACACATTTATAGAAGTAAAGGAGTTTGAAAAATATATTGACGTCGCAACAATGGCCATGCTTGTTCATTAAATATGATTTAAATAGCAAGATAATCACTGACCTTTGTAGTTCGTCAACAATCTTGTTTACATACAGCAGCATAAAAAACGTATGAGAAACAAGAATACCTTGTGAATCAAGAATTTTCAAGTTTTAATTTTAAATCAAGTTTTTATGACAAGTAAAAAGATGTCACAATTAATGCAACTTCTCAAAATTTATGTAGCAACTTTTGCAAATTACGTTTTTCTTGTTTTTATTGGCATATTACATAAAAATCATAACGTGGTAAACGTATTCTTAACCTGACTTTTCTGCTTTCATCACAAATATTTGAAGGTTTTTTTGAAAGGCCATAATTATTAAGCAGACCAAGGCTATATCAAATTTTCGCAAAAAAACACATTTACATTTTTCTTCACGCATCCCAAAATGTCAAGGCCGGTATGTCTTACAGTAATTGCGTGGATGCTTAAAGATAAAACGATTGGCGTAAAAAAGAACACGTGCTTGTGAAACCGCATGGTTTCATAAAAAGATCAAGTTCAAAGACAACTTCAACTTGTTGTCGAATAGACGACACATGTATCCACGTATTATTAACGATAGCAATGAGATCAGCTTTTTTGACGTAAGTTTCAAGCTGCAATAAAATCGTTCCACGTGAATATGAAGCAAAGTTTACTAAATTTACTGAATTTCGCAATAGGTTGAATTTCAATGACAAAGAGCAGTAAAGCAACAACGTATCGCTTAGCAAGCCAAAATAGGAAAATTGCAAAGATATTTAGATGAACAGTTAACAAATTTAATAGGAGTGTGCCGATTAATCGGTATGGGAATCGGCATCGGCGAGTATCGGCAATTTTTTGAGAATCGGCATCGAAATCGACATTGGTAAAAAATGTCCGATACCTGATCGATTCTCCAGAAAAAATCTTTTGTGAATTTTGATTGTTTTTTTTTTGAAAATTGTTTCATATTCCTTTCCTTAACCGTCTGATTTCATTTCCTCTAATCACCAGCAATTCTCATTACCCACTTCATTTGCTTTTTTGCTGTGAGTCTGCACCACATTTGGTTTCCTGCCTTAACTCTTGTGGACCGATTCGGACTAGGGATGTGCCGATTAACCGGTATCGGAATCGGCATAGGTGAGTATCGGCAATTTTTTGAGAATTGGCATCGGAATCGGAATAGGTATTTTTTTAGCATCGGCATCGGCAAAAAATTTGAAATCGGTACATCCCTAGAATTTAAGGACCAACTGGAAGGTGGACGTACATAAAATCGATCTATTTGAGCAAGCATTCCTAATATAAAGTTAAGGTGCACCTCGCCTGATGAACCCAATAGGGAAAACAGATTGTTGTGAGTTTTTAGAATTTTTATGCAATTTTAATCTCTTATGAAACCATATGCTTCGCTCTGATTACGTCAAAGAACACTTTCTTCAACTGCGGACCACCGAGCTTTGGCTACAACCGATCTATCGGTAATTTACCGTTGACGCTGGAATTTTTTTCAACGTGTGCCGGATAAATATGAAGAAAACTCAATGATAAGCTTACAGTATAAAGAAGCCTTGTGAGCCTACGATGCAGTAGAAATACATAATTAATTATTGACTGATTGGAGTGCTACTTATTGCAAGGAAAATGATATTTAGCTTCAATATTTTCGTGACCAACAACGGTCAAATATTGAGCAATTATTCAAATTGCGCAGCATTGAAAAAATTCTCAACCCAACCATTTCTCAATAATGAAATTTACAAATAAAACTGATATTAAAGGGAAAATATTGTCACAATAAATGCGCTTATTTATTTGCCGCTTTTCTTACATTTTTTCCTTTTCCCTCCTTAAGCAATATTCGTCTGATGTAAATTGTATCCGAAAATTGATGTTGGTAGTTTTCATTAAAATTTGATAGAGAGCGGAAGTTTCACCTACAAACGTTATTCTTGCAAAAAAGAACTTCAAAAATGGCGAGAACTGAAGAGTATGCAATATTCTTTTGCATGATATCAATGCATTTTTTTTTCGAATTGATTTCGCTATACCGGTAGTGAAAATGTGGATGTCAAATCAAGAGTATTAAGAGCGAGAATAAAACGGATTCGGTTCTAAGAGAAAGTATCAAAGTTACAAGCACACAGGCACAGATAAAAAATAGATATGAAGCGAATGCAGACATTACTGCTACCGACCAACACCGTTACGTTATGTGTTACCAGAAGTCGGCACTTGTCCTTCTGCCGGCGTAAGCTAGTCTGTCGTTCGTTCGTATGAGTTATCACGCTCTATTCGCAAATCTTGGATCACACCGAGCCAACACAGCGGATAAACTGCATGGTCCCACAGTAAATTTATCTTCTTTTTTTGCAAGGGGGCAATGACGCAATGACGTATAACGAACTCGCTATACCGGCAATAATGCATAATGTGGGTGTGCTAGTGATAGTGTAGCATTATGGGCTAGATGTTTTCATGATAAAACACATAAGGTCGCTTTAACGGTATGATGCGAACAATACGAGAAAGGTTAAAGAAAGAAGGAACTTTGATGAGAATCAGATACATAGTGATTAAAAAATTAGGCCTTTTCATGCACAACACGAACTTATGATTGCTCTTCCATACGCAGACTATTTTGGCAACTTTGCCATTCTGTGCATTTTCATGCTTATCCATATCCTGAACCAAAGATTTCTTCTTCACACAACACACGACCCCTATGAACCCAAACCTTTTCAAAAATAGATTTATCATCAGCAAATTTCCATACTACAATGACAATAAATCAAACTCATCCTGAAGCATTTAGAATATGAATACGTCACTACAGGATATAAATACGTCTCTAGTAAGTTTCGCCACATCATCAACATCCATATTCACGAAATTACTAAATCTAGATAATCGGCTAAATGCGGAGTATTACCGAGTGTTATTTTGTTTACACCGGCCGTTAGCTCAGTTGCTAAGCGCACACGCTATCGGTACGGGAGGTCTGAGGTTCAAATCCCGGGTCGGTCAAATCGGCACAGTGTCACCAACGACTCGCCACCGCTGCGACCTTTCTTCGGCGCTGTGTAGCCCAGGCGCTAAACTGCGGAGAGGGCCCCCCCACTAGTTACACGCTTTGGCGCATTACCGCGAGTATAATGAAGATTTGATTTTTGATCTTGTTGCGCTCTAAGCTTCTTAAAATGTAAGTTGGTTTTTATATCGCAGTGATCTCTTATCTATACAACGAGTGCTTTGCCACCACTAAGGCGAAATTAATTTTTTGATAAGGGTGGTTTCAAGAGCTTCTTTTCATTCAGAATCGTTTTTATTTCATCCACATTAATTGGTATCTCCCGTGCCCACTTCAAAGAAAAGTCAGTGCCTCCTCTTCCTTACGAAAGAGCAATTGACCAGAAAAATTAACGATTATGTTTATGCGGTACCAAACAAACAATAGCAGACTTGAAACTATATTTTGATGCGGATAACTTGAAATTCACGTAAAGAAGGTGCATCTGATGTTAGCAAGTTTATATCCAGACCGGCATGCTCTAACTAAGGGACAAAACAAAGAGAACAAGTACTTGCAAGACTATATGGTGCTTCACTTTTCAATAAGGCAGCTTGTAAACTCAAATTCCACTCCATCAAATTGAATTTCGAATAGTATGTTCAGCTACGCGTCAACAAGGATAAACTTTTTTCGTGTAGTATAAATGCATATTACAATTTTAATCGCCGCATACCACCTACCCGCAGGGCCTGTCATTAGAAGAAAATATACGCTGCGCTGCCAGTCGTTGAAGAATATTAATAACAAATGCGTTTAAGCTCTTGAAAATTGCCATCATAGGAAGTCGTCAACGCAATGTCAGAAAATATGCAAAAAACCTTGTTTATTTATCATCTCTGATACCTCTCATGCTTAGCAGCCCATTACAATAAACAGATTTTCACCTTTTATTAAACGAACACTAGTTCTCCAAATTCGATATTATGATAATCCCATTAGGCTGTAACTTTATGGTTGATGTAAAGATTGGCATTGCATTTTTACCTAAAGTTCACTAAGCACAACAGGTATGTGGCAATGTCAACTATTCAAATTCAAACATTCATTTGGAATGTGTGCCTTGCTGCGTGGCATGACAGTTCACATACAACCGTACAGCATGACTTTGGGAAGGTGGGAAAAGTATGATCAGTCCTTGTAAAAAAAACTTCCTTTTGCTTCATGAGAATAACGTAGCCAAAACAAATTGAAACATATTCAAACATAGAGACGTTTCGGTTAAAATGCAGTAACCATTGTCAATTGTATTCAAATAGACAATGGTTATTGCATTTTAACCTAAACGTCTCTGTATTTGACTACGTTTCAATTTGTTTTGGCTATCTTATTTGTAATTAACTTTCTAAAATTTCCAACAACCATGCTCCGAAATCTAATTTCAAATTGCATTGTTTAAAGTTTTCAAACGCATATTTACTTGACATGGAGGATATGCATATTTCAAGGCATATTTACTCGACAGCAAGTGGTGGGAGACTTTTCGTGAGGCTGAGACCATAGCCATTGCTTCCTGACGTACTTCAACTCAGAGTGCCAAGAGGAGGAAATTATTTGCAAAGGCTGCAACAACACATTTACTCCTTTTTCCAGAAATATATCACTTTGAGGCCTAAGATATTTTCACCAAAAATGCGTCAGTATCCTTGCAATTTGGCCGATACAAGTGAAAATTTTATCATCGGAATAATTAAAGTGTAATACGGGAGAATATTAAGAAACAAAAAGACAACGGCGTTTGATTTTTAACATATTATCTATGACGAATAGTTATGTTCATTTTGATAAAATTAAAACTGTAGATGTGGAATATTCAATTATAACATGTTTTGAAACGAAACTTTCAGAAGAAATTTTACGCGTCTTGTTTACAGTAAAGCACAAGAGGCGATCGCCCAGGTTAAACAGTGACATCAATCACACCAATGTCTTACACATCTATCAACGACAAAGTAATTTCATAGAATACTGACGGCTTTTTGAATTAAACTTAGCTAACCTTCAAGCTAGAAATTATGAGTTACAAGTGCAAAAAGCGTGTGACCAACAAGGAGACTAACGCTTACTTAATGTGCAACTTTCATTTTTCAAGGAATTTAACATGCGCAATTTGTGCAATAGGCATACGTCTATTTCTTGAAAACATCATTGCGACAGTAGAAGTAATGTACATAATTGGCAAAAGCAAAGCTACTACGTAAGCTTTTAAGTTTTTATTTAGATCAAACGCAAATGGGATAGTTTATCAAAGATGCCAGTATAGTTTCTAATTTATGAACTCCTAACCAGGGGAGGGCAACTTCTTTAGTCGGCGCGCCATATGTGGGAAGATGAAGTCCTTCCCGGGCCGCATTATTAGATGGATATCGGTAAAGAGCAAAAAAAGATCTTTACATCCTCAGATGACCTGTTTTCCACCGCAAACATCAGTAATGAGCAAAAACCGGTCTTCACGTACTCAAATGTCCTGTTTATATTTCTGTAACTGCCGGCAGGCCGCATAAAATGGTCTTGCGGGTTTGGTCCGACTCGCGGGCCGTATGTTGCTTACCCCTGCCCTAATCTGTTTTTTAAAACTTTTAAGCCCAACCCAATCCGAAGAGCAGGGCTTTTCACACCTGCAAAGTGTAAACTCGCGTTTATATCTGTGCCAATGCCAAAAACGATTAATCTGCGAATGCGAAATAGACGCGTTTGCTTTGCTAAACAGGCCATTTTTTCTCCGTGAATTTTCAAGTTGACAACTCATGCAATTGACACTTCCCAAATATCTATCAACATGATGATTTTTGTCGAAAAAAAAAAGGATTCAGATCGCACATGTACAAAGCATAACACGGAAGCAAATATATGATTTTCGGAGAATGTAATTAAAAGGTCATTTTACAACAGTATAAATCACCCAAAATATTTTGTTTCAATACACGTAGGAGTGGCTTTACCTTTAATCATTGATCGTTGTTTTTCCAAATGTAATAGATGTTTTGGAATAGCCAATGACGTCAAAATAATGTCATAATTGTTCCAGTCATACAAATGTATCATAGAAAAACAATGCAATTCACTTAATACTGGATATTTTGATACCATACCAGTATAAATTTGCAAATAATTCATTTATAATATGAATTCTTAACTTAGACCTACCTGTAAAAGCTTACAGATTACCTGGGATAGGAAAGAAAAACCAAACGCGCAACTGCTCGCCGTTCAGGTAAAAACTTTGATTTAGGTCAAATATAACTAAAATTCCACATTATAATGCAAACGTACCGGTATTTCTAATTAAAGTCCACCTCATTGATTCATGGTATACCGATTTATATAGTCTGGCAATGTCGCCTACAACAAATGATTTGCCACAGGCATGTAATACAGCAACACTGTGGAGCAAACCCCTAAAATAAATTGCGTTTCAAAAAGGCAGACCACGCAATATATTAGCTCAAAGATATTTCTAATTAATTGATAAGTGTAGACTTGCATCAATGCATCAACCCATTTGATATGGGCGTGAAAGTCTACAACTGCAAAAAGAAAAAGGCCACTTTTTATAGCAATTAAGCCGAAACAAATACTAATGTTAATTTTGATGAAGTGCATAAATCCACCAAGCAAAAAGTCAGAAAATGCACAAAGTTTGACAAACCTAATAAGCTTATAAAAGCATATTTTTTGAATACGCAATGAACCTACTTTTAAGCTCTTTTCTAATATCAACTTTACAAGTAATTTAAACTGATTCAACTGTATCAACTAAAAACTTTGAGAAAAAGTAAATTTTTAGTTAATAAAATTGTTCTTACATTATATTGTTAAACAATCCCAAAACTGTATCGACAGTGTGAACTATTGGACATTCTGTAACATTAGATGTAGTTAGGCAAATTACAATTGCGTTGTCGATGCATTGCCTAGCCCTAACTTTTGATTAAATAACAAATGTTCATTTCAATGTCTGTAAATTCATGTAAAAATATCATATCACAAGACCAGCTTATACTGCTTTGGAATTTTTGTGACAAAATAGTACAAACAGGAATCGAGAAGCAATTTCCTTGAATTCCGAAATAGTTCAGACTTTGGCTTCACGTTATTGTTTATCATGAACAGGCATATAAAGCAAGTTGCTGAACACAGAGCATGAACTAACAGTTGTAAGTCTGTAATTTAAGTGAAGACAAACTTCCGTGTTTTCATTAAAAAAATAATTGAGCTTGTTCCGGCTCTGAGCACAAAACTAGAGCTACGCAAAAAGTGCCGAAAGATTTTTAAAAAAGTACCTTAATTTCATAAATTCATGGACCACTTGTGAGAACCGTAAATGATGGATTTATACTCTTAGGAGCCATATTGTTGAACTGTTTACACACTCCACCAGCTTGTTTTGAGTAGATTTGACTCTATTTGACGATCAAGAAATTCTATTTATTATCTATTGTATAATAGCATGTCAAAGAGCTCAATCTTAAAGCAATTATTTTGGTCAGCTGAAGGTCAAAACTACAAATGCCCTGTGCACTGTAATATAATGAAGGCTGGTAACACAAGCTAATAATTTGCCCCTATATGCTCGGGGCTTCCTGACCGCTGTAAAGACAATTACAGATCATTGAACGTTAAAAAGGAAATTGATTAGTTTGTCGTACGCAAATGATCGAGCTGCATATCTAGCACTATCCGTAAAGCAGCAAATGCGAGAGAAAATGGCATAACCTTGAAAGCAGCATCTGGTAAAAGTATGATACAACCACTAAAGTTCGAAAGAGAGCATACATGCAGTACTTTAAGAATAATTGCATGCAGCAATTATCATGTGCAATTTTGCGTGGCCTTGTGAAAGGACAACAGTTTGCTAGCACCGCAATCAATATCATACATCGCTATGGTCAAAGCGTATAAACTGGTCAGTACTTTCTTCAATACGATGATCGAAGAAATTCAGTATGACGAATGCATGACATACTGTACTTGAAACAGACAAATACGCTCATGGTTCTGCATAAAGCCATAGAAACTCCATATCCATTCCAAACGGGTCAAAGAGAGCAACAAAATCACTGTTATCACGAATCAAAATTTCTCAATTACAATGATATGGTCACAAGGCATTTTAGGAAACAGAATTGTATCAACAGGAAAGCAATTATTGGTTTAGCGCAACAGCACGTAACTCTTTATGAATTTATCAAAAACTCTTAAAATTCCACTCAAATCATTCAAATAAACATACTTGCCTTTAAAATAGCAGTCTGCATTGTTGTAATTATTACATCTCTCGTGCAATAGTATGTTAATTCAATGAAAAGTAAGCTGAGTGATAAACATTATTAAAATTTTCGACGAGAGCCTTGAAAAATTTTACTTTGATGGTCTAATTAAACAGCTAGCAGCAATGTGCTTTAAGCACAACACGGGTACTTACGTTAATTAACATTCAGTCAATTGTAAAAACAAATGCATTCAAACAGCCCAAAGCGGAGGCAAAATTGCGCAAGGACGATGATTTGTTGACGTATTATAATGCGCAACTAATGAAGGAGGTCATGCATTACGCAATTTGGTTTAACAGAAGATGCTTTGAGAATATCGATAATGATGATTTGCGATGACTATTCACAAGTGATGATGATAATTTATAAAATTGCAACCGGACTACTGATCATTTATATTAATCATAGCAGCGTTAACGAAACAAATCATTGGTCAAAATACGTTAACCAAAACCAAATGCATGACTATTTTCGGGTATTACGGTGATGTACAATCCATTTCAAGTTCAAATGTATTACTTAGAGCGTTCTCTTGACACAAAAAAGCTCATTATGCTGTAGAAGGCAAATGTCAAATGTGCAGTTAATGTCATCAACTTCAGCACTAGTTGGCGAAAGATTTAGCAGCAACTAATCAACTTGCGTTCATCTCCACTTTACACATACAGTAAGGCAAGTTTCTGCAACTTTTTTTACAGCTTCGGGAAGCGTCTTAAGTAATAAAACTTTATCACAGCATGTATAAAGCTGCTTGCCCAAATTTTATTTTGCAACTTTTTTGGTTTTTTAAGGGCAACTTTTTGTTGCAACTTTCACGAAATATTTCAAAAAAATTCCACAAAAAAGTATGAACAGGCAAGTGTAATTTTACTAATAATTTCCCAGGTGTAGATAAGTCTGCATTACGTCTACTTTGTTTTAATGCAAGCACTAATTATCACAGAATGCTTAATGAATGAGGTCTTCCAGTGTCATTTATTTTGTAACAATAGACTCGCTGTATTCTGTAATTATGAGCTTCAGCATGCCGGGCAAAGCAGTCTGTTAGCTAAAGACCGTCACTTTGCTTAGGACGACGCTTGGAAATATTTAGCAGAGTATGTAAATAAATCATGGTCATGTCAATGATAGACACAAACTTGACGACTGATTTCACCGATCGTTATATTCTTTCATGCAATTTTATAACTTTCGTTAAAAATAATTGCAACTTTGCAACTTTTGTTAAAAATAAACGCAACGTTTTTATTTTTTTAGTGCAACAAAAACTTACCCTAATAATCAGGTGAAACAGCAATTGACAACATAAAATCGAATCGTAACACAACACAAATTTCCCCAAAAAAAGGTATTTTCCGTTTAGCTCCTAACTTAGTATCTTCAGCTTTAAGTGGCTCTAATAACATGAAAAAGAAAAAAAAAAAAAAAAAAAAAAAAAAACAGTCGGCGCGCTTTGACACACTGTTATATAAACTTTTTCACTACTCTCGAAGCTTTGGTACAAGAATTGTTCAAATCGTTTGTTTATATACAATATGAAAAGCAGAATGGCTACTTCTCACGAAAAATTCAAACTCAGTGAGATTTAAGAAATCTGCAGCATGATTTCGAGGAGCTTTAGGCAACAAAAGACCTGTTTGTATACTTTTGGGTTAGTTTGTTTATTTAAACTTGAAAGTTACAACAGCATACTTTAAAAAATTACCGTCTACAAAGCGTAAATTGCTTTAAGGTATTGATTATCTAGATGGAACTGGTCAATAACAGCTTTCATAAAGTTTTCCAGGACATTTTGTGCTCCAGCACAGCCTACCTGTACTTGATTTGCATAAACACGCCACTTAAAACAACTCAACGAGTATTCAAAAATAAAAAATTACTTTGGAAAGATTATACACTATTAGGCTAATTTTATGTAATGTAAGCATAATGCATACTCACATTGTTGACTAAAAAGTTAAGTGCAGCTCTCACGACTTCGTAATAACAACATTAACAATGTTTAGGCAACTAAAAAACGATGTACACAGCACACAAAAACAAACAGTAATACAAGAATGACATTGACATTCACCTAAAAACCAAGATAGCAATTGTTTTCCGAAGTTCTTCTTAATGATAATTTTGCATCAAATTAATTACGGTATTTTTTGCACACTACAAGACACTTTTTATTTTTGATTATTTATTCGCATACTTTATGAAACTACTGGTACGAATACTATGCGATACACACAACGTTTTCGCTTGTTTTAGGCAATAATGTATCAAACGTGGATGTTATATTATATTGTTGGGTAACCATACATAGAATATTATAGTAGTTTGAAAATATTCCAATGTCGGGTTTTCAAAACAGTTTTCACCTTGGAACCAGCGAATCAAGAGCATTCAAGAAACGTATTGATAATGAAATATTTCGGCACAAAACTTAGCAAATTTGCACTAACGTGCAATAACTTCACAAACCTCTAGTTGCTCCAAATGCAGGGATGCAGCAGTTTCAAAAATGAAGCAAAAATCAAAAGCATCGCTCAAACCTTACACTTTATTATTTCTACAAAATATCATTAGTAGAACTGATGGCAGTGTGGTAAATAAAAAAGACCTATTGGCTGCAGTTTGCTAATTGCTAAAAATAATTAATATTTTAGAAAGCTCTTGTAGATTGATGACGAAATTCACACCCTGATTTATTACTTCATAACATGTGACAGAAAAACACCGCGGAATTCAACGAACATAATAAAAAGTTGTTACAGCTTTTTTGTAAAAGAATCTGGTTTTTGATTTGTGATAAATCCAATTATGTCATTACAAAAAATTTCCCCTCGAAATTATTCTAAAAATAATATACAAGGTATATGCTAATACTTGAAAAAAAACTTTGATTCTCGAAACAAAAAATACACGTATGCACGACGTACAGTAAACCCAATACATTCTCTAATCTAGGCGAATTCAAACAATTTTTTATGTTCGTTCACAATGCAAACCTCACTTAACGCAAAATGTTATGAAGGCTCCAGTTAAATGAGGTTAAAACAGAATATCTCTGCTTGCACAGAATATTCCCATATAATGCCTCACTTTTCGAAAAAAAAATATAAGAAAAACGTTTTTCAGCTAAAGCCGACCACCCACAAAATGAAATTTTGTAAAATTGTTAACACACTCAAATCCCAATCTGTAAAATAAGTTAATAAAGTAGTAGACATTTTTCACTGTCTCTTTCGATTTTATCAACGTCCTTATACACAATAAGGTTTATAATTGGTGCAAGTCTTTACGTAAACCATGTTTCCCTGGTTTGTGCTCCCTTTAAATAATAGGCTCACGGAAATAGAGCCTACATTTTTGAAAGCTCGAGTCACTATCACATATACGGTACGCTCGTCGTCGTCGTTTTGCCGAGCATACACTCCGGATCAATCGCGAACAATTCGAGGCCGAAGGTCTATCATTTTATCACCCCAGATTGTAGCTTAAAACTGTACCAGAAGCTAGCAGTGATGTTGCAAGGCAAGCTTCAGGCGTCGTCATCCAGCGGCAGCATACCACGCATGCTCTTGCTACACAATGTAATGGACAAATGTAGATAACTTGACTTGCTGTTTGCTTAATTGCGCGACACTCGCAACTCGGCAAAAGAGCAAGGTATGCTTGGACGAGCGAAATCAACATACGTCAGCTCGTAAGCGATTCAGCCTCACCCACGCCAACCGAGGCATACTTCAAGAGGTTCATAGGCTGACTCGTGATATGAAATCACGGAGCCTGGATTAACTGTCCAGATACTGCGTGGTCCACCTGCAGTTTGTCCATGGTGCTGCGCAAATGTCCATCGCACAATGTATGTATACACAGATTGTTTAGCATTTTTCGTGCATCAAACACAAGTGGGCGTCTGGATTTCAATCTTTCCTCGCAATCTTCCCGTGGTCTGACCAGATGACAAATTTATAATACAGCCAGGATCCTAGTAAAATACAGATGTTGCAGTTCTAAACTGAAAGCCTAGTTAATGAGGTGGCTATCGTTGTTATACACCTAAAGTTTAGTATGAGACTCTGTGACGTATACCCAAGATACTGATTATGACTTTTAAAAATAAGTATTCTATTTGAATAAAGAATTCTATTTGAATTAAGAAATTCGCTAGCGACACACGTGCAAAGCTTCTTGCGCGAATACAATGTTTCGAGGTGCTCACGGTACGTGAGCGTCCTGTCCAGTTTAATGCTAAGATATAGGTCGGGACAGAGCAAAACGACAAAAATTTGCCTCCGATGGCTACCGATTGGCCTCTCGATTGTTCAAGTAAAAAGTTGCAATCACTGTTTTAGTCTCGATAAGCATCAACCTCCAAGTCTGGAGACATGCCGATAAGGTGGTCATACCTTGGCTCACGTGCCTCTGCAGCGCCTTCCAGTCTCCAGAAGTATGCATAAATGCCAAGGCGTCGGTATATGCCTATTCCTTGCAGACTGAGGAAGGCAGATCGTAAGCGTACTGTAGACAATGAAACGAAGAGAAGCCAAAGATGATCCCTGAGGGACTCCATTTCTTAGGCGTCATAACCTGCTCCGCTTTCAATCATCAGTTGACTGGAATAAATGTCTGACGGTACGCTATCCTGGGCTACTAATACACTCGATCTAGTCCAACTAATCATTAGGAAACAAAACCGAAAAGTAACAACTGTTGATGTGGTAACTATTCGGAAGGGTCCGGGTTCGTAGAACGACAATAATCTTGTTACTAAGTAATAAATAATTAAGACGCTGCAATGATTGACTCTAAATGCTACTAATTTTCTCACCGTAAACAGAATATCCAGCTGCAGACCTTGCTTTGTTTACGCCAATAATAAACAACTTTTACAATATCGACAATTACGATATCGATGTAAAACGCAGAAAATATGTCCAAAAAGTAATTGTATTAGTCTGATTTTGGCAACTGACCGATGACTGATCAGTTTAAAGCTTTTCAATATCGCCGTGTCACATGTCACTACAAACAAAACTCTTAGATTAAAAATTTGCTGCCAATATTTACAAGTATTGAAAGCCCAAAGCGATTGATTTTTAGGTTTGATTAACGAAGCATAGTTCCTATATCGCACAATTCTGCAAATATTAGGATCACGAGTTTGTTTTAATGTAAGTTTATGCCTCCATCGGCCTCCAATTAAAAAGTCTATTCATTGCTTCATAATCTTTAGACTAAAAATGATACATGACCCTAAAGTAAAAACGTTTGACACATTTAATAAGATTTTTTCGGTGACCAATGAAATGTGATGTAAAATCTTTTTTATCACATTTTTAAGGAAGCTAAAATAACACCATTCAACAAATTAAGTCAAGTAGAGTTCCATTTATCGCAAAATATTAAACTTTCAATGTACAATCAAACAAATGGAAATATTAGGCTTAACCAAAACGACCAGAAACTGAGATGAGGCCTCTCAGAGGTCATTGACTCAAACGACTTAAAAGTAAAATGAAAACGACAAAACGCAATAGCAGAAAAACAAAATACACCAGCAATTTTTTATAGAAGAACTAGTAAAATTAAGGTACATGCGACTGAAACCTTAAAGACATCATTGGACCTTTGTCCGACATTCTAAATGGCTGGCATACAGTAAGTGACCATACGTCGACCAGCGTCATGTTTCATGCCTTTTTTCCTTTCTCAAATTTTGAGTAAAGTTATAATTCAGCGAATACTCACATACAATTCAAAAAACGAGCTATTGAGAGAAGACAGCACAACATTATTTTGCGTTGAACAGATTTTTAAAATAAGCGGAAGAATATTTTAGGAGCCATACAGTTACAACAGGATTTTTTGTGGAATATTAGTTTGGCTTGTAACAAGGCAAATGAGGATTTCATTGATTGCAATAGGTATATTCTTCATTATAATAGCATCAAAAGCTGGTGCAGGTACGTAAAAAGAAACCTGTTTATTTCATAAAAATCTCCTAAAATATCTTCAAAGAAAAAAATTTTCAATTACTTACATACAGCTCAAAACAAGGATTTAAAACTTAATTTACTCTACAGTTAGAAACTGCAATGACAGAAAAGATGTTTACCAGCGATTTTTTGCTAACTAAAAATGAAAAAATTAGCAATATTGACCTTTTTTAACGTTAAGTTTTTGAGAAAAATACGGTTACCGGTATCTGCTCACCAAAAGTGCGTTTTACGAATTTTCCTTATGAGATTTTCACAACAAAAAAAAACGTAAACCCAACGTGAGCAATAAAAACGTTATCAACTCACAACTTAATAAAATTATGTATAGACATAGAAAATCAAAGCAAATTTTTTGAATAATTCTGTCAACCATATTCATGAAATTTATTTCTGGTTCTAATTAAAATACTAAAAAGCTTTCACAACTCGGTTTAAAATGAAAGATAAAACAGCAAGCAGTGCTTACAGCACGCATTGACAATAAAAGTATATATATATCCAAAGCGCTGTCAATGATGCGATGGGCAATAGCTATTCCGTAAAAATACCGGCGTGTGTATGCGTTAAAAAGCAATTAGCTGTACACTTCGACTTAGCGTTCTGTGATAAACAAATCATCAAAAAAGTGGGGGACACATACCATTAGGCTATCCTTCTTTATTGCTACTTCACATACTTCGTTAAATGAAATATAGCAAAAACATATGGTAACCTTAATAAATACGCAAGCTAATACAGCTTAAAGTAGAGCTTTAAAGTCATCCACATCTTCGGAAATTCTAACTTAAGTTGACGCCTCGTCGACCTATTAAGATACGTGGGTCTACAAAAAATATAGCATAATTAATGAACAAAATTACAAAATGTATGACTCCTTACACTTCGCATTTTTTATAAAATATCATGCAACCCGTCTCTCTAGTACATTATGATTTTCTTCATATTCAAAGCTTACATAAAATTTTGCAGAGTTGCGTTTCTGGAGATATCATAGAAAGTTTTATTAGTTGTGTCTCGTATAAATAGATATGTTCATTAGTAATTGTTGAAACAAAAACAATAAAATAATTTTACACTTCACATCTCTTTGATCTAAAACATTCATATAAACTATTGAAATTTTATTATTAACTGTAATCACATTCATCATTTCTATAGTAGGTAAAAGTCATTTAGTCGTATTAATTCAACGTTTTACTTCTTTGCAGATCCAGTGGCTAGCGGTAATAAAACCATTACAATCATGAATGTCACCAAGCCATCCTTAGAAGTTCAGTTGGAGGTGTACAGAAAACTGAAGGTAAAGTACAAAATAATATGCAAGCAAAATTGTGCTAATGCTTCTTTTAAAAGTAGAAAATGGCGATAATTCGTAATGGGTACAATAGCCTATAACTTCGGCATGAGCGCGCAATCAAGCAGATGCCACTTTGCGGCGTCGTAACAGCGCTTTAACATAATCCTACGGCATGACGGCAAAAAGGTCACCACAAATTATGTCGACGGTTATGCGTTCAAAAATTTGCGCAATAATTTTACGAGCAATAAATATAATTCTTCGAAAATACATAATTTCTCTCAAGTGTTCACATTACTGCTCACATCCTTAACTGCTTTCTAAATTTAGAAGTCTTTTCATATCATTTTATATTTATAATAACATATTTGAATAAAATAAGTGCATTGGCTGTCTGCTAAAAGGCGCACGATAACCTATTGTCTTAAATTCGTAAGATATATGATAATTTGCTGTGTCACAAGATAATAAAGCCGGATTTGTTTTTACATAGAAATGTCTTCGATTTTTCGTCTTTTTTTTTTTTTTAACAGAAAATGCATAAAGATTTTTTTTAGAAAATGTGCAAGATTCCATGTAAACAAAACAAAAACGGAAAATACAAGGGAAAATGCTCAAGAAGACCTTACCCAAGTACGTATTTTTTGAATTACATTTTTGTGCTACCCGCTTCTACATCTGCAAGACTTGATAGTTGCGAGTGAAATTCTAGTCTGGACCTTTGCGGGAATCGTTTCCGAGAAGTACAGATGCCAAATCAGGCTTTTCAGGTAGAGTTTGAAATTAAATTTGAAAAAAATCGTTTCTAATTATGTTTGAATAAAACACACTTAATGCACAAGATACCGTTATTGCTTCAGGTCATTTGTTCCGGAACTTTACGACTTGCTTAAAATGCAATATCCCACAAGCCACAGTTGGCCCTGCAACTTTTTGATGTAAAAAAACGTCCGAAAATTTTTAATCAACTACATTGCAATGAAAAGCTATTAGAAATCATTGTTTGGGCACCTACACAAACGAAAGAATAAAAATTAAGTTTTTAGAAGGCAAGTTCACTCGTGCCATACAGAAAAAAAATACGCTTAACGTAATTCGGCCATCTAAGTGGTTGAGCTCGTTATAGGTTTTTCACGAGTGAAGAAGACAGAAATGCCACAAAATAGTAAATCCATATTATTTGAGTTAAATATTCTCCTTTAAATACGACCGTGAATAATAATCATTGAATAAAAATATGAAAACGCAATCAACGGTAAACCGACGTTACCACGATTGTCTCTTTGAGATCGTGATTACAAGTATTGTGATTACAAAACATTTCAATTTTGCTTATAAAAAATTATAAAATATTTAAATTTTGATTACTTCAACTATGATTACAAAATATTTTAGCTTTGCTAAAAATTTACAAGAGACAAAAATAGAAATGATTTAATTTCTTATTGAGCAACTCGTGATAAATTTTAGTTTCGATTTTTTTCTTTGAAGATAAATTCAGACAAATACAGTTTCCATTTTATGACAGTGTGTCGCAAGTTCGCAACTAAGTTTCACTGTGCATGTAAACAGTAACATGCTAGTCTAAATATATGCTTTTAGCAGAACCTTAGATTGTGCAATACAAAAAGGGCTCACAGTATGCATTACATTTCAACAAGTTGCTGATTGACGTATAAGGAACAGACGCACACTCTTATTTTTGGCATGGAACCAGCCTATTTAAAACGCAGAAATTTTTATCTGGACAGTTTTGTGGGAATTATTCCCAAATTAAAATGCAACAAACAGTTTTCTGAAGAGCCCTAAGTGCATTCCAAATCACGTTTGATACGAAGTGTTAAAGTGATCCGAGAATGATTGATAACTATGATGTATGGGCGACATAAATGCATATTGACAAAATAACTAGTTAACAAAAATTAATGCAGCTTGATCCGACTACTTCACCATTTTTAAACAGCCATTATTTTGTAGAACGTTGCAATTTCTGCCGGTATTCTTTCCGATGTGGAAAAACTGCTTCCTCCGTATTCACAGGATAAATAACAACGACAACGTTGCCAGAATGTGACGTCATTATGATGAACCAGAACGTTTAAAAACCGTCACAACGTGATCACTGTGATATGTTTTTGATCTATATTTTTATATTAAGCATTGGTTACTTTTTGTAAACATGTCTCAAACAATCTAAGATTACACTTTTACATTGAAAATGCCAAGCACCAACTTACCTTTCCACTTAATGATGTGAAAAACCCTTAGCTTTTCTCAAGTGTTTGTATGACATACCGGTAGTTAACACTTCCGCATTTAAAACTAAAAATTCAAAGTCAAAAGTGCATGCAAATTTTACAAACACTGTCTATAAAAAAAGTTACCAGTAGCTTATCAATTTTGAATCGTTTTCGTTAACCTGCTTTATTTCTTATTTCTACTAATGTGTGTTGCTTATTTCTACAACTTTCAATAAGTCATAACAATTCCGGACTCCTCAATTACGCAGAGCCCAATATTTTGCAGCGTAGTCCGATCCGAACGTACACTATTAGGTATTCGATATGCCTAACCAGGTTAACATATCCAGGTAGGAGTCCGCAAAACACAATTTCGAATTCAAAATTTCGAAAAAAGATAGTCTATCGCTGAAAACCGAAGCTTGTCACTTCGATGATGGTAACCACTGTTCATTACTTACAGTCAAAGCTCCGGAAAAATCAAAACTTGCAATTACAGTATACATATATGACAAAAAATTCAAGCATGGTTGTTTGAGGCTTATCATTCGGAGCCTTTGCAGTAACGCTTCGGTACCTTTAGCTGATTAGTAACGAAAATTTGTTACGATTTGAAATACTTTTAAGCATTTTTTACACTTTTAAGATCGTTACAAAGATAATTAAGTATGTTATTTTATTGCATGATGACTTTTGTTGTATATCATTGTAGGCCTATACATGTAATGTTATCTGCCTTATTTGTATTATTACGTAGTTTATTTAATAATAAACGTTGATGATAGCAGCAAAGTCTGTTCAATTTCTGCCGGTATTCAATGCAAACGTATGCAAACGTACCATAGACGCCATGAAACATACCGTCGTACTATGAAAGTAGCCTATACCGGAAGTTTAAAAAATCAATCAACGAACGCACAACATCAAAGAACTGCAACCTGCAATGCTGCCAGCCGTAATAACAGTTTCTGACAAAAATCTCAGCAATTAACTGTATATTTTATTGAACTAACTCTTGATTTTCGTAATTACGAAAACCAACAAAATTGTTAATTTGAGGCCAACTTCTTAGCTATTAAACACCGAGAGCTGCAATTTCACGGTAATTGTTCCAAAAAAAGTCAGTAAACAAAATAAAAACAGCAGCCAGTGGAAATGTATCATTAGATTTCTTTAAATCAATCAATGCTAGATTTGAAATAAAATGTTGACCTACATTTAGTTGAAGCAATATTATGATAGTTTTTATGTTGCAATATTATTTATGTGATCATGAAGAATCGCAAAATACTGTATTTGTGTTTAGGACGTAAACGCACAAACAAATGTCTCTTCCATATTGCACTTTTTGATTTTGTCTACACATGCATACACACGATCTGGTTCTAAACTTGACACTACAATCATGTTGTTTTAATAAATGCGTGTATACAGGTTAACTTGGTGAAGATTCTGCAATAGAGCCTAGAATGCAAAGAAATTCACCAGTCAATACTATAATGAAATGAAGAGTAGTCTAGGAGCAAGCTAACTTGCGACATTTTGTTATTTAAGTAGCCACTGTAATATGTTTTCTGCTTAACTACAGCACAAAAAATATTGAGTTACAATAAAGTCCGTTGAATCAACTAGACAAATTAGTTCGTAAATATGTCTGTTCCGATTGAGTTGGACATTAATACTGCGGGAAATGAAAAAAAATTATGTACCAACTATTAACAGACCACAACTTATTTGATCTAATTGAAACTATCGAGTTCAGCAAGACGTGCAATAATAAGTCGAAATGAGACAATGATTACATGATGTGGAGTTCAAGGAAGTCAGGACGTATGCGCCGACCGACTATAGGGTTAGGCATTCTAGAATTTCGAATCAGTCGAACCCGAATCTTTAAAGATTCGAATCCAAAAAGTCAATTATTTCGAATAGCTGGAACCGAAATGATAATTCTACTCAACTAAATTTTGCAAACGAAGCAACCTAATCTTTTTTTTTCCAGTTTTTTTTATGTAAATGTAAAAGTTGTTCTTTTTTGACTCGCACACGCAGTGCTTTTATCCTTCTTTCTATTTTTTCATAGTGATGCATTATAAGCATCTTTTTTATAGTGATAGATTTATGTTTCCAAAATTTTAAAAAAATTATTCTAGAATAGGATTCGAAATTCTAGATTCGGTTTAATTATTCTACAATATTTTAGAATACCGAATTATTCTGAAATGCCCATCCCTACTTCCGACACACAACACCACCATAAAAAGAGGGCTCACTCAATGAAAGCCCTGAATTAATTTGTTTTGAAGAAAATTTTATGTACGGCTAATGCAGAATATTACGTAAAATATTCAATACATTTAAAAAATTCTATAAAATGAAGATGTTTGCAAGCTAGTAGATAACTTGAAATATTGCAACTTCAACAATATGATCTCGTGGCCAAATATCAATCTCTACGATTTATTGCCGCCAAGTGACCACTTCAAACAGAAGTTAAACTTTGCGCAGAGGTCATTTGAACTAGTCTGAACACTGAAAATAGCTAAGAGATATGCAAACCGATACTTTAACGCGTTCAATATCAAAGACAATCTTTATTGCAAATTATGCTATCGTAGTTGAAGCTATATCTCAGTTACAAAAAATTATAGACAGCATCATTTCTATAAGTGGGGTGATGATTCGATTTTAATCCATTAAGAAGAAAAGTAGCTAGTCTTGTTTTTAAATATGTCAATGCAGTATATATAACTCATATTGCGTTACGTCTTTATCATAAGCTATATTTCATAATCACAAGCGTTATTCGCAAATTGCTGCAGGAACTCCACATACCGATATCGAAAAGCAATCGCAAAGCATCATGCACTTAATTTAATTGAATTATGATGTATTTGCTTCGCCCCTAATAATGGTAATGGTACACGTGCACAAGCATTTAAACAAAAAATTAGAACAACAGTGAGGAGACTGCGAAGGGACCGCTAGGTTTTCAGTCCGTAGCCACCCTGAAAGGGAAACTGAAGCGTAAAATAATTTTGCCTCTACAAGTTAGTGTTAAAAAATGTAACGTAGTCAAAACTGGCAATAACAATTTTGGATGTAGTTAGTTAACTAAAAACAAGCGTTCAAATTTAAAGGTGATGACGCACTAAGGTTTTATTTACGCATAGAGGCGTGCAAGCGTTACATCTGCGAAGTTCGTTTACCAAATTTGCTTTGACGGTTCAAAGGTCAAACGCCCATTTCCTTAGTAGTGATAATGCAGTAAAGCTTGAGTAAAGACGTTTGATCTTTCATCAACTAAAGCAAATTTAGTTGACAAGCATTGCAGCTGTAACTCTTGCACGCCTCAACGCGTAAATAAAACTTTAGTACGTCAAAGCCTTCAACCTTGAACGCATATTAGTGCTTAACTAACTACGTTTAAAAATTTTGTTGCCAGTTTTGAATTAGTTGTATTTGTTAACACCTTTAGCAAAACAATGACTTTACACTTCAGTTCCTCTTTAAAACCAGGTTTTCACTTCATGAAAGACTTGAACAATACTTGGGCACAGTCTTAGCAATACACTATGATCATAATGGGTTATGACGTAAGGTTACATTAACTTCTTTTGTCGGTAGTCAGCCTCCCATAACACTAGGTTTTTCAATCAGAAAATTCCAGAAAAAACTTTGGTAATACTTTAGCACAGTTAAGATAGCAGCAATACACTATGACTATAACGTGGTAATCATGTACCGGTAAGGCTCCAAACAACTTTGCACGGCATTCTATGACGTAAATTGTAAGAGGCTTAGCAAAACAACCAACTAAAACAAAATCGTTTGAATAGAATTCAAATTATGTGGAAAATATTTGCGTCATTGCATGCGTCAAAAATCGTACGAAATTTCGTACATCGGATGAAAACCGCATTCAGTGTAAACTCACCTTAGACCGAGAGTCACACACGCAGACGTAGTGTTAGACCAAGCTATAGAAAATTGGATACTTACCAAGAGTGGGTCGAATTGCACAAAAGCTCGAGAACCTCTGACTTAATCACATTAGCCTACACAGGGAAACGAAATCAAACGAGCAATACGTGCGCGTGTGCAAAAAATGTGCACGTGCACAGGTTAACAAAATGTACTCCTGTGCAAAATATTATCTGAACAAATTATGTGTACACTTTTTAGATGTGCTCCTGTCCACATTTTTCTAATGTGTCATCATTACCAGCAAGAGCCCTTTAAACTATACACTAATGCACATTCGGAAATGTGAACATTGGTATGTGCTCATGCGCACATTTTTCTGATGTGCTTATGTGCTCAATATCATAACGCCCAATTTCATAAGCGCACTATTCTCACGTGGTGATGCTCATTACGAAAGACGTAGCACACAAGCACATTAGAAAAATGTCCACATAATAAGTTATTACGTAAATGAGCACATTCTGTTGACTTGTGCACATTTTCTCGTTTCACCACGTATCAAAAATTGAGGGAAATTTCACACAACGTCGTATGAAAATGACATTTAGTGCAAGCTCGTCTTATTAGAATTAGATAGACCGAGTGTCACATAAGCAGACATAGTGTTAGATCAAGCTGTAGGAACTTTCATACGTACTTATTACGGGTTGGTCGAATTGCAAAAAAGCTCGAGAATTCCAACTAACAAAACTAGCCTACGGAGGAGCGTACTGATATAATTTCTCATTATATCCAGTGTCCAGTAACTCTCCATTGCTTTCTTCGCTGTTATCTTGCAACTAAAGAATTCGCTCAAGGCAGTAGTTCTTAAACTTTTTATGCTACCGAACCCCTCAAGTCTCACGCAGGTGCTCACCGAGCCCCTGCTAAAATTAAAGTTAAAAAATGTTTTGAAACGAGTAGAGCACAAAATCTAACAATGGTAGTCTCCTAACCATAGGGTTACAAGTTCAAGTAAAGTTTAAACAGTACTTCGGAATACAATAAATATGGGACGAAAATAGCTTAAGGAGGAAAAATAACGCCCCTGTAAATCTCAAAACTGGACGTTTCGACAACACAGATTCAGCTGTCATCATCAGCAAAGCATGCAGGCACTACAAACAGTTTTGTAGTGCACCAGACGGGATACGTTTCGACTATTAAATTACTGTAAGTCTCTTCAGTGGTGCTATGAGCTTCAAATCCATGAAGTACATCCATCAACCTACAATGCACTTCATGGATTTGAAGCTCATAGCACCACTGAAGAGACTTAATTTAATAGTTTTGTAGTGCCTTGCACCTGTTTCAAGTTACGTAATAATTGCGCAGTGCACACCCAAGGTTGTGCAAAACGCAATATTTGTCTAGTTATGAAAAACTTACTTTCATGATATCAATCACTAGAGACTACACATTAGTTTTGCGCAAAATAAAAAATTAGACCACGTTGCGTTTTTCTAATTGTAGGTGCCTTCAATTTCTTGATGTCCGCCGAACCCCTGCAGCCGACTCATCGAACCCAGTTTAAGAACCACTGGCTTAAGGCGCAATCACGCTGACTGAGACGCCTCCGTATTAAGGAGGCATTTTTTATTTGTTTTATAACTAGTAGAGATAATAGTGATTCACTACGCATGCAAACAACATAACATGTGATGCAATAATAAAACAAACCAAAACGCTCTCAAAGACATTGATAAGTCTCAGTCAGTGTGATTTTGCCCATACCAGTATATCGGTATGCTGCTGGTTAACTACTTTCATGATATCAATCAACTAGGCTAGGCTACCTTTCCTCTGTCATTAATTAAAATAATAACTATTCATTATTTGGAAAGTAAATTGTTATTTCCTGACTATCATTCCCCAGTTTCGTAGCAAATAACAACTAACATAAAACCAAGTGTACAGGCTATCACAATTACTTGCTTGCAGACCGCATGCAACAGTCGGACGCGTTGAAATCAATTCGCGTCCAGCGAAAATGAAATTTTGTTGCTGCCATTGTTGTTTTCTCATATTCGTTTTTGCTTTGTGACGTCATAAACACTACTTAAAAATGAGGAACGTTACGATCAAGTGAGAGCGGCAGTCCAGCCTATAAGTGAAGGAAAAGCAACTAGGTTAATAACTAGCAGTAAAAAATCAACTAAATACTGAAGTAGCCGAACGTAATTATGTAAAATATAGGTGAGCAGTAATATACAGTGGCGTACTCAAATATTTTTGAAGGCGTAGTAAAGAAACTGTCGCGTTTACTTTGCTACGTCCCTAGAACAGCCGGATTCCATTTTTAAGTACCGCGTACCGGTTAGTGACTTACTGGTACTACGCAGGATTAGGTTCAGGGAGAGGGTCTATAACGCCAGGGCCTTCCGATCAGGACGTGCCGCACTTGAGAAAAGGTCGTCAAGTAGCGTCCTTTAAAAACGACATGCTGCAATGTCAAAATCAGGTCTTCAAACTAAATTGCCTCCTCCCCGAAAAAAATACCTCGGACCTCAGGGACCCTGAAGTTCTAATACGGCCCTGCTTCCCGGCCAGAGGCAAGATTGCCACACTCTTAAGAAATATCAGCAATGACCTCACAGTGACATCCCAAAACTCGATGGCGAGATTACGCAGAAGATCTTAGTTAGTCTCGCCTTGGAATCCCAGCAGAGCATCTATCCTTTGTTGCAGAGGATCGGGATACTTGAAGTCTCCAACTCGAGTTGCTGCTCCAGCGACTCCCCAAAAGGATAAGCGGGTTTAGAAAATGAATGAATTCACCTCACGGTGAGGTAATACCAGTACTCACGCCATTTATAATCATTGAAAATTATGGCTCCATTTTTAGGAATATCAGCAATAGCAGCTTCTAACGTGACTTACACTTAGGCCTACGCGCCCCATCTTCGTACACTACTTGTAGAATTGTAGATGAATGTACCGCTGGATTCTGCACTTCCATAATTTGATTGCGTGTAACCTCAATAAGTCACAGGCAACTGTTATGGACGTTTTTTTAGGGGGGGGAGGTCGCTTCCATCTGGATCCGCCCATGGCCTACTCGAGCTACAATGAGCTACTGTGACACAGTGGTTGAAAATAGCCAGAAATTTTAACTCTGCGTAGTTGTATTTATAATAGGAAAACACTTAAAGATCCCTGGGCCTATGTAACTAGAGATGGGCATTTTAGAATAATTCGGTATTCCAGAATAATTAAACCAAATCTAGAATTTTGAATCCTATTTTAGATCAATTTTCAAAATTTTGGAAACATAAAGCTATACATTTTGTTTTTTATTCAACGAAAATACCAACACAAATGCACCTTTTTTAATTTTTTAACTTATTTTTATTGCTATGCAAAATGTGCAGCATTTCCAAATTTTTTTCCAGTCAGACGAGATCTCATTGCAGATGCAGTTAAATTTGCACTGGAAAGAGCAACTTTTACATCTACATAAAAAAAGCTAGAAAAAAAGAGATTAAGTTGCTTCGTTTGCAAAATTTAGTTAATTAGAATTATCATTTCGGTTCCAACTATTCAAAATAAATTGACTTTTTGGATTCGAATCTTTTAGGATTCGGAGCTAATCTCAAAAATGAGTCAATACCAGTTACCTTGTTGTCACAGCATCGCTGGCGCTGCAACGTCTTTCGGAGTGCGGGACTGTGTTGTCCAGGCATTCAGCCGCGGAGAGGAGCCCCGCCACCCGTTACACGCTTTGACGTAAAACCGCGAATATAAGAAAGGTGTGATGTTTGTTCACGTTTTTATTTCAGCGTAGCGGCTCGGCGACTGTTCTTTTGTCGCTGCTAACCTTTTCGGCCTTGCAGCTAACATACTAATTTTTACTAAAAATTCCTGGTGAAACCTGCAGCAGCTATACCGGTATGTCAAAATCAGTCAGAAATTATCACTGCCTCTAAACTTTGATCTTGGATCGATTTCTAATTTTACGTTATCATCACTAAATTCTTTGAGTAGAAACTGGAAACCTACTGATGAAACCGTAAGAGCTGAAATTGATTCGAATAAAAGGTAAGCACTGATAAGGTTCGTATGATCTTGACATCTAGCTAAAGTTTTTGCCTGCTGTTCATTTTCAAACTTTTGGTGCGGAATACTCAATTGAACTTATGCAGAGTGTTGATATATGATTCTATGTAGCCTATCATTTACACATAAAGCTTCAAGTTTTTATTATAGCAGGGATGGCGAACCACTGACCCGCGGGTCACTAGGTGATCCACTTGCATGTTCCAGTGACCCACTTACATGTAGTTTTATGAAAAAAACGGTAACCAACAATAACGTATAGTGAAGAAAAGCTTATTTGTGCATACTGTGGCATTGAAGACGGGAAGCTGGGTAGCCTATTTCTGAAGTGAAAATCTTTTTTTTTGCTCTTTGCACAGATCTGTAGTCATATGGCAAAACCTATTATCTCCATATTTACACTTTTCGAAAAAATCAAGTTTTAGTTTTTAGGTTTTTTAAGAATGATCTTGATTGCAGATTTTTTTAATTTTCGGTTTGATTAAAGTGCTTGATCAGAAAAGTTTAATAATAAAGTTTAATGTCAATAATTTTAATCTATAAATGTGTAAACAGCGTTTGAGTTTTGCGGTTGATTTTTATCCAAATTTGCATTAAACTCAATTAGCTATTATGTCAGTATTATTATTGTTTCGTATTGTGTCGCACAATTTTTTCACTAGTGAGAAGAAAATTTTTGAGAAATGCATTAAACTTTGTTTATGACGCAATCAGACATTAACAATTACGAGTGGAGTTCATAGGTTTTGCCACATACTTCTTGAAATTTTTGACTTTTCGTACAAAAGTGGAGTTAATGGGTTTTGCCACCATAGATAACTCAAAATTGGTTAGATGTACAAACTCGATATTTGCACACAAGAAGGACGTGTTGCGATTGAACGTGTTACGCTAGAAAAATTGTAAAAAACAAAATTTCAAAATTTTGGAGTGAATGGGTTTTGCCAGATGACGGCAGAGATTTCGGCAGAACTTGAGTTCAAGCCACTCGTTAATATTAGTACATCCGTGACCCAGGTTTGTTCTTTTTTTGGTCTACGACCTTAAATTTGACCCACCACATAAAAAGGTTCGCCATCCCTGATCCATAGCTTATTATATAAAAATGCTTTTCAATTGCTGCCAAAATTTGAAAAATATAACATGTTTTTGGTACTTTTGTAGAGATGCTAATAAACAGTATCGTTATGGCCGCTAGTACGATTTATTTGGAGGTGCTAATAAACAGCATCATCTTGGCCGTTTAGTATAACCAATTTTAACATGCTACAAATAATTTTGCAGAGTTTGATTTTTAACTTTGTTTAAAAATGAACTGGGTAAAAGAAGCTGCTAGAAAAACAACCCAAGGATTGAAAAAAGCGAAAGAGAAAGCTGTAAACATCATCCCATCAAAAGGCGCAAAGAATGCTAGACCTAAAGCAAATGGCGATGCTGCAAACGCTAATAATACAAAAGAAGAAATAAAAACTTCAGGTGATCACTGCATCAAACTTGAAGGTGCGAAGAATTTTGTACTTCGAGGAGAAAAAGTAGTTGTAAGCACAAAACAATGGATGCACATGTCGAGTGGCAGTGAAATTAAAGAGATGGCAAGAAACAAGTTCAATTTTGCAAAATTTACATCATCGCCACGACTAACAAAGCTAATAGAGTGTGGACGATCTGGGGTGTATAGCGCCAAGTCAAAGGTGCATTTAATTTGGGGTTTAGCAAAAGTAGAGCTTCGTCCTCCTTCCATATCTGAAATGAAAGAAGCTTTCACGATTTTTCAAGGAAGTTATTGCAACGTCGCTAATATGCGATTTCTGGATTATCCAATGAGTTTGGTATTGCAGAATATCTTAGTTGCTACAGAGGTCGCTATGTGGTTTTTCGTTGGAGAAATAATTGGAAAGAATGGTTTAATTGGTTATGAAGTGTAATAATTGTTGTGATGCCGTAGCTCAGATCCAATCTGCTCTTAACTCGGTTTGTTCATTTTTGTCGTGTTTTGCCACTTTCGATTTGTGGTTCTCATAGGGCCCAATAGTTTCAAAAGTAGGCAGCGCGTTTTTTTTCATATTGTACTACAGTAACCTTTGTTTAGCCGTTGTTGTTAAGTCTGCAATTTGTTTTGCGATTAATGATTTTAGTTTGGTCCAAAAGTGACCCAATACAAAAATTACGAAAATTTGTGGTTGTTTATGCGAATTTAGGTATAAGGAATAATTAGACAACTTAGCAATTAAAAAGTTTTTATTGAAGCTGCTGGTGCCCTTCACACTGCATTTATGCGTTAGATATGGCTGATGCTTTTGCTACAGCACATCAACCCGCGCACTTTTGCTAACATCATGTTGCAGTTTAATCGGAAAACAGTGCTTTTAAAACATAATTCTGCTGGTTAAATTGTCTATCCATCGCAGAAACCGTTAGTGCATCATTTGATAACAATCCTTTTACGATAAATAACATCAATCCCATGAGACGTAAAAGCACCAAGGAGATATAAAAATTGATTGTCTGTTTTAAGAGTAATTTAATGCATTTATGGAACAGCACACTGACTGAGTTGGTAAACTGGAAAAGATTTACTGACGCCGGGAAGCTTTTTTGTTCGTTATGAAACGTTAATTATGGTAAAACATGCAGTTCATAAGGAGATGTCTGTGAAGTGAGAAAAGGTAATAATTATCCCTTCGATAAGTTTTGAGATTTTACTGCTGACCATTCAAAACACAAGAAACAATATCTTATTACACTGTTTACACTTATTGTACCGCGATAAGGATAGTTTATGACAGAACTGGTGTGAAAAGGGAATTAGAATCCACAGAAAGGCTACTACTTTTTTCGCTTGTGATTTTACCTGTTTTTTTTCAGTATCATCTCGTTCTAAAACGGTACTTTGTGGTAACCCTCAACCCAGTTTGTTTTGCCTTATTTGAAAGATTTAATAAAGTATTCTAAACAAACAATGAGGGCATGGCTTAGCGGTCTTTAAAAAATTGCATATTAAACCAAATATTTACTACAGCAGAGACTGTCATTGCTTTTCTACCAAAAAACTTTCAAATGCTTCTGTGTCTGATAACTTCATTGCTAATTTCTTCTTTGATCTGCTCCTCTGAAGTTCCATGTTTACAAGAAGTTGATAAAAGCTGTAGATGTAACCGTAATTATCGCTCGGTCAAGTGCACAAATTTGGAACTGCCTCTTGATACGGTTTTGACCAATCACATTCCTCTAAATACCAAACACTTGGTTCTTCGAAAAAGTTGGACGGAATCTTCTATTACATTAACCCCTTCCCATTTCGAAAAATTTCGAGATATCAAAGTGTTGGATGTATCATTTAATGGTGTGGAAAGAATAAAGCCAGGGACTTTCAAGTGGGTAATAATTAAGCATTGCTGTAGCATAATGTTAGGATTACCTACAGGCCTGCAACGTCAGAATTTTATGACCTGACAGTTGTATTGGCATAGAACTAGAACCACGAGCGATAAGTAATCAAATCAAAATCAAATCTTCATTATACTCGCCGTATTACGCCGAAGCGTGTAACGAGTGGCGGGGCCCATCTCCGCGGCTTAGCGCCTGGGCTACACAGCTCCGAAGAAGCGTCACAACGGTGGCGAGTCGTTGGCGACACTGTGCCGATTTGACCGGCCCGGGAATCGAACCCCAGACCTCCCGCACCGATAGCGTGCGCTTTGCAACTGAGCTAACGGCCGGTAGCGATAAGTAATAACAATTCAAAATGAATTACCATAGTCAAAACTAAGTCCTCACAGTAACGAGTTTTGTGTTAAATTTTAAAAATAAGTAAGCGTAATGTTATGAGCCTTTGGAACCATTTAGCATGACATGTACTTGTACCCTCTCAAGTTACAGATCCTACATGACGGGTTCGATTCGCCGCTGAAGCCAATCAGCCATCATTTTTGACATGTATACCGGATAGCTGATGACTTGAAAAGTGAAAGCTCACCAAGCAATATTCCTTAATCTGCTGAATTTTCAATTCAATGCGTTGTAATTTGAAATTTATGTGACTTCAGCCAATCAATACACCTTTATGACTAAATTTAGCTTTTATAACAATTCAATCAATTCAACTTTTATAACAATCAATCAGTTCAATTTCAGTAATATAACAAAAGGCGAGAAAGGAAAATGGAGAGAATATAACGGTAGTTCTAATGATGTTTTCCAGCCACTTGCTTCGCGTTGAAAAAATCAATCTCAGTTACAACCAACTCCGGATAGTAGAAAAATACATTTGGTGTGGAAATTTACCCAACCTAAAAGTTCTTAACTTATCTAACAACAAAATACTTTTACTGCTTGATGAAACATTTTTTGCTACGCCATCGCTACGTCATTTGGATTTACGAAATAACATTATACACTATATTGGAAACAAGTAAGTATATCTATATTCAGCAAAGGTTTACACTAGAGCAAAATTCAGACCTAAAATATTTATTTTATTATGTTTATTGTAAACCGTGAACGACAATTCGCGTAGAACGTCCGCCAGTAAATGAACAAAAGTTTTCAATTCCAACTTTGCAAATGTACCGCCTTCAGGGGTGCGAATCTGTGTTGAGCATTGGGGGGGGGGGGATGATTTAGCAAAATTGCCCATTTTTCGATACTGGGGGGTATGGTCTAGCAAAATTGATTATTTATTCGTAATTTGGGGGGATGCAAATTGGCAATTCAATTGCTAGCCTTACCAGTTATCGGTTTAGTCCATTCCTTCTGCTCAATGGTGCACCTAGGATTTGGCAAAGGGGGGCCCTCAAGCCACAACCGGTGGCCTGGGGGTAAAAGCTCCAGCCGCCGGAAGCTAAGGGGGTGTGGGGGCGTAGCCCTCAGCTGCCAACAAATTTTTACGATTTTCACATACAAAAAAACACTCATTTTAGCTCCCTTTTTATCGAAAAAGAGTATGCACTGAATGCAGCCACTACGGACAACGCAAAAATATTTTTTCAAATTACGTCTAAAAACAGAAGCTTGGCTAAAATATGTGAAAGAAGGCTGCTACCATTATCAGCTTGAGATAGACTGAAAGTTAAGTTTTAGCACCTTATTGCAGGCCCAAAGGGGGGCAGTACCCTGTCCCCCCCCTGCGTGCGTTTCTGCTGCATATTCCCGTAATTCACACACTTTTCCTAAACTTTTCAGTCACCAAATTTTCCTAAATTGTCACAACAATGCACGAATAAAAATTAATTATCTGGCTTAACAAAGGGCAATATAGCCTACTATTCATCGGTAATAATTGCCGTATTGACGGAAAATGCTGCCGACAGAACTGATATGCCCTAAATAAACTATCCGCATAATTAGCACTCATGCGTCTTGGTGATTGGGTGAGCTTACTATACATGGTATGGGAAATTTTCCACTTACACGGAAAATATTGGGGGGATACTGCCGGATTATTGGGGGGGATATATCCCCTCGCCACCCCTGGATTTATCTATGACCGACTTAATTCTAAAACTGAAGCGATTTTAAAATTAAATATTATGAAATTGAATCGAATGCAGTTTTTTTAGGATTGGTAAGCCTATACAGTACACTTAAACACTCCCTAAGTTCCACTGTGCTGCACCTTAGGACCCAGTGTCAAGATCGTAAATCGTATCTCAGGATGGATTTGCTGCAAGTTCGAAAACCCATTTTCGGATTCGAATAAATTATTAAAACAATGTTGGGCTACACACGTCATATCATCATCAACATGGAATATTATTTTTCGTTAGCGCATTTTCTGGACTTGGAAATCTTTGTTCGTTCAAATTATCGCGATGCAGTATTAACTTATTTCCACGAGAAGCTCTGAAGCAATTAAAAAATTTGGTTGAGTTTGAACTTGTCAGTCCATTTCAAATTCAAGATATTCCAGCCAAAGCATTTGGGTGAGTTGATGTAAAGTTTATAGTACGAAATATAGGCTGATAGGCCACTAGTCAATTATATTTACCGTAGAGGTTGAACTGACTCTCTTTGAAGCCTCAATATAAGTCTTGTCAATAATTTCTTTTCACGTTATATAGTAATTATATAGCCTACCCAATCCACATGTCCAATTAATCTGGGCTTTAAGCTTGTTGCTGTGGGCTTGTTGCTGTGAGCTTTCTGTACCACAATAAATTTTTGATGTCATAATAAAAAGTGATTATGCAGCACAGCGGATAATGTGTGTTTGTTGTTGATTTAAAAGAAGGAAAGATTGTTGCCTCAATATATTTATCCTCGGCAAGTCCACTGCTTTGGGTACAGTTAGCCTGTTTCCACCTCCAAATTTTGCGGGCTTTGTGGTCACGAGCTTTGCTTGAGCCAGCTAGAATCATGTTTTTTGTGGGCTAATTTCAGCAAAGTCGCGAGACTTGCTGGCCGCACGTAGCCTTTTTATTTTTATCTTAGTTTCGTTCTAGTGAGGTGTGAAAACGCTGAGAACGCTGATTTGCTTTCTGACCAGGTACAACAAAAAGATTCGTCGTTTGCGACTGGAAAATATTCGTGCATTGTCCTCACAACGTTTGCACAAAAATGCGTTTGTTGGATTGGTTCAATTGCGACACCTAATCCTTGTGCAATGTAATTTAACATCCATTCCAACCGCATTAAAATCTCTTAGGCGACTTCGGTTCTTGGATTTGTCAAAAAATCCTCTTGATGTAAGTTAGCTGCAAAGTAATGTAAGCATATGGCCTACTTCAAAAGGTTTTATCTGAGTTTGAAGTGGATGTGGCCCGCAGAAAATTTAGAGGGCAAGTTGCAACAGGCCAAAGATTTCGGTATCTTATAGCCTAAGAATGCTTTGAACATGCTTTACATTAAGCTTTGTCAAAAAAGGGAGGGCGATGTCCCGGTGCCCTCACCCGGGCTAAGCCACTGATGCGTAAACGTCGCTGAGCAAGCAACTATCAACCACAAGCCTGAGAGCTAAAAATTTAACTTTAAATGAAAAAAAATCAAATCATTATTATACCCGCGATATTACGCTAGAGAATGTATCAAGCAGTAGCGTATGCACGGGGGGAGTCCACCCCCTCCCCCCGTTGACAATTGGAAAAGAAATGAAAAACTTTTTTTTTGGAATGATCCGCCTTTTTTCATTCAGAGATTGCCGAAATTGCTATCATGTTTTTCTGTATTATCCAACTTGCTTAATCTAGAAAAACTCCTATGGTGATGCAATAATACCGGAAGTCAAACTTTTCTGGTGCGTTGCGCTTGACGTTGACGATTGCAGAAAAAGTGAAACCTTTCTTTTTTGAAACGAACCGACTTTTCTTCGTGTGGAGCTTGCCGAAATTGCTGTCATGTTTTTTTCTGTTTTGTCCAACTTCCTAATTTATTTCGACTTTTCTGTTTATTGTCCCACTTTTTTACTTGATTTCGCCAAACTTTTGATACGATGCGATGCAACAATACCGGTATTCCAACTTTTCTGATGTGTTGCGGTTGAACTGCATTTTTGTCATTGATGCTGCTGTGAGGCAATTGGTAAGTGGGAGTTGCCGTTTAGCGCTTAGGCAACGCAGCTCCGAAGAAATGTCGCAGCGGTGGCGAGCCATTGGCTACACTGTGTTTGATTGGACCGGCCTGGGAATTGAACCTTAGACCTTACGCATCGATAGCGATATCTTTAACACTGCGCTATAACCGGCAGGTTTGTTGAAAAACTATTAAAATATAAAAATCTAAATTGACACAGCCCTAAGTGCTAAAAATAAAATAAAATAAAAATAGGCCTACTGCGAAAGGTAGACCCTACCGACGAAAGATTTAAAGAGGCCCAGGGAAAAACGGTAGGGGGGAGCCAAAATTGTTTTTACGCACTGTAGCTGTCTCAGGAGCTGGAGTGCTTTGTTTCCAGACACCCCGATTATGTGTTTGAGAGTATCTGATGATATCGACGCTGTGAATTGGGTGAAAAATACTAGGGTAATATCGAAGCTGTTTTTGACCTTAATCGCATGATTAAAGCTTCCTCTCGCGCGTAAGGTATTGTAGTTTAAAAATGTATCGGTAAAGAGGGCAGTTTTTTTCATGCTTCACTGTCTTTACAATTTTCAAGACAGGGGAAACTGCCCTTTCTAATGAGTGCATATTAAACGTTTATAAAATTATCAAGGTTTATATGCGTTGTTTATATCAATGTTAGTTTTTGAAAAAAACTTTTTAGAGGGAAGCGATTACCTGTTTTACCCCCCTGGTTACACCTTGTTTGTGATTGTGACGTTGCGAAAGCTGGCCTACTTTAGTCAGTTAACATTCCTATATGGCCCAAAAACGAGGTCAACCAAATTTTTTCAGTAAATTTTTAACCACGGATTGACAGCTTGAGTTTCTGTGAAACCTTTTCGCTTCTTCAATGAAGCGAAAAGAATCAAGCGCAAGTGTGAACGAAAAAATCTGGATTGTTTCCTTCGTTATCGCATCATATAGCTTAATCACGGTTAGCTGCAATAACTTTAGTACCTTTGAACTACTATAATTGTAGTATTTTTACGTCATCTCGATGTGACGTCACTAAAATCCCCATTGAAAATTCTTGCGTACGCCCCTGACATCAAGTAGCGGGGCCCATCTCCGCGGCATAGCGTCTGGACAACACAGAAGCGTTGCTGCGGTGGCGATAGTGTCCGTTTTGGCCGGTCTAGGAATCGAACACAAGACCTCCCGCGGCGACAGCGATGTCTTTAACCACTACGCAAATTTTTTATCTACAAAGCTCGTTTATTTCATTTCTGTTTTTATTTGGCTATTATGATGCCAAGATGATTGAAGGAAAATATTTGAAACGACTGGCGTATTTGGAAGAGTTAATTTTGCACCAGACAAATCTCCTTCAAATCACGGAAGCAGCATTTGCCTCACTGACGTCACTAAAATCGATCGACTTATCAAATAACAGGTAAAAGGGCTAGCTAGACCGACGGCAAATTAATGTTAAAGATCAACCTACCAGCCTAAATTTGCAGAGTGTTTCTTCTGTTCTTGCATATGGAAATACTTGGAAGTGTGATACAGTACTACAGTCAGAAGCGGATCCAGAAAGTTTTGGTTGGGGGGGGGATGTAATTTTGAAGTAGGTTGAATGTTAACTAAATGCAAAGACGTTTAGACCCCGGAAACGGGCGTAAATAAGCCCTCTGAAAATGTTTCATGTCAGGGGCGTACGAAAGAATTTTTTTAGGAAAGGGGCACCACAATTTGTCACTTTTTCAAGCGTAGTTTTTCCGGTTGAGTTAATTTTAAGCAACTTGAGTAACAAAAACGATTTTAGGGGTCCGGGGGCATGCTCTTCCGGAAATTTTTTGAAAATTTGCTTACTGTAATGGCCATTTTAGTGCATTCTGAACAATCAGGCAAAGTTTGTTTATGTTTTTGGCCCATAACTTTGAGTGCTTCACCAAATATGATGCATTTTGTTCGCACAATCATGGAAAAATTTTGTTCATCCAAAACATTGTTGAAAATGGCTGGTGGGGGGGATGCATCCCTCACATCCCCCCCTGGATCCGCCCCTGACTAAAGTATTGAATATTGACAGTCTTAGTGACATCTTTTTAGTCGTAAAATAATGATTCAAGGAATACTGATATTACCGGTACCGGTTACTTGAAAGGTAGAACCAGAATGGGTAGCAGCTATTGGCTTAATCAGATTTAGGTTAGTTGCATATTTATTCTTCTATCACGAGAAAGCTATCAAAGCGTTATGACGAGCTCGCTTAGGAGTTGCCGGCCATCTGTCTACCACACCAACATGGGGGAATCCCGCTATATGCCTTTCCCAACGGCTCAACAAGTAAACTTGCGGTCTTGTTCTCCACACTGTCCCGTCAATGCTGGGCGTCAAGCAGGAAAGCTGCGAATACCAATTTGAAAGTGATTGGTTTGACCCGACTCGGAATCAAACGCAAGTCAGCAGCTTCCAAAGCGGACGCTCTTACTTCTCGGCCAGCTGAGCTGTTAAATGTGTAGAGTAGAGAGATTAGCAATAGAACGCATCTATTTCTGCCAGGCACCATGATTTGCAACATTTTAACAGTTCGAACTCTTGCGGTTATAGCCTAACATATCACCACTTATTAAAATATTTTTTATAATCATAAACTCCTGTTGTAAATAAATCTACTTTTATTCGATCAACCAACAAGATTTTGTTCAACAGGTTGACTGAGCTTCAAAGAAGTATTTTCCCTGCTAATATCAGTAGCTTACAAACGATGATATTAGATGAAAACTGGTGGTACTGCGGTTGTGTGCTTTCTTGGATTATGTTTACTCATTTAAGAGAAAGCGTTACGTCAGTGGTTTGCACGAATCCGAAAAAATATCGGGTAACATTATCTTTTATTTTGATTCAGATTTTAAATAACTGAGGCCATTTAATGAGAGAAGCTGAGATTTGACGTTGCATGGATAAAAAATGTTGAAGGACAAATGCAGAATTTGAAGAACCGTTAACGTTAAGCAATTTTGAAAGACCGCCCATTTTTAATGACGTAGAACACAGCTTTTACACTATTGTAGAAGCAAATTTTCAGAGACTGCTGGACAATTTTGAGAGACCATTTTGGTTCTTCAAAACGCCTTAAAAAACGCTGTAGGCAGATATTAAAACGCTTGCCGTACCGGTAACTGCTACGACTCTGTAAAAGTTGTGCTTCGTGCATTAGTTTCTGAGTGTATTGTCCAATAAACTTCGTTAGCGTTATGGGCCTGAGAGTTGTCATGGGCCGGAGATGTTGCGCCCGACCTGACCCGAACCCGATTTTTCAAGCTCGATCCCGAATCCTAATTCATCAGCCAATCCATGTCCGATTTCAACCCGAAACCAAAAACATCACCAAAATTTTGAAGAAACTTTTAAAAAAGAAAAAGAGTTTTTCCCATCCCCAGTCACACCAATTACGAGCAATATTTATAGACCTACAAGGTGTTTTCTTTGCTGTATTTTACCACATCTGTCGCGAAAACCCTATCACTGACAGAAAACCTCAATTTTGCTCCGGCGTCCGGCCCGACGATTTTTCAAAATTCGAGCCCAACCTGAAAAGCCCAAGCCCGATCGACAACTTCGTATGGGCCTATCATTTTTGGTGTTAAAAAAGGCTATTGTAATTAAATTCAACTTTTTATGGGTATGTATAATTTCTTGATTGACTTTCGCAAATCAACAAGTACAATATTATTTCAGGGTCTCTATTTTGATGTTTTATTGAATGCCTCAAAAACTTGCTTCCCACCTACAATTCAGTTCCCTGCCTACAACCTAGTCGAGACTTTTGAAGGCGATAATCTGTCAATATCGTGCTGTGGCGAAGGGGTTCCAGAACCGGTGGCCAAATGGGTTCTGCCTACTAGTGAGTAAACACATTACCACGGCTGCGAACTCGGTCGGTTTTTGTATTAAGTTTAAGTTCGGATTCAGCTTATTTTACAAGTTCGAGTTTAGCATTTCTATTTTTGCGAGTTCAAGTTCGAGTCCAGTAAAAATTTATCAAGTTCTTTCAAGTTTACAAAAAAAAGTGATTATCTTGAGCATGTACAAATGAAAATAAACTCGAGCTTTCTTAAAATATTTTCGAGTTCGAATTCAAGTTCTCTGCCCAGAATATTTGCAAGTTTGAGTTCCCAGCTCTGACTTTTTTCGAGTTCGGCAAAAAGATCGAGTTCGCAGCCCTGCATATTACAAGTATAGAGTAACGAGTCATTATGGGAAAAGCCGTTTTTTGAACTGGGCTAACTCTCAAAATCAGATCAGTTGGAAAAATTAAGATATTTGTGTTAATGCAGCACAGTGTTTTAAATTCGACCGTGGATTTAGCAACAATTCTTTTTCCACGGACACATAACTTGGTCGTAAAAAATTGTGCGAGTTTCTTGAAATAGCGAAATAGAGTTTATAGTCATCTACAGTAATTTTTTTGACATTTAATGCTTTTCAGACAAAACTGTTTTATCTGGCACAGTTGAGTCTCCATCGCAAAGCAACCTTCAAATCGTTAATGCGAGCATAAAAGACGCTGGCATATATCGCTGCTTCCTTACCAACACAATAGGAGACATTTTCAAGGACATGGAACTTGTCGTAAAGCGAAGAACAAGGAAGGCGGACATAATGCACAATGGCCTCCTACATTTTGGACTTACTATTCTGTCAATGTTTTTGCTTTTCATACTAGTGGGGGCTGTAGTGTATAACAAATTTCCGCAGTGCATACATTATTCACGATAATGACCGCACCGACTACCGGCAGTCGGCGCTTTGCCATACCGGAACTAACCGGTTGTTAACATATCACCTCTTTTTTTGGAAAGCGCACAAAACTGAAAAACAGCTTGCTACAGTATTTTGTATTGATCAAACAAAATTGGCAACCTTGTGGAGTTTATTACCAGTAATATTAATATTGCCGCATTTTGACAAGTAGAAATACATAATATGTAAGCAACAATAATGTAGAAACTATTTTGCATGTTATGGCTGACAACGTTCAACGAATCTAGGATAGAGACAGACATCCCGGATGTGGTATCGGTTGCACAGCCACGTGAGTAAACGCTCCAATCCCAACCCGTATCCACCATGAGGGCAAGTTCCGAACTTTCTCTGAAATAGAAAATTAGGGTTAGATTTAATGCGGTTTTGAAAATCAAAAAATAACAGTTTAGATGAATAAATGCATCAGTTTCACGTAATACACCAAGTTCTTCCGAAAGCCGTGCAATTTGGAATGAAGATTGCAGAAAATCGAATGCAGTTTTCCACAAACAAAACTTACCTGGTCGGTGTACCAGTAATATTTTGAAGCATCTATTCCTTCAGACTTGTATCCCTCCATTAACTCGGTGTGATCGTACATTCTCATCGAACCTCCGACTATCTCGCCAACATTCGGCATCAGCACGTCGACCTTGTTTCAAAAAACGTACTGATTTAAAAGTGCTGAATGAAAAAAAAAACTAAAATATCCCCTCCAAAATAAACAGTGAGGCAATGTATTTCGGTGATGCCAACGTCGCAATAATCACCTTCATCAACCCGGCAAATAACTTGCTTCAATACCATCCCAACATTAGTTTTTAGGGTTATCTAGCTAGTTGGATCGACCAGCGATACAAGAAGAAGATTTCAAGAAGATCTTCTCTACGCGGTATCGAATATTTCAAGAATATTCGACACCGCGTAGAGAGCTCGCGCATTCAGTGTACTTCCCACGTACTCAACACACATCGCAGAAGTCCTCAACCACAACATTGAATGCTACGCTTTCCCGACAAACCGAGGGATGTAGTTATCAGCTAAATGCTAATTATGTTACGAACTACATCTCAAACTGTACCGATTCGGTCAGATTTCGGTCTTCAGCGCATCTTTGCATGTAGAAGGACTTAATATTGGCAGGAAAACGGCAAAGTAAAATAGGTTCGTTGATTTGGTCGGTCATTTTACGTTCTGGCATTTCCGGAATATCTTCACCATGTTCATAAAATGTTCCTAATACATAACAGTAAGATAAAGCAAAGTAACCTAAAATAAAAAGCAGTACGCAGTGTCTGTTATGAGAGACATCAATCAAATACGTGTTATGAAGGCAATGCGGTGAAAGCAAGCCTGCCAGCTTATTGCTTATAAAACTATATCTACCCGCTATGATGGCCCACTCAAACGAGACTGGCAAATACAGCAAATCGCTACTGTAACAGCACAAAAAAAACTTTATTAACTGATTTTGGTGATTTTTTTCAGCAGTTTTTTCAAAATTGTCCAAAAAACTGCAAAGGTGAAATTGTTAACAATAGTGCAAAAATTAACTGTACTTGCATAATTAATAAAAAGCGAGGACTACTCATAAAAAATGCAAGTAAACCGACCATCTTCTTTAGTGATGTTGTGTTCTTTCAGGTAAACGATAGCTTCCGAATAATCCATTCGACGAAAAGGACGTTTGGGGGGCTTAAAATCCTGCAAAAAATTCATAATGGTTTCAATAAGGCTTGAAAACGCATAAAGTCACCACGTCATTTGGCGCTGCACTAGTGCACTACGCTAGACCATAAGTGGTTTTGCTTTTCATGATGATTACTGACATCTCAAAAAGGTCCCCAGCAGAAGAAACAGGCACAACACTTTGGTAGCCAAAGACTCGTCCGCAGTTAGGCCAGAGACAACTGACAGGGGAGCGACAAGTTACTAGATAAGAACAAATTTTGTGTCGTTTTATGAGTTCTCACAAGCTTATGAAAGTGAAAATACACAAAACTAATGTTAGACTGACTTTCGTACCGGGTTAAGATCAAGAATAAGTTGACCAGCAGGTGACTTCATGACTCGATCAACCACGTCACAAATTAAATCTTCCAAATAATCAAGGAGGTCATTGAAAGTAATAAATGCGCACTCAGCCTCGACGTGAGTGTACCTACATACAGTTAATAGTTTTTTTAGTAATCAACCCATCCAACAGTTCAAACGTATAGTGCCAAAGATCTACGAAAAAAAACCAAATGAAATATTGCTTAGACTAGGAAGAATTTTCAGAGTAACTAACGCACTGTGTGAAAAAAATGTAAGTTTATTTTTGCAGAGCAGTGTGTACCAACGTCAACATTTCCAAAATACACCTTTTTAACTAGCGTATAAGTGCATAACGGTTATGCAACAAACATAATGGTCAGTGGGGAAACAAGCTTTCAAGTCAATCACCAACAAAGTAAACAAAATTAGTTCAAATACCAACTAATGCCTTACTCAGCCAAGTGTCTTCTTGTCCTGCTTTGCTCGGCCCTGTATGACTCTGCCAAACAGAACACATCTCCCAGAGCGGGAAGGCAGGTTTCAAGATAGAGCTGCGAGGACTGGGTTAGATATGCTTGTTCTCCGAAGTAATCTAAACTGAAAAGTGTCGAACCGCCTTCGCATTGAGTTTGTACGAGGCATGGAGGGGTAACCTGAAACGCAATAAAACATATCCCTGCAGTGCCGCAATCCGATATTCCTTAAAAAAATACGAAAAGTCGAGCACATATTTTCACATCAGTGTAACTATCTTAAAAACTGCCTCAGTTTTGCGACTCACAGCGGAACTAAGTGCAGCTAACTCTTTCAAGGGATAGAGGCTATCTACATATCGAGGTTTCGTATCACAGTTAAACGGATCAAGAGCTTTCAGATAAAAAAACATCCTTGAACAAACGTTTGGTGGTACAGAACTTGAAGATGGCTTGAAGTAGAAGATTCATCTTTCCCAAAGCGTTTCATCTGACACTCTTCAGGGGAAATCGTCAGAATGAAGAATAAGTGAGCCGAACTGATTTATAAAGGAAAAGAAAAAGTTCTGATTGGTTAGAAATAGAGAGCTCTGATTGGTTAGTTAGAAGTAGCCAATAGAAATCTTCAAGAGCTCTGATTGGCAAGAAAGTCAAATTTCTAGCCAATCAGAGCTTGACTTTCTAGCCAATCAGCCAATCTAGCCAATGACTTTCTAGCCAGAGCTCTTCTTGAAGATTTCTATTGGCTACTTCTAACTAACCAATCAGAGCTCTCTATTTCTAACCAATCAAAACTCTTTCTTTTCCTTTGTAAATCAGTTCGGTTCACTTATTCTTCATTCTGACGATTTCCCCTGAAGAGTGTCAGATGAAAAGCTTCGGGAAAAATGAATCTTCTACTTCAAGCCATCTTCAAAAAAACATCCCTTTACCATACCTCATAATATCCTTTTGCGAAGTAATGATCTCTGAAGGCTTGCATCAAATATGATCTAACTCGTAGGATCTTTGATGTCTGTTCTCCTCTGATCACCAAATGTCTGTTGTCCAACCTAACGTCCACGTCAGCCTCCTGAGAGCGTTCAAGTAAGTAAGTAAATACCATAATACAGTTTTGTTTGTTATATATCTTGCTCTTTCTCTGCATGAATTGCCTACCAACATTCAATGATCACACATCTCGTACGTTATTACACAGATATAATCTGAAGTTGTTCCAATGCTCTATACGTCGCAAAGGCTGTCAGCTTTTAACAATTTTTTTCGCATTTCTAGATGCTTGAGGAGGAGACTAGGCGAACGCGTCGTCAAATTTCGACGACTCTCAAACTCATGGTATTTCACTCCTCCTGGTCGTGCTTTTTTGTTCCATTATCATCCTAGTATCAAGAGTTTTTTCGGGCGACAATAAGAGAGCAACTAGCAACCCACAAATACAATGCTTTATTACATCTACGCTGAAATATTTTGTTGAAATTGCAAACATTTTACGAATAACTCAGCTTGTACCTGGTTTAAAACATGCTCTATTCCTCCAGCGGGGGCAAGTCCCACAAGTTCCCAAAAATCACATATCAGTTCATGACCTCCAGGTGCAGACTGACCCTCTGGTACCTCCTTAATGACCCCATACAAAGTAACGGTGCTTTCAGGGCTAAGCAAAAGGGCGTTGTAGGTCTGACAAAGTTTGTCGTTCAATACGGCTTGAAGGTAACCGGTCCCGTCACGAAGAACAATAAACATCAAGGTTTTACCTAAAAAAATAATAGTTAAAAAAGCATTCCGAGTTAATGGAAAGATACAGCTGCGCATCAACCGATTTAAGCTAAAAGTATTTTACCACCGCTTATTAAGCCACGAAAAACTTCAAAAACAATACTTGAGCTGAGCAAGTTCGTTCGGCACATAAGGGCCTGGGATCAAAAAAATAAAATAAATCACAGACAGCTAGAAAACAAACGCTGAGTAACACCAACAAGAAACATTGCGATATTAATGTAACTGATCATAAACAACTTAAAGGCATGTTGACAAAAATACAAAACGCGTCGAATATAGTCGCAAGAATGTACATACCTTGTCGGCGTACACGATGAGCCCAACCGGATATTTTAACACGCACGCCTCGATGCTCGGTACATGAACGTATTTTGATCTGTTCACAAAAATATTTCCTGTTTAAATACACATTCATATAATACAAGAAAATCTCGCGCAAACTAAGTAACTTGATAAGCTGGATTTTTATCTTAAGTAGGTCTTAATCGACCAGCAAGAAAAAGCTTGTTTCTTTTCAGGAAATTGTAACCTAGCAAGTAGCAATGCTTAGGGGAGACAATAATCTACGGACGGTGAAATCGTATCGGACCGTTCATCAAAACATATAATTTAATCAACTCACCAATTTTGCAGCTGGCAAAGATTGATCTTGTTCTATCGTAACTTTTTTCGCTTCTTCCAAGTTCTTCTCTCTTCTTTCCATATCTTCTATCTCGCGTTGCTAAAAGATTTTAAGATTACTATAAGATAGAGAGACCGGAAAAAGGCATAATTACAGTATTCCATTTAAGTAAGCCCTAGCTCCTTGAGGGCAGCTACCTTTTTGGCATTACTCTTCCGTTGTTCAGCTGCAAAAATCTTCGTTTGTTTTTTCATTTGCGCTTTAGCAGCAGGTTCAAATTGCTGAAAAACAAGAAAGAATTGCAAGAAATCTAAAAACACCGCACATCACCCAGGTAAATGAAAATATTCGTTTCTGCAAATCTACCTTGTCGTCAGATTTTCCATCCACATAAATGACAGGAAAAGGTTCCTGACCATGATATTGCATGGCATGCAGGATGGTCTTGAACGGTTTTTCACTAGTGCCGTCTCCACTTTCATCACTGCCATACTTTTCACTAGTATAAATTTCACCTGCATAAAGTATAACATTGCTTGCAACAGAAAACAAAATCTGCAACTCAGCGTCAGAAGCATTTACATGGAATTAAGATAAACGTATTTAAGGATTGCCTTTTTGGTTAAAGTATAATGGATTTGCTCGGCAATTGTTATCATTGGTATTCTGCGCAACTTTGATGAATCGGAATGCACTGAAAGAGGAAATTTTGCCTGTTTTAGATATATGAAGGAAACTTGGTCTAAGTTTATCAATATATCCAAGTAAAACAGCAATCTCATTTCAATACATACTTAAACTCATGTTCCTTACTGCTTGTACGTCCACATCACCCATTATCTATAATACTATTAACTAATTTTGCTATAAATATATTGCATATACAGTATCTGCAAACAATTTGATATATTAATTCCGCACGATACTGTATAGCCATTAACCAATAACCACAAACACTAAACCATCATAAGTTACATCAGAGCATTCGAAAAATCCAATACCGATAATTAGATGGAAAATGTTAACAGTTTTTTTCATCCAGCACCGTCTTCTAAATATCATGAGCTGGCGTAAAAATAGAACTTTTAAACATGCAACATACACAAAATGCATTGCAAGAAATGCTTGGTCCACAAATTTATATTAACCGCACGCACCTCGATTAATATCTATAAATTCTGCTCATTTATTTTCATTTTCGCCTTAGTAGGGTCTAATACCAGAAACCTAACTCAACGCAATTCGAAACAAGCGCTAGTAAAACAAATGACAAATCAATTCAAATGACCGGACCATTAAATAGATAAAGGCGAGAGATTTCTGATTAAATGAATAATTAACGGTTGTTTCGACAAATAAAAAGTCTTTTACTAACCGGACAAAACAATCAAACTGACCTAATGACAAGAAGCAACATGTATAATAGCAGTGGCGTATCCAGAAACAAATTAACGGGGGGGTTTCGCTGGTCCAAAAAAAAAAGTCCTCACTTCTGGAACTTCTAGGCCTGGCCTGCAGTAAGATTTAAGATAGGCCTAAGCTGTGCAGTAGACAGTAAGGTACTAGTAGAAGAGCGACACTTCTGGGTTGTGGCATAATATTTCGCCGTGCAGTGGCTGCTCGTAACTATTTTTTGTGGATAGGCTGCAACTTTTGCTCTATATGCAGTTTGGAGTTGGTCATTGGTCTACCAGCGTCTGAAATCGCATTTTTTCATTTGATGTCAGTTGATTAAAATTTACACTTTGAAGTCATTTCACGGACTTATTGACATTTGGTACTGGTAATAAAAGAGAATAAGCATAATACCCTAACCTACTTCCGTTATACCCTTTAGCTTTTTTGTTAATTTTAAAATCCTTTTAATAGTTTTTGGTTCAGTTTTAGCAAAACCGGAAAAGTTCAGAAATATTGATATACCATAGATTCTACACTTAACAAGATTGCAGGCTAGTTAAGTGTAGAATCTATGGATATACAGGGTGTCCCAAAAAAAAAAATGACACCATTTGAGATACAAATATCTCCAAAAATTTTAACTCGAAATCAATAAAACTTGACAGGCATATGAGTTGATGTAATTTATTTTAAAAGATATTGTCATTTACGCGTTGTCGGCAGTACAACAGACGTCAAGACATATTTAAGGACAACGATGAACGAGGAGCGGTTGAATGGTTTAGCATTGATGGCCATTCACCGTGAAATTCCCGTCAACTCGGAAAAAGTCATCGAAGAGTTCGTCACCAGAAAAGCTAGAAGACTTAATCTTATTTTGTAATTATTATAACTTAACACTGGAAACAATGTTTGTATTTTTTCGTTCTAGTCTGAAATAAAAATTTGTTTGATGAATTTATGACTGCATTTAAAACTGTTATCAGTAAATCAGTTCCGACCAGAGAACTATAAAAGTAACTTTTATAGCCCCAATTAACAAAAACAAATTAACGAGGGGGTTGGCCGCCTGGTTAAAAATGTCTTCACTTTTGGAACGTTTGGCCACCCTATTAACTCCTCATCTCAAACGGGGGGGTTTCGACCCCCGTAACCCCCCCGCTGGATACGCCACTGTATAATAGCACAAAAACGCAGCATTGAAGCTCTACAGGTAGAAGCAGCGAAAGATAATATACTCAATAAACACAAACATTTGCAAATTGGTCTTAACGAGCTGAAAGTCTTAGACTACAGCCACTGAAATAGTCTTAAACCAGGGGTGGGCAAACTTTTTGCATGAAGGGCCGCATTAGAAAAAAAATTGATGCCGAGGGCTGCACTGCTTTGGAAAAGGAAAGTAACAAAGGTCATCACCAGTGGCGCACCCAAGGATTTGGCAAAGAGGATGAGGGGGACACCACCGGGAGCCTGGGGGTGAAACCCCAGCCTCTGGAGACGAATCTTTACGATTTTCACATAAAGAACACTCATTTCAGCACACTTTTTTATCGAAAAAGGACATGCAGTGAGAGCAGTCACTATGGACACTGTAAAAATATTTCCGCAGCTTATGTCTAAAAGCTGAGGCTTGGCTAAAATAAGCAAACGGAGGCTGCAACCATTATTAGCTTGAGAAATTATAAACTGAAAGTTAGGTTTTAGCACCTTATTACAGGGCCAAGGGGGAGGCATGGCACCGTGGCCCCCTCTGCGTGCGCCTGTGGTCATCACGACCGCAAATATCCTATTTTCCATGTGATTTCACTAGGGTACAAGGTTCATCTTTCTGAAAGTGCCAGCGGGCCGCATGAAATGATCTCGCGGGCCGTAGTTTGCCCGCCCCTGGTCTTAGACCAAACAATAAAACCGCATTTGACAAACGTATCGCATATTTTCCAATAAACATCTCTGCATTTACCTATCGCCCAAATAGAGAAAAGAAAACGGCAAAGCATCATACATTCACACACTAAAGCAGCATCTAAATGCACGAGTAAATCTTCGATGGGTGAAACTTTTTAAGACTTAAAAAGTGATTACAAATCAATTTTTCCCCGGGTCTTCCTTTAATGGAATAGTTAAATTAAAAACCATTCTGTCGTCATTGGAATCAGGATCCACACAGTAATAACCAAGTCTTTCAAACTGATATTGTTTGTATGTGTAGGAGCCTTTTACCGATGTTTCAATTCGAACGTTTGTTTTCACTTCCAGAGTATTTTCATTGCAATCAGTCAGAAAACCTCCAGGTACAATGGCTGGATCTTCTGGGTTTTTGTGTTTAAATAACCGGCTGTAAATACGCACTTCACCAGGGATGCTGTCATCTTTTGATACCCAGTGGATGAAGCCTTTTGGTTTTGGAACATCACTAACGGGGTCACATCTGGCATGCAACATCTTAATTTTACCTAATTCATCCTTTTCAATCTTCTCCAAGGTCAACACAAAACCAGCATATCTCAAGCCCACAGTTTGATTGGACGCAAATCTCTTGTAGCTTTTATCAGCTACATCACAGAAGTCTGTTCTTTCAATCAAGATCGATGAGCTGAATTTCACTGCTCTGACGCCTCTTGATTCATCTGTAGGGAAATTTGGTACAACCACATTCATGGAGTTTTTCGGAAAATTTGTGATCTTGACCTCCAACGGGTCTAAAACAGCCATAACTCGAGGAGCATTGACGTTAAGATTATTTCTCACACAAGACTCAAGTAAAGACGGCTCCAAAACCACAAGATTTCCCGTGACTCCAACTTTGGCACAGAAATCGTTAATAGCTTCAGGAGGGAAACCTCTACGTCGGAGAGCAGTCAAAGTAAACAATCTAGGATCATCCCAATCACGCACAATTCCAGCATCAATTAACTTGGTAATTTTGCGTTTTGATACAACAGTGTACTGCAGATTGAGGCGTCCATACTCCCACTGGACAGGACAATAAACGTCAACAGCATTGCACAGCCAGTAATAACTGGATCTTCTTGCTTGGAACTCCTTTGTGCAAAGGGAATGAGTAATATGCTCCAAACTATCACACAAGCAATGAGTGTAGTCATATGTAGGGTAAATGCACCACTTATCCCCAGTGCGATGATGAGGAGTGAACTTGATTCTGTAGGCAACTGGATCCTGTTTTCCATCTTCTAAAGACATTTTCATCCTCAAAGTCGCATCTCCTTCATTAATTTTTCCTTTTCTCATGTCTTCAAACAGCTTTAATGATTCTGCTATTGGTCGATTTCTCCATGGAGAAGGTGGAGGATTAATTCCTTTAATTTCTTCATATCTCTGATGACAAATATAGGCGAGATCTTTCTTTATTAAAACCACAGCTAAATCATAAAGATCTTGAAAATAATCTGAGGCATGAGTAACTTTGTATGGAGTATATCCAAGCCAATTTACCATTGCCAAAATACCAGTAAAGTATTTTTCTTCTTCTTTTTCAGGATTTGTATCATCATAGCGAAGAAAACAAATTCCATTGTTGGCTTTAGCATAGCCAAAATTGAAATTAATTGCTTTAGCATGGCCAATGTGAAGAATGCCATTAGGTTCAGGAGGAAACCGAGTGCGAACTTGACCACCAGTTAGCTCTAAATGCTCTTTTAACAACCTCATTGTATTGTCGTTGATCACATAACCATTTGTGGTGTAATTTTCACCAGGAGCATGGAACTTCAAAGCTGCTCCACGAAGCTGATCCATCAAAGTCCTTTCTTCCATTTCCATCTCATTTTTAGCAGACTCAGAAAGCTTGTTCACCGAAGCACTTGAACTGCTAGATTTTACTTTCTTTTCTTTCTTAGATTTAGGCAGAGGAGCCAAATCAGCTTGAGTTTTGGGGCCAAGAAGATCAAGTAATTGCATATCCAATTCATTTTTAAGAATTTTTCCATCAGCAAATTTCAGCATCTTTCTAGCCTGAGCTAATAACTTTCCTGTATTAAACCTGTACCTTTGTTCCAATAAATCAGACTTGTTTTCTTCTACAATATTTTCAATTGTTTCTTCTATTTCTTCTGGAGATACTACAACTCCAATACCACTTTCTTCTTTCAATTTTTCTTCATTCACCGGCAAAGCTGGATGTTTTTTCAAATACTCCATAGCACAACTCAACTGAATTTCAGTACATAGTTCACGTGATGCCACAAGATTTACCAAAACCGGTAAATGCTGTTTGTCTTTGATTCGAGAAGAAATTTGATACAAAAGATTTCCAATTGTTTTGTCAACAGAACAAACCTTTTTAGCAATATTCAGAGCAGTTTCAAAAGTAGAAGATATGTTTTTGTTTTTAATTGTTTCTTTTGCTTTTTGCTCAGATAAACCAGCACTGACAAAAATGCTCAGCAAATCAACCATCGTTGCTTAGAATTATCGTATTAGGCTACCTGATTAAACAAAAACAACAGTTGCTTTACAGTCACATTATCACATACTGAAATACTCAAATTCAATAATATAACGGAAATATTTGTGTGAGCAAACTCATTGACAATACAAAAACATTCTTACCATCTACACAGTCATTAGCACACATAGCAGATGCAAAATCAATCAATCAAAGTTTTATTGCCGCAGTACGCACGCCAAAACGTACAACCATTACGGAAAAAGGCACAAGCAGCAAAACGAGTAGTTGAAGCATGCCAGTCGAAAGCTGACTTGGCATGGCTGCATGACCTTAAAAATCAAGATATACTTAGTGAACAAAAAATTATAAACAACACATCAAATGAATTCCAAAACAATAAACACAAAATAAATTGAGTAGCATGACAGGCCTACTAGTAATAAGAACAATTAAGTAGATAATTAGCTTATAAGAGTTAAGATTCCAGCTTGTGACCCCTGCTAAGAAAGGCTAACAGGTTTATATCTTACCCAAGGGTTACCAGAAGGGAGTTGTGATTGGGTACTCTCATTCATCCACCCTTGCTAGTTAGCAAGTTCACAACCAGATCGAGTATACACTCATACCCAAGAAAAGATTGAACTTAATCAATGCCAAGACCCTGATATCCTCCACATGTACTGTAGAACAGCTCAGCTGGCTTAGTGGTGAGAGCACCCTCCTCGAGAGCTGCAGACTTGGGTTCAATTCCGAGTCGGGTCAAACCAATGATTTTCAAATTGGTATTCACAGCTTCCCTTCCCAGATTTCTGATGCTCAGCATTAAAGGGACAGTGTGGAGAACAAGCCGGCAAGTTTACTTGTTGCGCCGTTGGGAAGGGCACTTAGCGGGATTCCCCTATTTTGGTGTTGTAGACAGATGGCTGGCAACTCCTAAGTGAGCTCAAATAGCGCATTGATCGCTTTCTCATAATAGGATAAATATGCAACAAAAATATAAAAATAATATACATGTACTCTTGAAGTTAGCACAAATTCCTCCTACATAGTCTACCAGTGCAGAGCAGTGGCGCACCAAGGGAGGGGGTTAGGGGAATCGAACCCCCTTTTGAAACCAAACTCTTGTTCTTAAAGTGAAGTGTCCTAACTGTGCAAGTGCAGTACTTACTGTTATTTCAAAACAGCTGTGACAGAATTTGCCCCACATCATATTGAACCAAAGCGGCTGGTTGGGGTAGTGGTAAGAGACATTGTTATCAGTTCAAACAGGGGCGGATCCAGGGGGGGTGTGGGGGATGCATCCCCTCCACCAGCCATTTTCAAACATGCTTTTGATGAATACAATTTTTCCATAATTTCAAACCTTTTTGATAACAGTAAGCCTTATGCCCTATCAGCCAAAGCACGCATAATTGAAAATGTGCAAACAAAATGCATCATATTTGGTGAAACACTCAGATTTAGGGGCAAAAAATTTAAACAAAATTTGCCTAAAAATTGTTTAAAAAGTACTAAAATAGCCTCTACAGTAAGTAAATTTTTAAAAATTTTCTGGGGTAGCATGCCCCTGGACCCCCTTAAAGCCTTTTATATTCTCAATCTGCTTCAAAACAATTCTGCTTGGAAACAATATGCTTGAAACTAGGCCTATGTCAAAATTTGGTGCCCCCTCCCTGAAAAAATTTCTGACAGTCTGAATACGCCGCAGACATGAAAAGTTGAAAACATTTGCAAAAGGCTTTTTATGACTTTTTAGGGTGTAGTGTCTTTGTATTTAGTTACGGTAACATTCAACCTAATTCAAAATTTCGTCCACCCCCCAAAAAAAAATGTCTGGATCCGCTCCTGAGAGCAGGATCTAGTTTTTTTAGGACCCCCTCTTTATAATATGCAGGGTGTGCCCCTAGTGCAAAGTGGCTGATTTAAAATTAGGCAGAGGCTAAGGTTACGTGACCGTAACATTTGTCTCTTTGGTTTATTTTATTATCCCTTCACGCTTCCCTGATTGTACGAGAGCGTGACGAAGTAATAAAATAAACTAAAGAGGCAAATGTTACGGTCACGTAACTTTAGCCACTTCCTTAAAATTAACCACCCCAATCTGCCAATGTCTTTTAACTAATAATATAGGAAGTATCTATTTCACCGAAAATTCCGGTTACCGAAGTTTGAAAAATCGTAGTTGCGTAACCGTTTTCGGTTCCAGTAGTGTGACTCTCACAGTAGGGGAACCGTTAGGGGATGTTTCCAGTTCCGCAAACCACGATTTTCGGACTTCGGTAATTGGAATTTCCGGTGAAATAGACGCTTCCAATAATATATCCACTCCACACTGCTTTTGCTTTTTATCAGGCTTCCCAATATCATCCCATACTGGTAAATACAGGTATTTCCATTTTATTGTGCAGTGTGATAGAATTTTTGCCAGCAAATATTAAACAGGTAAACAGATACCATAATATTAACACAACTTGGCTTTTCATACTGGTAGCTGAAATATCAGTACTGTATCAATAGACACTTAATAGCAAAAAAAGCAATAGGCTAGACTACTCATATGCTTTAAACTTCTACATACGGTATGATTGTTTTTTAGTTACCATTTACAGATTTAGAAATACCACATAAATACCGGTAATCAGATAGGTTTAGAACCAGAGTACGGTAAACTTGCAACCTCTTGTTAGCCTACCAGTTAGGTTATATTCATCCTGTTCATTGCTAATTTCGTCAACCAAAAATCAAGGAGTAACAGCGTAACCCCAACTTCCCACCTGCTAGGCAATGGCACAGAAAGTAGCTGCATACACGCTAGAGCAACCAAAGTAAAGATTATCAGATTATGGTACTGGTATTCTAACTCCTACCTTAGTCTGTTATCCCCTAGTCTATTCCAGGGGAGGGGAACAGGCATAGCACAGCAGGCCAAATAGGCCTAAATATCGGTGATATTTTCAGCAAACCACAGTTTTAATTTCTGCTTTTTAAAAATAACAATTTCACGTCGCATTCTTAGTGAGTCATTTTTTATTGTAAATCAGAGACGTACACATACATACCAGTACCTAGGCCTACCAATATGTTCTTATGACACAAATATAGCAAGTAGGTGAATATGAAGTAGTTTCTCAGAAAGATTAAGGTTTTCTATTCTACTGTGTGTTTAACAAAGTTCTGACGTTTACACTTAACAAAATTCTGACGCGGGCAATACTCCAGACATAAGCGGGCTGCAGGTTCCCCACCTCTGCCCGATTCCAGCGCCTACTTCTGTGCTGGCTTAGCGAATTAACACACGTTGCACTGCGTGGAATGGAGATTGAATGCGGAGTAAATTGCGGCCAGCCAACCATTAAATTTTATGTTAAAATATCCTGATTTCTTATTGCATCATCACAATTCCTAAATTTAAATATTTATTTATTTTGTCGACATAAAAAATATTAGCTCCGACAAACATCACAACAAATTGCGTCATTGTGTTAAAAATACGACGATACGTTATTCTTGTCGATAACATCATAGAAATATTCATCTAAATTTAAAGTACTTTCGTTTGTTGATCAGGGTTTGCGGAGCGAATAACTTACTGGTAAATGTTTTCCGTGGCATCTGGTGGCATCATGGCTTGTGGACCAACCGACATGGATCCGGTGGATGGGCAGATGGGTGTATAAAGATAACAGAGTTTGCTACTTCATATATTTAAATACTGTAGTTCATAGTAGAGATGGCTCGGGCTGACTTTTTTGAAGCCCAGACCGCCCACGGCCCGGAACCTCTAGCCCAGTGACCGTAACCGGCCCGGCAACTCATACTAAAAATAAAGCCCAGCCCGCTCAAAGCCCATTCTTTTTGCGAACCTCTAATCACATAATCAAACTTAAAGGGATTTCAAGAAGTGTTAGCGGCCCAGTAATAAACATAGATAGAACCGGGCCGTTAGTGGACCAGTAAAAAGACCGGTTATCGGCTCGTTGGCGGGTCTCTTAGCAGCCCATGCCATCTCTAGTTCAGAGTTCATAGGCTTACGGTGAAATTGAGAGTGGCTTGCAGTTCAATTTTTGTTAAGTTAGACCAAAGGTTAGATTATATTCTGGTACCGTATAATACCGTAGATGGCTGTATTACCTGTAGCGTTTGAAACTGCTGATCCGCTGATGAATATCTGCTGGTGTTTAACAATTTTGTTAGTCTGATTATTTTTCAAAGTACCAGTACTTTCGTACCGGATTGTACAAACCTTTTAGTATATTTATTAGTCTTAGGCTTGCTGACTTCTGACTGCCACTGCATCATGTATCGGTGGCCTACCTTGGCAGATTAGCTTTACCAACACTGATTAACTGACTAGGCCTAGTCTGTAAGACTAGGTATGGTACCAGTACTCTGTTACATACAATACGGTACCTACCAGTACTTTATTATCTCTGCCTATTGGATTAAATTGTTTATATTTTAGCTAACCCACTTGTACTGGTAGTTTGATTTAAAGTATATCTGTGTATAATCTGTTCTGTGCTACTCACTTAAGATGACACGTTGGGCTAGAGGAAGATCTTCAAAACCAGAAAGCCATGAAGGAACATCTTGGAAATATTTAAAACCAGGTTTATAATGCTTTATTTGCATTTTTATTTACCATTTTGTAAGAAAGCAACAGATGTATCATACCAAACTCTTGTTAAGCTCATTTACTGGTAGTCTGGCTGATTAATGCTAACTTGTTCCAAAGATGGAGAAATGCTGTTGGGGTAATGTCTAGTATCAGCCTCCTGGTTCGATTAGGTTTGGTTAGGGTTAAATTTAGTTAGGGTTCGGTTCAGTTACAACCCTAACCCTAAACTGAACTTAATCCTAACCAAACCTAATCCTAATCACTCCTGGGGGCTGATACTAGACGTTACCCATGCTTTTGATTGACATGTATGGTTATCAGTCAGTAGCCTAGTCTAGTCATTTCTTTTATGTCAGTATTATATGAACTGGTACCGTATTTCAATAGCGCTGGTGCATTGCCGGAATGTGTCGTGGACTAGTCTAGTGTATGCAGCAGTTTACTTAAAATAATTTTACAGGCATCTCTGGTTTTTCTGCAATAGGCACTTAGTAAGTTGCAAAAATATTGTATACTGTACTTGTATACATACTTACACTTGAACAGTTCCATAGTATGTTTTGCTCATGCAAGTACCGGTACAAAGTAAAATTGGCTGTATCTTCTAGATTGTTTTATTAAGTTTTGTTGGAGCTAGGAGTGATGTTTACTGGTACAACAACTTATTAACAAATGTGTTTGACATTGCCATAATTTTTGTACTGACATAAAATGAAGATGCTCTATATGTCATAACTTTGTTTTAAATATGCAGCTAATAATAATAATGAAAAAAAGCTGTGTTTCATTTTGCAGGAAAATCATTGAGTTTTAAGTCTTCAAAACCAATCAATAGAGACAAACGAAAGGAACATCGTCGCATTCAAAAGAACAGAAGAAAAGAAGCCAACAAGGTTTTTCTGAAGACTTAATGTAGAGATTATGTTTTAATTGAACTGTCAGCGTATTGTCTCACTATTTCGCAGTTAACAAATGATTACTGACAGTTTTGATACTCATGATTATAATTGACTCATTACAAATGATATTTTTGTGTCTACTCTGATTGCTGGCTACTATTTACTCGAGTCTATTGGTTACAAAACTGAATAGATCTTATGTTTTAGGTGTGTTTTCATTGTCGCATGCCTGGCCATGGCATGGCAGATTGTCCAGTAGCACGAGATGATGCAGAACATGTTTTTAATATGTGCTTTAAATGTGGATCAACTGAGCACAAGTCAAATCTATGCACTGCAAAATTGAAAGTTGGTAGGTACAGTGCAGTCACACTTCTTAAAATTTAAATGATGTTTTTGCTGTTATATAATTTATTTTTTTGGTAGTTCCTTGATGTTTAAAATCAAATCTTGATTGTTTTTATGTTTTAGACATCGCATAGCTTGATTTGGTGTGAGTCGGATCTTTTAGATGTCCACATGCTAGTAATGAATGCATGGGAAAAACAATGGGTCATTTCATTACATATATGTAAATTATTATTTTTTAAATGTGTAGACATAGTCTTAAAAATTACCCAAAATTTCAGTGATTGAAGATTGAATGCCTTATGGGCGTTTAAAGAAAACCCGGTGTTAAAATTCTCTGTCCTTCATGAGTTACGGACATTTAAAATATCAACACATTTTCCACCAGGTGGCGCACTTTTTTACATTATACTTAATGACTTCTTTGTTCGTCAACCTTGCGATCCCATACTTGGTTTTTCTGAATTAGCTCAAAAAGCCTTATTAATTGATACTAAAAAGTTTACGATGGTGCAAAAAGGAAAATTTTAAGGCAAATAGTATGTAGACCTACGTGACAATCGACGAGCCATGACTTCAAAACATAGCCTATTTTTCGTTGTGTTTAAAATTAAGATACAGCATATTTACTGTACACCAATGGACGGCAAAAACAATTTGGAGCTGGATATTGGTGTATAATATAGTTTAACTTCCCTGAATACATAAGTGTGCAAAAATTTTGGATGTTTCGTGTTTCAACAAAAATCTGCCGTCATTTGGCAAAACCCATTAACTCCCAAAACTTTGAAAATTCGATTTTTTGCATTTTTTTAAACGTTACACCCACGTCCTTCTTGCGTGCAAATATTGAGTTTGTATTCCTAACCGATTTCGAGTTATCTATAATGGCAAAACCTATTTATTAACTCCACCTCTATACAAAAAGTTGTCAAAATTCTTAAAAAGTAGATGGCAAGACCTGTTAACTCCATTGGTAATTGTTAATTTGTAATTGCGTCATAAACAAAGCTCAACGCATTTCTCGACAATTTTTATCTCACTAGCGAAAAAACTGTGCGTTACAATATGAAACAATAATAATAGTGACGTATTAGCTAATTGAGTATAATGCAAATTTTGAATAAAAATCGAACGCAAAACGCTGTTTGTACATTCATTGATTACAATTATCGGTATTGACATTAAACTTTTATGATCAAGCACTTTTGTCAAACGAAAAGTTAAAAATATCTACAATCAGGAACATTTTTTAAAAACCTCAAAACTAAAACTTGATTTTCTCGAAAAGTGTAAAAGTGGAGATAGTGGGTTTTGCCAAATGACGGCAGAAATTACGAGGCTGCAAGTCTTTGGAAAATTACCAGGAGACATTTTTGGGTCTTGTTACTTTTAGGCCGTATTAGGATTAGTAAGAGACAGTGATGGCAGAAGCATTTCTACAGTGGGGGGCCCAAAACCAATGACCAAATTTTCTTCACCTACAACCAGGGCGGGCAGTGGTGTAGCGAAAAATTTTAAGGGGGGCATAATTTCCACATTTTTTCCCGTCGTATTTTTTTCAGATTTCCCCAGAACTAATTTGAAGCTGATTAAGAAACAAGAAAGGTTCTAGGGGGGTCCGGGGGCATGCTCCCCCGGAAAATTTTTGAAAATTTACATGCTGCAATGACTATTGTAGTGCTTTTTGAAAAAATTTCAGGCAAATTGAGTTTAAATTTTTTGACTCTAATTCTGAGTGCTTCGCCAAATATGATACATTTTGTTCGCACATTTTTAATTATGCGTGCTTAAGGCGTAAGGCTTATGGCTATCGAAGAGGTTCGAAATTATAGAAAAATTGTATGCATCATAAACATTTTAAACTATGGCTGGTGGGAGGATGCATATTCCTCATCCTACCCCTCTGGATTCGCCCCAGGCCATAAGCTACAGAAACCATAAAAAAAAATCTGGCATATTTCAGTCACTTATCACCATCAGTATTGTTCTTTTTTACCAGAAGGCAGAGTCAAAAGAGGGGCATGGCACAATGGCCCCGCCCCTGAATACGCTTCTGAGTGCCGGATTTAGAAAATGAGAGACCCTAGGCTATTTGATCACACTCCTGTTTTCACTGAGAATATCGGTATAGTGAAGAGCAAAAAAGGTATACACGTCCTTAGATGTTCTGTTTTCCACTGAAAGTATCGGTGAAGAGAACAAAAAAAGATCTTCATTGTTCCTAATTCACTTCATCTCTGAAGATATTGCTGTCAAATTTTAACAGAATGTGTAGGGTATAGATAGAAAGGTTCCCTGAAAGTTTTGTTACAATCGATTCAGTGTCTCAGGAGATGTTGAAACGAATATTAAACAACGCCATCCGGTGGTTAAAGTGTTAATATTTCAAGTTATCATAACTGCTTTACTACATGTCCAATTTCGTTCAAATTTGGTAGAATTCCTTTTATTGCCCTTAAAGGAATTTGAAGATGGTCCAGTTTTCTGATTTACGTAATTATGATGAAATGACCCCAATGGTTATGAATCATAATGTAGTTATAGCGTATTGTGTACTGGCATATAATGTTTAGAATGCAATCATTAGACACAAGTAGCTCCTCGCTTGGAAAAATACTTTTTGTAGGTCAAGAATTCGCTTATGCGAAGTGTTTCGTTTGTGGACAACTTGGTCACTTATCCAAAGCGTGTCCTGATAATCCCAGAAATTTATATCCTGACGGTGGATGCTGTGGAATATGTAGGTCAGTTGAACATTACAAAAAAGACTGTCCCGATCGAAAAGTCAGAGCAAAAGTGTCTGTTTATAGACTGGGTACAGTTACTGATGAACACAGTATCGACGATGAAATGGCTTTATATGAAGACATGCCTGTCAAAAGAACTATTAAAGCTCTTCCCAAAGTGGTGAAGTTTTGATTTCATTAATTTTTTTGCAATTGCGTAAATTTTTTATTTATAATGCTACAAATTAAACTGTTTCTACGAATCGGTATCATTTTTATCCTCCTGGCTTCTGCAATGAAAAAGCAACGTTGGCGCAGTAATGAACTTTTTTGCTGTGCATCTTTGGAAATTTTACAGTCAACCTAAAAAGCAACTTTATGCGGGCGTTGTAGGTTCGTCGGATAACGATTATGGAGGAAATGAAATTAATTCATTTCATCATTTCCACCAACCAATTCACTAGATGGCCGGGCTCTGCGATCGACTTGTCGATTTATCAACAATATTCTCATCTCAATTTTGTAAAAAGCGCACGGTATCTTTGCAACATATTTCTTTTAATAATCACCTCGAGCAAACATAATCGTTCACAATGCAACATGATATGGACCTTAACATTTTACTAAAATTATGAGATGTGTTTACGACGCCTGTCAAAGGGAAAGAGCATAAAATGAAAAACCGAAATAATTCAGCGGACGATTCAAAACTTCGATTATTTTGACAGTCTCTTTGATAAATAGGTTAAAACAAAATATTTTGCGTAACATCGTCACTTCGGCAGAACGGCTAAAACAGACAAAAGAAAAATGCAAATAAGTTCAATAATTAATAACGCGTTTTACGGCGTCAAAACATCTCCATTTATCTGGAATGTAAAAAGGTTCAAGAATGTGAGGAAAAGGCGTATCATAGCCACATATTCGCTCAATAGGAGCTTCAAGGTTGAGAAAACACTCTTTCTGTAAACAAAACATTAGCAAGGTTGAAAAAAGATTAAAGACCAAAAAATACTTCGACCCATGGCAGTAGAAGTTGATAATTCACCTTCACCATACTTGAATTGAAAACTTGATTAATCAAATCCGGCTACGTCAATCACATTTTTCACTAACCTGAATATGAGATGCCACCTCCGCAGCGAAACCTCCAGTTATCGGCGCTTCGTGACTCACAATAACTCGACCAGTTTTGGAAGCAGACTAAAAAAATAACTGATAATTTGCTACGGTCGAATATGCGTTGTTGAATTAAAAAATAAGGATTTTTCAACATCAAGCATAAGTGCAAGTAGAAAACTGTCATATCATGACCAAACATATTGCATTAGGCTATTTTCTTTTGATGATTTTAGCAAAAAATAACTGGACTAAAACTTACAATCTCAAATTGGAATTTAGAATAACGACACGCGGCAAACTCCGACGAAAATTCCTAGCTTTAGTTCACACGTTTCACATTTTTACACCAATGGCCGAACTTACCTCGCAAACAGTGTCAGTATCCCACGGAAGCATAGAAACTAGATCAATAACTTCACAAGAAACCCCCAGCTCTTGTGTTGCCATATCAGCCACTTCTTTCAACACATGAACCTGCATAAAGCATTCATAGGAAGAACTAGAAAAAAATTAAGCGCTGATACTTTTATTGTCTGAAGTCCTGACTGCAATATGGGGCAAATTTATTTAAATAATGGTGAGAACTGAGCAAGTGATGTTGTTAGTGTTAATGTGCCAGTTCCCGATAATCCTACAGCATAGCTTCTAACGTTTACGAAACAACAGTCATGAAATTAGCGATCTATGGCTGCGCAAAAAGCATTTACCACAGCGTAAAAACGCTTTAAAAAGCTGCATCTATTAATTACCTGTGTGCCATAACCAATAAGAGTGATGTCACTGCCTTCTTGCAAAACTTCTGCTTTTCCCAACGGCAGCGTATAAAAGCCAGTGGGGACATCTTCCTCTGAAAAGTTAAAAGTATTTCTGCCTGTAGTTAAATTTAAATGCACAACTGCTTACCTGACCCTTGCACGTGAAAGCAAATTATCGTATATTTATTCCTGACTTAATGTTGGGCGACGTTTTAAATCGATGCAACCGCAGCAAACCTGACTTACATTGCTAGTCCGTATAAACCTAGGCTACTCTGACACCGGAAGCACTGTAAACGATTTACCAACAGCAAAGCTCTGGTTTTAGAAAAAGTAAAGCTTACCAGCCGCTCTGTACAAAATCTTTGGTTCCAAAAATATGCATGGGTTGTCATCCTGTGCACAAGCTAATAACAGACCTTTTGCCTGGATAGGACTCCTGGATTAATGAAACAAATTTAATTACAGGCGATCGACTAGATAAACCAAAATGCAATGAGACCTACCTTTTCTACAACACTGGCTGATGATTTTAGAGGGAGTCCTTGAAAACATTACCGAGCAACTTAGCTAGTACGTATAGTGTACGCAATAACAAACAACCTATTATACGTCACATCGATTATTACACGACCAACATTGAAATACCGTGATACAAAAAATGCAGCACAGGTATTGGCATAGAGCGAAGTCAAAGCGAAATTTTTGTTTGAGATGTTGATAGCTTTAACGCTTTTTTCTTGCAAAACACAAACTCATTATCCCTGTGCACCTGGGCATGACGATCTTAATTCCAGGAGTGTGAACAAAATAAGCTTCAGGAGATTGCGAATGATACAAACCACCGTGTCCTACAGCACTACATGGAGCACGAATCGTCAGTTTGCCGCATTCAAATAATCCACCAGAACGGTATCGATACTTGGCAGCTTCATTTACAATCTACGATAACCAATAGTACATGAGCAACTGCTAAGCATTTTCTTTGCCATAAACTCTTTTCTACTCATAACCAAAACATTTAAGAGATAAAAATTGAAAACTAAGAAGCTTTTCTTTTGTGTGAAAGTATGTCGCAGCATTAAGCCAATTAGCACCGAGGTACTCGACACGTCCATAGCAACCACACAAAAACACATGATCCGAATTTTTTTTTCATAATAGTGAGAGCCCACAATCAGCGGAAAATTTTAGTTTGTATTTTCAGATAGATTTCTCAGCAATATGATGCAATATTTCTACCTTTCCAACAACGGTTGGTTTTGTAACACTTCAAAAGACTAAGTTTTTGAGTAAACACCTACTAGTGGTCAAATCATTTTAGTGAAGCATAGGATTAGGAATAAATAAATACTAGCACGTAAGGCACCAAAAGACTCAATGAAAACTTCAAAATATATTACTCGGTTTCCTATTCTTCCTGAGAACAATCACATACTTGATCAAAGGCTGGAAAAATATAATCGGCAAATTGCATTTCAGCAATTACATTAGAGCCAGCAACTGCAGCACCAATAGCAAATCCTGCAATTCCCTGCTCACACAATGGTGTATTGAAGACTCGATCTTTCCCATATTTATCTGCCAAGCCAACAGTGCATCGAAATACTCCACCAAAAGCAACATCTTCACCTACAAATAGACATTAATGAAGTTATTAAAACACACATTTCACTACAAAGTAAAGAACAGTTATTCATATTTGCAGCAATAATGCTAAACTCAACCTATTGACACCGGATTTTTGCGGGATAGGCCTACTTCAAGACACAAAACACTATCAATACTTTTTGGCCAGAATGTCATTATTAAAAATAAATTTGAAACAACAAGTCTACTTTAACCAGAAATGAAACAATCAAATACGAAATAAACTTTCATTATTAGTAAACCTTACAGCAAAGTTTACCCTCTTTCCTTACCAAATACTAATGTCGTTGGATCTTTTTCGAGACTTAGATCCATTGCACTGGTTAAAGACTGAAACAAATTCATCTTCTGAGTTGGTCCTAAAACAAAACAAACATATCAATAAGATGAGACTCATAAATTGATACATGTATGTACAACTACTGGTAGTTTAATTAGAAACTGTTTTAACTATCTAGACATAAACTCTCATTATTACTAACCATATCAATCAATTGACAATACTGGCAAATACAACACCAACCGCCTTAACATTTGTTACAAATGGTGCAACTATTTAATACAGTGTTTACTCTTTATCTACTGTTAATACGAACAGGTCAGTGACAAAAAGTTTATTTGATGAATTTAAACTTCAGCAAAGAAGTATCTTGCACTAGCACAGTAATGAATTTTTCGACAAGAACTGGATAAAGAAACTTCTACTCATCTATTCGGTTTATGACTAGGTAACTTAGATGGCCGAGTGGTATTGAGCATCTGCCTCTTGAGCTGTACACTCGGGTTTAATTCCGAGTCGGGTCAAACCAATGACTTTAAAATTGGTATTCACAGCTTGACACTCAGCATTAAAGGGACAGTGTGGAGAACAAGCCGGCAAGTTTACTTGTTGTGCCGCTGAGAAAGGCACTTAGAGGGATTACCCCATCTTGGTGAGGTAGACAGATGGCTGGCAACTCCTAAGCGAGCTTGTATAACGCTTTGATTGCTTTCTCGTGATAGGAGGATAAATAAAAATATGCAACTAATATCACTACTGTATGGGTAACACCTAGTATCGGTATCAGCCCCCAGGTTTGGTTGGGATTAGGTTCAGTTAGGGTTGGAACTGAACCAAACCCTAACTAAACTTAACCCTAACCAAACCTAATCCTAACCGAACCTGGGGGCAGATACTAGATGTTACCCTATCACTACTACCATACTGCATACTTATACACAAACGTACTGCGTAACACTGTAATAACATTGCTTAGAGTCTAAGAAAAACTAGGGGCTTGTTTGAATTAAGCCGTGGTTCGACTGTGAGATTAAAGTTTGGGATTAGGCTCGAAGCTCGTCTAATAACTCACTAGCAGTCCTTGTGCTCAAGATATATTTGCCTGTTATACGATGCGGCTTAATTCAAACAAGCTCCAAAAATTGTCGGCAATTCTTACCAAGATGAGATGGAGGATTATCAGGCTTGAAAGTAAAGTGAGCTTGGCGCATCATAATCTGGGAAGCAGTTTTTACATAAAAATCATTTTGCAATAATCCAAACACTTTTCTTGTAAGATTGGACATTTTTCAGAATGTGCAAACCGCAATTGAGCTATCTGGCTATATTACCGTAGTATATATAGATATGTTTTAACATGCACAGCTACACTCTGTATAAAATCTACACATAACAGCACAAGCAAACAACTTTATAGCCTAATGAATGAAAAACAAGCAGATTACCAGTAACTCTACAGCTCCATTACTGGTAGTCCAACCTAACTCTGAACTAGTCTAAAGGTTTCAATATATAACATTCAACAGTCATCGTTATTAGTGCACTGTTACGAAAACTGCATGCTGGCATGGCATTTGGACTAATAGGCCCTTGTACACAACTGTTGGCAGCGTGGCGCAGTGGTTTGAAGCATCGTTTTTAGGTTGACCATGATTGCAAGGTTAATGGTTCAACTCCAAACCTAGTCTCGTTGTTGCGACCTAGGATAAGACGCTTGATGATGATTATCTTTACTTGGTCAGTTGGTGGAATGTGGCAAGCAGCAAATTTATGAAGTCAGAAGAAAATTCAACCGAAAAACTTGGAAACAAAGTCAACTCCTGCAGTCCTAAGCGAGTCTGGATTTGTCCTACGCATAGCACCTCCTCCGCTTTCTCATGATAGGAAGATATAAATGAGGAAATCAATCAATCAACTGTATAGTAGGACTTTGGCATGCAGCAACAGTGCAGTGACTGTGTAGGTGGTAGGCCTATTGAATCTTTTATGTTGAAACCTATATGACCCAAACCTTGGTACAACGCTGAACGAATGGAATCAATACCGGTATAGACTGCTTCCTGCATGCAAGCCATCCTAATTCTGCACAGCTAACACGTAAAATATTTTAAACAACCAGTAGGCCTATTACTCAATCAACTTAACTCAACTTGTTCTGCATTTATTCGTCCATAGAATCAATAAATCTACTCCACAAATAATAACAAATCGAACTGATCAGGCCAACCATAGGCTACCAGTACCTTTTTTTTTTTTTTTTATTTAGTTGCATATTTATCCTCCTATCACGAGAAAGCGATCAATGCGCTATACGAGCTCGCTTAGGAGTTGCCGGCCATCTGTCTACCACACCAAGATGGGGGAATCCCGCTAAGTGCCTTTCCCAACGGCACAACAAGTAAACTTGCCGGCTTGTTCTCCACACTGTCCCTTCAGTGCTGAACGTCAAGCAAGGAAGCTGTGAATACCAATTTTAAAGTCATTGGTTTGACCCGACTCGGAATCAAACCCGAGTCTACAGCTCAAGAGACAGACGCTCCATACCACTCGGCCATCTGAGCTGTTAAATCCTTATTCCAAACCTTATTCCACTAAGCTAGCATCCACTCTCAATCCAGGGTCTCATCAACTGTATCAGAAATCATAGATTAGATGCTATGTCTATGATCTAAGTACTGCAACGGTATTACCGGTAGGCCTAGGTTCTACCGGTTATTTACTAACAGTGGAACAAATAGAAAATAGTTACTTCATAGTTTGAAGGTTGGTTGAGGGACTTAGTTGCCATTTATTCTTTTTGGTTTAAGACTTTTTTAAATGGCTCTATAACCATGCTATAACTAAAAAACGCTACGACCGCTGCTTTTCACTGTTTTTTTGTTCCCATGTAGTTAAGATTAAACCTAAGATATTGATTTCTTACTCTTAAAAAAAATACATGCATTGAACAAATGGCAACATGCTCTCTCAACTTCGCAAATTTATTATGTTGTTTTGACAAACTTAATTTAAGTTTTTCAATTTTTTCGACAGATTTAGGAAAAAATTTTGAATTTACAAGCATTTCGTCTTCAAAAATTTTGCGAATTTTGAGAAAAAATTTTTAGTAAGCAAAAAAAACCTTAAAATTTGCAGAAAGGCGTTTTTTATGTCGGAATGATAGATATCAGTAGGCTACCACTGAAACCCTTACTAATGTAAAAAAATTTTCCGGGATCCCGACATAAATTTCCCGGGAAACGGGAAATTTCAAAGCCCCAATTTTTCCGGGAAATTTCTCGTTCCGACTTCCCGGTAGGAAACACTTCTGCCGCTGTGTTGACTTATATAGCCGAGTAGTATGGAGCGTCTGTCTCTTGAGCTGTAGACTCGGGTTTGATTACGAGTCGAGTCAAACTCAATGACTTTAAAATTGGTATTCACAGCTTCCCTGCTTGACGTTCAGCATTATTGGGACAGTGTGGAGAACAAGCCGGCAAGTTTACTTGTTGTGCCGTTGGGAAAGGCACTTAGAGGGATTACTCCATCTTGGTGTGGTAGACAGATGGCTGGCAACTCCTAAGCCAGCTCGTATAGCGCATTGATCGCTTTCTCGTGATAGGAGGATAAATATGCAACTAAATAAATAGCAGCTGCGCTACAGCTACTTGAGGTAAAGAAGTGTAGACTATACCGCTCTTAAAAATAGCGGGCGCTGCGGGTGCTTTAAAAATGTAAAAACTGATGTTTTTACAGCCACGATTTTTCTTCAAAAGGTCTTGAAAAAAATTGTTGCTAAAAAAGTCTTCTGGATTATTGTCCGAGCTTTCGTCGTGGAAAAGCCTCTGCTTGACGTCAAATTGTTCCATTTTTTAAAAGTTTGGTTGTTCGTGTCGATTGATGCTTTGATTGCCTACATAGGTCTACAAATTTTTGTTATGAAATGATTACAAGTTTTATTATTAAATTTTTATCATTAAATTTGTTTTATTATTTTTAGATTTTTATTAGGCCTATTTTTATTTTTTTTAATTAGATTACAAATTTTTATTATTACACAAAATACAAATTTTTATGATTAAATGATTACTGAATTTCATCTAGACACTGCAACATTACTGTAAACATTAATTCAATAAAAACTAAAACTTGGTTTTATATTGGTGAGTTTTTTTTTCTTTTTTCTCTTTTTTTTTGGGTTGCTTTTTTTCGGGTAGTTTTTATTTTTTGCACTTTTTGTTGTAACATAAATCACAGTTTTTCCATTTATTCTGCTTTAAAGGTAGCTGCTCGACTCGAAGACCACTCTGGTCCCTTCGCAGCCTCTCCTTTGTCGCAGACCAATTGTTGTTCTGACAGCAATAATTGTGTTTTGGCGTCGAAAATAAAACTGATTCGGACTCTGAACCAGGAATACAGCAGGGATGGCAAATTGGCAATTGCATCGAAGAGGTTCTGCGATATTAGTAACGACAGTCGAACTGCGTTGCAATGTGATACTATAGCGACACTAGTGAGTGCGATGGTTGCAGTAGCGTACGCAGGATTTTTTATTGGGGGGTTCAGTGACGTCACATCGTGATGACGTAAAAATACTACAATTAGCCTATAGTAGTTCAGAAGCAATAAAGTGCATCGGATTGTAATGTTTCTAGTCTAAATTACTGCGCAATTGCAGCTACCATGATTAAGCTATATAACGCCATAACGAAGAAAACAATCCAGATACTTCATTCACACTTTTGCTTGATTCTTTGGCCTTCATTTAAGGAGCGAAAAGGTTTCACCGAAAGTCAAGCTGTCAATCCATGGTTAAAAATTTACTGAGAAAACTTCAGTTGACCTCATTTTTGGGTCATAGGAAGGTTAACTGACTAAAGTAGGCTAGCTTTCACAACGTCACAAACAGAGAGTAGCCAAGAGGGTAAAACAAGTTATTGCTTCCCTCCAAAAAAAATTTTTTTCAAGAACCAACATTGATATAAACAACGTATATAAACCTTGATATAAACATTTAATATGCACTCATTATGAAAGAAGCAGTATCCAGTATCCCCTGTCTTGAACAGTGAAGCATGAGAACAAACTGCCCTCCCTACCGATAGGCCTACATTTTTAAACTACAATAAATTACGCGCGACAGGAATCCCTGATCATGCGATTAAACTCAAAAACAGCGTCGATATTATCTAAGCATTTTTCACCCAAATCACACCGTCGATATCATCAGATACTCTCAAGCACATAATCGGGGTGTCTGGGAAACGGAGCACTCCAGCTCCTGAGACAGTAGCGGTGCGTAAAAACAATTTTGCCTCCCCCCTCTCCGTTTCGCCCCTGGGCCTCTTTAAATCTTTCGTTGGTTTGGTCTTTCTTGGCAGTATCTTTATTTTATTTTTAGCATTTAGGGCAGTGTCAATTTAGATTTTATATTTTAATAATTTTTCAACAAACCGGTCGGTCAGAGCCGGCGCCAGAGCAGTCGACTTAGGGGGGGGGGGGCAAACGCTTATTGGAGGGGGGAAAAGTTTGAAATTAAGCACAAAAGCCGCTGTTTTCAAAAGCAAAAGCTTGTTAATTGGGGGGGCCAAGCATGTCGATTGGGGGGGCCAGGCCCCCCTTGGCGCGGGCCCTGCGGCCGGTTTTAGCGCAGTGTTAAAGTTGTCGCTATCGACGTGGAAGGTCTGAGGTTCAATTCCCAGGCCGGTCAAAGCGGGCACAGAGTAGCCAACGGCTCGCTACCGCTGTGACGTTTCTAAAAAAAGTATTAGTGCTGATACTTTTTTTGTTTTTCGAGATTTATGATGCAAGCTAAAAAAACAAACAAACTGCATTAAAATATAAAAAAAAAAAACAATTGCTTGTATGCTTGTGCAATATTTCATTTTACTTACGCTAGTCATTTTCATGTTTTTTGCAGTGTAGGCCTATTAAAATTTATTTTCCATCTGTGTTTATAACAAGCTCTAACTCTTCAAATTCAATACACAACTCTTTTTCTTTTTTTTTAGAATATTCTTCTTCAAGCCTGCCTACCGAGCGCTATTCGTCTCACTTGGTTAAAGAAAAGTGAGCGCAATTTTTCATTGGCCTGCGATCGGTGCTACAACATCGCGCCTGCTGGTCAGGCCACCATTTCCTTTGTTTTGTTTATTCTCATATCACTGCTCTCATGTGCGAGCAACACGCCTTCCACGGGAGACATTCCCACCTTTTGGGCAGCAGCATCATTATTGACGTCGACGTTGACATACACAACTCCTTGCTGCCACTCTCGAGCGCAACCTGCGCCGTTTAGTATTGCATGGCCTTGGTTTTAACTTTGCAAGAAAGGCAATTTCTGCTCCGCAAGTCATACCTTAAATGGATGGCCTGGACGGCGCCATGTTTCGGACCAGACATGCTCACTACTTTTTTTTTTTATGCATGACTGCAATCGAGATTCGAGTCATATCCACGATGACAGGACTACTCTGGCATTTTGCACTTGTTCCTCCAGGGGGCCTCGATTTGTTTTTGCCATGTGTAGCAGTTGATCACATGCCAATGCCATAGTTCAATTTGTCCTTCTAGCGCTCCATGCACTGTCTTAGTGACGATCATAGGCAAGCCTAATTTTTCTTAAACTTATTAGTTACTACTTGTTGAATTGTGTTTATCTGTTACTGCTCGCCAACTTTTTGTTTCAGTCGCTTTCTTCGTGTGATGGTCGTTTCTCCAGATCGCCCACCACTCTTCGAAATCTGGGGGGGAAGCTTTGTGGCGACTACGTGCTCGTTGGACGTTGCTGAACGTCGTGCAATCTATTTCCCATACGAAATCTGGCTGTTTCTCAACATGTTCCATCGATAGTGCAATTTTTTATCTTTTTTCAATCTTTTCCCACGTTTTGTTATTTTGTTTATCATCTCCTCCTCCGTCCTGGAACAGGCAGGTTTTTCCGAAATAGAAGGTGTGATTTCCAGCAATCCAACGTGGCAATGCTTGTATTTTGTTTTTTTTGCATTCATTTAAATTCGCGTGCTTGCTCAAAATAAACATTCGCTCTCATCTGGCTCTTATCGCTGTGTTACCTTTGAGATCGAGACGCGCTCAACTTAAAATAAACTCGAACTCCAACAATAGCTTTCGAGAGCGATGATCCAAGAGTAATCGGGTGATAAAAGTCTCTTAAAATTAAATTAGAAAATTGGACCGAACAGAAAAAAAACATGACAGCAATTTCGGCAAGCTCCGAACGAAGAAAAGTCGGTTCATCTGACAAAAGAAAGGTTTCACTTTTTCTGCAATCATCAACATCAAGCGCAATGCACCAGAAAAGTTTGACTATCGGTATTATTGCATCACAATGAAAGTTTTTCAAGATTAGGTAACATAAGGAAGTTGGATAGCACAGAAATCATGATAATTGATAACAATTTCGGCAATCTCTGTATGAAAAAAGGCGAATCGTTTTAAAAAAAGAGGTTTTCATTGTTTCAGTCGTCAATGGGGGGAGTTTTGACCCCCGAAACCCCTCCCCCACCCGTGCGTACGCCACTGGATAGTTGGCCTAAGCATCATAAAGCATGTTTAATGCACCAAATCCCGAAGACTGTATTCACAGAGAAAACACAAGCCGCTCTATGTTAATTGCCGGAGAGGTTTAAGACATTGCTATCAGGGCGGGAGGTTTGAGGTTCCATTCCCGGGACATTCATATCGGGCACCAAAATTTTAAGAATGTGCCTCAACAAAAATTACTCGGACTCGCCGAGTAACGAGTATTCACGACATTACTCGGCGAAACCGAGTATCTATGATGTCACGGGCGATGGGAAGTAAGCTTTTGCCTTTTTGATTTTCCTGCATTTAGCTGCTTCAGAATCATTGGGTCATCAACTTATCAATATTCAGTAACAATGGCATTTGGTTATGGTATTACTGAGCCTACAGTCGAATAAATAAATAAATGAAAAGTAACAGTAATTGAGGGAGACTGCGAAGTGAGCTTGCGCTTTTCGAGTCAGCAGCCACCCGCCACTGTTTTAACACACTGCAAATAATGACAATGTACCTATTGGTACCTTATCACGCAAAAAGGACAGTAGGCCTAATGTTTATGAATTGACAGTCGTGTTTTGTGCTGCAGCCTACAGTAGATTGAAACATAATCCACTATGTTTTATAGGAATAGTAAGAAAGTCTACCACAAAGCTCAGCAATGATTGCGCCGCAAAACACAAACAATTAAAGCTGTGACGTCATAAGTGTCTAATAGGATCTTGATTCTTGAATTTATTACACAAATCAAATCAAAATCAAATCTTGATTATAGCCTACTCGTCGTATTACGCCGAAGCGTGTAACGAGTGGCGGGGCCCATCTCCGCGGCTCAGCGCCTGGGCTACACAGCTCCGAAGAAACGTCGCAACGGTGGCGAGCCGAGTGGTGCAACAACGGTGGTGGCGACACTGTGACGATTTGACAGACCCGGGAATCGAACCTCTGACCTTTCGCACCGATAGCGTGCGCTTAGCAACTGAGCTAACCGGTCGGTGAATTTATTACACCATATTTGCAAAAGAGTTGAAAAGTTGTTTCTTCAACCTTTAAGCAGTTACGGCTTGCAGGTCGCAGTGCCAGGATAAAACGAGAAATTACTACCGTTGAGTAGTTAACTTGGGTTTAGTAAAAAAACTTATAATTGTTTACAAATTAGTACTCGGTCGAGTATCAATTGATACTGAATAACAAAAATGCCTTAGTACTCGGACTCGACTCGGCACATCCCTAGACACATTAAAGGCTAAACCTAAAAAATCTTTTAGGCCTAAACCCAAAATCACTTGCGTTTTTTGATTTTTTCTAGTTAAAGAAATTTTTAAGAAATTTGTGGCACTACTCCCACGTTTCTACAAGCTTTCAATCCTCAGATATTGAAAAATTTGTGAAGTGCATTTTTCTCTTAATCCCCTACTGAAATGAAAAACTTTGAATCGTAGCGAATACACGCCACAACTCTGCTTTTGTAACGTCTGATATCCAATAGCCACCGTAGTGAACCTGTAAGGCAACGACAAATTTATACCCTAGAACAAGGCCTAGGCATGGGCGTAGCCAGGGGGGGCCACGGGGGCCATGGCCCCTCCCAATCCATCCTGGACAAAAGCAAGGATCTTGGTAATTATGATAAATACTTGTCATTGCGTGATTGCTTTCTAGCTGGGCTTTTAAAAAGTGGGTTTTGTGAAGGATAAATCCGATACAACTTTGCTTTTTGCGTTGGCTAGACTTAGGCCTATCATGGCGCAGCCGCAATGGCCAGCGAACGGTCAGGCGTCACTTCAATTGTACAAAACGAATCTCCGTTGGCATATTATTTTCACTGTGCCATGCATTGCTTCAGGGCCGAAACTAGGCAATGCGGGCCCCCCCCCCGAAATCATCTTTCGGGGCCCCCTTAAATTTTTTTCTTGGATGGTGATGCAAAAGAGCGAGCCCTGAAGGGGTGATGCCAAGCTAGGAGGGTCTGGGGGCATGCCCCCTTAGAAAATTTTGCGGCATTTGACCTTATTTTGGAGGCTTTTTGTGCGTTTTGAGCCTTTGAAATTCCTCAGTTTTAACAAGGTGTAGTAGTCTGTTTAACTAGGTCCCTTCCAAACCCACTAAAATAATGCTGCAAGCAAACCCTATTCTAACATTTTGCTATCTATGCGAAGAAAAAACGTTTTTAAGGCTTATTTTTGCGCCTTTCACTTGAAGATGAGGAGCCCTTGGCAGGAGCAGATCCAGAAAGTTTTGGTGGGGGGGATGTGGTTTTAAATTAGGTTGAGTGTTAACTAAATACCAAGACGTTTAGATCCGGAAACGGGCGTAAATATGTCCTTTCAAAATGTTTCATGTCAGGGGCGTATTCAGAATTTTTTTCAGGGAGAGGGCACCAAATTTCGTTACTTTTTCAAGCGCAATTTTTTCAAGGCAGAGTTATTTTAAGCAACTTAAGTAACAAAAACGACTTTAGGGGGGCATGCTACCCCGAAAAATTTTTGAAAATTTGCATACTGTAATGGTCATTTTAGCGCTTTTCGAACAATTTTCAGGCAAAGTTTGTTCATATTTTTGGCCCCTAACTTTGAGTGCTTCATCAAATATGATGCATTTTTTAAGCACAGTTTCGATTATGCGTGCTTAAGGCGACTAAGGTTTATTGTTACGAACAGGGGTGCAAATCCATGTTGAGCATTGGGGGAGATGATTTAGCAAAATCGACCATTTTTCGATATTGGGGGGGATGATTTAGCAAAATTGACACGTCTGCAGATGTCCAATTTTTTGCTCACAATGAAATGAAGACCAAAAAAAAGTCATAACGTTTCCAGATGCCCAATTTTTTGCCCAAAATGAAGTGAAGACCAAAAAAAGGTCATCACCTTCGCTGATGCCCAGTTTTGGGACATGAAAATATTCGGGGGGGATGCTGCCGGATTATTGGGGGGGATACATCCCTCCATGAATTTGCACCCATATTTATGAAGAGGTTAAAAATTATAGAAAAGCTTTATTTATCCAAAGCATTGTTGAAAATGGCTGGTGAAAGGGTGCATCCCCCACATCCCCCCCTGGATCTGCCCCTGGCCCTTGGTATGCTACTAAACGTTTGTTTGCTAGTTTTGCGACTGCTATTTTTCGAAAAATTTGCAGGGTCCCCCCATGGCCAAAAGCATAAATATGGTAGCCTGTGGAGGCCCCACATCGCGCGATTTAAGACAAAAAATATATTGAATCTTCGAATAGGCCTATTTACGTCACCTTTATCATACGTTGATTAAATAGTACTACCTACTGACTATTTACGGGGCCCCCTTTTTGTGCGGGGCTCACCCCGGTTGGGGGGTTCGGGGGGCGCTAGTTTCGGCACTGTGTAATAATATAAGTAAAGTGTGACTAATTAGCCCTGTAAACAAAGCTTTAAAATGAATCCCGAAATAACCAATGGAATGGACAAAAAATTGAAGTCATATAAAGGCTTAGGCCTGTACTAGGCTCGTAGGCTGGTTATGACGTAATGTATATTTAACCTACGTTATTTTGCGCGACATTCTAGTCTAGAAAACTGTTCTAGGTGCTAACAAAACTATCAATAGAAAGAGAAATTAATTGGATTTGAATTTTGTGGAAGATATTTCCGTTAACTGCATAGGCCTACGTCAAAAATAGAATGAAATTTCATACGACCACAAATCGGATTAAAATCGCACCTACCACAGTGTAAACAGACCTTTACGTACATTGTGTGTGCTGTACTGTAGGTGTTATTAGTGTCCTCGGTCTATAAATTGTCATGAGCTACCCACTGAGCTACCAATCTACTCATTATGCTAAGCCTAAATTCTTAACCGTACGCGATGCAATCAACAAAACCAAATCATTTTTACAACAACGTCAAAATGCAATTTGCAACCGCCTTAAAGTTTGTCGCAGTAAATAGTAAATTTCCCCTCTGTAACGCAACACAAAAATATGCAGTTGAAAATAGGGATGGGTCCAAAAATGTTTAGGTGGGGGTGGGGGCTAAGAATAGAAAAATGTCTCGCTCGCAGTTTGGTGTGTCTAGAAGCGTGAAAGTACTGATGCATTATTATGTTGGCCTAGAATTAAAAATTTGGTTGGGGAGTCTGAGTCCTCTCACCATCGTTAGCCTTCTTAGATTCACCAATGTAACCATAATCCTGTCATAATTTTTGTCCAGAAATTATTTGCTTTTTTTCAATTATTATTCGCAATTGCGCCTTTAATTTCTCGTTCTGTTTTTTAAGCTGAAAGCCCCAAGCCGTCATAGCAATACATGCTAAAAATCCTAAGCAAGCAAGCATGACCAAAACACCGAGGACTACAGGGGCCAGCATTGCAGCTTTTTCATTTTTGGGGACCGAAACTCTTTTCAATTCAGGGAAGTTGTTTCTTTTTTCAGTTGGTGCAAGTTTATAACAATGATGGTAAACGACTTCTTCCTCGTTTATGTCGTTTACGTTGATCAAAATAACGAAAGATTGTTTGAACCGAGTATAATTTACTGAAATCGTTGAGTCTGAAACAAAAACAAGTAAAAAAGATGATATAACAGTAAATTTGCGCCTTTGATCTGAATTTCCGCTAGGAGAAAGCGCTATGCAAATGTAATATTATTACCTTATGTTCACACAGTTCAAACATTTTTGCTCTCATTTCATTGTTTTGCATAAATCATTTGAAAGATATTATCTGAAATCGAAGATTTCACAAGAGACGAAAAGACGCATTTTGAAAAGCAATTTCTTGCCTGTTTTTAAATTGAATTTCACAAAAGGAGACAACTCATTTATCCCCAAACACGAAATATCTTCTTCAGTTCTGGCTGGTACAATTTCGGTAAAACTGTTTGATTTTCCACATTTTGAAAATAATTTTGACCCAGACAAAAAGTTGAAGGTCTGAGTGCAAAAAAAGGTACTTCATTAATCTTAGACTATATGACTTTATGACGAAAGTGAGTGCAAAGTCATTTTAATTTTAGTTCTTTCCTAATATAAGCTGTAAGCTGCGTTCTAGTAGGATAAGTACAGACTTCGATAGCTTTACCATAAAGTCAATTAAATTATTGTAGAATTAATTCACCTGGAAATCCAAAACAACAGCGCAGTAACTAAGTATGAATAAATTTTTCTCATACGTTAATTCGACGGTTTATGATAAGAGGACAATATCTAAAAAAAATCAAAATTTCTGCAGACGCCTTTTGCGCGCAGCTATTTACTGCATCTTGAGTCTGTACAATCATGTTTAGGTTTTACAGAAATATGTTCATATGAGCGGGCAAATCTTCGCTTTTTTCTACTTGCCTGTAGGCGTTGTGGCTCTTCGCACGTTGTTTTCGTCGCATCCTGAATACCAATGTTGTGAATCGAAAACAACCAAGTTATAGAACAATCGCAATACCATGGGTTGTTACGAAGCCACATTTTAACATATACCTCGTTCAATTTTACGGGGAAAATGTTTCTGCTCAGAGTCGTTAATCTAAAATAAAAAAATAAAAATGCATAACTGAAGTTATTTTCAAAATATATTAAACTGAAAATTCAACAGTAATTGAGGGAGACCGCGAGAAGTGAGCTTGCGCTGTTAGAATCAGCAGCCACCCGGTACATACGTCAAATGCGATCGGCTCCAGCCGTGAATCGAACCCATCACGTAGGATCTGACACCTGCTCGCAGTACCGCAAGGCCATGTCGTTGAGTCCAATGATATTGATAATCTATATCAGCAACCATTGTCCATTAGGCTAACGTAAAATGTAAGAAAATAAATAAGGTAGGCCAGCACATTCAGTTTGGCAAAGTTAAGGAAGAAAACATTCTCTACAGTAAGTCAAGAGTTTAAGAAGTTTACAGCTTCATGATTTGGCGGTGGCCCCAACGTCGAGCTGTCGTGAAAGCACAGTCCAATTATTGTCATCATAGGGCAAACTGTGTCATCGGTACAAAGATGTAAAGCAGTAGTTTTTAAACTTTTTATGCTACCGAACCCCTCAAGTCTTATGCAGGTGCTCACCGAACCCCTGCTAAAATTAAAGTTAAAAAATGTTCTGAAACGAGTAGAGCACAAAATCTAACAATGGTAGTCTCCTAACCATAGGGTTACAAGTTCAAGTAAAGTATAAACAGTACTTCGGAATACAATAAATATGGGACGAAAATAGCTTAAGGAGGAAAAATAACGCCACTGTAACTCTCAAAACTGGACGTTTCGACAACACAGATTCAGCTGTCATCATCAGCAAAGCATGCAGGCACTACAAACAGTTTTGTAGTGCCTTGCACCTGTTTCAAGTTACGTAATAATTGCGCAGTGCACACTCAAGGTTGTGCAAAACGCAATATTTGTCTAGTTAGGAAAAACTTACTTTCATGATACCAATCACTAGAAACTACACATTAGTTTTGCGCAAAATAAAAAATTAGACCACGTTGCGTTTTTCTAATTGTAGGTGCCTTCAATTTCTTGATGTCCGTCGAACCCCTGCAACCGACTCATCGAACCCCTGGGGTTCGATCGAACCCAGTTTAAGAACCACTGATGTAAAGATATATGTTGCTATGTAATCGATCGGTAGCATTTCTTAGTCTGCAAGCTACAGTAGTTTATTTTAATTCTAGAAAAGCGCATAAAACTTGCTTGACCCATAAAGCGGGCAGCATGGTGTAGTGTTTCGGAGCGTCGTTTTACAGTACCATGACGACCATGATCACAAGGTTGATGGTTCAACTTCCTCCTAAGCTTCGTTGTTGCGTCCTTCGATAAGATGCTTGACGACAATTACCTCTGCTTGGTATAATCTAACAAGCAGAATATCAAAATAGTCAGAAGCAAAAACTCAACCGGAAAACTCGGAATTAAAGGCAACTCTTAAGCAAGTCTAAATTCGTCGTAGGTATAGCACCTCCGTCGCTTTCTCGTGACAAGAAGATAACAATGAAGAATTCATCATCATCACCTGTTTGCAGACAAATCAAGACTGCGTAGATCAACCAAATGAAAAAATGCGCCTGGTTTTATATTCTGCAAGCTTGTTTGATGGAGGATTAACACTTCCAGTTTAACAAGTGTTGAGAAATCGTTGGGTCGTATGCTCTGCAAAAAAAATGCTGAAACGTTCTCGTGTTCACAAGCTCATAATCTTAATAGTACAGTTAGAGCGACGCAGGAGAGGAAGTCACCTGAGTATTCATTTGATTTGACTTCTTCATCTTTGTCCTCCCGTCACGAGAAAGCGGCGGAGGCGCTATGCTATTAGGACGAATCCAGACTCACTTAGAAGTTCCTTTGTTTCCGAGTTTTCCGGTTGACTATTGCTTCTGGCTTCTTTAATTTGCTGCTTGCCGGATTCCACCAAGCAGAGATAATCATCGTGAAGCATCTTATCCAAGGACGCAACAACGAGACTAGGTTGGGAGTTGAACCGTTAACCTTGTAATTATGGTCGTCGTAAAAATGGCGCTCTAAACCACTGCGCCACGCTGCCGACAATACACAAGCAGGATTCCTTATCAAATAATTACCTTGACGCCGGCCGTTTAGCTTAGTGATCAAGGTTTCGATATCTGGGCCGGTCAAATCTTACACAGTGTCGCTAACGACTTGCATCGGTGCATCGTATCTTTGGAGATCGAACCTGTGTAGACCATGCAGGCTCTAATTCGTAGAGATGTGCCACACCACTCATCACGCGCTTCGACGAAACACCGCGAATATAATGAAGGTTTGATTTTTGATTTGATTTAGTGATACACGGAGCTGGTTTAACCACTAAAGTGACACTACAGCATACGAATAAACGAAAATCTTAGCCTACGGTTAATAATTCTAACCTCTTAGTCAATCAACAAAATGTGCGTATATAATATCATAAAGTTTAGGTTTTACTGTCAGTGGGTTTTGAGATAAATCCAGTTTTCTGAGGTTGATAAGTACGGACAGAGCTCTGACTGGCACTGAAGTTAAGTTGCATGAGGCTAAAGTGAGATTGTGCAGAGTGGGCAAACCAGCAAATGCATGGATGTGAATCCCTCGATTGGATAAATGCGAGAAATCCTCCAAGTGCAAGGTTTTCATTCCATGATTGCTGCTATAAAAATAATTTAAATTGACAAGGCGAAGTAGTTAGGTACAGAATATGACTGTGGTATGAAAAATCTGATCATTACGGAAGGACAAAGAGTTACATGCCCATTAAGTTGTCACTGATTTCGTACAACCATTAAGTTGTCACTGATTTCGTACTACCATATTTTTATCAGAGTATCCGCGGAAAAGAAAACTAAATGCTTTGTCGTAATTCCATGTCACGTAATGTATCATTCCTTGCTCTAACTACACTCTTTTTCAAAGGTACTCTTACCAACTTCTTCCATTTTGGGCCGAAATTTTTAATAACCAAGGGGTACCGCGCGCAGGTTTCATTTTAACAAATCCATCGTGACAGGTTCGGTTCAAGGCGGGAGCTAGTGGAATTTATCTCATGTACCGGGTGGCTACTTGCTCGAAGAGCGTATTAAAATTCTGAAAGTATATAAAATTCACGTTGCAGTCTTCCCTAAATACTGATGAATTTTCGATCCGAAAATTTAAAAACGTTTGTTTATGTAGTGTAGCTTGTTTACATCTCAGATAAGCCAAATTCACCCATGCTTTAAACGCGTTGTTTTGCCACCTTAATTTAATTTAAGAAACAAATATGCTTTCACGATTTAATAAGAGGTCAATAACTTTGGCACTCGATAAAAATTTAACGCGGTTTTATAGAAGGTCAACGCATTTCCGGTAGTAATTCTGGCTGAACCCTGGATGACAGTCATCTCTTACAAACGCTAAAATCAATTATTTAACAGCACAACAAACTTGGCTGGACAGGTTCTCACGCAACTTGAAATAATCTTACTTTACAAGCTACTAAAAACGTTGCTCTGAATACATTTCATTGACAAAATATTCCCTGCAAGATTTTTTGCTGGGTAGAGAAATCTTACACATTACTATAAGCGCTTATTTGACCGAGAACAGCAACTTTAACGGTTCTTGCACAATTTTGTAATGATTTATTTAACGCTATAATTGTGGTGGCCGAAAAACGATGATCACGAAATATTGAAAACACATTTCATGGTCTATTTAGCTAAATAAGGTTAATTTTTTTAATGGGATTAAGCTCTATCGAATGAATTAATATGCGGATCGTTTACAAATTTTGGAGTAAGATGTTTTCTAGAATCATAAAGTTGCGATGAGTAAATCACACGAAGAAAACTATTTGTGTAGTTTCTGGGACGCTCAGAAGTTGTACACCCACGGGACATTTTGCCAGAAAATACGCGAAAATTTCCAATTGTCCGTGGACGCACAGTTGTAGCTTACTGTTGAATGTTATATAATGGTGTAAATAGCATCAGCTATTAAAAGATGTCAACGTTTAGAGGATGTCAACCAAGTACTGAATTACAAACGTATTAATTAGTACTGTACATTATCTGTGAGCTTATAAATATATACCGAAATGCATTTGATGGCAAATTGGTCACGTGGTCGAAAGCTTTTGCACTAAATTCTCTTAAATTTCGAAGCGAATGCAAAGACTGACTGGGAAACTGAGTGCTGTTGCATCTTTCCAGGCGAAGAGCTTCTACGTTCGTTAATCCGACAAAAGCGCTGAAAAAAGCAAAAAATGTTGAACAAATAAAAAACAAGTATGTATTTGTTATCAAAATCAAACCTTCATTGTAGGCTACTCGCGATATGACACAGAAGCTTGTAATGAGTGGCGGGGCCCATCTCCGCGGCTTAGCGCCGGGGCAACAAAGGTCCGAAAAAGACGTCGCAGTAGCGGCGACTGGCGAGCCGTTGGCGAGAGTGTGCCCGATTTGACCGACCCGGGATTTGAACCCCCCGACCTTCCGTACCGATAACAATGGGCTTAACAACTGAGCAAATCGGATGTGTTTACTATTAAAATTTTAAATGTTTTTCCATCTCAACAATAAAATATTTAAAGAAAGTTGCTAATGTAATAAAAAAATTAAGAAATCTTACTCTCTTCCAATATAGAACAAAGTATTGTTACGCAAGTCTAAATGACGTAACGGTGTCGCAGCCGTAAATGTAAAATCGAGTAGCAACAGCAGTCGATTGTTAGATAAGTCAAGAACTTGTAAATTCGGTAAACTTCCGGAAAATGTGCTTGTTTCCAAAAATCGTAACCAATTGTTGCTCATATTAATGACCCGAAGCCTTTGAAAATTGCTGAAAAAAGAGTTCAAAAAATCAAAATCGCTTTTTTTTTACATAGCAATTTCACACTGATAGTGATGGGTATCGGCGAACAGATGCTACGGGAAACTTATAGACGCTTTAGTTTTTACTCTTATACCTTAATGCACTCCATTTCATAGCCACAAACGTTGTGATCTCTGTTACAATAACCCTTTGGTTATACAACCCGATACAAGTGGATAAAGCTTCAGCTTAATAAGCAGTAAACTTGAGGTTCGATGCCGATGTCGGCTAAACCTTAGATTTAAACGTTCAGATAAACGAAGATTGTGGAAAACAAGCCTACAAATTTATCAACGGGATTGCTCCATCTTCGGTGTTAAAAAGCGACAACCCACAGTCAGCTTTTGACGGCGCCTCAGAGGTCACTTTTTTGTGACAGGAAAATTCTTGCTGGAAAGCAAAACTCACCTAAATGTCTCTGGCTCAATAGATGCAATTCTATTTCCAGATATATCGAACAACTGAAGATTACGAAATATTGAAATATGATGATATTGCAGCACAGTTGTTGGAGAATCAGTCCAACTTTTCTTCAAAATTAAATACTTGACATGTTGAGGAATTAAATTTGGCAATACTGTATCCAAAGGAATATCCAAACTCGAGCAATTGACAAAATGCTGACCACAATGACAAAAATGGGATTGCTCAATAAAACAGTTTGTCGATACTTTGGTCACAAACAATATAATTACTGCAAACACATATTTGAAGACGAAAGCCATTAAGTAATTATTTAAAGGTATCTGTAAAAAAAGTAATCCCGTAAAATTTTTAGCCCAAACCTCTATTTTTTTAAAAGTATTACCAACGTTTATATTGCTTTGTTCATTGTAATTTCTCAACTTTACTTTGTACTACCAACAGCTCAGTTGGCAGAGTGGTAAGAGCAGGAGTGGGCAAGGTTTTTGGTTCAAGAGCCACACTCAACAATGTAGAACTAAGGAAGAGCCGCAATCTTTGTTTGGAGAGTCTACACACTTGCAACGAACAAAACAATTTAATGAAAAGAAACACTACAATACACGATATTATCAGCATTAAATCAATTGTTGGTTTGTATTCAATAGTTTACTGAGTTTACTAGTTTACTCCTTTGATAATTTACTAGTTTACTCCTTCGATAACAGCACCCTACAGAAACGGATCCAAAAAATTTGGTGAGGGGACGCAGTTTTGATTTAGCTGGAATGTTAACTAAATACGAAAACGTTTAAATTCGAAAAAAAGGCGTAAATAAGCCCTTTAAAACCATGTGTTCCTGTCAGAAACGTATTAAGGTTTTTTGGGAGTAGAGCTGCACCAAATTTTGACAATTTTAAACGAAAAATTTTCCAACAGAGTTAGTAGATTTTTTCGGCAGCGTTAGAAACAAAAACGGCTCTAGGGAGGTCCAGAGGCAGTGGCGTAGCTAGTCCAAAATTTCGGGGGGGGTCAAAACTTCATAGGCTTGTCTAGTGACGCACCCAGGATTCGGCAATAGGGGGGGAAGAGCGGGGGGTCTGAGGGCGAAGCCTTCAGCCGCCGGAAGCTAAAAAGGTCTGGGAATTTTTAGGGTTTTTACGGTTTTTACAAGAAAAACACTCATTTTAGCGTAGTTTTTTTGTCGAAAAAGGACACAGGTACCCCTGACTGGACTCGAGTTCGGCAATTGCTCCCTTTGCCCCCCCCCCCCCCCCCCCTTAGCTACTTACTTGTCCAGAGGCATGCTCCTCCGAAAAATTTTTGAAAATTCGCGCACTGTAATGGCCATTTTAGTGCTTTAAGGCAATTTTTTACGTCTTTTGCCTCTAATTGTGACTTCTTCACTAAACACCGGTATGATGCATTTTGTTTGCACATTTTCGATTTATGCGTGGCTAAAGCGCAAGGATCGTTGTTATCAAAAAGGTTCGACTTTATGGAAAAACAAAACACTGTTAAAAACGGTTGGTGGGGGGGCCTGTACCATGTTGCTTTTCCATCTCTAAAAATGGGTAATTTTCAACCTCAGGACGCAGAGAGGAGGGGCAGCGGCAGGCGCAATATCATGTGTCTAAATCAACTGACTTCATCATCTGTGTGAAGAGGAATCAACACGGTGCAAGGAATTGTATGCCCTTGAGCTTAAGCTAACTCAACCAGTAACTTAAGCTGACTAAAAGTACCGATATACCGATTACGCCAAACTCAACATCTCTCAAATTAAGCAATTGTGAAATTAAATTAGTGCCCTTGTAACTGTCCTGGACTCGAGTTTCGGATAGAACCAGTTTATCAGCAGGGCTGACCTGTTTACCGAAACATGCTGGTAGAATCAGTTAGCTTTGAAACCAACTATAGTGAGAGAACAATACACATCAATACGCGTGAACAAGATCTATTTGAATAAACCTGATTTACGATTTTTGTACAGCGTAAAAATACAATATTAATGATCAGAAGAAGAGCCACAAACACTAGGCCGGCGATCCGCATGTTGCCCGCGAGCCGCACTTTGCCCACCGTTGGATAAGAGCGTCCGCCTCGGGAGCTGTAGACTTGGGTTGATTCCGAGTTTGGTTTAACCAATGACTTTAAAATTGGTACTCACATCTTCCCCGCTTGACGATCAGCATGAAAGAGACAGTGTGGAGAACAAGCTGGCAAGGTTACTTGTTGTGGCGTTGGGAAAGGCACTTAACGGGATACCCCATGTTGGTGTGGTAGACAGATGAGTGGCAACTTTTAAGCGAGCTCGTATAGCGCATTGACTGCTTTCTCGTGATAGTAGGATAAATATGAAAAAAAAAAGCGAAAGTACTTAAATATGAACTTTATCGCTCTGTGAAAATTGATATTTTTTTCTATTTTTGTTTTCCAATTTTCCATTTTCCTCATTTTTATTAGTCAAAAATTCCCGGACTTTCTGCGTTGCAATTCTGAAAGATCTACCCAATGCGCCGCTACTGTCAACAATATAAAAAGAATAAAACACCGTCACAGTAAAACCCTGCAAGTAAAGAAGATACGGAAGCATTCATCTGTCAGATCTAGGCAATATCCACTTCACCATGCAGCATGCATGCAAATTAGCCTGAGCTGAACTTATTTTACGTTTTTAGCATCTAATTCGTCTTATTTGTTTTCACTACAAATTTTTTTGCGCAGTAAGACAGATCTATACAAATCTTCTCCTGAATAATTTATTGTGATTTTAGTTATTGTTTTTATTCAAACAAAGGTGTCTGAATAAATGACACGGAAGAAGAACTTCTCTCAATAAGTCTGCACTAGACCAGCTAAAAATAAACACGACTGAAATATGCTGGAAGTCACATTGGTTACTGAACCGCAACATCCAACAAGTCCCCAATTTTTTGCTTTTTCTAAAACAGATTTGCTTTCCTGTCGATAAACTTGAAAAAATATAAAAAAAAAGAAATTCTATCGCATACTTATTTGCTACGCTTCAGTTTTTTTATGTTTTTTACGAAGTCAAATGAGTGAACATGTAACATGCTACTCGCATTTATTGTATATAAACAACATAAAAATACGGCTAGCTCAATACAGTATACATGCGTTATTCATGGCCTCGAATGGTTGTTTGTTTTTGTTAACGATAAATCTTTCAAATTGTTCGGATAATTAACGCAACTTCCAGATCGTCAAGAATCCTTTCTTAAGATTCGTTATCGAAAAAATTAAGCGCAAAAAGCTGCATCAAAGGCCTATGGCAACAACTAAATTAATACATTTTAAACCCAAGATAAGCTTTTTTTTTCTTGCAACCCCCTCCTTCTTTATATACAGTAGACATAATTTTTGTTTATAAACACAATATTATTGCCTTAGTTTAAATGGCATTGGACGACCTCTGCTGGCTGGTAGGCGCAATGGTGAAAGACATTGTTATCTGCGCTGAGGTCTTGGGTTCAATTAACGGGTCTGTCAAATCGGTCACAGAATCGTCAACGACTCGCCGCTGCTAAGATGATTTTTCCTTATTCCAAGCTATGTTCCCTGGCGCTAAGCCTCGGAGATGGGCCCTGCCACTCGTTACACGTTTTAGCCTAATACCTCGAGTAAAAGGAAGATTTGATTTGATTGAAAAACCGCTTTAGAACGTTCAGTACTTTCATGTTTTTTGCTGAATGCTATTCCATTTTTTTACAACTAGTACAATAAGTCTAAGCTTATCAAAGACATCAGATATCGCAAAAGAAGATTTTGCTGTCGGTCAGTCCAAGATCTCTGGACTTTTGTTTTTCTCTTCGCGTTCGTTGCATAAAATGAAATGTCTCGCAGCAGCTAAGTGGAATTTTGTGTTTCGATTTGAAGAGACTTAATAAAAGCAATGTCTAGAAACTAATTTTCAGTCTTTACTAATCCTATAATTGGGCAAACAACATGAGTAAAAGCATCAAGGAGCAGATGCATTCTTAGCCAGATAGAAGCTCTGTATTTTTGGCTGACATATCCTGTGTAAGGTCAATACAGTATTAGCAAGCAAGTGCAAACTTTTCTCATAAATATTTAAAGCAAGCAATAATACCCCACAATAAGTAGAGAAATTTGCTTTTTTTCTTTCGTTCTCGATGCGAGAAACAGCGGTATTACTTCGAGTTTTGGAAATCTCTAGGGCAATATGGCGAAGATTTGGGGTTTTACCACTTTCGGGGCATGTTTTCAATCAAAAATGATTACGTTTCAGGTCGTTTTTACATGCAATTTGGATGTTTCAATGCACAGAAACTTCCAGCAGTTGTATATGCATATAGCTGTCTAACAATTTTCAAAACGTGTAAGCCTAAGCCACATGCGCTAATGTGTATCTCCTTGGAGATGCGTTAACGTGTATCTCCTTGGAGATACACATTAACGCATGTTTATACTGTAGTAAAGTTAGAAGCGAAAAAGTTGACAAATTAATCGCCTTGCATAATACAGTGAATTTACAAGGCGTTGGTATATTTCAATCCATTCTTCTACCCTAACCCTAACCAGGGGTGGAGCCAGCCAAAAAGTTGGGAGACAGGGCCGAATTTAGACAATATGAGGACTTGTTTTCATTCGCCTTTAGTGACTGATCTCTAAAAAAAGGTGCGGATACCTTAAAAAGGAACAGTGCACCCCTTGTATACACCACTGGCCCGACCATCGAGTAAAAAGTCAAGTACGACAAGAGTAAAATTTCGCTAACTTGATCGAACACGATTTTTTTCTGCTCAACCATCACGAAATCCTCACCCTGCTGGTCCGGATTTAGCTATTGTCACTGTGCCTGTGGGACAAACTTTTGCACTGGATGGTCATGGTCACCGAAGGAACAATCTGTCCGATATATAAGTCGGATATTTCCTATATATATGTAATATCGGACAAATTGTGGTCCAAATAAGCTCAAAAAACATGGTTTACAAAACGTATAATAAAAAATGTGGACCAATCTTCTACGCCTTTATGTATGTTTTCTTGTGTAACGATTAATTTGACGTAAATTGTTTTAATTATGATCCTAACATGTTTGTTTTGAAGTACCATAACAATATTATTGTAAATGCTTTTTTTTTGTGTGAATATTGTAAGCTGCTGTTCTGCTCATTTTACTTTTGATAATGGGGTGAGTTGAGTAACATCATAAACCGGTAACAAAAAATGTTTTTAATTTCTGGCTGCATGTTTTCTATTGAAGCTAGTAAGAAGTACAAGCATTATGTTGCAAAACGTAGCTTTTTTCTAAACATGCTGCGCTTTTTTATACATTTATTGTTCAATAACAAAAGCCACTAAAAACGCTAGAGAGCTGTTGAGGTGTAACTTCCCGGAATTCATGTGCGATTGTTATGCTCGTTGTGACAACATGACAACAATGGCATTCATTCGTAATTCCAATTGTATACAAAGGAAACTGGAGCCAACAAACTTTTAGAATACCTGGCGCTGTATGAATGTGAAAGATATTGCTTATAAAGTTGATTGACAGAAACCAAATCAAGAAATGGTTCATCTTGCAGCATAAAATTATTATAAAAATATCGACTCAAAATGGGAAACTCAGCTTCAGTTTCAGATTCAAGCAAAGCTTTAAGCTCAACTGCAGCGGTCCCAAACTTAGGGCCAGTACCAAAAAATATCGGAGGTAAGCGTGAAGGGCGTAAAGAGAAACTATGGATAGAGACAAAAGGCTACATTTTATTTCAAATGAATTCCTAAGCGCATATTAAAATATTCCAGTGTCTGCTGCATAATTATAATAGGTTAATTAAAAAAAAATATGCACCCTGGCCTTACAAACTATCTCATACACAGAATGGGCCGAAAAGTGCCAACATGATGTACTATAAGCCTACTGTTGGGACCGAAACCTTACCTCTTATAGTTTTGAATGCCTGCAGTTTTGGCCCACCATGAAGTAACGTCTAAATATTTGATTCAGCGCACTAATGTCTACTTGGGGTGTTTTAACTTTTCAATCTTTGATAGCTTTTCAATTTATTTTTCATTGTTGCATTGCAGTAAAGCTTGGGTTTGCAAGGACGCTCCCGACAACAAACAACAAACAAGCGATTTTAGATGAGTATCCAGAGCTAAAAGGTTTGGTCTTTATTGGTTTAATTCTGGTCTGATCATCGCTTGCTAGGCAGCTGCTACAATCCTTTGAACATTGAGTTTTACTCTTTCTGAAGCTCACTGTCTAAACCTTCCTTTGGGCTGTGGAGTGTGGATCCTTAAAACATGTTAATGAAACCTTTGTTCCTTTCTTTTGAAACACTTTGTAACGGCCCATATTATATGGTCGCACACGCAGATGTTCATACTATACTTGTTTGGGTTTACAAACCCTTTAAAGTACCTTCGCCGACCCATTCAAAACTCATGGACCCAAGGCAAAAAACCTGAATTAAAGAGTTGCAGTGTGTTAAGAATTGCACCATCACTAAAATAAAGCGTTGGTGATCATTTTCCAAAATATGTCTTAGCTGACCCATAGAGGTTTCATCAGGAGAAAAACGTTCACACTAGCACAAACATTCATTGGTAATAGTGATTAGAAGTTAGCCTACCACCAAGTGTAAATGAAGTCGCAAATGTCGTACTGAGATGTAGTGTTACAGTTTAAAGCGTTGTTTTAAAGTTTACTGATTTAGGTGCTTTCCTGCCGAGCAAATGGTATTCACAGCGTCTCCACCAGGGAGTGTTCTCGATCAAAGTTCCTGTCATTGTTCTCCGCAACAAGACACTTCTGTGTTTTGTATAAGCAAGTCTGCTCACTTTATTGCTTTCATCACAGATTCATTGGACTTTATTCAAAACAGCATCGAAGAAATCAACACCTTCTTAGACAAAAATCAAAATGAAAAAACTATGAATATATCAGTGAAAAAGAAAATGGAAGACATTTTTAATTTCTATTTTCAGTTTGAAGATGGGGTAGGCTGACAGTTCTTAAAATCAAAAAACTCCATAGGTTTTATTATGAACAACCCTACCCTTTTTGGCTTCGAAATTAATCGTTAAAGAAAACCATTAAACGACCGGCCACTTCCCAAATTTATCTATGCAGTCCTTTCCAACCGTTGGGTCATCCAGTTCTTGAGGAGTTGACGGAGTGGTCAGCGCATTATTGGACTCCGCAACTGGATTCGCTGGTTCGATGCTCTACTAGGTCACCTTCCATGATGCATGTAGCGTAGGCTGCAATTATATGTGGTTCAAAAAAAAAGTCTTTATAGCATAGGTCAACTAGGTCACCTTCCATGATGCACGTAGCGTAAGCTGCAATTATATGTTGCTCCAAAAAAAAAGTCTTTATAGCATGAGGTACGAAACTGAATTAACATAAAGGGGTAAAATATGAAAAGAAAACATTGATATCTGTCTGTATTTTTAGGAACACCGAAGAATGATTGGTGAGAAGTTGGCTGAGTGTGATGCTGGACCTCTATTACTTTATTACATTAACTTACTGACTGATGATGGCAATAACTATCTTTTTGAAAGGTGGGGCATAAATTGGTTTCGCGAACCCCAACAAAGTAACCATGCCCACTCATGTATTATGCTAACTCCTCTTCTCCTACCTGCATGCCATAACGTTAATCGTTTTGTTGCCTCGTCCCTTTTCCTGTGCCGCGTTATATTTCCTAACTCTTATCTTATTCTTTTATTGTCATGACGGTGCGGAAATAGAAGACATTACTACTACTACTAAGTATGAATAAACAGGGACGGATTGAGAAATTTCTAGAGGGATCTAAGAACAAAAAAAAATGAAAAAATGCTTTTTGTGCATATAATATTGAAGTACTAATATATAATATGTATACCCAGCAATTTAAGGTAGGGGACACGAGCAGCAGTGTAGTTAGGGGGAGCACTGCGCCATGCCCTACCCCCTTTGACTTTGCCTTAAAAGTGGCTGAGTTATCCCTGACTCTTTCGATAGCTTTTGTAATTTATGGATTTCCTTTTTAAAACTTCTCGCTACGCCACTGGGCATGAGCTTTTTCGCTCTTCTGTATTCAATGGTGATAAATAAATCTGAACAGCGAGCCACATTTCTGTTGCTTCTGTAGATCTAAAGCTTGTTTTTGTTTAAGTATCAAACTAAAAACACTCCGTGTATTTTTCTGATGTAACGGTGATTTGTTGTACGTGTTCAATTTTGTGATCAATTTTGTTCAATTTTATTTACTCGATTTTGTGACGTCTGCTTATGTAAAAATTGATAAATGTCAAACGAAAATAGGTTTGTTGAGAATTTGATAAAGATTTTTTGCTTATTTTTGTAAATATTTTGTTTTGTAGTTACGCTTTCACATGCTATCAGATTGTGATGGGTATATGTTTGAATTACACGGACGCAAGCCCTGAGATAAGCGTCCAACTTTGCCAGTTTGGTATTGTCTACCGACTTTTATCAACGTTGAAAAAATTTCAGGCGGACCGTTCGGAGCATGAGGTAGCAACAATTTTTCTGTCATTATTTGTGAAAAATTTTGCTAGTTTTTCTAGTTGATCAAATCTAATCTTCATTATATTCTCCATACTACGCTAAAGCGTGTAAAGTGTGGCGCAGCACATCTCCGCAAATTAACGCCTGAGCAACACTGCAGCACCGAAGAAACGTCGCAGCTATGGCGAGCCGTTGGCGACAGTGTGTCCAATTTGACCGACCCGCGATTCGAACCTTAAACCTTCCGCACCAATAGCAACCTCTTCACGCCTGAGCTAACCAACCAGCATATTTTTCTTGTTTATGTTGTTAAAAAAATTTTTTGTTTATGTTGTTAACAAATTATTCTTGAAAGATAATCCTTTTAAGACCGAGGTGGCAATGGGTGAGGTGCGTTTGACTGCGCCATGGATGCAGATTTTGCCTTGTTAGAAAGATCAGCTGGGCCTTGCGTGCACTATTGAGTTTATCTAATTCAAAGTTTTAAAAAAAGCAAATTTTTAAAGGTTGAATTGAAATTGTTGAATTGAGTTGAATTGAAATTGGCATTTTTCAAAAAGTTGGCTAGAGATTTTTCTACCTCCCTGAGTACATACTGCTGGCATGGCCCTTTTCAATTAATGGAATTAAAGTAGCCTATGAATAATTTTTTTGCTTCCGGTACCGATGCTGCGAACTTGAAGAGAAAACTTGCATATGTTTGACTTTACGCCAATCAGACCACTACATGTTTTGTGTAAAAAAACTCTTATGATCTACAATAATTTTAGTATGTATTATCAGGCCAAACACTTTGCAACACAAGCATCAATGAGTATTCTTCACAATTGTGCCGGAATTGATCAAAACAAAAAGTATTTTCATCAAGAACCCGATATGGTTGACGTCATTGCTTGGTATGCGAAAAACACATCGGAAGAAGAAAATGTAAGACCAATTCATAATTTTTGATTGAGTGAAATGACTGACATCTTCATGATACTCGCGGTATTACGCCGAAGCATGTAACGAGTGGCGGCCCATCTCCGCGGCATGGCGCCTCGGCAACACAGCACCGAAGAAACGTCGCAGCGATGCCGACACTCTGTCCGATGAGTCCGACCCGACACTCAAAGCCCAGACCTCCCGCACCGATAACCATATCTTAGCAACTGAGCTTAACCGGTCGGTTTGACCACCATAATCGTTTCTTAGTTTTTACTGTATTGTCGGATCCAGGTATATAGAGCTAAAGGGACCAAAAACCCGTATAAACTTATTGCTTTTCATATTCATACACTAGTGCTTAAGTGATACTTCTAGAGTGTGGACCCCGAACAATATTTACTTGATTTTTATTCTTACCCCCTAAAAAAAACCGAATCCACCCTGCACTGAGATGCAAAGCGATATCAGGTTATATTTAATAGGCAGAAGAAAAATAACTTGGAAACTTATTGGAGTTTTGTATGCTGTAGTAATTGTTACGTTTTTCAGTCCTTCATTTAGAGTTTTAGCCGAAATACTTCGCCAAAAACATAGCAACTGCAAATTTTTGGTGGTTTGGATCCACGTTTGCATACCTTTTTTTGGAGTATGTCTTCATTTGGTTAATTTAATGAGTTTTATTTTTACAGAGGGATCTTGCTATAGTCAGCGCAATCATTTTGGCAGAAATAGTGGAAGAGAAAGACAATGACGTCATATCAGCCAATGATACAATCATAAAAACAATTTTAAAGGTTTGAATTTATCTGTTTTTGATAACAACTGCAGATAGAAACACTGCTTCGAGCTTCCTAGTTTCATTAGTGCAGCTGTTGAGTCAGGTATTTACTCGAAGCAACATTTTTGCCGAGATTTTTTACCTGCACTCGATAACTTTACTTGCCAAGAGCCAGGTAACCAAACCCTCGTTTCCCAGCCCGTTCGCCCGTGAAAAAGTTGGGACATCGCAGGTATTATGCATGTGCATACAGCAATGAAAATCTTTTCAAAAACGGTTCAATTTTGTAGTTGCTGGGCCAGTCTTTGAAGGAGCTAGACCACAGAGCGGAAGGTTTCAGTTCAACGGAGTTGGCTAATGGCTTGACTCGACTTGCAAACAATGTGGAAAACAGTGAACTAATCTTGGAAAATGGAATTCTGGAGTATGTCCGAAAGATGTTGTTTGATGGTACGACTAGGTCACTTTAGTCTTTATGTGCTTTAGCACTTATGCGAGGTGGTCGTTGAGATTTATAAAGCAAGAAATCAACATGATTGGCTGAGAGTTAGAGTTTATTTTTTCTTTGGTAATACACATAAATTTTACAATTGTTCAAAAACACAAGGAAGGCAAAATCACCAGCAAAAGATTATGCAGCACCAGTTGTTCTCGTCCATGAAAAGATGGCTCGGTAATCGCGTCTACAATCTCTCACAACATTCTTGACGTATGAATCCAGCACGAAAATTCTTCATTTTTATTCCAACTGTTACAAGGAAGCGATGAAGCAAAAAACAATAGGAGTATAGGACTAAAGGCGTCATGTTCATGGAAGAAGGGGAAAGACAATCATGATTTTTTGGGGATATAATTAACTGAAAATTTAACTTTACTCTTACAAAAAACTAGATGTATTTAAGTAGGATTACGACAACAAAACCATAGCGATTTGGGACATAATACTGTAAAACTGCAAATCGTGAATTGTGTTTTAAATTTTTGCAAACGAATGTTACAATCCCGAAGTTAGCTTTAGTATTTCAATTACAAAGCCTAAAGACTTAAAAATCTGGGCAAATCCGCGCACTGGCAATAGAAACAAGAGTCGACTTCTGTATAGGCGAGAATATTGTATCTGGCATGTGGCTCGTTTTATTTTCTCCAATATGTCGGGGCGTGTAGGCACACATGAGTTACAAAGTTTATTTTGACTTTGATCTTCTTTCTTATCTCATTTTAGGAAGCAAGGCTGAAAAAACAGTAGCTGCCGAAGCATTGTGGGTGCTCGCTTTTTCTGAAAAAAACAAGAAAAAAATTTTAGCCGATTCAGATGTAATGAAGTCTTTGAATGACTACACCAAGGCTATAAATGTTCCGTAAGTTGATTGATTCTCAGCAGTGATTATCGATATTATGCTCTACTTTATGATATCGTTAGAATAGACTGGTGAGCATGCTTATTTTTATGTGCCGTTGGTTTTTTCACGACATTAATTTTAAATACTATTATAGCTAACCTGTCGGTTAGAGCAATATTGTTAAAAACGTCGCTATCGACGCGGGAGGTTGTGGGTTCGATTCTCTGACCGCTCAAATCGAATCCGGTATTGCTAGCGGCTCGTCACCGCTGCAACGTTTCTTCAAAGCTGTGTTGCCCAGGCGCAAAGCAACGGAGACGGGCCTCGGACACTTGCTCAACGCTTCGGTGTTATACCGCGAGAACAATTGAGATTTGATTTAGATGCTGACAGAATAATTTAATAAGATGATGAACATTTGTGTCTGCCATGTAATTTATGCTAATTTCATGCAAAACCTTTTACGCTAGATTTAAAAATTTTAAATAAAAGCTTTATTTGACTGTCAAACAGCTCAGATAACCGCGTGGTAAGATCGTCCGCCTATGAAGCTGTAGACTCTGGTTTGATTTCGAGTCGGGTCAAACCAATGACTTTAAAATTGACGTTCACAGCTTCCCTGCTTCGCTCAGCATTAAAAGGACTGTGAGGAGAACAACAAGCCAGCAAGTTTACTTGTGCTGTTGGAAAAGGTGCTTAGCGGGATTCCCCCATCTTGGTGTGGTAGGTAGATGGATAGCCGATAGCTCCTAATCGAGCTCGTTACACCGCTTTGATTGCTTTCTTGTTATAGGAGGATACACTAAATACAACACAATAGAGGCCTAGTTTTTTTTTAGAAAATTGCAGTATGCTGCAACTGGTGCACTTTGGGTACTTAACCAACAATTTGAAGAGCGGAAGAAAATTTCAACCCCAAGAAAGAAGAAAAAAACAATGCGCAAATCTGAAATGAAGAAAGCAACATTACCACAAGAGGTAGAGGAGCACGAAGACAGTTTTTTTGTAAGTTAAACTTTCGTATATTTGTTACCCAATTTGAGTAAAGTTGTTTATTTTGTGTGAAAAAGAGGTTCAGTAATAATTGCATTGCCACGACATAAAAGGAATCTTCATCATACTCGCAGTATTACACCGAAGCGTGTAACGAGTGGCGGGGACCATCTTCGAGCCTTAGCGTCTGGGCAACACAGTTCTGAAGAAACGTCGCAGCGAATGGCGAGTTGTTGGCGACACTGTGTTCGATTTAAACGGTCCGGGAATCGAACCCCAGACCTACCACACCGTTAACGATGTCGTTAATCACTAAACCAGCAGGCCAGTGTGCCGGGGACATCTTACTGTAATTTGAAGTATTCCAGTCATTCTAAAGTTTTGTAGCAATAACTCCAGTACATCGCGCTGTAATTGAGCTCTTGTGAGAGGATAAGATTTTTTGTTTTGCAAAAGCTGGTCATGTTCCTCTGAAACTTTGGTCTTTGCAAGCCTTCCAATCTCGCAAAAAAAAAACAACGATTTTGAGATTGATTTTCCAAAAAGTTCTTGTGACTTGGATAAATTGTCTTCTCTTCAAAAAATGGAAGGGTAACCTAACCACTGGAAATTGTTATCTTTGTTGTAGCTCACCACGAAATACAGCTATTTGTGTGTATGAGCCTAATGATTTATTTAGAGTGAAGAAGTAGATTACGATGATGGTGTGACCGATACTGCTCGCAAAGTGACGTCAGGCCACGTGATGATAAGCTACCAATGGGATAACCAAGCGTTGATGGTGAAGGTAAGATTATTAGTCTACTCTACGTAGATCACGCAAAAAATTAAATCTCAGGATAGGCGCGTCATGAATATATTTTCATGCCTTGCGTAAATCCATTTGGTGCAAAGCATTAATTAGTAATTACACTCGCGATATTGTGCCAGAGTGTGTAACGAGTGGCGGGGACCGTCTGCAAAGCTTCGTGGAAACATTGCAGTGGTGGAAAGCCGATAGCGACACTGTGTGCAGTTTTGACCGGCTTGAGAATTGAACCATCCTACGACCATAGCGTGCCTTGAACCACTAGGTCAACTGACCGATTGCCATATAGTTTCTATTGCAAAAAATACAAAAAATTAATGGACTGCCGAACACGTTTGTACAGCTTAAAGCCAAGCTTGAATTGGAAGGCTATAAAGTTTGGATAGATCTTCAAGAAATGGGAGGAAGCACGTTGCAAGCTATGGCTGAAGCTGTGGAAAATGCAGCAGTGGTTCTAATAGGTTTGTCCAGAAAATATAAAGAAAGCCTCAACTGCAGGTAACATCTAAAGTTTAGAACATGATCAACAATCTATGTATAATATTAATGATTTAACCATAGCTGAGTTTTCTCAAAATATTCGAATTGAATCGTAGGCGCAATCGGAGGCACTGTAATTGTCAAGTTCATGCTACAGCGAATAAGAATTCTAAATATGCTTCGAACTAATCACTCAAGGTCTTCAACCAACAAGTAGCTTTGACGTTTATAGTACTAGCCTACAGTAGATATTAATAATTTAAGTAAGTCAGCCGTGCTTGCTGTTGAATGTATTGAACTTCGAAATTTCTAGCCACGGTTTCTTTACTCTTCCATTGCTGTAACTTTATGTTCAGTAACACCAGACAGGAATTGTTAAGGCCTAATTTTCTTGCAGAACTGAAGCTGAATATGCTTACAAGTGCCACGTACCGGTGATTCCTCTGAAAGTTGAAGCTGGTTATGACCCAGATGGATGGTTGGGTGGGTAATATACTGTATATTTTTAAGTTACTTACTCTACAATAAATAGTTTCAAGCGACTATGTCTAAGACGCAGTATGGGAACAGTCTGCAAGCACGTTCTTTCGTTGTACCGTTAAGGCATTGGGAATCCCTTATCTTACAGTGGTAGAGGGACAGATGGTGCACAACTTCTTAGCTATCTCGTTCCAGAGCGTCAATGCTTTCTCGAGGTCAGAAAAGGACAAGCCAAGTTTATTTCACAAGTACTCAAAAATAAACAGCGCAGGTCGGAAACTGTGGAAAAGCTATAATCGTCATTCTTTTTCAGTGAAATTTCGATTTAGCGGCTCAGTTGCTCGTATGTTTATTTTTTGTATGTGCGGTAGTCTTCATACGACGTCAAGGTGAGTTTACACAGAAAGCAATCCGATTTTTCGTACGTAAAGTGACGCAGGTTACGAAACAGTTTGAGGTTATGACGTAAAGGTACGTCACTTTGCGCGGCATTGTAGAAAACAATCGTAAGGTGCTTTGCGAAATAACCGATAGAAAGCAGAATTATTTGAGTTCGAATTGTGTTGAAGATGTTTCCGTCGACTGCCGACGTCAAAAATTGGATAAAATTTCGTACGACTACGAATCGGATTAAAATCGCATTTAGTATGAAAATGCCGCGTAGAGTAGACTCTCATCATAATGAAAGCTTTCGGAACTTTTAGCTGAATTTCTTTACCCACATTTTTTCATGCTGAACAATATATCTGTATGGTGAATATTAGGTTAGGGTTTACAAATGATTATCAAAGATGTTTTAGAACCTTTGAGAAAATTTTTTGTTTTTTCTGCAGGAGCAATTGTTGGAGCAAAATTTTACTTCAGTTTTACCCCATCAAGCAATTTTAATGAAATCTTTGACAGTTTAAAGAAAGAAATTGGTGATAGGGGCAAATTGGTAAGAAGTTGTTGTTTTGTATTACGCTTAAGCAACCCTAAGCTGTGCTTGTGCAAAGTAACGGAACAATAATGTCATGATTAAAAATGGTTAGAACAGAATTAAATATGTCATGATTAAAAAAGTGTTGTTGGTCAGAACAGGGGTGGGTAAATTTTTCACATGAAAGCACATTTAAAAAAATTTTGAAGCCGAGGGCCGCACTGATTGGAAGAGCAAAAAAAAAAAGATCTACATGTCCGTAGATGTACTATTTTTTCCACTGCTGAAAATCGGAGCAAAAAAGGTCTTCGGCTTGATTCACGGTAGGAGTTTATATTTCTGTAAGTGCCCGCGGCCCGCATAAAAAGGTGTCGTGGGCCATAGTTCGCCCAGCCCTGCGTTAGAACTGAGGAAATCATCTTGTCAATTGACTAATAATAACAAAAAACATAACTGCATTTTGTACTTTGTTGCGTATTTAACTTCCTATCACGAGAAAACGATCGATGCGCTATACGAGCTCGCTTTGGAGTTGCCAGCCATCTGTCTACCACACCAACATGGGGGAATCCCGCTAAGTGCCTTTCCCAACGGCACAACAAGTAAACTTGCCGGCTTATTCTCCAGATTGTTCCTTTAATGTTGAGCGTCAAGCAGGAAAGCTGCGAATACCAATTTAAAATTCATTCGTTTAACCCGACTAGAAATCGATTCCAAGTCTGCTGCTCCCGAGACAGACGCTCTTACCACTCGGTCATTTGAGCTGTTAAGTGTCTCACTCTGCTTAAACCAAGCTTTGGAAATGAAATAAAATATGTTTCATTTTGATTACTTGTGTTTAGTACCACGTACTACACATAGCAGTCAACAAGGTATGAGTAGAAGCAGGATTAGAAATTCGGAGTTGTGCCTTTTCGGAGTCGAAGTTTTTACGAAACCAAATCAAAAAAATGAACTATAGCCTGACTTGAAATGGAAGTGAAATAACATTTTTGAAACAATGTTTCATATATTTTACTTAGAATCCCAATCCCAGTAGTACTTCCAACTGCGCAAAAGTTACTAATCCAGGCGCGGATCCAAGGGGGGAGGGGTTGGGGGTCCGAAACCCCCATGAAGCAAGGTTAAAAAGTCTATAAGTCACATAAGCGATTACTAACTGCAAAGCTGCTATCTTTACTGTTACTGTGCGACAATAACTGCCTGTGCCCCATGCGCAGTGATTGCTACATATCATATGACATACAGTACATTCAATGCAAGTATGTAGCGCATCGTGTGATTTAGAATGGGCTCCTTCATGCAACAAAAGTAAATTTAACTCGAACCTGAGCAAGACTTTACTGACGCAATTCGTAACACCTAAAATAAACAATTTCTTCGCTGCGAAGAAAAAGAACTATGTTGAGCTTCAAACAAATATATAGTATTATAGGTGATGATTTGTATGCACTGATATCGCAACAATTGTGACGATAATGGTGTGGTAATGATATAAGACTCTCCAGAACATGCCGCAACGAAAGGTAAACACAGGCTGGAGCGTTATACGCCTATGCGACGAAGTGACTAGGGATGTACTGATATAGACCTATAGGCTATATGTTAAGCAAATTTAGACCCGTTTAAAACTTACGATTAAAAATCAAATCATTCTTCAAATACTTGCGGTATTACGCCGAAGCGCCTAACACTTGATGAGCCCATCTCCGTGGCTTAGTACGTGGCAACTAAACTTTGACTTTCCGCGCCGATAGCAAAGTCGTCACCACTGCGCCAGGAAGTCAGTTTAGAAGTTACAATTTTCGGTGAAATTAATATTTCTAAAGCTTCTTCAAATGGAACTTGTTACCAATCGTCAGTGTGAGATGTAATTATTGTCTAACAATTTATTCTTGAACGCACCAGTCGACGGCTTTACTTACAACGAATCTTGGCAATGAGTTGAATAACCAGCGCCTTTACGCACTGCGCAACGCATGAAGCTGCTTACGGATTACCGCAAAACTTACTAAAAATCTCTACCTCCCCATAAAAAATTTCTGGATACGCGCCTGTAAATCATATACTTTAAACTGTTTTTGTTTTTTTGTGAGCAGGTTGAAGTCGCAAATGTCACTACTGTGGATGCACCTCCGTCTTTTGCTGCTCCACCAGTTACGGCTTCTCCTCAGAATGCAAATACCGGTACCCTAATAAACTGGAGCAACGCAGATGTTGTCGTATGGGCGAAAAGAAATGCCTTTAAAAAGTAAATGATTTTTTCTCATTAATCTGTTTTACTTGACAAAAATAGGCAAGTTTAAAAGTTGTAGAGACATTATAGGCCTTTTGTAAATCATTTAACCACAGATATTCTTATCATGTTTCAATTTTTTATCAATGATTTCTGCTGCTAACTATTCCATACGGCATTAAACTATAACTTTATACTAGGCTTTGCCTAGAAAGCAAAAATGAAACACTGAAACATTTTAACGTTGATGACGATTCCTCGTTTTTATCCTCCTGTCACCAGAAAGCGAGGGAGACGCTATTCAGAGAACAAATCCAGACTTGTTTAAGAATTACCTTTATTTCCACGTTTCCGGTTGAGTTTCGCTTCTGACTTCTTTAATTTGCTGCTCTTTGATTCCACCTAGCAGGGATCGTGAAGCGTCTCACCCTAGGTGGCAAAAACGAAGATGGGAGTAAAACCATCAACCTTGCGATGATGGTCGTCGTAAAAAACGACGTTGTGAACCACTGTACTACGCTGCCGACTACGTTAGAAAAATCCCGAACTAGTTTTACATCTTCTAGATCGTCGTTTATAAAATATTGCACATTCTTCGTAATTTTAGTTTGAAAACCAAATCACTTGATGGAAAAGTGCTGCTGTTTCTGAAGAGACTAAAACTTGAAGCTCCCGAGTTTTTTTTTCGATGCGCTGCTGATCAGCTTGGACTCAAAGATATTCGAGAACTGATGATGTTTACTGATGCAGTCGCAAACTTACGTTAATTAACAACCTATTCAGAGCAAAACTCAAGTTGCTGTACGAACCATTACCACGTTTAGCGAACATCATGAAAACACTCCTACCTGTAGTATGCCATAACGTTAATGGTTTTGTTACCTTTTACTTTTTCTTGTATACCGCCTTATATTTCCTTCATCTTATCATATTATTGTCGTGTTGAAGGTGCGAAAATAAAAAACACCACTACACTTTCTTGTACGAATTGATCTTTAATGTTTGAGCAGGGCCGGCACCAAGGAGGAGGGGGCTGGCAGGGGCGTATCCAGGGGTGGGGGCCCGCTGGGGTCGCGCCCCCCCCACGCTGAAATATAAGCTGATATATATCTGCAGTCAGCGGAACAGTGGAAACAGGGCATTTGAGGACGCGCTGACCTTTTTTTTTGGTCTTCACTTGATTTTGAGGGGTAAATTGGACGTCGGAAGACGTGAAGACCTTTTTTTTGGTCTTCACCGATATTTTCAGTGGAAACGTGTAAACAAAAAATTGCGGCCCCCCCTTTTTAAATTTCTGGGGACGCCCCTGGGCTGGCCCCCCCAATTAACAAGCCTACGCTTTTGAAGACAGCGACTTTTGTGCGTAATTTCAAACTTTGGCCCCCCTGATAAACGCTTAGCTCCCCTAAGTCGACTGCTCTGGCGCCGGCTCTGTGTTTGAGTTGGACCAAACTGGACCACCAAATCTCTTTTCGATTCAGCCACTGAAAAACACACCTTGTACGTCATTTTCCCGCTTGCTGCTGGTACTTCTTATATAAATCGATTCGATGCCACTACTTTTACAATTGTCTGCTGGCGTCTACAGCATATTATAACATAACCATTTTTACGGTATACCGCGTGACAGTGCTCAACGTAAGAATCGGCTGTTTTATTAGTTCTTATCACAAAATTCAGCTAAAAAAATTATGCTTTGTTTTCCGTAGCCTATAGTTTAGGATAGCCTACGTAGCAAAACTGCCGTATACTTTTGTGTTCATGTTTCAATTGCGACGGAATGCTATGTAACTTTATTTCAGTTTTTAAATGCTTGACAGAATTTTTTGCTTATGATTTATACTTCATACGCTAAACTTTTGCACCGTGACTTTTCTTCTGTAATTTTTGTTATGGAACTGGTGTTTGATACTTTTTTTGTAAAAATTTTTGAAATAAATTTTATGCAATTGATTTTATGAAAGTAATTATTTGATGTCATTTTTATGGGAAGCAACCACCGTGTGCTTTTTGTATGCTACCTAATTATAACTTACTTCATGGTTCCTCTTTGGCGCGTAATATAGGTCTTAACATAATTCCTTGGAAAAAATGCGTTTATCGATGTGTCAAAAATCTGATGCACTTGGTTACTATAGCGATATTTATTTTACGTGACTTGCGCCATTAACCTTAGGGAGATTCGCACCAATGACTGCGAATTTATTTTAAAAGGGTCATGTTACTGTAAAATCAAGAAATAGCGAAGCTGCATTAAGCTATAACTACGTACAACGCTGTGCGTTACCGACTGCACGTTTTGGCAATTGGCTATGTGTGCACTAATTTACCAGTGCAGATTATGAACAGAAAGCGCTAGAAGTGACCAGTGTAGTGAGCTGTGATTGTTACTTGCGTTCTAGAGCACGTTTACGTTGTTCCAAATGCTGGTAGTTCAAAAACGCATTTATATCACGCTTAGCTTGAAATAAAGCAGCAAAGTTGAATGTATAATATGTTAATTTTGTTCTTAGTACACAAGCACATTTTAGTATGTTTGAGAAAAGCTGAAGTATTATCGAAGTATAAAAGTTAGTCAAACTGTGGCTTGGAATTAAGTGTTATCAAAATAAAATTAAAAAACCACTGAGTAACAGTGCGTATATTGTTTAAATTAAAACATAAGTTTGCAATGCAAGATTTTTTGTCATCTAATTGCAAATTACGATATCTTGGAGAGTGTATTTAAAATTAAATAGATGCACTTGTCTTTTGTCTACCGTTGCTGGAAAGCAGGGCGTAGCCGGCGAAAATTTTAGGAGGGGGAGGAGTTACAATAGGCCAAAGGTTGCATGCAGTGTTTTACCAGAATTTTCTAAGCATACTTCTGATTATATACTCCAAAGAAAAAAGAAGCAGGGGCGTGCCCAGTAATTTGAAAAAAAGGGGGGGGGGGCGCAATTTCCTGTTTTCGTTTCCTCTGAAAATATCGGTGAAGACCAAAAAAAGATCTTCACGTCTTTCGACGTCCAATTTACCCCCCAAAATGAAGTGAAAACCGAAAAAAAGGACATCGCGTCCTCAGATGTCCTGTTTCCACTGTTCCGCTGACTGGAGATATATATCAGCTTATATTTCAGCGGAGGGGGTAAGGCCGCGGACCCAGCGGTCCCCCCCTGGGAAAAGTCCCCCGGTCCCCCACCGACTACGCCACTGCTCGATAGTGAGCACTGTGGGCCTGAGCGCGTCTGTTCAGTTTGGTATGAAAGTTGAGATATGATCAGAAATTTGGGATAACACTAGATTGCTGTAAAATAAATTACGCTATTGTAGCCGAAGGTTAAAAAAAAGATATCTATTGAAAGTACTTCAGCACTGTAGGCGCCCAAGAGCGTTAGCTCTACTGTGTTTACGCATTTCCTTGTAAGTGTATATCCGAATTATTTTAGTTGAGGTACGTAAGATTGTCACGGTGATAACTCGCAAGCAACGTAGCTACTGTTGTGCTTAGAAACAGCAAACACAAGAATCTGTATTTTTGGATTTTGTTGCATATTTATCTTCCTATCTCGAGAAAGCGATCAAGCGCTGCAACGAGCTCGCTTAGGAGTTGCCGGCAATCTGTCTACCACACCAAGGTGGGGGAATCCTGCAAAGTACCTTTTCCAGTAGCACTACAAGTAATCTTGTAGACTTGGTTTTCACACTGTCCCTTCAATGCTGAACTTCAAGCAGGGAAGCTGTGAGTACCAATTTTAAAATGATTGGTTTGACCCGATTCGTAATCAAACCCAAGTCTACAGCTTCCGAGGCGGACGCTCTCACCGCACTGCAATCTGAGCTGTTGAATCCATAGCGCACTACCACCACCACCACAAAAACTTGTCCATGGTGATACAGCCGGGGCAAGAGCACCGGGGCCACTGCTTCACTATTTTTACAAAGCACGCTTAAAACTTCCTAAGCCTATAACAATTCCCATCTACATTTTTCGCAGGCTATGCCCACACCTGTCCAAGTTACCAAAGTCTTTAAATTTTTTCGGAATGATTTTTATTTTCGTAGCTCTTTGCTTTGTTTCAAAATTCACGGAAATAATTTGCCATGTGAATATTAGATGGATTGTCGTTCTCTGGTTAATAAATAACAGCTTGTCTCTCGACGTATATGGCAGCTTATAGCAGCGTTTATATACTTAGCACGAAAGCCTTTATAGCTCAGCCAAAAGAAACAAATACAGCTTTTCGACGGCTCATCTATACGAGCAGACCGTGGAGAGCATTGAGGTTTTACTTGCTAGACTTAAAAATTCCCCATAATTAATTGATGTAAGTTGTGCGTTGCCGTCAAGTGCGAAGTGTTCTTTCAAGTGCGAAATGGAATATTATCGAGGCTGCTGCTATCACGTGACAGTCACGTTTTCTGCAGAATGCTGTAGGAATCTCCCCTGTGTTGTGTGATTGTTGCATTGCGTCTAATGTTGTTGAGTCAGGAAAAAAATTGGTATTGAAGTTTCAGCAGAATTTAGTATAGATGTAAATACGGAACTGAAAATTTAGTAAAAGTTTGTAGTAGTTGCTAAAAAGAAGTGATCTATGATAGTTGCAATAAACTGATCAATAATATCAAAGTAAGTATAGAGTTCTAAACCGATTTTGTTTCCATGTGAAATGACACAGTCTAAAGCAGGGGTGGAGAACCTGCGGGCCGCGGGCCACATGCGGCCCACTTAAGTTTTGAATTCGGCCCGCGTCAGAAATTTGTTAAGTGTACAACAGATCTGGTAGAATAGAAAAAAAAATTCCTTAAAAACTGTTTCACATTCAACTACATGCTGTTTTCATGATACAAAAAACGCGCAAGTCTCTAATTTTTGCGGAAAAAGCAACTCAGCATGATTGTTTTATAAATTTGCGACGAAATATTGCTTATTTTTAGGACAAAACTTACAAATTAAGAGTGAATGTGGCCTGCTGAAAATATCATGCAATTAATGCGGCCCGCTGTGCTTTGCCTGTTCCCCTCCCCTGGTCTAAAGTAATAAAGTTCCCTTTCTGGTAGTCAGATGATTGTTAAAAATACAGGCTAAGTTTATAATGCAGTTTTTGAACGGGAAAGCATTTTTAGTCTTATTACTATAAAGATTTAATCATAATAATGAAACTAGGTACGGTAGGCTGTGATGAATGCAAAGTTTGTCTTAAAGTAAAATCCAATAGCTCAGATCATATCAGTATCATAGCCATTAGATGTGAGCTCAGGTCTCATTGTTACAAAAATGTAAGGGTGATGAGATCTGAGATGATGTTGATTGTAATATAGTAAGTTTCATGTTCATACTTCAACCGCGAGAAAGCGTCGCAGACGCTGTAAAACGAGTTTTTTGGAGTTGCCAGGAACATTAATTTCTTCCGCTCGAAGGTTCCAAAATCTCGTTAAGTGCCTTTTCCAATTGCATAACAAGTGAATATTTAATGAATTCTCGAAGTTTCATTTCACCAACTAATATTTACTATATACCTTTTGATTAGAAAATTGAAATACGGTGTAAAACTGCTATTGAAGAATTTATAATTTTTATTTAAGCTTATGTTAAAAAAAGAATCGATTCAAACTCATCAAACATGGATCCCTCCAATGATGGTTCGAATGCCAATGACGCCAATTCACACGGACTTGAAGGTGAGCATGTGAAAATTTGTTGATAATGTGTTTGTGCAATTCTTTGCCACTTCAAGCGTTATGCAAGTCTACAGTCAATACAAATTATCGTAACTCAAAAGGTCATTTTTCAGTTACTTTAGGAGTGTAGTTTTACTACAAAGCCGAATCGCATGAACCGCAAAGTAGCCTAAAAGGGCTGCAATGTTTTTTTGCTGTAACTTGCAAACTATAGATGCTTTACGCCGGGGGGGAAGAGAAAGTTTTTGAGGGGGCACTTGAGGTGCTTTACTTAAGCAAATTTTTCTTAACAATCGTAGAGATAACGACTTTTACGCGTATCGGAGGAGGTCTGGGGAGGTCCGAGGGAGCCCCCTTGCATACGTCCCTGCTTGAAACAATGCCGCGTTTTATAGCAGTTAAGCCACAAAAACCTGGCATTACACATCAGATGCTTTTAACGAATATCTTAGAAGAAAATGATTGTTTTTAGCTGCAATGAAGCTCATTGAAGAAGTGGTAAAAAGTGTTCGCTGCACAATCGCCTCTGAGAAAATTGAAAAGACAATAAACAAAGAGACATATAACAACTTTGCGGATATTTTTAGATATTACGATCGTTTTAATAACGAAGTGAGTATCTGGCGGAGTTGGCCAAATAAACCGAATGTGCTGAGAAATAAAAGTTAATGTTAATTTGCTGTAATTACAGTATGAGTTTTAGCGTAGCGGTTGTTTCAAAGGCAATAAAAGCAAACATTTTTTACAAAAAAAGACATTCGAGTGCTTGGAACTTCAATTTCATCACGTTCTCAAAATTGTTTCATCAGTTTATGCTAAAAAATATACTGTTTTTATTAAGTTGCCTCATACGATTTTTTCGATGAGGTTTTACCATTGCTAATATATCTGCCTGTTTGATCAGGCAATTAAGAGGTGCCTTTTGACTGTCTGCATACAGTGCATATTTTAAATCGTATTTACTTTTCAGGAGCGAGTGCTTCTTGGAAAAAAATTAGCAGAATGCAATGTACCACCTGTGTTAATTCAATACATAAACGTGCTTTCTGTTAATGGAAAAAAGTATCCACTTAAAGGGTGCGTATAGTAATTGCTGTTGGTACTGTAGATCGTTTTTTTTTTTAATTTTTTTTTGCGTTCTTAAGGAAGAACTAAATACCATATTATGAAAGCTGTCTCACATTTAAAAAGGTGCAGGTTTTTACGTCAAATAAAAAGTTTAGCCGTTACTACTAGGGGCAAATCCAACTTTTTTTGGGGGGATGGAGGTATAAGAATCGAAAAATGCTTATCCTGCTGCTTTTTTTGTCAGAATCACACCAAGTCAACACAGTTGTTATTATCTTTATTATACTCGCGGTAGTGCGCCGAAGCCGACGAATGGCGGGGCCAATCTCCGCGGCTTAGCGCCTGGGCAAGCTCCGAAGGAACGTCGCAGCTATAGCGAGCCGGTCGTTGGCGGCACCATGTCCGTTTTGATCGGCCCGGGAATTGAACCCCGGACCACCCGCACCGATAGCAGTGTGTTGAATTGCTACGCTTCCCGGTCGGTAGTAAGCGCGCTTAAAGTTCTTCAATGTTTTTGTTCTTATTTACAGGTACGAATATGAGTGCTTCGAAATGATGTTAATCACTTGTGTAAACTTTTCCGATTCCAATTCAATGTTTAGCATGTCGCTTTGTGAAAACAACGTTATCTCAATCATGCTGTCGATATTAAAAGAATTCCAAAATAATTTATCCGAAAACGAGGTATTTCTTAACTAGGAGGTGTTGCACACGACTTTCTCCGATATAAAAGCTTACTGAAGATGTGACCATGTTCTGAAATGTTTTTAGTGTGAATCTACCTAAACTCTGACAAGTAATAATGGGATGTGAATTTCCTGCACAGAATGCTCGATGATTATTTTTGTTTGTTGAATATTTATCCTTCTATCACGAGAAAGCGATCAATGCGCTATACGAGCTCGCTTTAGGAGTTGCCAGCCATCTGTGTCAACCACACCAAGATGGGGGAATCCCACTAAGTGCGTTTCCCAACGGCACAGCAAGTAAACTTGCCGGCTTGTTCTCCACACTGTCTCTAATTAATGTTGAACGTCAAGCAGAGAAGCTGTGAATACCAATTTTAAAGTTATGGGTTTGACCCGACTCGGAATCAAACCCAAGTCTGCTGCTCTTACCACTAGGCCATCTGAGCTGATTAAAACCAGAGAAAAATAGTAACATCAAAATCACATACCACAGTTAAAATTTGAAAGTTTAAAAACACAGCAGACTGTTTCGTCCGTAACGAATTTAAAAACACAACAGCCTGTTTCGTCGGTAACGTTCTATTTGAATGAGAACCCGTGACACCTGATGAATCGTTTCCGATGAAACAGACTGTTGTGTTTTTAAATTTTTAGATTTTAGCTGTGATTTTAATGCTACTAAACTCTGGCAATAATGTTCCCTTATTTTTGTTCTCTTTTATATTAACTTCTTCTTTGCCAAAGCAGAGTGTTAAATGCCGCAAGAGCGATGTGTAAGCTAGCCGGTTAGAGTTATTTATATTAAGCAGGGTGAATTTGCTCACCGTGAACGAGAGCTCGGCGAGGTGGCTGTCTGATACGTGCCCAGCCGTTTAAAGTGGTGCTACTTCGCGATGTAACATCGCACCCACACGAAGAAGTAGGGTGAAATCAGAATCTCGCTTGAGTGAAAGGGCTTAGGCTAATTGAAATAAAAAATGCTTCCCAAGCAGTAATGTGGGTCTAGATTTTCTTCAAAAGCACAACTTAGAATTTAAGGGAGGGCTTGTATCTCCTTCACCTCCCTGTAGGTCCATTAATGTTATTAGCATTCGAGTATATTGTTGAAAACGTGGTAGATTTCAGAGTAGCATGATGGATTTAAACTTGCTTGATTTTTTTCAGAGGAAAATTAACCTAGCTGAATTAGCAATGACTGTGCTACATAACTGTGCTGATGTGACGGCAAACAAAAAGTATTATTACGACGAACCAGATCTTATGGAGGTGGTGGCATGGTATGCTAAACTCACATCGCAAAAAGTTAATGTAAGTAACCTACATTAATTTGGGTCTTAGAAAGCAGATGGAGTTATAATGTTTGATACACTGAGGTTGTTTTATATTCTTTAACTGTGATTCACGGAGACCACGAAAGTGAGTTGCTCTTAAAAAAAAAATTAAATCATCGTTATATAGTCTCAGCATTACTCCAACGAGTGTAGCACTAGATTGATTTCGAATCGGCTCAAGTTGTACAGTTTAGATGGCAGAGTGATAAGAGTGTCTACCCGTGGAGCTGTAACCTCCGGTTTGATTCCGAGTCGGGTCAAACCAATCACTTTAAAATTGGTATTCAGAGCTTCCCTGCTTGACGCTCAGCATTACAAAGGTGCAGTGTTAAAACCAAGTTTACAAGTTTACTTGTTGTGCCGTTGGGAAAGACATATAGCGGAATTTTCCCAACGTCGTGCGACAGACAGGTTGCCGGTAACTTCTAAGCAAGCTCGTTATCGCGCTTTGATTGCTTTCTCTTGACAGGAGGAAAAATCTGCAACTACACTAAACCAGTATTTTCTATCAGCAGCTCTCCGAAAAATGTGTCAATTCGAACTTACACGAAGAATACGTATATTCTAGTCAAAAGCACCGCAATAGCTAAGTCGCTGGCATTTGTTCCACATTGATACAGTTTTTATTATTATTATTGTTTATTTCAGACTCGAAGTCCATACAAAAATAAAAGAAAAAACATAACACAGTATACAGTTTAAACGTAAACAAAAATTATTTAACAAGCCGAAACCGCCCAACCAACACATTAGACCAACACTGGCAAAAATCATAGAAATGCGATTTAGAATAGGCTTGTGCGATTTAGAATAGGCTTGAGCGCCACGGGTAGACACTAAGGGGAATATAAATAACAATCCGATTCAAATGTTTGGACCAGGTAAGAATTGGATGATTGAAAGCATCTAAGTATGAAGTTTCCTGTATTCTTTCTGAGTAATGATTGGAACGTAGATATTGCACTGTTAACCATAGTTTCTCAAATATGAATTTTTCCATAAGCAAATTATGAAGGACAGCACTATATGCATTGTTGTGAGCTACTCGAAGACGTTCAATATTTGAATGGGAATAACGACTCCATAGATTAATATCATACATACAAGAACAAAAATATCGAAACAAGATATTTTTTTACATTTGCAGAGCATCTAAAAAATCGACTTCGAAGCATGTTTGCAGTGAAATAAATAGAACTCACGCGAGCCTTTGTGTCCATGTTGTCAAATAGGTTATCAGTAATAGTAACCCCGAGATATTTGACACTCTTCACCAATCTGACTGGCTCATTATTCACACTCATAGTTAAGACAGATTCATTACGAATCTTTAGGTACCCTATTTACAAGAAAAATTTACAGGAAAAAGCAATAATAGTATTTACAGGAAAAATATTTACAGGAGAAAATTTTAAGGCATACTTGAATAGTTACAACACTTCAGAAATACTGCAGCAAAAGAATTGACTGCTCTCTAGGAATTGTAGGCTAAAAATCTTACAGTTTACATTGAAGAGCTTGATTTTATTGCAGAAAGATCTTGTTCTTTTGAGCATGATGACTTTGGCAGAAGTTGTGGACGAAAAAAACAATGACATCATACTTGCAGACGATACAATAATACAAACACTATTAGAAGTAAGTAATTACACAAGTTTCCCACAATAGATATAGAAGTTCATTATTTCAACTAATGTTTAGTAACTTTACACTTTTTAAAGACTTTTTCATGAAATTGGGAAAAATTGCACCCTCTTTTTGAAAACTGTACCGAAACCTTTTATTAAATGAAGGCACTGTTTCGGTATAGTCAAACTGGTATCACTTGAGCGAACCGTGTCTACGCCTCCATCTTTTAGCGACAGCGCTGATTAACTAGCTCTGCCCAGAGCATTTAGCAGTCCCATAGTAAAAAGTTGTTCAAAAAATTTAAATCTTCGTCATACTTGCGGTGCGGTATTTTACCAAAGCGTGCAACAAGTGGTGGCCGGTGTTACGGTGAGATAGGCTATCGGTACGTCGCTTTGTTTTTGGGTATTACCCAGCAGTCATCCAGTCTGACTCCGACATTATCTTTGTTATGCCATTGCGGTTTACCAGTCACCATAATTTTGTTGTTGTTAGTTCGTTAGAAGTTAGAGCAGGTGGCTCACTTTGAGTGTACTGTTCATTATGCGATACTGAGCGTTTTGATAAGATGATGCGAGGTATTTTGAGAAGACGATGTTTTGATAAATCTTCAGTATTTAATTATTAAGGACCAGCATTTCAGTGCAGTTTTTTATAATTAACGTATTAGCTGGTGAAATTCGGTTATAGCTGCAGCGTAGGTTAAGAGTTGTTGTTAAAGATTTTAGATCGACAGTAGCTAGTTGATTAATTCATGTTTTTATTGCGTGTAACGTTTAAATGCGGGTATTTACTAGTGGTTTATTACTAGCAGACAGTGTGTGTAGAATGTAGATTGTTTTTGTATTGATTTGACTAAATTTGAATTTCATGATCATAGTATCGATTATTTGTCTTGCGGCTTGTGTAATCTGTTTGTACTGCATAGTTAAGGCTTAATGTTTGCTGGATACGCGCCATTTATTTGTTCTCAACGTTTTCAAGTATGCCTTTGTGCTAGTGTAGACTAGACTTGGGATTGCGATTAACTGATGTGTATACTGGTGTTGCTCCAATATAAGTTCTTATAGTCGATATCTTTGAAATGACACTCCCGCGTCGGGCGTCGAAGCATAGTAGGTCGCTTGTTCAAATAGGATCCTGGTTGGGTTGTTCCCGGCACGTAGCTAAGTGAACGCTACAGCCGGTGCCCAACTACGCTGTTGAGAGTCTGGAAAACACAGCTACGAAGAAACATCGCAGCGGTGACGAGCCGATGGTCACGCTGTCCCAGTTGACTAGCCCGGTAAACGAACCCAAGGCCTACCGTGTGGATAGCATGTGCTTAACCACTGCGCCAATTTATTCTAGTTACTGGGACAAGCATTAAAATCACCCGATCGACGAGCGGAAGGCTACAGAGTTACTGAGTTGATATCTGGGCTGACACGTCTGGCGAACAACACAGATAACAGTGTTGTGATCATGGAGCACGGAATTTTGGATTACATTAGATCAATTTTGAAAGAAGGTACGCCACTGCATGCCTAGCATTCTTAAAAAATTAAAAATGGATAATTGCTATCGAGTAGTTTAAGTAAAGATTCGTTGCCAATTGGTATCTCTGAAAATACTCTTGCAATGCTTAAGATTTGCAGCAAATTTAGGAGTTGTACCAACTACCTTGATATCACAGTTGCAAAGGCGGGTCTAATATTATTTTTAGGGAGGGGGGGAAAGAACAACAAAATACTTATTTTACAGGTCTAATGCGTTTAAGTGTATCAAAGATCCAAGATAATGAATAGGAGCCCAGTTAACTCCTTTCGGGTCCACCAATGATATTGCTGTAAACCAATGTTTTATTTTTAGTCCCTGTCTTGGCATGCTTCAAAGAAGTTCAAAATTTCTTGATATTTTGGAGGGTGAACAAAAACCCGATCTTATTAAAAGCTTCTTAAAACTGGAAATAGGCTAATTAACATTCAAATTTGACTTATGCTGTCAGAGTTATGAATCGGGCTCGGGCTTTTCGGGTCGGGTAGGGTTGGGTTCGGGCCGGTCTCGGGCTTGGATTTTGTAAAAATTGTGGGGCTTCAATCGGGCCGGACACCGGAGCAAAATCAAAATTTTCAGTAAGTAACAGAGTTTTCGCGATTGCTGAAATATAGCAAAGAGAACACCTTGTCACATCCATCAGTTTGTGGGTTGTGTGGTTGCGGATGGGTAAAACTCGTTTTCTTTATAAAAATTTCTTCAAAATTTAAAGTGATGTTTTTGATTTCGAGTTTAAATCGGGCTCAGAAAGGCTGATAAATTAGGATTCGGGTTCGGGTCGGGCTCAACATTTTCGGCCCGTTGACAACTCTGCCTACTGTAATAGCAGTACTTTTCTGACTTTGAATTTATTTTTATGATAACTCAAACATTTTCAGGAGGCGAGTTGGAAAAAATTGCAGCAGCCGAAACAGTATGGGTTCTGGCGTTTTCGAAGAAAAATAAAAAGAAAATTTTGGAAGATGATGAAATTATGTCAACTTTACAAGATCTTACTGATCCTTGCCAAAAAAATAAAATATGCCGGTAAAACGCGGTTGAATTAAGAATAATATGATTGTTTATTGTTTTCGTCATTTTTCTTGCTTTTTGTTTATATAAATAAAACAATCTTGAAATTGTTTTGATATAATCACAAACGTTGCGAAAATATATCATATTTCAATATTTACTAGATGAGAATAATTTTTATTTAATATTGAGTAATCGCACAAGTGGTTGTTCATACTTGGGAATACCCGATCTCTTGAAGCATCTCTGCGGAGTCCTTAGGAGTTTGTGGACCCCACTTTGCTAGCATCTGTAGAATAAAACTTGTTGGGGCATGGCCATGTAGCGTGCAATCCTACCCTAATTACAAACTCACAGTTTTCATGGAGACGAGTGATTCCTAATTTGTGAATAATTAATTGATGTTCTAGATTTTGATAATAATTAATCTCATCATACTGGAGTAGATTATTTCTTACATAAGCATCATTGCGTCGCTGTTTTGTTTACGCTTTACTGCATATTTCTTTGATTAGAATGGTGATAACCAATATCAAGGATTGCTGCAGTTAATATGATTGCTAAGCCAATAAACAAAACAATTAAATGCAAAACAAAGGCCTTTGGTTTGGTGAAGTCATCCACTAACAACCAAGTTTTCTACTGTGCAACATTTCTACCAATAAAATGATAGAAATACTCTATAGAACAGTTTTTATCTTCTTCTAGACAGCTACAACTCGCAGCATCGTGGGCAATGTGGGTGCTGAAGCAAGAAAAAGGACAAAACAGAAAGAAGAAAAGAGGACTCCTTCGAAACGAATTCGAAAGTGCATCTTTGTCGATACCAAATGCGGTTAGGGCTGAAGATCAAGTACGAGATTTGTTTATTCAGTTGTTAATAATAACAATAATTATACATCGGTACAAATTTCACTTTTTGTATTTGGCGATTGTGGCCGGGTGTCTGGAAAAGAAAGCGCAATGTTACATTGACTTGCAAAACACGTGGTTATTGGGTAGAGTTTAGATATACAATTTGAAAAAAAATTTGATTGAAATCGATTCACAGTAACAAGACGTGCGCACGTGCTGAAATCGAAACCACTACCTTTTTTTGTTTTGAAAAGTTTTCACTTCAGAAAGCCAATAACATCCTCGCATAACATATTGCAAATCACCAGGCCGTCTATTCCGAAAAATTAAGGCGCAGAATAATTGGTTTACGTCCCTAGCTTGTAACATAACTTATTGCGCTGAGTTACTCACACATTAAAAGCAGAGCAGAACTCTCTCTTAAATTACCAAGCCAAGCTTCATGACTATAAAAAAAACAGCAAACCTTATCTCCGTTCCTCTTTGGTTGTTCGTTTGGTTGTAAACCCGCTTTTTTCGAGTTTTCCATCTAATGCGTTTCGGCATAAACAAGACCTCATATACCACTTAAGGTACAGCAAGTGCATGGAAGAATATCAACAAAATGGTGTCTTACACCTAACTGAATTTCAAGCAAAATAATCGCAACATTGTTGTTGTAGACCGATGATGTGAAACTCATGAGTGCACAAGAGGAGCTGCTAGATGAGGAAGATGAGCTATATGAAGATCTTGAACTTTACGTCGCAGTTCATGAACCTCTGGGACAGCTAGGCCATGTTATGATAAGTTATCAATGGGATTGTCAAGAGCTTATGATCAAAGTAAGTAATAAGTAGCTTTTTATGGCTAATAATACCTGGAACTGTATTTGGATACTAAAAAAAGCATAATCAATATGATTTTTGCAAAGTCAGAAGTCCTCATTTGAAAAAACTGATTGGTTCAGCTGCGATGAACAGTGAGTGTATTTTTAAGCATTTTGATAACAGTACTTGTATTTTTTTATTCATTTTTTGCAATTTAAACAACGTCTATGACAAATCAACCGAATGTTTAAACAGATACTACATCTTTTGCTGAGATTTATGCTGTACAGTACATAAATGAAGGAAGAGAATAACGATAGTTCATGAATTTGTAACCAAGGACAAAAAGCTTCCTTAATATACATGGAATAGAAGCTCGTGTCTTGAATATACTCAAACTCGTTTGTAGAGCAGCATAATTCCCGTGTGGAATTTTTTGCCAAGCCATACGTTGGTAACTGCAATATAATAACATCTGTTACAAAAACCAATCTCTTGTCAGCCACTGTTAAGACAACTGCCGCTTCAGTCTTTATCCAGTAGTGCTTAAAACTGAACGTTTCAAAACATAGATTCAGTTGTCATCATCAGCTGGAGTAAGCAAAGTGGTACAAAAGTAAAAGTACTGCGGCTTTCTTTTTCCTCCTCATGCTATTTTCGTCCCATATTTTTGTAATCATCCATGTTTTTGTAATAATAACTTTTGCGAAAAAATTAAGGTTAAACAACAACTTGAAGACGAAGGCTACAAAGTGTGGATAGATCTTGAAGAGATGGGAGGGAGCACGTTGCAAGCAATGGCGGAAGCCGTGGAAAATGCAGCAGTGGTTCTCGTATGCATGTCAAGAAAATATAAAGAAAGCAAAAACTGTCGGTGCGTTTTTATTACGATACTACGGCATGATAACTGATAGATTCGTTCTTAGTGGAATTTAAGTTAAGCTTCTGCCTGTTATCCTAAAGACTACAGGATATTTTAAAAAGTTTAAATGTATAGGCTACTGAAACAACGAATTACTTAGAAATAATTGCATGTTTTAAGTTTGACACCCCAGCGAGAAATTTATTATTTTGATTTATATATACTGTACACTTTTCCGACAGGGTTCATTGGTTGCAATTTTATTGCTCTCTTTGTTGCTGTAATTTAGTAAAACGCTGTTCTGAAAATCTGAATACCACTTACACGATTTAATATTAAAACCTCTTTTTTTTTGCATAGAACTGAAGCCGAGTATGCTTACAACTGTGACGTTCCAATCGTCCCCATCAAAGTGGAAGATGGTTTTAGACCAGATGGATGGCTAGGTTGGTGTTAGTCTAAAATGTTAGCAGCAAAAATAAAAAAGAACTTTTGAGGTATCGTATTGTGATCATAGATTGCTTCTTGTTTACCGTTCTCCTATTTCTTGCTTTGTTTTTTCTTTTTGCTTTGTTGTCACTTCCACACTCGTAAAACTACTCACTTTTGTTTAAAGTGTTATTTCACGATAAAATATTTAAGTTTGCTTCAATAAGTGGTTGTAATAGTTTTTGCAAAATGAGCTGCCGATTGGAGAAGATCACAGTTTTAATAAATTAGGTGTCAGAGTGTTCAAATTGCAAAACAATAGCATTCGCAAGAATGAGATACATTTCATATATGCAGCCTATAAGAGCTATGGTTTTTTGATCGTTTAGCAGCAATGCATCGATTGCTTTATCTTTATATCTTCAGGAGCCATTCTTGGAACAAAATTTTACATTGATTTTGCTTCTTCAGCTGCGAACTTTGAACAAATGTTCAAAACTTTAACGAGAGAAATTGGAGAACGAGGCAAATTGGTATGTTCACTGTTCAGTCTATTATGCGTAGCAGGGCTGCGAACTCGATCGAATTTTATTCGAGTTCAAGTTCGAGCTCGAGTTCAACATATTTTAGCAAGTCCGAGTTCAAGTTCGAGTTCTCTAATTTAATTATTTATGAGTTCGAGTGCGACAAAATTAAGTTTTTCGAGTTCAGGCGGATGAATATCTAAAATCGAGACAACGTTTTCACCGCCGGTGCTCATGCAATTAAACAGATAAAAGTATTTCGCTCGTGCAGTAGGTTCGAGACAATACCTCAGGTGTTTAGTACCATCGAAATTGTCAGTGTTGTGGTCACAATTCAACAACAAACTATATTTCGTTGTGATCTTTCATTTCTTTTCAACAATTTAAATATCTTTCTAATAAACTCGAACAGTTTTATTCAAGTTCGAGTTTAGAAAAAATGTTTTTTCAAGTTCAAGTTAGGCAAAATGATCAAGTTCTTTCGAGTTCAAGTTTGAGTTCGCAGTCCTGATGTGTAGGATGAATAAAATAAAGACGTGTTTTATATTGACAGTCATTCAATTAACCCATTGTCTGTTGTTCTTTAGCGTTTACATTTAAGGAATTTTAGCTGATGAATTGAATTAGAATCTGACCCGCGTTAAGATCTTAGGCTAAATCAAACGAGTTCAAACTCATGCCAGAGCCGACCAGTTGTGTAGCACCAGCCCTGTGGTTGCGGAAAGTCGTCACCGGAGACACGGCCTTAACCACTCGGCTGCCGTAGTTTGATGCCGGAGCAGCCGCATTTCTCGTATATATTATATGTTAGGACTAATTCATCATCCCACTAAAATTGTTCGTTTTTTTCATTAACTGTTGAATTTCTTCCGTTTGTGTAGATTAAACCTACCAGCGCTAACGGAGTGGACTTATCTCCTCCTCCAATTACTCCGGATGAGAGAGCGACCCCTCAAACCCCTTCGAGAGTGCAAGATTGGACCAAAGCAGATATAAAAGCTTGGAAAAGACGAAACAAACTACTAAAGTAAACATCTTCCAAAAATATACAGTAATGTCACAAAATTATTATGTGTTTTTATCTGACTATTTTTTTAGATTGAAAACCAGAACGCTGAATGGTCAAACTTTATTATTCCTTAAAAAATTACGGCGAGATGCTCCAGAATTTTTTTATCGAACGGCGTCTGACCAGCTGGGTCTGAAAGATATTCAAGAATTGATGAAGTTTTCCAACGCAATTGAAGAGCTGTAGCAGACGAAATTCAGCTCAAAACTATATTGCTGAAAAAGAATGCTGCTTCGCAAAGAGTTTTCTGCTTTATGGATCTTCTGCTTGTCATTTGTTTGCCTGCACTGTAAAGGTACACGAATGAAAAACAAGTACAAAGTTTTGCATCTTTTCAAGCGGTTGTTTAAACCTCGGATAGTATTTTCTGAACTTTGTCATTTCAACACAATTGTAGACCCTTTAATAAAATCCACTTTAATTCAAATCTTTATTATACTCACGGTATTACACTAAAGCGTGTAACCAGTGGCGGGCCCCATATCGCGATTTAGCGATTGGTTAACACAACTCCGCAGAAATATCGCAGCAATGGCGAGCCTTTTGCGACACTATGTCTGAGTTGAATGGCTGGGAATCTAACCCAGATCTCCCGCGCCGATAGCTATTCATTTACAGTTTTGTTGAAGTTTTGATATTCGTTTCTACGAGTGTGTATGTGCGATGATATAAGGACCACTTTTACAATGACAATATCACTCTATACTATAATTCATTTTCAGTGCAATTATACAGTACAAATCATGCCATTTTTTCGATCGATAAATTTACAGAATGTCTTTTTGTGAGCTTTTTTCTTATACATTTGCAATTAAGAACTTTTGAATATGCTGCTGTACAACATCTGCCAAAACGTGTTGATAATGTTTCAAAATTTTTGTATTTTTTGTCCGACTGAGTGGTAGGCCTATGTAGCAGCATATCTACTTCTATGTAAAATGTAATAGTTTTTCATCTTTGATGCTTTTATGTTTATTGTTTGTTTGTTTGACAACAAATTCAATTTGTTATTTTATGTCATTGTAAAAATGCAATTGAATCTTATAACGCTGACATTAATTCGAAGTTTATATCCGTGAGGTTTGTGTTTTGAATGAGCACTGTGAAATCATCATGCAATCGTTGGTCAGTTACTACACAGCTGTAAGCTGTTTGTACATCTGAAAAGTGTAACGTGTAAGTACAATTTTAGTGCCAAGGCCTGCAGGTAATCATATCTAGCCTAGTTGCGACGAAAACAGGCCTCTATCTTTGTAATTCTGAGTAAATAAACACTTATATACAAACTTATTTTCTACCCTGCGTGCTAATCATCTCTTGTCTGTACAGAAGAAATCTAATTTTTTTCCAAAATCAATCAACCAAAATCAAGGCTTACAGATTTCTGAAGCGTTTGTTGGTTTTACTCTTTTCTTAATTTTTTTAATGTTCAAACCACATCATATTTTATTTTGCATTCGTGCAACGGTAGCTGATTTTTTCTCAAAAAATGCTTTGGCAAATGTTTGTAGATTTATGCTTCATTTTTGTTCTTCTATGCGTCTGTGAGTAATCATGTGACCGTAAGTACTGGCAAAATCAAAAAACCAAATCCTCATCATATTCGCGGTGTTTGGCTAATCTACTGCGCGCACTGAAACCTGAGTTGCTTCGAATCGGGCAATACAGCTTTAAGCTGCAAAGCAGTGGTTCTCAACCTTTTTTGGTTTGCGGGGTCCTATAGAGATTCTCAACATCGGTGGTCCCGTAGTACTAAATTTTTCTGCTTTCATTTTGTTCTTGGTGACTGCTGCAGGTATGCGCGTTTGTAGCAAGTATTTTCTACATAAGCAGCACTTGCTTTACTACGTATACTGCAGATTTTATAATTTTTTATGCACGTTTGATCAAGATTTCAACAAAAAAGTATGATGGTGAGTAGTGTTGGAATTAAGTAGAACGAAATTGCTATCAGTCCGTACGTTTGGTCACTGCTTTCTTCATTCATAAGGAATAATAAAAAAAGAAACAAATAAAAAACAAAGAAATATCGAAGAATGTAATACTGTTAATAACCGTGAATAAATCTTGCGTTTGTCGTTCCCTACGGGCAGAGCCGTTGAGAGAAAATCCGGGCCTCGGGGCAGAGATATAAATCGCTCCCCCCCCGGTACCAAAATTAAATTTTTTAAAAAAGAAAAGGTCTTGATCCAAAATTTTTTCGTATGCCTCTAAAAAAAAAAAATAATAATAACATTAACATAGCGTGGACGTAATTTCTCCAACATTTCTTCACGTGTGTCTCTTATAGAAAAAAGTTTTATACGAACGGGGCCAGAGGCGTTGTTCAGCCAAAAAATTTGGAGAGGCCCGAGTACTAACAACTTAAACAGATACCGATCACAGCCTTTGTAAAAGCGGTATTTAACATTGAGTAACATTACGAAAAAAGGAAGTTAGCAAAAGATACCAAAATATGTCATGATACCCCAAATTTGGGATAATAAATGGAAACTTATTTTGATACCCCCGGTACCTCAAACCAGTGGCGTAGCCTGCCCAAAATTTTTGGGGTGGTAAACTGCATAGGCTTGTCCAGTGGCGCACCCAGGATTCGACAATAAGAGGGGGCACAACTGGGGGTGTAGGGGCGAAACCCCTAGCCACCGAAGGCTGAAGGGGTCTGTGGGCAGAGCCCCCAGCCGCCACGGATTTTTAGGGTTTTTACAAGAAAAACACTCATTTTAGCGTCGTTTTTTTGTGAAAAAAGGACACACTGGTACCCCCAAGTGGTCTTAATCCGCCCCTGCTTGCGTTGTAAATAGATTTACGTTATAGCATTAATATCTTTGTTTGTAAGCTAGTGGTAACTAAAAATATTTCGGGGGGGGGGGCAATTGCCCCTCATTAATTATGAACATTATGCGCAATCAGTGTGGTCTCACAATTTAACAAACGAGGAGGACATTGCTGTAGGCGAAGTCCCAGCCGCCGGTGGCAAGGGGAGTCTTGGGGCGGAGCCCCCAGCCGCCACAGGATTTTTACGGTTTTCACATAAAAAACTCGTTTCATCACACTTTCTTATCGAAAAAGGACATACCGATTCCTGCAGTGAGTGCAGTCACTAGTGTCAGATAATACAAATACAAAAATATTTTAGTAGTTCATGTCTAAAAAGCAGAAGCTGAGCTAAAATAAATGAAAGGAGGCTGCAATCATTCTAAGTTTTGACGCATATGATGGGATGACATGTAGCCTATAGGTGTGTTCTAGGCTATGATCTTTAACAACGCATGAGAAATATTTTCTAAATTGTAACTAGCCTATAGATCAAGAAACTGGCTTTAGTCCTAAGTCGAAGCGATTGATTGAAACAAAAAATGATAAACAAAACAATGGAATTTATCGTATAAGAAAGGAGGGTGTGGAGTTAGTTTGAAAGACGAAAGCGAAATGGCACTGGCTAAATTTTCAAGTTTTCAATTACAAAAAGTAACACATCTCAGAAAATTTGGGGGGGCCTGGGCCCCCCGGGCCCCAATGGCACGACGCCACTGAGCGGTGCCCCTCAAAACCTGTGACGGGCTCCTCAAAACATGAGGGGCCCCGGTACTTTGTACCCACCTCCCCCCGCCCCTCTCACCAGCCCTGCCTACGGGGACTAATGGCTCCAGGGTAAGGACTCCTGCTCCAAAGAAACACTGCAGGGATGACGAGCCGTTGGCAACGCTGCCTCCAATTTGACGTCCCGGCAGGTAAATCCCATACCTCCCGCACCGATTGCGATGATCCTACCACGACGCAAAATTTCGATTCACGAGCTTATTTGTTTCTCGGCCGTTTTTTAACAATAGCTTTGAAAACGTATTACAATGGAACAATACGACGATAGTGTCTTACACTGTAAACTGTTGCAGAAAGCTTCCAAGTTTCAAATTACGCCATTTAAAGACGCTCGACTAAACCTACCAGAAGGTCAAAAGCTCTTCTAAAGACACTTAAACAGTAGAGTGACTTGTGCCACAGTCGATTGCAGTTTTTTACCCTTAGTGTTTGCTTGTTTAAAGCAGGGGTCGCGACACCCTCGACTTTGGGTCGCAATAACTTTAAACGCAGTCAACATAATTATTTTGACGTGATGACATTTTTTGCTTCATTTTTTTAGTTATTTTTTGACCTTTTTGACTTAACGATATAACATGAATATGAAATTTTTGAATCTTTTAAGTCATAAGTTTTAAAAGTTGATTCCTCTCGTAGCAAGTGTCAATTGTTACGAATGATAATTGGACGCTGCATTTAGAATTTCAACGTCTTTATTGCTCGTCACTGTTAGTGAGTCGCAGACTCGCGGTTCACTTTGAACTGTTTATTGGCATCTGTGGGAGGATGTAAGCGCATTGCGGCTTTTAGATTAACAGCCTGATGAGTCAGCGAAACAGAAAAATGCTTGGCCAAATTAAGATTAGCGAGGCTGTTTGGCTAAATTCGGTTGTAAAAAAGAAGCTAAAAATATTATGAGTTCTTTGAGCAGAATCATTAACGATAAGATAGCAATTAACTTTTTTGGTTTGTGTTTAGTGCGTATTGACAGCAAGATAACAAGCACAACATCAAAAAGTATTAGTACGGAGGCAATTTGCCTATAGCTGCATACTGTATAGTGATAAGCCTACCATAAAATCTAGAAATATTTGGTAGGCCTATAAGTAACATTTCATCGATCTCGAACTTGACACGGCTTATATTTCTTGGACTTGAACATAAAACTTTATGTTAATCAATTTCATCTACCGGTATTTGGGTCGTCACGAACAAATGTTGAGAAACTGCTTAACAAGGCCTTGGCTCCATTGGTCAATGACCATGAGAATTTCCCAAAATGTTTCAGTCATTGACTAAAGGAGCCGATTTTCATGACATTCTTTTTTGACATCCCAGAAATTCACGGAGTGAAACGGAACAGCCAAATGTCAGAATCGAGCGGAGTGGCAAGCACAGCGTATTCTAGAGTGGCAAGCACAGCGATTCAACTGTTGAAGCCTTTTTCATCTACCTGGCTGTGTGAGACATGCTTCTTAGCATTACTATCAATAAAGAACAAGGCGAGGAATTAACTAATAGCAGAGTTAGATCAGAAATGTGCTCTGACCACTACCAAACCATGCATTGACAAGCTTGTCAGTTGTCACCATAATGCAACAACAGCCATCTAATTAGTGCAGCTGCCATGATGTGTATAAATTTATTGAGTCTTTCTTGTAACTGGGTGATACTGTATTACAATGCTTACGTTAGTTATTTTTAGTGCTGCTATGCATGCGAAACTGCATTGTATGTGTTTAATTACTAAGCTGCTGGGAAGGTCATGCTAGTCGTAGGTTTTCACAGGTAGTATGCGATTGCCGATAGAATCAGTGTGGCGTAATTTTTGGGCGTGTAACCGTAATTAAAAGTCTAGCAAGCGAAGGTTTACGACTAAGTGATGGTCTTACTGAAAGGGAGGCTTCGCAAAACAAAGTGGAAGTGTAATGCAACACTTCATTTCTGAATTTTCTTGCGCGTTTAAGTCATGCGAAGAAGCACTATAGCTAGGTAATTCACGTGAGATCTGCGCAACTGCATAGTTTGCACATTTCTAACTGTTACCGAGTTGTCTAGAATTAAATCAATGAAAAACGAAGGCATCCGGCGTTGAGGTCAAATCGATTTGAAAAAACGTCAAATAATCAGTTTAGTTCTACCCGGCCACATTGACGGAACAGAGTTCTGATGTCTGATTGTCTGTACGCTATGATATCCAAGGGTGGAAACCTGGCTACTTGGCGTTAGGGTGACAGTTTCAGTTTCGGTGTGTTGAAACTCAGATGTCAGGTTTCAGTTTTGGTTTGGTTTCACGGCTGTTAAAAAACAGGTTTCAGTTTCGATTTCAGTTTTGCTTACGCACAATTTCGGTTTCTGGGTTTCAGTTTCGGTTTAAGTTTCATTCAAAAAAGCTATTTTATTTTGAATACGGATTTTTTAAGTGCTCTATTTTTAGCGTTTTTGTTATATAGCGATAATAAGTAGCAGGTCAGATGGCCGAGTGAGGAGAGCAATTGCTTCAGAAGTTGTCGACTTGGGTATAATTCCGTGTCCTGTAAAACCAAAGACTCAATAATTAATATCCACAGCTTCTTTATTCGACACTGAACATTAAAGGAACTGTTCTGGCAATAATGGTGATGACGATTTTTAAAACCTGAAACCTTGGAAAATTTTGAACAGGTTTTAGTTTCGATTTCGGTTTTGACGTTTCAAGAAAAAACGATTTCGGTCTAAGTTTAGGTTTTCGAAAATTTGGCTGAGTAGGTGTCAGTTTCAGTTTGAGTTTCAAAAATTTCCTTCAAAACCGGGTTTTCAGGTTTAGGTATAGGTTTTGGTTTCCACCCTTGATGATATCACCTGTGAGCTGTGACATCTTGTCATTTTGGTATTTCCACCCTTGCTGATATCACCTGTGAGCTGTGACATCTTGTCATTTCGGTACCTATTGATCATAGCTGAGTACGTCAAAGCAAGAGTTTGGTTTTCCGGCTATGACGCAATACGTGCAGCTAATTGTGAAGCACAACACACTAGACTGTTGTGATACCGAATTCACATTGTTGTCGACTGCATGAAAGCTCGCAGAAACGTTTTAAAAAGTGAGCAATGAAGTGAATGCTGTCAGCTCAACAAATATTTGAGCATGAAATAGCGGACGTTTATAAATTTTCTCAATTAACAAACAACTTTGAATCTGTTATACAATTTCGGTAGAGAGGTGCTTTTTACAAACCACAAAGCTCTTAATGCTAAGAACACCACTAGGTTTGACCTTTTCGCCGCAAACGTTGGATTAGTTATGTTAAATATACCTGTACCTTAAAAATGTTAAACCAGAGGTGTTCTTAGCACTAAGTGCTTTGAACTTTGAATCTAGTTAATAGCGTGCTATAAGCAGCTACACTGCTATAAGCCTCATACATTTTGGGGCACAACGGAAATTATAAGTCTGAATCAGCAAGTGAGTAGCAGAAAAGCAGTGGGCGATGTTTAATAATGTTATAGCGTAGTTAGCGTTCATGTTGATAGGAAATGATGAGAGGGTGCAAAAGTGGAAAAAGTGTTATACAGAAGTTAAGAGTTGGTCTATCCTTGTGCAACAAGACCTCATTGCAACATAATCATCAGCAGACGTGATACAAAAACAGGGAGGGTAGCATAAACAGATAAACAAGCTGTTAAGCGCTTTGTCTTGAAAGTTTAGAAAAGCAATAGCCCAATTTATAATACTAAGCGTATGATAATTGTTGTGTATTCTGAATGATTTTGAACTGGTGAGTTTTTGACGCGAACATTACACAAAAAACGAAAAATAGATTTATGGGTCTAGTGGTCATTTCTCATTGGGGCCTCCTAAAGATGTAATGGCATTCTACTGTTTTACAATTCTGTCAATCTCTCCCTTTGCTATGCTCGTGAATTTTCTTGTAAAGTATCAAAACGAAATAGGGTTTTGTTCCTTTTTTTTTAGATAAATAACTGAGGTTATTTTCAAATTTTATTGAACTGAAAAGTCAACTTTTTTGCTGAAGGTTTACAGCATTTGCTTTGTAATATCTATCTGACTAAATAGTTTTAAATGCAGGTTAGATTTCATAACTTTATATATACATTTTGTGGTATAAAATTTATGCGCAAATAAACCCCGAAAACTGTAGAACGCTAAGAGCTTAAAGATGGGAACCAACTTCAAATTTCAAGGTAAGCACAGCTGACACCGGTAAGCTGAAATGGGAAAACATCAGGGTTTGTACAACTGCTGGATTTGAGAATCATCGCTTGTAGATTTATAGCTGCTAAGTCAACCCTCGATTTAACGGCCCTCGATTTAACGGATTTCGTATTTATCGGACATTGATTAGAGCTGTAATATTTTTAAATTTTTGTATTTTTTGAAATAAACAGCTAATGATTGGGGACGTCAAGGGAAAATTACAAGTTTTTTTGTTCCGCAAAGCGATTCTGGTCTCACGACATTCATCAATCCTGTACCATGCACCAGCCAAGAGTCTATGGTCATCTCAGACTCAAACTAAATTTATGTACTCTATTTTATACGGCACTAGTTCGCAGGCTTCATATCAGTTTGTGACAAACTGATTCCGCATAGATCTTGCTGCCAAGTTATTCGACTTTTCAGGGCAGTATGTTCTGCTACATAACAATAATAAAGCGATTTTAACCAAAAAGTGTTGGCTACTGTGCATCCACACTAAGTAAAATCCGCGTCTTTTCGAATAACGGACATTTTCCAATAACGGACAATTGCATTTCCGCATTAATCCGTAAAATGGAGGTTTGACTGTATATGAGTTAGACATGGCACGGGCTGACTTTTTTGCAACCCGGACCGCCTACTGCCCGGAACCTCTTGCCCAGTAGCGGTAACCCACCCGCCAATTCTTCCAAACAATAAAACTCGGCCCGCCCAAAGCCCATTCTTTTATGAACGTTCAACCACATTTAACAGAAAAATGAAAGTTGAAATAGATTTCAAAAATTGGTAGCGGCTCGTTAGTGGCCTAATCAGAAACAAAAGATAGAACTGGGCCGTTTGCAGACCACAAAAAAGACCGGTTAACGGCTCGTCAGCGGATCTCGTGGCGGCCCATGCCTATAGTGTTGCTAAAAAACCGTTTTTTTGCTTCCTGTTTTTTTTATTGTTTTTTTCGTTTTTGCTGTTTTTTTTTTATGTTGTTGACCATTTCATATAGTTAATTGAGTAGTCTACCCTGTTTTGGCTTATTATCAGCGCCAGATTGAGGCAAAGCAAGGCTGTTTTTAATACGGAAATGTTATTTACGATGTCAAGTCACCATTAACAATAGAAATATAGCGACTACTCTTTTACCAGCATTGCTGATATAGAAGATTTGGGTTTGATCCTTGAACGTATCAATCGGTGCCAGGTTTCTGTGGCTCGTTATCATTTTAACATTTCGTACTTAAAAATCAAAAATCCTTTTTGTGTACCGCTGCTTACACAATGAATTAATCACCTTCGTTGTTCATTTTTTATTGCGATGACTGGTAAAGTCGTAGCTCTAGGTAAAATATGTGTTAAAAAGCAAAACGTTTCTGCCGATTTGATATTAAAAACAGCAAAGAATGAATCCTTTAATTGGAAGGTTACCTATTTTCCAACAGTAGGCTACCAAGCGTACCCAGGGGCGGATCCAGGAGGAGGACGTGGGGGATGCATCCCCCCCATCAGCCATTTTCAACAATGCTTTGGATGAAGAAAATTTTTCCATAATTTTGAACCTCTTCATAACAATATGCCTGAGTTGCCTTAAAAACGTATACTCGAAACTGTGTGAACAAAATGCATCAAATTTGGTGAAGAACTCAAAATTAGGGACCAAAAATGTAAACAAAATTTGTCTGAAAATTGTTCAAAAAGCACTAAAATGGCCATCACAGTGTACAAATTTTCAAAAATATTCCGGGGGAGCAGTGGCGGCGCCAAGGGGGGAAATGGGGGGGACTAGTCCTCCCCACAACCGTTCAGGCTCATTTTTGTAAATCGCGCAAATCAGTTAAAATATTTTTGGAGGGGTAGGGGAGGGGCAGACGTGGACCCCCTCCTGGCCTCTTTCTTTTCCTGTCTTTAAAACACGAGTAAGTTTGGCATCATGCGAACGTACACACAGAAAAGTGAAAATCCTTAATAATTACCTGCGATCTTACATGTCATCAGACCGACTTAAAGATCTTGTTCAAATTAGTATTGAACGTGACATATAGCCGACACTATGGAGCTCGAAGCATTGGTTGATGTTATTGAAGAGCCAAAGGAAAATTGTCATATACTACCATTGCTTTATACATTTTCGTTTTCATTTTCATATTTTGCTAGTCAGAAGCGTATTTAGGGAGTGGGGGCATTGTGCCATGCCCCCCTTTTTTGACTCTTCTTTTTGTAAAAAACAAAATTAATGGTGCCAAGAGACTGAAGTATGCCTGACTCTTTTGATGGCTTCTGTAGCTTATGGCCAGGAGCGGATCCAGGGGGTACATGAGGGGTATGCATCCTCCTACCATCCATTTTCAAAAATATTTTTGATGTACACAATTTTTCCATAATTTTGAACCTTATCGATGGCGATAAGCCATATACGCCTTAAGCACGCATAATCGAAATGTGCGAACAAAATGCATCATATTTGGTGAAGTACTCAAAATTAGGGAAAAAAAAAACAAAATTTGCCTGAAAATTATTCAAAATAGCACTAAAATAGCCATTACTGCATGTAAATTTTCAAAAATTTTCCGGGAGCATGCCCCCGGAACCCCTAGAGTCGTTTTTGTTACTTAAGTTGCTTAAAATTAACTGTGCCGGGAAAAACTACGCTAGAAACAGTGACGAAATTTGATGCCTCTTCCCTAAAAAAGTTTCTGAATACGCCCCTGACATGAAACATTTTTAAAGGGCTTATTTACGCTCGTATTCGGGTCGAAACTTCTTTGTATTTAGTTAACGTTCAACCTAATTCAAAATTACATCCCCCCACCAAAACTTTCTGGATCCGCTCCTGAAGCGTACCCATGTTGTTGGCACAGTTAATAAAAAGAGTGTTAAAATCTAAACCTGATTCGCTTTAACTTACAATTTCAAAAAAGTGTGTGACCGAAAAATTCTCCCTAGAAACGTGTTTTTTAACATCACCTCAACCCCGAACGTTCGCAAAAGCAATTCGCAGGAAAATTACGTGGCACTTTGTTAAAATATATCTGTTAAACATACAAGTATAACAAAAAACCAAAGAATAAAAAAACACGTTTTTTTTTTTAAACAAAAAAACGCGTTTTTCTGCAAAAAAAAATTACAACCCTACCCAAAAACCCACGCCATCTCTAATATAGGTGATGATCGTTCACGATCATCAGCGAGTAGAGTAATTGACGTGATATGTCGCGAATATATTTGTTATCTGTTTTTATAGACGCTGTGTTAGAAATTGGAAAGGGCGTGGAAAACTTTCAAGCTATGTTCGAATCAGACAAAGCAAATAGAACAATGAGCGAAAAAATGTTCAATTATCTGACTAGCGTCAACTTATTCTATTATGACTTTACGGACAAAGTAGGTCTTGTGCAGGGGTGAGTAGGCTATTTGTTTTCTGTGTAGACGGGCGGAGGGGTACGTTCAATTTATTCCTCTTGATTTTGTGGCTCACAATAATTAATGCAAAATTTCTACAGTATTTGCTGGAGGGAGACTGCAAAAAAGCTTGTGTTTTTTCAGTCAGCTATTGTCTGTCACGTATGTCAAATGCGGTCGGTTCCAGTCTTGTATCGAACCGTTTACAAAAAATGTGTCACCTGTGCGTGGTACCGCGAGGCCATGCTTTTGACAATGCATTAACGTTGAACTTCTCAAATTACGTCATGCTAACAGCACTTATTCGTACAGTTTGCCGTTATGGACATTTTAGGAATGGCGATCGTCGCTATTGTCTTTCTCTCAATCCGTCGCATTTCTTATCACTGCAAAATTGGGTGTTATTTTATCACTGGGCTGCCACGGGCGATCAAAGTTGTAGTACAATGGTCTTGGCCTTGTTGTACTTGTAAACCATCTACAGTATGTTGGCAATAGTCCTAGACCCAACGATACCATTTTCGTTTTAGACACCCAACCAGATTTCGATTAATCTCAGGTACCAAAATAATGCGAGTTTCTACCTCCACTACGCTTAACTCCAACGGTGTACAGTTTTAGTTCTAACAGTGAATTAATTTGGCAGAATTTAGCTCATTTGTTAAACGCATGCTATCGGTGCGGGAAGTCTGAGGTTCGCTTCCCGGCCGGTCTAATCGAACACTGGGTCGCCAACGGCTCGCCAACGTTGCGATGTTTCTTTGGAGCTGCGTTGCCCAATACCCAGGCGCTGAGCCGCGGAGATGGGCCCCGCAACTCGTTGCACGCTTCGACGTAATACCAAAGTATAATGAAGATTAGGTTTTCAGAATCAACGAAGCGTTCTTGGTGACCAACCGGTTGACTGTGGATTAGTTCCCGTTCTGGTTGAATACGTCGATATTTTAACGAATAACGGTAACAGTCTTCCAAATCAAAAGTAAGAGAAACAACGAAAAAAATCTGCCAGTTACTGTATTTTAAATTAAGGCTAGATTGTGCATATAACACTTCAATGGCTTTCTTATATCAGGAGAAAATGGAAGACAAACTAGCTCTTTTTGAATTAAATGCTAATGACGGCTGCTAGTAGAAGATTTTTTTGTTCCAGACTTAATCTTTTATTCAAAAAATGAGCATCAACATGTTCGCTTAAGAGATTTCCGCCACATGTCTATCCTTAAATTTAAAAAATTATCTTTTTAAGTGCCTTTTCCATCGCCACAACGAGTGAGTTGGCCAGCTTCAAGCGGGTTGTTCTCTGCATCGACCCTTTTGTGCTGAGGGTCAAACAGGATAGCTTGAATATCAATTTTAAAAACATTTATATGAAGTGACGCGTAATCGAACCGTAAGTCTATGAAGCGGGATTAGTAATGAAGCTCAAGACTTCATGCCTTGCTTTTTGTTTACAGATACGACTTGCAATGCTACGAAGTTACCATGAACGTTTGTTGGAATTATTCGGATTTGAGTCCAAAATTTTGCAATCAACTTTGCGAGAATGGATTTGTTTCGACGATGTTGTTTATTATGAGAAAATATCAACACAACTTTACAAAGGAGCCAGTAAATATCATTTTTCTTTAATATAGCGCATGCATGGTAGATTTGATCAAATGTCTGTGGTGCTTGGAAATATTTCTGTTTTTTTATAAGACTCACTTTACAGAATAACAGAGCCTGCATGCCAACAGTCAACGACGTGGCATAGCGGTATCGCGTGCAGTGTAAAGATCTTTTGTTGCGGGTTCGATCCCCGGCTGCAGCCGATCGCAAATGAATCATCAACTACTGTAGGTGGTTACCGACTCGAAAAGCGCAAGCTCACTTCGCAATCTCTTTTAATTACTCTTGAATTTTTAGTTCTGCAAGTGAGTACACGAACGCGAGGAATTCACGTTATACTTCATCACTGTGTTTCAGGTTACTCGCTTTGCCGTTAGATCAGCTTCGGGAGTGTTGCATAATTGCTCTAAAATAAATCAAAACAAGGTGTACTTCTTTAACGAGCCGGGTATGGTGGATGTCTTGGCGTGGTATGCAAAGTTTTCTTCTCGAAAATTAGCATCAGCGTCTTACGCAGTAAGTAGAAGCTGTTGTAAATGCTTATTAAAAACATAAAATAATCGAAAACACAAAATGTGCTAAATTGTCCGCACCATTTTCGTAATACTGTATTGAGAAACTCTTGTCAATTTCTTGCATACCCTTCAAGAGGTTTATTTTTCTAAAGACTGATTTTGGGTTGCGGTCAAATCCTGAAGATTTAGTTCTATCTCTGAAAACAAAACTGTTTTTTTTTTGTTGGTTTTTGAAGTAGATTGACTTGGTATATTTTTAATAGTCATTCTATCTTTCTTTTTTTGTTACTGCAGGAACATATTCCCATTGTTAGTGCAATTACTTTGGCAGAAGTCATCGAAGAAAAAGATAATGACGTCATATTAACAGATAACAAAATCATTAGGACAATACTGGAAGTAAGTAAAAAAACACATATGGTAAAATGTAACTGAGACAACTGTAACTTGAATAGTTTATATTTTAATAAAGGCATGGCTTATTCCAACCTACATACTTATCTGGCATGATAACGTTGCAGACACTCATAACAAACTTTTCGTTTACTAGAGTTGATGTTATCCACTGGGGGTGGCAACCCAGTACCACAGAGATGGAAACCGGTCGGGTCACCGGTCGAGTCGAGATTCTTCGACCGGCAGGTCAAGCCGGTCAAAAAAAAACGGTCACATTCTCCTTTCTTGCAACTAAAATACACCTAAACACCAACCGAAATATACATACTGACTGATATTTATTTTTTAAATAAAACAGTTTTATAAAAAACGGCATTAACAAATCACAATTCTGAAAACAAAGGTTTGTTCTCTGTTTTCAAGAGTGAGACTTGCATGCTTATTAGCGCAGGTGACGTTCTCTTTTTTAGCAGGATTGTGATACCATTGCGATGTCATTACTTACCGTAGCGCTCCATCGTAGCCTGCAGGCTTTAGCTTCTTTCCATGTTCCCGGGTCGCTCGGGTTGTAACGTAACAGCCCTGGCTGGTTGGTGCGTTTGTTAAAGTGGTTTAAAAAAAGAATGATTTTAAAGGGATTTAAAAAAGAAGGGCCTCCTTATACAGGTTTTACCATCTATCGATTTATGCTGACCATTAAATACAGCAAATAACTTGTCAAGTATACGTCAAAGTCAAATCAAATAAAGTCAACTAACGCTAATAGATTCGTATTTATCCAAGTGAAACAAATGAACAGATAAAGTTTACTTTCATTCAAATACTGTTTTTATTAGATAAAATTTAACGTGTTTAATACATCTAGTGACAAAGTTAGTGTAAACGACAGTTTGTCATTAGCTTTATTGAACACTGAACGTAAATCTTCAATAAAAAAAAAGGCCGGTCAGTGACCGGTCAACCGGTCGGGTCGAGAAAATCCTGACCGGCTCCATCTCTGCAGCACGGGTTACTACGAGCAAGTACGACCTGATTGTGGCCCCTGAAAGTGATAATCAAGTCCCGAAAATTATGACGAAAAATTGCATAGTTTGTTATAGGCCTACTGCATTTTGGATTCCATACAGACTTATTTTAGGCATCCATCATTTTTCTTTGTGAATCCCTGGTGATAGTGAAAAATAAATCTGCATTCAACAACTATAAATCTAAATGCAGTCACGGTAATGCTGATTTTTTTCCTAGTTGCTGGGCGATTGCATGGAGAACAAGGACCACAGAGCGCAAGAATTCAGCGCCGCTGAACTGCTTCATGGACTAACCCGACTTGCCAACAACAAAAACAACAGTGTGATTATTGTGGACAATGGAATTTTAGTTTATATTCGGCTTCTCTTAAATGAAGGTAATTTTTGTTTTTTCGTATGAGCTACATGCTCTATTCGCAAGTTTTTTTGGGTCCTACTAAACACCGCAAAGAAATGAAACGCCGCGAAGGACGACAAAGGACCTTAAATTGATGTACCAAACACCGCAAAGTACGACAAAGGACCCTAAAACCCTAACCCTAATTTAACCTTAACCTAACTCTGGCCTAACCCTAACCTAGCCCTAATTTAAAGTTCTTTGTCGTTCTTTGTTATGGCATGATTCCAAGTCCTTTGTTGTTCTTTAGTAGATCAATTTAAGATCCTTTGTCGTTCTCTTCGGTGTTTAATACATCAATTTGAGGTTCTTTGTTATTCTTTGCAGTGTTTGAGTCCTTTGCGGTGCTGAGTAGGACCGAGTTTTTTGTTAGACTTAGCCACCGTGGCAGAATAAGGGCTTCATAGCCCTTTTGGAACTTTGTCCTCCGCTTTTGCGTGATGCTTATGGATGTTGAGCGACGCGATCGCCTGGAAGTTTCCGACCATCTGTCTATTACTCAAAGTTTTATTATATGAGTATGCCATAACTTTTAGCCCAAATATAAATAGCTAACGTGTTTTTTCAGGTGATGAGACTGAACAAATAGCAGCAACCGAAGCATTATGGATTTTAGCATTTTCAGATAAAAACAAGAAAAAAATTTTAGCCGACAACATGGTGATGACAGGTTTGAAAGCTGCGTCGGATCTTCCCGAAACTAAATCTCGGTAAGTTATGCAACAAGTGAATAAGTCTGCTTCTTTCATTGTTTATGCAAAAATGAAGCTCCTGAATCGCCGTATAACTAATAGAAGTTGTTACACGATTTGCTAGGCCAATTAATGAAGAAAAGTATCTTGTAACAGAGGACATGGTTTATATTGTTTTGTGCCCAGTGCTGCTGCTGGGGCTGATGCAGCTCACAATCAACCAGCAAAGAACGTACTGCTAGCCTTCCAACTTCACTGTTTTTAGTAATTTTACTGGAGTCCCAACTTCATTTATTCTTTCACAATCGTCCTGAGCGTTTTTCCTTGCGAGTAAAAAAATTCTACAGAGCTGATCACAAAATAATGAGTTAATAAGTTACAAAAAGGACAAAAAATCATTATCTAAAAAAATGCGGCCGATTAGCTCAGTTGTTCAGGACAGCACTTTTGGTGCGAGAGATCTGGGTTTGATTCCCAGGCCTGTCCAATCGGACACAGTGTCGCCAACGGCTCGCCACTGCTGCAATGTTCCTTCGGAATTGTGTTGCCCAGGCGCTGAGCCGCGGAGATGGGCCCCGCCACTCGTGTTACGCTTCGGCGTAGTACCGCGAGTATAATGAAAATTTCTTTAGTTCATATGCAACTGCAAACTACTGTAAATGTTTTTTGAACAGAAAATTGAAGCTAAATGCGACTTGGGCTTTATGGGTTTTGAATCAGCTGGACGATAGCAGTAGTAACCAGAAAGATCATACGAAACAGTCGACATCCGCAACTTCTTTAATGGTGGTGAGGAAATGCTTGATTATGTTAAGTTGTGTTTACCTGTAAACGACAGGTGGCGAAGCGACGCTCAACACACAATACTTACCCTGCCCACACACTCATTCAATTTAAAGTTGTACAAAAGGCCCGCGGACTTCCTGCATCATAATCAATTTTTTGATGTCACAATTGAAACAAGTGGTAATGACGTCAAAAATTTATTGTGACACAGAAAGTTCGTGTGCTTTTGGTACCACTGAAACTGGACATACGGATCGTGAAATTTTTTTTCGTACTTTTTTGTTTACCGACCAGGCGAAACTTTGCTACTACTACTCACGTTATGATTGTTGTTGCGTTCATTGGGCGTATCCATTTGTACTTCGGTTCTTTTACACCTTCAAAATTGCTAAATTGGCGTTTTTCGACTCCAAGCGTTCCTCTGAAAATTTTCTAGACCCGCCCCTGGCGTCGCCGCGTGGTGTCCGTTCGCGTATCGATAATCGCTGCTTTATGTTCGAAACACTAATATGCCGCATAACAAGGCAAATCGTTTTGAAGGACTTCTTCTAAAGTAGTCACAGTAAAAAAATGCTCTTGAACAACTTTACAAAAAGCAATATTAAAATGTAAGCCCAACCTCTCACCCAGCAACTAACTGGTCTTATGTTTGGTTGCTTGAATTTTTGACAGAATAAAGAAACACTTGGCACGCCATTGGGACACGTTATGATCAGTTATCAATGGGACTGTCAGCAGCTGATGTTGAAAGTAAGTTGTGGATTTTAAACGAATTTGTGGAGGAATGATTGTTTTCGAAGAGCTAAACGTGAATCAATTAATCAATCAAAATATTTATTTTCATGCAGCACAATCCAACACAAGGTAACAAGGCAAGATGAATTAATAAAAGATTAGAGGTAGTGGGAGTTTTCTCGTGAAGTGGCTGAATGAAAGGAGACTGCGAAATGACCGTTGAAGGTCTTCAAGTCAAGCAGCCACCTCAGCATCTATAACGTCTTCCCTTAAGTCGCAATGATGCTAGACTAGTATTAAAATTTTTACAAACATTAAGTTAATGAAATGCTGAACAGTAAAGAAGACTGCGTAGAAGCTTGCGTTCGTTCTCAGTCACCGACCATTCATGTGTTAGTCCAACTGTCAAATGTGATCGGCCTTGCCATGACCCAAACCCGTCATGGAGATCTTGTAGTTACGTGATGCGGTACTTCCAAGCCTGTTACTAGTTGCAACAGAATGCAGAGGGTCCAAAGTTTTCAATCCATAAAGTTTTAAGCTGAAAACTCTATCCAGCGAAGTGAAATTCTCTGTCTTGGGAGTGTTGGACTCTGGTTAAATTTCGAGTATAGGGTCACACAGACTTTGAAGTTTGTATTTATTGCGTTCTGGCTTGACGCCCACCATTCAAAGCGACAGTGCGGAGAACAAGTCGATAAGTTTACCTGACGTGCCGTTGAAAAAGGCACTTCACCGAATTTCCCATTTCAGAGAGATAGACAGATAACCGGCAGCTCCTAAGCGAGCTCGCTGAGGCGCTTCGACAGCTTCCTCGCGATAATAAAATTTTTATTCGTGTTTAAATTGCGCTGAGTATGCTTTAGTATATTGTTGCACTGTACGTTTCCCGTTTGTTTATGATTTCGATGATCTGCTCACCCTCGGAGCTCAGGGATGGATTTCTCAAGCAATTCGCGAAAGCGTTTTCCTAGTAGTTTGATTAATAAATTATCAGATTGCTTCGTAACATTTCATTTTAGCAATGATGCATTTTAGGTGAAAAACTTACTTGAAGCTAAAGGTTATAAAGTTTGGATGGACTTGGAAGAGATGAGAGGAAGTACATTGCAAGCAATGGCGAGAGCAGTGGAAAATTCGGCAGTCATTCTTATCAGCATGTCTCGCAAATACAAAGATAGTAAAAGCTGCAGGTAAACTCTGTTTCAGTGGTTATAATTTTGTTTAAAAATGAACTAAAAATGCAAAATGCACCATTACTCTGTGTTTATTTTTATCATCTCAGCATAGATCCTAGACTTGCTAGCACCTTACTGAGAGAAGATGGGTAGATCAACACCTGGTCGTACCTTTGGTCTCCAACCTTGACCCGAAACACGTATTACGAGTCTGTGGTGCTACAGTAACACTATACAGGATGGCCACAAAGTCACGCACCAATATATATTTTTTATTAATATAATTTTTTAATTTTATAGTTTTTTATTTCAGATCAGACATGCCATTGACTACAGAACAGCGCATAGAAATAATTTTATTATGTGGTTGTTACTACTATAACTTTTTTAATTAACATTGGTGCGTGACTTTGTGGCCTCCCTGAAGAACAAACTTAATGCCTGCTTCTGCAACTCTTCAACACAGTTCAAGATCTTCGGGAGTTGTATTCATACTGGGGCTGCGATCGGGTATATTTATGTCCCGACTTCTCGAAAGTATAGGCGGGTCGATCCACATGAACCACTCTCATCACTATAAACATTAACCACGCAAACAGTCAAACATGCAAATAAACGGGCTTGCCACACATGAAAACTTTGTTCTACTTTCAGAACTGAAGCTGAATACGCGTACCAGCGTGATGTTCCAGTAATTCCACTCAAAGTTGAAGATAAGTACGTTCCCGATGGATGGCTAGGTTAGTTTGTTTTAACATAGTTTTATCAGCAATTATTATCACGTTTCCAAGCTTCAACTGCAACATGTTTAGGTGCTATCGTCGGAGCCAAACTTTATTATAATATAACCAATCATTCAAATTTTGATTCAGTTATGAGTAGTTTAATCAAAGACATCGGAAACAAAGGAAAGAAGGTGAGGGTACCCAGCATAAAAGTACTTTGTTTGTATATACCGGGCACCAAAATCTGGTTTGTGACGTGTTCTCAATCCTAAATCCGTTACTTGCAGTATATCTTCGCCTCAATAGAGAATGGGCGTCAGTCAAACATCTTTTTACCGGCACATATTGGTAGATCCAGGGTAAAGCTAACAGATCCAAGCGCCCCTGAATTCTTAGTTGCACATATTGATATGATACCGGTACCTTTGGACGAAAAAAGCTTCACAATCTATGTTTTTTTGGTCTTTTGCTTTCGTCTCCTCCCAAAAATTTTTTGCATTCGTCACCAGCACAAGCATTGCCATTTTTGATGAAAGCAATGATTTTCATTGTTATTTATAACGTTTGATAACGAGCTTTGCCATTGCGCCTTGAAGCACTTAAAATTTCTGTTGTTGTGTTGATTTTGCTACTACACTTCTGTAATTAGTAAGGTGTAACCAAATATTCTTTTTTATAGAATCTTCGCAATAATTAAGTTTGCGCTTGCTTGTGGTCGCAAGAGATTGATATCATCGTTTTTTAAAAGGTTCAGTCATCCAATTTCACTGCGGTTGATGCTCCTCCTCTCCATGCAAAGAAACCTTCAGGAAGCAACTTTTTGAGTGTTAAAGAGTGGACAAAAAGTTTCGTCGATTCATGGGCTCAATCGAAAAACATTACCACGTAAATTTACTACGCAATAACAATAAACAAAACAACATTAAAAGTTACAATTTTATACCAACGTGCTGGATAATCAAGCCTAATTTCTTTTTTATCTTATGACTTTTCAGTAAGGAGTTTCGTTTTTTCACCATTTTTGAAATTAAAAATGCTTGGGTTCGCATGTGATGGAGTTTTAGGCACTGATTTCAAATACGAAAAAAAATTAGAATGACGTCATTTAGGCGGGGCAAGCCGCGCTAAAGTTTTTTGGGGGGATTTTTTGGATTAACTCGAGAACGGAAGAAGATAGCGCTTGGATGTTGGTGTCAAAATTCGCAGCATTGTCGATTTCCTATATCTTTCTAAGAGTCTACATAGCTCTAACTTTATCCAATAACAAGTTACAGTAGTTTGAAAAGACAAATTTTACAATTTATGAAACTAATTCATGAAAAGGAATTAATTCAATGTGGAGGATTGGATTTGGAGTCGTGAAAATTGAAGTTTTTGAGGGTAGTCAAAGTCAGGAATTGAACCTTTAAAATGTAATACTATGGCGACTCCTCTTCTGCCGCCAATGGATCAGATTTTCAAAGTTGAAACCGTAGCATTGAGAAACCAGTTTACTTTTACCACGGTTTTATACAGCGACTAATTAATTTACTGCTGAATAGCGATTAAGCACTGCAAAGTTTTATGTTTCTCATAATAGTTGGTAGGCATGGGAAGGGAATTATACAAATCATTTTTATAAAGGTTGGCATAGTGATCTATGACGTCGCTATTGGCGCGGGAGGTCACGGGTTTAGTTTCCGGGGTAATCAAAGCAAGCACAATGTCGCCAACGTCTCGCTACCTGTGTTTCTTCAAAGCTGACGTGTTGTCTAGGCGCTAAGCCAGGGAGATGTGTCCCTGCATTCGTTACACGATTCGGCGAAATGGCGCAAGTATAATGATGATTTGATTTTTTATTTTTATAACGTTGCCAACTTCAAGTGACAATCTGTATTTATCATTTAGATTAAACACGGAATTTCTTGATGGAGAAGTGTTACTATTTCTTAAAACAATGCAACGGGACGCTCCTGAGTATTTCTATCGCTGCGCTACTGACCAATTGGGTTTAACAAACATTCGTGAAGTGATGAAGTTTTCAAAGGCTATCCAAGAACTACATTAGCTTACGCTGAACCCCGATTCCGTTTGTGAACTCTTTAAGAGTTTTGAATTAAATGCTGGAACTCGTTCTGCTGTGATAAGAATCGTGATAAAAGTTTGCCGAAATACTTGTATTCACGACACGGGATTTGGCAAATAATGAAGTAAATAGGTAGAATTTATTCGCACAGAGTGGACAAGAATGAAAATCACTCTAGTCTTGGCCATTTCCGCTTCAGCACGTTTGGTAAATAATTTCATGGATTGCGATAGAACAAATCGAAAGTAAACATATTTGCCATTTCCACTTCATTCGTACACATTTTTTCACCAAGCTGTAATAGTGCAATTGATAAGCTTATAAATTTATTGTATCTTAAATTGGGTCGATTAACAAAAGCATCAAACCAAATTCCGTTGATCTTGTAAGAACCGGTACTTTTATTCTCAGCCCCAACTATGAAATCGAATAAAAATCCAAAAAGTCGCTGATTACTGAATCACGTACTCAAACTTGCAGCATTGAAAGGTTTTTGCTCTCGTAAGCGACTGATCATTAATGCAGGTAAAATTATGAAATTTTGTGGAGTTCAACGGATTTGGAGTCTGACTGTGTAAGATACAAATATACAAAGCGTTAACTTCTTAGTTTTTTATGAATAAATTGTACTTTTTCAATAAACTATGAAATTTTGGTGCAATGCTTTGCTTTTTAGTTGAATTGGTTTAGGACTTCAATCTGCTCAAAAGAATTTTTCACTTGAAAGTATGTGATCCTAAATTTAGAATTACAAAGTGTACTTGAAAAAGTGCTGAGAGAAAATCTAAATTTTGTTTAATTATTTAGACAGATTGAATATTCGAATTCAATTTCATCGGCTATAACACCCAGATCAAAAAAATTAACGTGACTTGTTTTAAAATACGCTTAATCCATTACATCTATTACAAAGCACAGCACGTATGAGTACTGTAAACAGGGGCTCCGAGAGCCGCCAATGGGTCCGGAGCAAATTTTTTGGTGGACCCCCTACTTTTTGCAGTCTTTAAGCACAAAAACAACATTTTAGTGAATTCAGTGAGTTGGTTGCCTATTTATCCCCTGTGTAGCGAAAAAAGGGATTAAGGCGATGTAACGAGCTTGCTTGTTTCATCCTCGTGAAAATTTTGGGAATATGCATTTACACTGCGTATTTGCGCGGTAGATGGCCTGGAAATTCAGTGAGGACAAGGTCAACGTCAAAGGGCGGATTTCGAGTCTCGCTACCAACGCTGCGTACAGTAGTCACTCCATTGTCAATACAAGCATTTAGATTAAGGCAACTTACACTTGCTTCATCAGCTACAATATTGATTGTACTTTGCTTACATCATCAATCGGAATAGATAAGTTACCAAATTTACATTTGAAACTTTCATATCATTCTTTTGACCACTTTCGCTGACATTTAACACTTTATTAGCAGTTTTCTGGTCAGAAACATCTTCACAAGATCTTTTTCACTTTTTCTCCCAACTATATATTTGTGACGAAACCGCCCTTACGTCCGTGACTGGTGTTATCGCGGGTAGAATCGAGCTTCGTCACACAAAAAGAAATTGTTGCTCAGGGGGAACTCCAAAGCCTTCACTAGCTTTCCCTTAAATCAAATAAACCACTTCTTGAAAGTAAAATATAACTGGATTTAATGCATAAAATAGGGATTACTAGCAAAAATTCACCGAGGTTAACTCCAAAATAAAACTTTCAATAAAATCAAACTGTAACGGAAACTCAACTTAAAAACAACGTCTTTTCACCTACTCAGACAAAATAAGAATGAAACAGTGAACGAAGTGCACGTGTAATTCGTTATTGTTTGTTTGTTTGTTTGTTATTATGTGAAGTAGAAAAATAAAAGGCGCAGTAACGGCGATGATTTAGTTGCGCCTGGACACAAACATGGAGAAGAAAATTTAATAAAACAAAATTTGAAATAAGAAAACAGCCATTTGCAGCAATAGCAGGCGCCTGGTATCATCGCAGAGGACTCAAAACGGTAATTTTTGAAATTTTGGGCGTAAGAGTCGTAAGTAACAAAAAGTCGAAATCAATCATAACGTTGCAATGGGAAGTATGAAAGAACAGGAGATACGTTTCGCAAATGCTGATTATCGAGGTGGAGAAAGTTTGCAAATAACAAACACAATCAGTATCACACTTGCATAAAGGTCTAAAGCTTATCAAAACGAACTAATTTTACTATTATTACGATACAATGCACACATGAAGAAAATTTATCCGTTGCAGCCTACTGGAAGTACTGTAGAATTTAAAATGAACGAAATGAAGCGCAGACATTACTGGTAAGATCACTGAGCCAATTAAATATACCGGTACTTTTTGCAAGATTTAACGAAATCGCAAACACAGTCAAATGTACACTTGTTAGTTAGAATATTATGGAGATCAAATTTTAAACCCATATTTTCTACACAATTTTTCATGACAGATCGGAAATAAATGTAAGGTGGACATTGAAACAAAAAATGTGAAACCGATTCCGGAACATTACAAACTTGACATAAACCAGTTTGATGTTTTGCTATACGATGCAAGCGATAATTCAGTCGACAATGACCGGTTTGAAGCCTAAAAATTTGATTATTGTGGTGTTTTGGATTTTTTGATTGAACATCAGGAAATAACGATTTATATTGGCTGCCAGTAGTTGGTTAAATGTATTTCTGGTTCCATTTCTCTAAGCAGTGATGACGAATGATTGATTTAACTTCCGAGTAAGATAATTTGGTTTCAAGTTCTATTGTTTGGACATCGGATTCAAATGATTCATCGTTTGATCTAAAAACAGATTTTGTTAAGTAATTAGCAGTTTCATTCCCGATGATTCCACAGTGACTAGGAACCCAAAGAAAGTGAATAATCAAACCAGAAAAAGTCAAACGGTGATACAAAAGCAAAACTCTTGATAATATATAATGCTTACCAAAAGTTTTGGATTGAATTGCCTGTAAAACAGAATTAGAATCAGTTATAATTAAGCTTTTTTGTTGTCTGTTTATCGCAATCCATTGGAGTGCTGAAAGAATTCTGTAAAGCTCAGCAGGAAAAATAGAAGATGAATTATTGATTGCAATTGATTTTTTGGTGTTGGATGTTGGGACGAAGAGAGCCGAGCTTGTCCCGAGCTGACCTCTTGACCCATCAGTATACAATAATGTAAAGTTACAGATAATTTGTGTTAATAATTTCTAAAAAAGAAGCATTAATTATGGAAGGATTATCGTTTTTCCTGCAATGGAGTAAAAAATAATAATTAACAATTGGTTTATTGATGAATCATGGAGGTACATCCGAAACAAAGTGCTTATGGGCTGTGATGTTTGTGTTTTCAAAGAAGGTCCGAGTTCGCATGTTAAAAGAACAAAAGTTTGTGTAATCATCCGGCCACCTTTCCTGCCAACTGTCGAGCTAATCCCAACAACCGGTGTACATTTTCAATTAGTGACTTGCTGCCCAAGGTTTTAAACGCAAAGGAAGCTGCGAAATTACACCGCGTCGCCGTGCATTCGGCGTCTTCGATGAAAACTTAACAAACTATATGCCAGTGTAGAGTGAAGTCGAGTAATTTAAAAGCGCGAGAGAAGCCAAGCGTAATGTGAAATTTGTAGCAACGCCGTGCAGGAACAATATTAAAGCTTTCTAGTCTTCGCAGCCCTTTACACTGTAATCGTTCTCTTACAACCCTTTCTTTTTGCTTTTGTGCACCGGATTTATGTTTTATCATTTCCCAACTTGCATTTACAAAATTATTCCTACTACCAATTGTAAGAATAATCAATTATATTCTAAAAAAATTTTTTTTAATTTATTAAGCTGTACCTAATCAATCAATTTTGACTACGTTTATGTAAAAAACAGTAAGTCTAATGGTTCATTTTTTACGCATTCGATCATCGAAAAGATTTGCTCCAGGGGCCCCATGCTGTTCTAGAGGCCCATTAGGGCAAATGACCTCGGGGCCCATTAGTCTATTTCTAACGAAATAAATAGACCCAAAGCAAGTTTGAAAAACAATTAAAACAGCATTTGATATAAAAACAGCATTAGCCCATACCTTACGGAATAAATACAGCAAAGAAACTTTCAAATAATCGATTTTATAGAGTGTATGGGCCCCCAGCATAAACCAGGCTGTTCTAGGGGCCCATTAGCCCATATCTTACGAAATACAGCAAAAGAAATTTTAAAATTACTACAACATTTGAGTTTAACGTACATCCAAATATTACCAATTTCCCCAAGCGTATGGGCCCCTTAAATAAAGCTGCATCTTTTTGATGTGTATGCTGTGCATAAAGGCCATTATAAGCTGAAAATTAAGATTTTTTGCTTCACCTGCATTTCATTCGGCTAATCCCCTTCGTCTAAATTAAAGACAATGTTGAATCATAAACGTGTTTGTCCGACATTTGTGACTGCGCAACTGCGACTATGCGATTGCAATCAGTTATATCAAGCCAAAATTATGTAGCTTGGGGCTGGAGAGATCAGTGGAACATTTAGGTTTCATGTATGCAGCGCTAGAGAATTTTTTAACAGTCGAGTAGATGTTGTGGCTCAGGTATAGATTTGAGTTTGATGGGAGCACAAGAACAGTTTCATTTAAAAAGTAAACTCTATAGTACTGTATCTGGTTTTGCCGCATTTGATTACGTGATTGTCAAATTAAAATCTGTCTCGCAATTAATCGCTCACAGCTAGGCAAAAAACTACCGGTAATGTAAACTTTTGTTCAGAAATTGTAATTCTGTTAATTTTTAGGTAGGTGAGGTAAGTAGGTTTATTCGGTGAGAAAAGAAAAAACAAAAGCGACATCTACTATCACTTTTACTGAATTTGCAACATTTTTGAGCTGATATATACTTTAACAGCGCAGCCAGTACTAGCCCAGCGAGGAAGTTTAAAAAAAGGGGGAAGGGGAATAAACCGCAAAAATCATCAAGAGTCAGGTATATTTCAGTCACTCAGCAGCATTTGCTCTTAATTTCGCTAAAAAGCAAAGTCAAAAGGGGAGAGGTGGCATGGCACAATGCCCCCTAATCGCGCTTCTGAGCGCAGCTGTTCGAAGGTCACCTTATCATTGAATAAAGTGTTTTTGCAAAATCGTACTTACAGAAAATAACTAACCGGTTTGATTAATGAGGGTTCAAATTGAAGTGCTTGATTAAGTATTAAGTGTTTATCGTCTCTGAAGTTGAACTCTAAAAACCGAAGCGACAGCGACGTGGATAAATAATTAATCTGGAGTCAATACAATGAGGGCAGTGTTTTTTTAAGCAAATGCACTGTTTTGGTTCAGAGTTCAGAAAAAGTTAGTTTAGTTGCATAGGCCTATTCATCCTCCTATCTCGAGAAATGCTTACAATTACTCTATTTTTTTTTGTTTTAACTTCATGGCACAAAATTAAAAGTTAATCATCTGCAAGTATTGAGCACACTGAGAGGGGTACAATTGTTTTTTCAACTTAAGCACATCACTGTATGCACCAATTAAGCAGGGCCGGATTTACCAATAGGCTAGGCAGGCTGAAGCCTAGATCCTCGGAGAAAATCAGGGGCCTCATCACGAACAACGATGACTTTTTTTTATTTTTTGTTGGTCTTCACCGCGGTATTTTTTGGGAAAACACGACATCTGCGGATATGAAGATCTTTTTTTGGTCTTCACCGATTTTTAGCGGTAAAAATAGAATTAGCCTAGGGCCTCTCATTGTCTAAATCCTGCCCTGCAATCCAGAAAGAACAAAATTCATACATCTGTAAAAAAATACAAGATTTTCAAAAATTTGCCAAGGAACACCAAAAGTTTTCTCTATTAACAATTCAATTTTTACGTTGTTACTACATTTAGTAAAATAAAATCTAGTTCTCATAACGCACTATAAGCAATTAGTCTAGTGGCACTAACAGTCACATGCATTCATGGAGCACAACTGAAATTATAACACTAAACAGCCTGAATCAGCTGGTGAATAGTAGAAAAGCAGTGAGCGATGTTTAAAAATGTCGTTGTTTGTTTAGTGTTTATGTTGAAAGGAAATCATGGGGAGTACAAAAGTGGAAAAAATGTGATACAAAAGTTAAAGATAGTCTGTTCCCAAGCAACAAGACCTCCTTCTTGACATGTAAAATCTTGAGTTTCATTTCACATGATATCAGTAGACGTGATACATGAACAGGTGTGTGTAGTATAAACAGAACAACGAGCGGATAAAAGGTACGTTTTGAGAGTTTAGCAAAGTAGAAAGCTTTGGCAAACGGTACAATTGAGAGTTTATTAGCAATATTATTACAAACAATACAGCCAAGAAACAGCTAAAAATACTTGGCGGACGTTTTGGCTCACATCCGGTGCCACTGTCAACGCAAAAAGCTTACTCTAAGCTGGAGCCGAAATGTCCGCCCAAGTATTTTTAACTGTTTTATGGCTGTATTCTTTGTAAATAAGAAAGCAATTATCTAATTTAAAATGCTGGGGAATGTCACTGGTCGGTGCGGGCGTGGGTTCGAAAACCACGTTTAATTTAGCCTAAGATCTTGGAGGGTTAGTTGCAAGTTGAATTCATTAAGTGAAAGTCTGTAGCAAGTATAATTATGAGAATAATTGGCTTATTCGGAATTATTTCAAACTACAGTGACCGAGTGATAAGAGAGCGTGACTTTCAATCACATGGTCACGGGTTCGAGCCTGAGTCTCTCTGATAAGGCGGTCAAACTACGTAACTAGTCGAAGAATTGGGTTTTGCAGTGTTTATTTGATCGGCCGCTTAGCGTATAGTGGATTTCGATTTCCCGGCTGGTCGAATCGACACATTGTCGCTACCTCTGCGGTGTCTCTTCGGAACTGTGTCGCCAAGGCGCTAATTAAGTAGCGGAGATGAGTCCCGCCACTCGTTACGGGCTTCTGTGTAACACCGCCTGTGTAATGCAGATCAGATTTCGGTGTTTTTCAACGTCAGTATTTTACAAAAAAACGAAAAATAAATTAATATAGTACTCATGTTCGTTTCTCATTCTGGCCTCCTAAAACCATAGCATACTAGTGTCACTCTCGTGTCAATTCGGTCAATCTTTTTCTTTGTTATGCTTTTGAATTTTCTTGTGAAGTTGTGAAGCATTAAAACGAAGGAAAATTTTGTTTCCTTTTTTGTTGAAGTTCTACAGCATTTGTGTACCAATATCTATCTGATTAACGTTTTTAAATTCAGGTTAGATTTCATAACTTTATAAATTTTGTTGTTTGCAATTTTATGCTCAAATAATCCTCGAAGATTGCAGAATATTGAAGACTCAAAAATGGGAACCAACTTCAGAATTCAAGGTATAAGCACAGCTGACAAAACGGGGCAACATCAGGGTTTGCTTTGGCGACTCCTGGATTTGAGAATATGAAGCATCGCTTACAGATTTACAGCTGCTTGTATGAGTCATGATCACCGATAATCATCAGCGATTGTAACGTGTTATTTTGCGTGACATATTCATTCTCTGTTTGTTCCAGACGCTTTGGAAGAAATTCGAATGGGCGTGAAAAACTTTCAGGCTATGTTGAAACCGGACAAGCAAAATGGAACAATGAACAGCACAATGTTCGATTATTTGACTCGCCTGAACTCATTCTATTATCACTTTACAGACAAAGTAGGTGTTGTGCGGGGGTGGGTCCCAGTTTTCTCTATAGGGGGACGGAGAGGGTTAAGTACAACTTACTCTTCTTAGTTTTGTGACTCGTGATAATTGAACCGAAAAATCTACAGTATTTGAGAGAATTTGCGGAGTGAGCTTGTGAAATCGCGGTGTGAGCAATTGCCTTACCTATGTTAGATGCGATTGGCTCCAGCGTCGAATCAAACCCGTTACAAAGGATGTGTCACCTGAGCAGGGAACCGCTAACCCATGCTAGACAATTCATTAACGTTTGCTACTAAAGACATTTTAAGAGGGGCAACCCCCCAATTGTCTCCCTCTCGATCAGGTACCTGTCGAATGCCCCAGGGACCACGTGCATACTCAAATCTATGAACCACTGCAAAATTGGGTGTCACTTTGGGTATTATTTTACTACTGGCCTGCCACAGGCTATCAAAGTTACAATGGTCTACCAGTTTCATTTTAGAAATCTAATCGGATTTGAAAAATCTCAGCTATCACACATACAAGTTGCTTACTCTTATCAGGCTTATATTCATCTGTGTACAGTTTTAGTTCTAACAGTGAAGTAATTGATTATTTTTGGCAGAGTTTAGCTCAGTTGCTAAGCGCACGCTCTTGGTGGGAGAGGTCTGGGGTTCAAATCTCGGGCCGCGCAAATCGGACACAATGTCGCCAACGGCTCTCCACCGCTGCGGCGTTTCTTTGGATCTGTGTTGCCCATGCGCTGAGCCGCGGAGATGGGCCCCACCACTCGCTACACGCTTCGGCGTAATAACGAGAGTACAATAAAAATTTGAATTTGATTTTTAGGGTCAGCGAAGCGTTCTTGGTGACATACCGGTTGACTGTGGATTAGTTCCCGTTCTGGTTGAATACGTCGATATTTTAACGAATAACGGTAACAGTCTTCCAAATCAAAAGCAAAAGTAAGAGAAATAACGAAAAAAATCTGCCAGTTATTTTGAATTTGGTTTGTGCATAAAACTTTAATGCACTTTTTCATATCAGGAAAAAATGAAAGACAAACTAGCTCTTTTTCAACTGAATGATTATGACAGCTGATATTTGAAAATTAATTTTTTTGTTCCATACTTATTCTCTTTTTTGAAAAAATGAGCATCAACACGTTCGCTTAAGAGTTTTCCGTCACATGTCTACCCTTCAATTTAAAAAATTGTCTTTTTAAGTGCCTTTTCCATCGCCACAACGAGTGAGTTTGCCAGCTCCAAGCGGGTTGTTCTCCGCATCGACCTTTTAAGGCTGAGTGTCAAGCAGGATAGCTTGAATATCAATTTTGAAAACATTGACATGACGCGACGCGAAATCAAACCATAAGTCTATAAAACGGGATGAGTAATTAAGCTCAAGACTTCATGTTTTGCTTTTTTTACAGATACGACTTGCAATGCTATAAAGTTACCATGAACGTTTGTTGGAATTATTCGGATTTGAGTCCAAAATTTTGCAATCAACTTTGCGAGAATGGATTTGTTTCGACGATGTTGTCTATTATGAGAAAATATCAACACAACTTTACAAAGGAGCCAGTAAATATCATATTTCTTTAATATAGCGCATGCGTGGTAGATTTGATCAAATGTCAGTGGTGCTTGGAAATATTTCTGTTTTTTTATAAGACTCGCTTTACAGAATAGCTTTTACGTTATAAGTAACGCCTAAACGACAAAACATGGTATTTAGTTAGTTAGTTAGTTAGTTGCATATTTATCCTCCTATCACGAGAAAACGATCAAAGCGCTATACGAGCTCGCTTAGGAGTTGCCAGCCATCTGTCTACCACACCAAGCAGGGGGAATCCCGCTAAGTGCCTTTCCCAACGGCACAACAAGTAAACTTGCCGGCTTGTTCTCCACACTGTCCCTTTAATGCTGAGCGTCAAGCAGGGAAGCTGTGAATACCAATTGTAAAGTCATCGGTTTGACCCGACTCGTAATCAAACCCGAGTCTACAGCTCAAGAGACAGACGCTCTATACCACTCGGCCATCTATTTACTCGTTAACGCGACAGACTGCTACAATGTTACATCATAGCAGAGCCTGCATCTTAAATAGTCAACGACGTGGCATAGCAGCAGCGCGTGCAGTTTACAGGTCTTTCGTTACGAGTTAGATTCACGGCTGCAGTCGAACGCAAATGATACTTCTGGGTGGTTAGCGACTCGAAGAAAGCAAGCTCAATTCTCAATCTGTTTGATTAATTGCTGAATTTTTGGTTCTACAAGTGAGTACACGAACGCGAGGAATTCACGTTATACTTCATCACTCTGTTTCAGGTTACTCGCTTTGCCGTTAGATCAGCTTCGGGAGTGTTGCATAATTGCTCCAAAATAAATCAAAACAAGATGTACTTCTTTAATGAGCCGGGTATGGTGGATGTCTTGGCGTGGTATGCAAAGTTTCCTTCTCCAAAATTACCATCCGCTTCTTACGCAGTAAGTAGAAGCTGTTGTATAATTATGCTGAAGTATAAACGAATCGTAACACACAAAATGTGCTAAACTTTCTGCACCATTTTTATAATGTTAAAAAACCCTTGTCAATTTATTACATACCCTTAAAGAGGTTTATTTTTCTAAAGACTGATTTTTGGTTGTAGTCAAATCATGAAGGTTTAATTCTATCGTTGGAGACAAAACTTTTTTTTTTTTTGGTTTTTAAGTAGAGTGGATTGACGTGGTATATTTTTAATAGTCATTCTATCTTTCTTTTTTTGTTACCGCAGGAATATATTCCCATTGTTAGTGCAATTACTTTGGCAGAAGTCATCGAAGAAAAAGATAATGACGTCATATTAACACATAACAAAATCATTAGGACAATACTGGAAGTAAGTGAAATAAAAACACATAATGGTAAAATGTAACCAATACAACTGTTACATGAATAGTTTATATTTTAATAACGGTATAGTTAACTTATTCCAACATACATACTTTCCGGCATTATAACCTAGCAAACGCTCTCAACAAACTTTTCCTTTAGTATACCAGTTGAGGTTGTATCCATTGGGAGTGGCGACCCAGCATCCAGTACAGTTACCACACGCAAGCATGATCCCATTGATCTCTCTAAAAGTGAGAAACAAGCCCCGAAAATTATAAAGAAAAATTGAATATAGCTTGTTATATTTTGAGTCCCATACATACTTATTTTAGGCATCCAACATTTTTCTTTGTGAAACCCTGGTTAAAGTGAAAAATAAATCTACATTCAACAACTACAAACCTAAATGTAGTCACAGTAATGCCGATGTTTTTGTAGTTGCTGGGCGATTGTATGGAGAACGAAGACCATAGAGCGCAAGAATTCAGCGCCACTGAACTGCTTCATGGACTAACCCGACTTGCCAACAACAAAAACAACAGTGTGGTTATTGTGGACCATGGAATTTTAGTTTATATTCGGCTTCTCTTAAATGAAGGTCATTTTTGTTTTTTCGTGTGAGCTACATGCTCTGTTCGCAAGTTTTTTGTTAGACTTGGCCAACACGACGGAATAAGGGCTTCATAGCTTTTTTGGAAATTTGTCTTCCGTTTTTGCTGGTTGTTTATGAATGTTGAGCAACGAGATCGCCAAGGAGTTGCTGACCATCTGTCTATACCATATGAGTATGTCAAAACTTTTAGCCCAAATATAAATAGCTAACGTGTTTTTTCAGGTGATGAAAGTGAACAAATAGCAGCAACCGAAGCATTGTGGGTTCTAGCATTTTCTGATAAAAACAAGAAAAAAATTTTAGCCGACGACATGGTAATGGCAGGTTTGAAGGCTGCGTCGGATCTTCCCGAAACTAAATCTCCGTAAGTTATGCAACAAGTGAATAAGTCTGCTTCTTTCATTGCTAGTACAATAATGAAGCTCCTGAATCATCGTAAAACCAATAGAAGCAGTTGGACGATTTCCTGGGGGCAATATATAAAAAATAGCATCTTTTAACAGAAAACGTGGTTTGTATACACTTTTGTGTCCACTGCTGCTGGGGCTGACGCAGCTTACAATCAACCAGCAAAGAACGTACTGCTAGCCTTCTAACTTCACTGTTTTTAGTATTTAAATTTTACTGGAGTCCCAACTTCATTTATTTTTTCACAATCGTTCTGAGCGTTTTTCAATGTCAGCAAAATCATTTTAAACTGCTGATGACAAAACAGCGAGTTATTAAGTTACTAAAATAACGACAAATTATTATGTAAAAAAACATGGCCGATTAGCTTAGTTGTTAAGCACAGCGCTATCGGTACGGGAAGTTTTGGGTTCGATTCCCAGGCCAGTGAAATCGGACACAGTGTCGCCAACGGCTCGCCACCGCTGCGATGTTTCTTCGGAACTGTGTTGTCCTGGCGCTGAGCCGCGGAGATGGGCCCCGCCACTTGTGTTATGCTCTTCGGCGTGATGCCGCGAATAATAAAGATTTTTTTAGTTCGTATGCAACTGCTAACTAAATCGCTTTCTCTGCTAACTAAATGTTTTCCGAACAGAAAATTGATGCTAAATGCAACTTGGGCTTTATGGGTTTTGAACCAGTTAGATGATAGCAGTAGTAACCAGAAACACCAATTGATACCATCTTCATCATCCACAACTTCCTCAATGGTGGTAAGGCTGAATGTTTGAATCTGTTGAGTTGTGTTTACCTATAAACGACAGGTGGCGATAAACGACATATTATGATTGTTGTCGCGTTCATTGGGCGTATCCATTTGCGCTTCGGTTTTTTAAACCCTCAAAACTGCAAAATAAGGATTTTTCGACTCCCAGCGTTCGCCTGAAAAAGTTGTAGACCCGCACCTGGCGTTGCCGAGTGGTGTCCGCTCGCGCATTGATAATCGCAGCTTTATGTTCAAAAGACTAATATTCCGCATAACAAGACAAATCGTTTTGAAGGACTTTGTCTAAAATGGTCACAGTGAAAAAATGCTCTTGAACAACTTTCAAAAAGCAATATTAAAATGTAAGCCCAACCTCTCACCCAGCAACTAACTGGTCTTATGTTTGGTTGCTTGAATTTTTGACAGAATAAAGAAACTCTTGGCACGCCATCAGGACATGTTATGATCAGTTATCAATGGGACTGTCAGGAGCTGATGGTGAAAGTAAGTTGTGGACTGGTATTTTAAATGATTTTGTGGAGGAATGAATGCTTTTAAAGAGCTAAAATGGAATTGAAATGAAGAGTAAAGAAGAGTGCGTAGAAGATAGCGCTCGTCAAATTGACGATCATTCACCTATCAAATGTGATCGGCCTTGCCATAAATCAAATGTAATCGACCTTGCCAGACTTTGAAGTTTGTATTTATTGCGTTCTGGCTTGACGCCCACCATTCAAGCAACAGTATGGAGAACAAGCCAATAAGCTTGCCTGTCGCGTCGTTGGAAAAGGCACTTAACTAAATTTCCCATTCATATCGATAGACACAGGTATTAGGCAGTTCCTAAGCAAACTCTTTGTAGCGCTTTGAAAGCTTCTTTGTGGAAATAAAATTTTTACTCGTATTTAAATTGCGCTGAGTATGCTTTAGTAGTAAGTAGTATATTGTTGCACTGTACGTTTCCCGTTTGTTTATAATTTTGATAATCTGCTCGCCCTCAGAGCTCAGGGATGGATTTCTCAAGCAATTCGCGAAAGCGTTTTCCTAATTGTTTGATCACCAAATTGCTTCGTAACATTTCATTTTTAGCAAGAATGTTCTTTAGGTGAAAAACGTGCTTAAAGTTGAAGGTTATAAAGTTTGGATGGACTTGGAAGAGATGAAAGGAAGCACATTGCAAGCAATGGCGAGAGCAGTGGAAAATTCGGCAGTTATTCTTATCAGCATGTCTCGCAAATACAAAGATAGTAAAAGCTGCCGGTAAACTCTATTTCAGTGGTTATAATTTTGTTTAAAAATGAACTAAAAACGCGAAATGCGCCATTACTCTGTGTTTTTTTTCATCATCTCAGCATAGATCCCAGACTTGCTAGCACCTTACTGAGAGAAGATGGGTAGATCAACTCCTGGTCGAACTTTTGGTCTCCAACCTTGACCCGAAACACGTACTACGAGTCTGTGGTGCTGCATTAGCCATAGAACCATCATTATTGCCTTCTTGTACAACTCTTCAACACAGTTCAAGATCTTCGGGAGTTGTATTTATACTGGGCCTGCGATCGGGTAGCTTTATGCTCCGACTTCTTGGAAGCAGACGGGTGGATCCACCTGAACCACTCTTATCACGATAAACATTAACCACGCAAACAGTCAAACATGCGAATAAACGGGCTTGCCACACATGAAAAATTTTATTCTGCTGTTTTTTCAGAACTGAAGCTGAATACGCGTACCAACGTGATGTTCCAGTAATTCCACTCAAAGTTGAAGATAAGTACGTTCCCGATGGATGGCTAGGTTAGTTTGTTTTAACATAGTTTTATCAGCAATTATTATCTCGTTTCCAAGCTTCAACTGCCACATGTTTAGGTGCTATCGTCGGAACCAAACTTTATTATAATATAACTTCAAACTTTGATTCAGTTATGAGAAACTTAATCAAAGAGATTGGAAACAAAGGAAAGAAGGTGAGGGTATCCAACGTAGAAGTACTTTTATGTCAAGCATCAAAATCTGGTGTGTGCTGTGCTTAATCTTAACACCGTTCCTTGCGGTAACTTCGCTCATTAAGGAATGAGCGTCAATCAAACATCTTTTTAACGGCATATATTGGCAGATCCAGGGTAAAGCTAACAGACCCAAGCGCCTCTGAATTTTTGGTTGCCCATATTCATATGATACCGGTACTTTTAGGCAAACGAAATTGCACAATCGATATTTTTTCAATCTTTAGCACTAGTCTCTCCTTAAGATTTTGGGGGGTTGTCACCAGCACAAGCATTGCTTTTTTTGATGTATGCAAGGAATTTCATTGTTATTTATAACGTTTGATAACGAGCTTTGCCATTGCCTTGAAGCGCTTAAAATTTCTTTTCTTGTCTTGATCTTGCTACTGCGCTTCTGTAATTAGTAAGGTGTAACCAAATATTCTTTTTTATGCCTGTGGTCGCAAAAGATTGATATCATCGTCTTTTATAAAGTTCAGTCATCCAATTTCACTGCGGTTGATGCTCTACCTCTCCATGCAAAGAAACCTTTAGGAAGCAACTCTCTTAGAGTTAAAGAGTGGACAAAAAGTTTCGTCGAGTCAGGGGCTAAATCGAAAAACCTTGGAGCGTAAATATAATACACAATAACAATAAACAAAACGGCAAAAAAGGCTACAATTTTATACCAACCTGCTAAAAAGTAAGGCTTAATTTTATATTCATGACTTTCAGTGCTGTCCCCTTCTAGATAGTGGGCCGACACGTGTTAAAGCCTTTCTCCGTTAGAACATAACCTAACTTCTATTTATTTTACCGGTGTTATGGCAGCAACCTTTCATAAACTCACGAAAATAATTAAAAGAGAAGGAATTAAATCAAAGTTGATGATTGGACTTGGAGTCGTGAAAATTAAAGTTTTTTGGAATGATCAAAGTCGGGAATCGAACTTTTAAAATTTATTAGCAATCTTCTCTTCTGTCGCCAGTGGATCATCTTTTTCGACTTTGTATCAACCTTTGGCGTGGTTATACAGCAACTGATTAGTTTACTGTTAAATGAGAGGAAGCCCTGGACAGCAATGAGACGAAGCCATAGACAACGCGAGCGAAAAGATACAAATCATTGTTACAAAGATTGCCCTGATGATTTATGACGTCGCTATTGGCGCGGGAGATCACGGGTTTAATTTCCGGGCTAATCAAAGCAAGCACAATGTCGCCAACGGCTCGCCGCTTTGATGTTTCTTCAGAGCTGTGCTGTCCAAGCGCTAAGCCGAAGAGGTAAGCCGAGGAGGTAGGCACTCGTTACACGATTCGGCGTAATGCCGCGAGAAGGCTATAATGATGGTTTGATTTTTTTATTATTATAAAGTGGCCAACTTCAAGTGACAATCTTCGTTTTTTGTCTAGATTGAACACTGAATTTCTTGATGGAGAAGTGTTACTATTTCTTAAAAAAATACAGCTGGACACTCCAAAGTATTTCTATCGCAGCGCTACTGACCAACTGGGTTTAACAAACATTCGAGAAATGATGAAGTTTTCAAAAGCTATCCAAGAACTGCAATAGCCCACGCCAAACCCTGGTTCCGTTTTAAGTGCACTCTTAAGAGTTTTGATTCAAATACTGGAACTCTTCCTAATGTGATGAGAATCGTCATAAAAGTTTGCCGACATACTCGTATTCACGACACCGGTTAAGACTTAACCGGTGAATGAAGTAAATACGCAGAATTAATCGCAGAGAGTGAACTAAAATAAAAATCCCTCAGGTCTTGGCCATTTCCGCTTCAGCACGTTTGGTAAATACTGTAGTTGCTACTTCGTGGATTGCAATAGAACGAATCATCATATTGTGTAGAGGTCAACGCATTTGGTGCCTGCCTGTGTGTGATATACAAATACACAAAGCTTAAAGTTGTTAGTATTTTATGAATTGCACTTTTTCAATAAACTGTATGCGTTTGGTATCAATGTTTTTTTTTGGACTGGTTTAGGACTTCTGCTCAAGACATCTTTCTGTTTGAAAACATATATGATTGATGGGAAAATTTGGAGAGAATTACGGAAAGTACGTAGAAAATTTGCAAAAAAAGAGTTAAATTTGCTTAAATTAAGCAAAAAAGATATTCGATTTCAAAAATACATGAATTAAAAAAATTAAGCCAAAGAGATCACGTGACTTACTGTTGAATTAATCCATCACAAAATACAAAACGGATAAATACCAATTCAAGTTATTTCATAACTTATTCTAACTTAGGCTAGAGTTGAAAACAAAGACGTGCAGTCAAAGCAGTTTAAAATTGCATGAGTGCGCTTAATTTGCTTAAACTGTTCATGATTGTACGCTTTTCCCACCAGAGTAAGCAGGGGCGGATCCAGAAAGTTTTCGTGGCGGGGATGCAGTTTTAATTCAGGTTGAATGTCAACTAAATACAAAGACGTTGGACGTTTACTCACGCAAAAGGACGTAAACAAGCTCTTCAGTAGTGTTTGATGTCAGGGCCGTATACATAATCTTTTTTAAGGGGAGGGACATCCCAATTTGACCTTTTTTGAGTTTAGTTTTTTGCGGCAGAGTTACTTTGAAGCAAACCGAGGAAGAAAAACGGCTCTAGGGGCATGCTCCCCAGGAAAAGTTTTGAAATTTACTTACTGCAATTACCAGTGGCATAGACACGGGGGGAGAGAGGTTAAGGGTAGCAACCCCCAATTGAACCTCAAGTGACGTCATACTTACGTCTTTTTCTGACTTTCTTTTTGAAGTATTAGATACTTTTACTACTATTTCTTAAGCAAGCACCCGTAACTGTAGGCCTAAGTCGATTATTTTATGTGAATTGGACGCGTAGCCAGAGGTGTATCCCAAGAACTCGATTTACGGGGTGATAAACGGCGCGCGAAAACAAGTAGGCCCACCAAATTTACCAAGAATATGAGCAAAAAAGCAACATATCGTTATAGTTCAAAATTAACCAATTTTTTTGGAAAATTAGAGAAATGCTGACGTTTTAAGGGGAAAGAGTGATTGCCCTCACCTCCCAACCCTGGTGGATCCATCACTGCACGCGGCAGTGCCTGTGTAGCGCTATTTTCCGAATCTTGATCTTTGCCGTTTTGCTTAATGAAGCAATGACGCAATTTCATTAGCAGGGCAGTGCCGCTTCTGTACACGCAACTGCCCTTGGCCCCTCAGACCTTCTGTAGAAAAAAGGCTATACGATTTTAAGCAAAATTGATGTACGTAGCCCAAAAAAGAACTGAATCGCCAACATTTGAATATCGTTTTATCAGTTTCATCAGAAAGTATTCCATTGACTTCCTTACAATAATTGTGCCTTAACTGCCTTCGGTATATTTTTAGTTTAAAACATTTGCCTTAAATTTGAGGCCATCTTTTGTTATTATACAACGTATGGTCAAATGTGACGTTATTCTCAACTCCACCCACTGCAAAATCCTGGCTACGCTACTGGCAATGGCCATTTTAGTGCTTTTTGAACAATTTTTATGGCAAATTTTGTTCAAAAATTTTTTCTCTTGATTTTGAATCCTCTACCTAAGATTTACCCAATGTGATACATTTTGTTCGCACATTTTCGATTTATGCGTGCTTAAGACGTAAAGACTAATGTTATCGAAGTACAGTAAGAAATTATGGAAAAAATGCATTCAGTAAAAACATTAAAAAGAAATTAATATGGCTGATGCATACCCCCCTCCACACACACACACACCCTGGATCCGCCCCTGCTTATCAGTGCTATTATATACTGACAAATTCAATGTGACGCTCGTAACAATGGTTTTGATCTTCTGTTTTCAAAAGTTATTCAAAAGTTAATTCAGCAGCTCATTCAAACTCTTTTGATATTTGAATTGTTCTGCAAAAGCTTCGTGTTGTGATAATAAATTGTCATAGAACCTTGTGACGCTTGTAACAATCGTTTTGAGCTTTTGTCTTCAAAATTTATTTACAGTACATGTAATTGAGCAGCTCAAGCCATCTTTTTTCTTATTTGAATTGTTCTGCTCAAGACAGGTGTTGTGATAATAAATTAACATAGAACTTTGTGTTATAGCTAGAGAAAAAATTTGATTGTTTTACGAGGCCTCTACACAAGCTCATTGTACGACCGAAACAAAGATAAACGTAGTCAAAACGCAAGGCGAATACACGCTGGACTGTTCGAAACTTTATCTTGCGAAATGTTTGCAATGTTATTCTTGTTTATTTGGAATCAATCGCACAAAATTAAAATTTAAACAGCTGCAATAGGCCTAGTTAGACGCCCTGCAAATAATCCGAAAACCTAGCCTTTGAGCAAATATTAAAAAATGAAATAATTTCAGATCATAATCGTTTTCAGTTTGCTAGTGCTAAAGCAAAGATTAAGCATATAAGCTTTCGTGCCTAAAAGTTTCAATCACAGAGTAAATACGAGTTGATAGACCTACAGCGGCGATAAGAGTCCTCCATGAAGTAAAGCTAGAGTGGCGACATACATACATGAGCAGATGAGCTAGTTTTTTTGTGCATTTTATGTGATTGGTAGTGAAAAAGGTTCAGGTTTTTAAAAGCTAGTTTTCAAGCAATTGGCTATATAAGTATTACATCAATTAGTCAGGTTTTTTGTTATTTTACAAATTGGCCAACTATAATTTTTGCAGTTCAACTATTAACGCCGAAAACCGGTGCAGCTTTGATGAGCTACTTGCTGCACTGCAAAACGCAGCTGTTGACTTACATCGCTAACAACAACAAGCGGTAGCTGATTGCATAAAGTGTCTGCGTTTGGTTGCAGCATTCTCTAAGATAGAAAATGAAAATCATATCAGTGGGTTCAATACTTGCTGGAGTCCTAAAAAGTAAAATGATATCCATAGTTGCCAGATCAGCGCCCAACGTCAGGCTTCGAGCGGAAATAACATCGGTGAGCAAGGTATGGATTCAAATCCCGGGTTAATCTAATCGGACACAATGTCGCCAACGGCTGGCCACTGCTGCGACGTGTCTTCGGAGCAGCTATGCTGCCCAGGCACAAAGCCAAGGAGATGGGCCCCGCCACTCGTTACACGATTCGGCGAAATAACGCGAGAATAATGAAGATTTGATTTTGATTTTTTTTTTAAAGTACGGAGTGTAAATTATATTAAGTCTTATATGCAAAACGTAATTTTCGAATGTCTAATTTTCTGAGAAAAGTTCGACCGATTGCACCTTGTTCCAAATATAGTTTCTGTACCGATGGTAACGGACGATGATTTTAACTGACATGCGTTCTCTCGTTACAGGAAATACGCGGAACTGGTTTTGGTTGCGACTTGCGAGTAATATTGTCAGCTTTAACACAAGTAACTTCATTCCAGAATTCGAAAATATCGCAGATCCAAAATACATTCCAAACAAAATGTATAAAGAGCAGGGATGCACTTGAAGAACGCAGTTTTTCGTTTGTTGGCAAATTCGCAAAGTTGTACGACGAAGAACACAAAAGATTGTTTATATATCCGCTTATAATCAAACTTGAACATAAGAAAAGTCACGTTTGGTTCTGAGTAAGCAAAGTGATAAGGGTTGCCAATAAGAAATACGAATCTGCTGGGGTCGGAAATAAGTTCCAGCCGGATATGATTTGAAAAACAAAAAGAAACATCCATGAATTTAGAAGCACATATACGTCGCGGCATGAAGGAAAGTAAGCAAGGGAAGGACGTAGAAAAGTTTAGCTCAAAGGTGCCGAAAATTCTTACGCAGAGCATTGGTCTAGTGTACGAAATATAACCACATGGACAATACGATTCATAATTATTGTAAGCCCAATGAAACTAAACAAAAAACAAAACACGTTATGATCGAATTTCGTTACACTTTCTGATCATATGTACACATACTTGAAATAAACGTTGAAAACGCTTAAATTACACCTTTGTTTTATCAGCTTTTGATTGACTTTATAAAATTGTAAGCGCTTGCGATATCCACAAATAAGACAACTAACTTTACAACTCTATGGGGCGCCGTTTGGAAAAAAACTATTCGTTTTGTGAACCATGTTTTTTGAGCTTATTTAGACCGTAGTCTGTCCGATATGTATATTGGAAATGTTCTACTTATATATCGAACAAAATGTACTCTTAAGTCGGACCAAAATACACGCGCAAAATAAGTCGGACAAAATCGTTTTTTTCCAAACGGCGCGTCAAACGCCTTTTGGAAAAAAAAACGATTTTGTGACCCCTGTTTTTCGAGCTTATTTGCACTATAATTAGTCCGATATATACATCGGAAATATCCGACTTATATATCGGACAAATTGTGCTCTAAGTCGGACTAAAAAACACACGCAAAACAAGTCGGATATTTCCGACTTATATATCGGACAAATTCGCCGTTTGGAAAAAACTATGCGTTTTGTGAACCACGTTTTTTGAGCTTGTTTAGACTCAAAAAGCATCGTTCACAAAACGTATAGTTTTTTCCAAATGGCGCCCCATACATATCGGACAAATTATGGTTTAAATAAGCTCAAAAACATGGTTCACAAAACGTGTAGTTTTTTTCCAAACGGCGAATTTGTCCGATATATAAGTCGGAAATATCCGACTTGTTTTGCGTGTGTTTTTTAGTCCGACTTAGAGCACAATTTGTCCGATATATAAGTCGGATATTTCCGATGTATATATCGGACTAATTATAGTGCAAATAAGCTCGAAAAACAGGGGTCACAAAATCGTTTTTTTCCAAAAAGGCGTGTAGCGCGCCGTTTGGAAAAAAACGATTTTGTCCGACTTATTTTGCGCGTGTATTTTGGTCCGACTTAGAGTACATTTTGTCCGATATATAAGTAGGACATTTCCAATATACATATCGGACAAACTATGGTCTAAATAAGCTCAAAAAACATGGTTCACAAAACGAATAGTTTTTTTCCAAACGGCGCCCCATACAACTCACATTTCAACTTGTGTATGGACAGTTTAAGCTTTCAAAACTATTTTTGAAACAAAACACGTTAAAAGCTTTCTGCATATGCACAGCATGTCTTGCAGACTAAGCACGGTCTTACTCAGAAAACAGAATATTATCTTACACGACTCTCGATCGAATCAATGATAAATCCATGCTTATGCGGTTGACTGTCATGAGGCCCAATGTCGTTAGATCAGTTGTTTAGCACAACGCTATCGATGCGGGAGGTTTAGGGTTCGATTACCGGGCCAATCAAATCGGACACAGTGTGGTAACCTTTGTGTCGTTTTTTCGAAGCTGTGTAACCCAGGCATTTAGTCTAGAAGATGAACCTCATCACGCGTAATGCGCTTCGGCGTAATGCCGCGAGCATGATGAACACTTGATTTTTTGGTTTTATATCGTATTTTGTCTAAAAAACAGCGAAAGTTGCTATTTAAACTATTACTGGTTCATTTAAAACAGTTATTTGGGATGAAAATTAGCAAGCATGATGTCGAAGCATCGCGTTATTGTAAGTAATGAATTATACGTTCAAATTTTTGTAACCCAAACTGGAAAAGGTCGCGATTACTGTCAGCGGAACGCCGTCTCAACGCAATGTTCACCCAAATTTCGAATCGAATTTACCTGCTAAGCCGATGAATTGATGCGTAATGTAATTTTTATACTATGTTGCTGGGTTATAATAGCTTATCAAGCTCTTTACTGACTAACCATGCAAAATTCAGACCTTCTTTGCTGTGTGTGACATATATTTTTTTTTCATTTTGAAATTCAATTTTTGAACGTATTATATCAGTTAAATCAAAACGTTTTAGTTCGTTTGAAATTGTGAAGAATAAACTGCAACTTAAAAATGGGAAACTCTGCGTCAGTGGGAGAAAAAAACGGAAGAGTTTCTAGAGTAGCACCAACTGCGGCCAGGAATCCGTTTTTCGATAAAGATTCAAGCAAGTCTAGTGCTGGTAAGTCCCAGGATCGCTTTTCAAAGCTTTAAAAATGTTCTGAGTCTACCGTATATTTCTAGTATTTTTTAGCATTTAGTCACATATTTTTCCTCCTATCACGAGAAAGCGATCAAAGCGATCAAAGCCCTATAACGAGTCTCTTAGGAGTTGCCGGCCATCTGTCTACCGCACCAAGATGGAAGAATCCCGCTAAATGCCTTTCCCAACGGCAATGCAAGTAAACTTGCCGGCTTGTTCTCCACACTGTCCTTTTGATGCTGAGCGCCACTAGCAAGGAAGCTGTGAATACCAATTTTAAAGTCAATGGTTTGACTCGACTCGGAATCTCATAATGCACGAAATGGTAACAGAGACCGAAAATAAATGCTTAACTAATGCAGCACGCTCACATTTGATGACCCAAAGATTAGTGAAAAACTTTAGGGTTATGAGTGCAAATCTAGGGGGGATGGAAGGATGTATCTCCCCAATAATTTAGCAGCATCCCTCCGATATTTTTCATAAAAGTTAAAAATTCCCCACATACGATGTGTAGATCAATTTTGAATAACCAATTTACATCCCCCAATTATCGAAAAATGGTCAATTTTGCTAAATGATCACCCCCCCCCCCTTCCCCCCGCCAATTCTCAACATAGATTTGCACCCCTGTTTAGGGCGCTGCTTTGAAAAAACAATTGATTAAAATTAGTATCATTGCATTTTTTAGCAACATTTTGCAGTTGATGATCCGCTATACTAAAGTGCAGGGAGAGCTAAAATACCGCAACTTTATTTAATGTGTAGCAAGATTTATATAGTTTTTTACAGCTACATTTAAAAAAATGCGATAACGATATTTAGTAAGGTCTAGCAACAATTAGTATTGTGCAGCAACATTTATATAAAGTGCATCAACATTTATTAATGTGCAGAAACATTTAAAAGTGCAGCAGCAGTTAGTAAAGTGCAGCAACATTTAATAAAGGGCAGCAACATTTAGTTAAGTGCAGCAACATTTAGTAAAGTACAGCAACATTTTAAAAGTGCAGCATCATTTACTGAAGGGGAGCATGCAGTTTCACGTAAAGCGCGACATTATTCAAAAAGTGTAGTAGTCTTCCTGATCGCCATACTCAGCAAACTTTGTAAAATGAGAAAAAAAACATAAGCGCATAGAAAACCGAAGAGTCTTAGCTTACTATGCACTTTGGTTAAATGCTGCTGCACTTTTTATAGTTGCACTTTACTTTTGCTAAAATTTACCAAAGTCACCTTTTCATAAATGTTGCTGCACAAAGGATGCTGCACTTTAGCCATACGTCGCTGCCATTTCCTTAATTATAAATGAAAATGTCAAATGTTGCACATTAAAAGCTTTTTATGTAGACCTACTCTTTACTGGCTTATAATAATTTAATCACAATACGGAAATAGACTGATTGGATAATCTTGTTGAGCCAGCAAAGCCGCCAAGTGCATTGGAACAAAAGTTGCATAATCTTCGTATGCGATCGCGAAGATTTTCTGATTGACATTGAATCATATTGTTCCAGTAGCAATTGCTCGCTGGTAATTTGCAGTCACGATGCTCACTTTGCTCGGACCACGTTTAAATATTTTTGATGTAGTATCCATAGCTACCATTTTTACTAACATTTGTGGCTGGCAACCGTTTTATGATCATGACGTTATGATTGAGATGCTACCATTAGCAGTTTAATTAGTATAGATCACAAAAAACGAGAATCAGTTTAAATTAACTTCATTTTGTCTTAGATAGCAAGTTATTGCAAAGATTTTACACATTGATTCAAAAAGTTTCTCTTATTTAAATAAAAATTATAGGTCTCTGCATTTCAGAAGGAATCGCAATGTCTGAAGAACTTTTAAAAGATCGAAGTTTGTCGATACTTAACAAGGCATTGATCGAACTGCTTGAACAACTTTCTTCAGATTCTGATGACGATGATGATGATGATGATGATGATGATGATGATGATGACAGCAGTAGCCACAACACAGAACCCAAAGTTGAACTAAACTCATTTGACGGCAAGTGCTGTAGATCAGAGTTTCTTAAATTAGGAGTCGTGGCCCCGTTCGGGATCGCACAATATTTTTTTTATGAAGCCGATGGGCGGTAAAAATCACTCACTGAGACGTAAAGGTATTTGTAAACGGCTTTTTTTGAAACGGGGATAGCAAATCAAAAAGTTGAGAAACTTTGTTGTGGTCTGTGGATAAGGAATTCTTAAACCTGGCGTTTGCGAAACCTTGAAGAGTCCGTGAAAAAGTCAAATGCGATCGGCTCCAGCCGTGAATCGAACCCATTTCAAAGAATCTACAACCTATAGGCAGTGGCGCGGGAACGCTTTTTGGACAGGGGAGGCTCAAAATAGTAAGATCGTGTCAACGTCTGGGGAGGGGCCCTTTTTCTCGAACGCACGTTTTTAAGAGCAGGACACTCAGCAGACCTATTTTGATAGACATCAATTGCATGCTCGCTCAAGTGACCGGAATTTTTTCAGGATAATCTTTTATCATGGAAAACAAGATTGCTTACTACCATTAGGCTTTTCTAACTATGCACGAATTACTACTCAGTACTCATGTATTTGTAAAATGCAAATACCTCAATGACAAAACCGAAAAGTAGGCAAACAAAATTCGTCCGATCTTACTTTTGCTTTGCTGATCAGAGTTACATGCAACAAACAACGCCCTACTAAGGTTTAAAAATAACAAAAAACGCACAATCAAAATGAAGCACTGAACCATTTTTTAACATAATGAAAAATTAATGTGTAGATATAGGTATTTAGGTAGGCGTACTAGCTCAATTTTAGTAACAATCATCGGCAGTGCTCGAGTTGTGAAAACACTTATATGGGGGATGGTAGGCTACAACTTTTCACGCACACGTAAAAAGAGATGGTCATTACAGTTGTAAGGGAACGGTTTACGCTAAAATGTTTTATGGGGGGATGTTGTTGTTTTCAGGAGGGATGCCATCCCCCTCAAATCGAGTAGCCTACTGATCATCGGTACCAGTTTAGCAGTGATTTAGCCGCTTCATTGGGTTGGTCGAAAAAATTGAAAACCATTAAAAAACTCAACCAGAAGAGAACTTGCACCAGCTCATATAAGCTTGATTAGGGGTGCCCAACCAGTCGATCGCGATGTACCCGTCGATCTTTGGATGCTTGGCTGTCGATCGCGGGTCTATTCGGCATGTACACAAATCAGGTTGGCCACCAACATTCCCAGTTCATGTAACGCGTCCAGGCCGTGAAGACCTTTTTTTCAGCTCTTCACAAAAATTTTGGTGGAATTCGGAACATCTGAAGGATTGAGGACCGTTTTTTTGCACTTCACCGCATTTTCGTTTACGATTTGCGTAATTCCCATGATCAGTAGCGACTTTCATGAGCATTGAGAGTAGTTTGGCTTAAAGTGTTTGGCAGCTACAAGAATTGGGAGCCATTGAAATTTTATTAGTCCATCGTCCATTTATTGGTCCATCGTCCATGACTTTTATTGGTTTGGTCCATCGTCCATGGTCCATTTATTGGTCCATCTATTATTGGTCCATCGTCCTTTTATTGGTCCATCGTCCATGACTGCTGTAAAGGTTTGCAAACGCTGATATAAAACACTGTTAAAAATGAACTTCAAACATTGAAAATTTTACCAAATTTTACGTTGACCAAGTGAATAATAACTGATTGATTTTTAAAAGAATAGTGATTTTTCGTTGGTTAAAAACACTTTAAAAAATATTTGCTTCATTACGTATGTACGTTGCGAGCATTAATCACGTCGCACTCAGTGCATAATTTTTTCAATTGTCAGGGGGGGCTCAAATGGTTCATTGGGGTCTAAAAAAGTCCAGGGGGGGCTTGAGCCCCCTGGCACCCTACTTCCCGCGCCTATGCCTATAGGCATTTCTATAGGCACATTTCGCTAACATTTTTTAAATAACCAGGCGTTACGAAGTCAAGAAGCTGCGCAACCACAAAAACAAATCAATTGCAAGTGTAATTGAAAGCTATACGAAGTACTGTTGTGTTACATTAACTACAGTAAAGCACTTTTGACCTGTTCGGTTTTTTTCTTTCAGATGCAGTTAACTTTGCTGAGAATTTGTTGCAAAAAATTGATAACCCAGTCCACACAGAACACGATGAAAATTGCATGGATACCGAAATCGCCATTGGTTTTCAAAAGATTCTTAATTATCACATCACTTTAAATAATAAAGCAAGTATAACTAAAAAAGTTATGTTTGTTTACTTTAGAATGTGCAACTGCAGTTAACGTAACATACTGCACTTTCGACATTAGAAATAAAGCCTTACCCCTAACAAAAGTTGGGCGGGTTGTGATTTTAACACGTAACGTAACCTGATAGGCCTATATTTCTTATAGTTTTCTTAATTCAAACATGAATCTAGGTCAGTGTTTCTCAAAGCGGACCGGCAGCGGTCTGTGTCTACTTTTTTGCCGGTCCGCCAAATAAATTCCAATATTATACCACAATTCAAAATTGGGCTTTTTATTATAACCAATTTATTAAATAACTGAGGTTAGTTTTAAATTATATTGAGCGGAAAATTCAACAGTAATTGAGGGAGACTTCAAAGTGAGCTTGCGCTCTTCGAGTCAGCAGCCACCCTTTATACGTGTCAAATGCGATTGGCTCCAGCCGCGAATCAAACCCATCACGTAGGATCTATCACCTGCGCGCGGTACCGCTAGACCATGTCGCTGACAATCGCAATTGGTTTTCAAAAGATTATACCCATGAAATTGCTTTCTGCGTTTTATTTTATAACCGATTCGAAATAGGCTAGGCGCGCAGAAGACATTTTTCAGTCAGCCAGCAGACAAGTTCATGCAGTATGCACTCTGTTGATTCATTTAGCTTAGCTTTTTTTGTAAAAAAAAAACGTTAGAGAGGAGACGAAGCTCGCGCATAACAAGTCATTTGCGACAAGTTGTTGTAGTAGAAGTATGTGAAATCTAAGAGCAGTATGATTACCGGAATTGGATAATAAAACCTAAACAAACTAACAAGTGTTTTCTTTTTTCAAAAACACCACTAGCAAAAATCAAGTGGGTGGTTTTAGCACTTGGTTTTAACATGACCTTTTTGGTTGGTTTCTAAAATCTACCGGTACATAAAATTTATTTCAAAACTTTGCAGGTCCACAGCGTTGAGAGCCACTGTTCTACTAGGTGACAAACGGCAAAAAAAAAAAAAAAAAACAAGCCAGAAACAAATATTGTACTGTCTCGCGAATTACAGCAGAAATTATGATAACTGGGTAATAACTAGATCAAATACTAAAAAAAATTGTTGTCTGAAAAATAATTATTTAATGAAAAAATGGGATTATAAGGTTCACTTTATTAAAAAGAAAATCAACAGTTAAGAGGAAGATTGCGAGGCTGTACTCTTTGCTTTTCGGGTCAGCTGCCACGCAATGGTTAGTTTTGATGCACCTAGTTTTCCTACCCCAAAAGAAGAATAATATCACTGTACAAGCTCTAAGTTTTAAACGCATTTATCGAAAAGTGTTTTTTATGCAATGATTAATCGATCGGTTTAGTACAACAACTCGTAAGATAAGTAAGTTGAAATTAATGTAATCAAAGTTTTTGAACTTCATCTTGTATTCTATTTTGCTAGACTGACCTAAAGGTCTGTTAACGCAAAATGCGATTTTAATTCGGTTTGTCTCGTGCGACATTTCATCCAATCTTTGACGTAAGCAGTTGACGAAAATATCTTCCACACAAATCGAACCCAAGCAATTTTGATTTCTATCGCTTGTTTTGCAAAGCACCTAGCGATTGTTTTCTAGAATGCGGCGCAAAGTGACGTAGCTTTTGGTTAAAACCTCTGTTTCGTACTCCTACGTCATTTTACGTACGAAAAATCGTATCGTATTCTGTGTAAACGCACCTATCATTATCTAAAAAAATTCGAAGTAATGGACGTAAAGGTTTAGGAACATTCGCTATGATTTCAGTCTTTTCAAAGATAAATATTGTTGTTTTTAACCACCCTACATTTCTGCTTCAGCTTCTATTCGGTTTTAATCTTCATCGTTAAATAAAATGAGGCAAAGGTTCTCGATTAACTGTTAATAACAAATCAATGATTTAATAAGTTACAAATCAACATGTTTTGCAGGAACAAATACTTCTGGGTGAACGATTAACCGAATTAAACGTTGTACCAGCTTTGATCCACTATCTTGATCTACTCAGCGACGAAGGATGCGAGTACCCGCTTGAAGGGTTGGTATATTTTATGCGATTTCTCATGATTATTATTGCTTTTGCAGAAGAGCCAAGTAAAGCAACGTTAAAAGAGATTGGTTGCTTGATTTTAGTAATAGCTATGAAAAACAAACTTTCATATGTAACGCATGCATATTGTAAGCAGACATGCATGCTTTTCGGACATGTAGGATGCGTGTGTTTTGGGTCATGGCATAGCAAAAACTTTTAATGGACTCGTGGTATTAGGCCGAAGCTCGTAACAAATGACAGGGCACTTTTTCTCGACTTAGCACCTGTGGCAACAAAACTCCGAAAGAACGTCGCAGCGGTGGCGAGCCATTGGTGACACTGTATCGGATTTGACCGGCACGGGAATCGAACCCCAGACCTCCCTCGCCGACATGCGATGCCCTTAACCTCTATGCCACCCAGCCGGCTACAAGCTGCTTATGTCAAAAATATCTTTCTTCATTGCTCGAGGTAAAATTAAAATTTTCTTTGGTTAGACTTCGGTATCACTGCTACTATCTTATGCTACAAATGTGCTGGAACTTTACTGATGCCAATCCTACCTTTAACAAAGCACTTTGTGAAAATGGTATCGTTGCAATGATGGTGTCATTGCTAAAAGAGTTTCAAGATGAAGACTATTTACGTAAGGAGGTGGGTAGGAGGTCAGCAAGTTTCATTATAAGGTACCGGTAACAGTTTAACACGTGGCTAACTTTTTCCAGTTTCCAGTGGCATTCTCGTAAACATGTCCTTGGGATGGGTGACCTTTTACATTTCAAGAGAATGCCTAGAGATAATGCCCTTTTTTAAGTGGCCTTTTAATCGCGACTATTTCCACTGTTTGTTCTTATAGGTCCAAAAGTTCTCAGAGCGGCTCTGACGATAGGAGTTGAGCGATTAATTAAATTTATATACAAGTGAAGTAGTTTTGAATGATTTTTTAAACTATTGCGACTATGACAAATTACTACTTCGATTTCTTATAGGAAAAGCTATCTCTAACATGCTGTGCCATGTCCATACTTCACAACTGCGTAGAAGTACCTGAAAACAAGAAATACTTCTACGAAGAAGAAAATGTGGTAGAAATTATAGCATGGTACGCTAAGCATACACCACAAGATGTTAATGTAAGTATGACCTGCTCAGAACTGCTTACTAGGCCAATTTAAAAGTAGCCTAAACGAGTCTTTCTAGCCTATTCTACTAAGGCTACGGTGTTTACTGTTTACGGTGACCAACAGCCTAAAAAACAACCCTGGGTGAAATATGGCTCAATCATTGGGGAACACACAAAATTACGATGCACAACTGCGGGCTACTTCACTGGCAGCTGCAGTTCTGATAGTTAGCTATCTTAAACTTATTTCAACTACAGCATAAGAGGACAAGCATCAAGAGTTCTAGCAGCTAGGCTATGGCAGCTATTGAAAACAAGTAACCTAACTTGTCTCGGTGAAGTTACTCATGGTACTTTCTTCGCTCGCGGTGTCGTCTTAATCTACAAAGAAATGACTCCTTTTAGCAAGTCCTTACATCACACCACTGTTACCTTTAAGATTTTTACGTCGTTACATCACACCACTGTTACCTTTAAGATTTTTACTAATGCAAATTTGTCAAAATATGAAAATCACAAAAATTTGCCCAAACATTTTTTCTTCTTCTATCCAGTTTCAATCCGGTTTTCTCCTCGTTTCCGAAGGTGGCGAGATACACTTCATCCCCTCCGCAATTGCTCTCACACCTTCCCTCCATCTCGTTTGATCTCCAGCTTCCTCGATCTTTAACCCGACTTTACAAACCATTATTTAAAGGGTCAAAACAAACATTTAAAGGGTGTAATTCAAGGTCTGGAATAATTTTTGTTTAAAATAAGTGTTTCTATGGTAAAACACTTATTTCATTTGACACAAAAAAAAAAAAAAAAACTTGAGCACTTTCAACTAATTTGCTTCTAAATCATTATAGCAGTGTGCAAAAATTGAGAAGTTTTCCCCAAAATTTCTCATTTTTTCAAATTTTGCACTTTAGAGGTAACACTGTGTCTGTGCGCAGTAAAATTTATGCGTATGTGCGATCTCCGAAAGGTGTGTGCGCACGCACACGCACCCACAGTTATGTGACGATTTTTCTTAAGGGGTGCGGGGGTGCTGAATTATTAAAGTTGATTAGGCCTGCTCTTTTACATACTAAAACATTATGTTACACTAGACTTCAATTTTGCAAGTGAAAAATAACAAAATTGAGCTAGCTGGAAGAAATATCAGCTGTATGCAGAAATCAGTCAGGTCAATTAGAGTGTGGTGATTCTCTAGATCAATTCTACTGTATAATGAATTTTAATTCAGAATTGAGTGTTGTTACAGAATTAAATTGCATTATATTCAGTGACGTGCGGTGAGATTCGTGGTTGGTGAGGCACTGTCTACTTTAGCATCATGTTATTGTTACCAGCAATTTTTATTCATAGTATTTAATAGCAAATAAAAGTAGCGCCCTAATAATCAAAATACAACTTCATGGAATGTTTTGCATTTATTTGTTATTTACAAAATTAATATGTCCAACTTTTTGCACCATGATATCTATCTATCACTTTTTTGTGGACATTTCTTTATTTTTCCGTACCGGTAACTCGTGAAGTCTCTCCATTTCGATGGAGATGGTTCCCAGCAATGAAAGATGCCCTTCTTCGAAGCGATTTCCGAACGGTGCCAACAACATGTTGCATTAATGGGAACTTATAAAGAAAAGCTGTTGAAATTAAAGGGGAACTGAACAGCAAAACAGTTTTTTCAGAAATGGCGTTAAAAATTACACTGAGTTCTATACTGACTGCAGAAATTTTCAATCATTTTTAATTAACCAGAAATTAAACGTTGAACTTGTGATCATGACGTCATGGAGGTCTGTGACGTCATTGAAAAACGCGTGGATTACAGTCAGCGGTAAGGTTTGTGTAGTTGCGTGCGTGCAGTGGTGCGGAACGTACAGACCTCGATGACGTCATGATCACAAGTTTAACGTTTAATTTCTGGTTAATTAAAAATGATTGAAAATTTCTGCAGTCAGTATAGAACTCAGTGTAATTTTTAACACCATTTCTGAAGAAACAGTTTTGCTGTTCAGTTCCCCTTTAAGCCAAACGCCAAAATAGAAAAAGTCATAAAATTTGAAAACGATATCTATTGTAGTTTTAGCGCACCAAGTTTTAAAAATTTCACTTGCGTGTTTTGTCTCCCGACGCAGAATAGGGTTAAAATTTCTCGATTTGTTACACTTCGAAACTGTGACTGCTCATGTTAATTCTCAGCTGTTCATTTTAAGCGAAATCAGGTTTTGATATAAAAGTCTAGCGATTTGGCTTTGAACGTGAGCGGTCGATTTCTCATACTTCTTGCCTCATGTTACATAGGCTACTTACTTCACAAAATCATGTTTTAGTCCAAACATTATTATTTGCTGAAAACAAAAGACAGGGAAAACGGAAAGACAGTTTTTTAAATGACGACCACACAGGCAGTCTTTCCTTTTGAACCAATCCACTTAGAAGGAGCGGAGTTATTTTGTCTCACCCTGAGGTTTGGCGTAAAGACTGTAGGTGGGCCTTCTTTTGTTTATAACTTAAGATTTAAATTAATAATTTAGCATTAAAAAGTCTATCAAATTCGATACTAATTCTTCAGTCAATTTGTACTAAGTCATTAACTTAACTTAAAACTATGGGCCAGGGTTTCTTAATCAAGGGTGCCCGCTTCCCCAAATTGAGTAGACCTTCTGTTTTATAGGACATATGAAAATTTTTTTTGCTCTTTGCTTGATTTAGCGTGAAAATAATTGGACATCTGTGGACGTGATCAGTGGCGGATCCAGGGGGGGGGGGGGGAGAATAGGGGGGGTGCATCCCACCCCCCAGCCAATTTCAACTATGTTTTTGATGAATAAAACTTTTCCATTATTTCAAACCTCTTCGATGCAACAATGATTCGTACACCTTAAGGTGTGTTTACACTGAATGCGATGCGACTTAACTTTTCGTACGTAAGGTGACGTAGGCCACGAAACAATTAAAAGTTATGACGTGAATTACGTCACTTTGCTGAGCATTTTAGAAAACAACCGTAAGGTGTCGACTATAACAAAAGTCTCGCCAGCCTTGATACGAACAGCCAATCCAGGCTAAACTCATTCCAGACTGTAAAGACTCTTTTTTGCATTGCTTTACCTGGACATCTCGACTTCATCTCTTTTCTAGGTGGTGCCCTATTTTTAGCAGGCCTATTTTTAACCTAGAAAAGAGATGAAGTCGAGATGTCCAGGTAAAGCAATGCAAAAAAGAGTCTTTACAGTCTGGAATGAGTTTAGCCTAGATTCGCTGTTCGTAGCAAGGCTGACGAGACTTTTGTTATAGTCGAAACATTAATTTGTCCCTTGCAAATTTCTCATCTAATCGTAAGGTGCTTCACAAGATAACCGATAAAAAGCAAAACTGTTGAGGTTCGAGTTGTGTGGAGATATTTCCACCAACTTCTTACGTCAAAAAATGGATAAAATTTCGTACAACAAATCGGATTAAAATCGCATTTAGTGCAAAGACCTTTAGCCACGCATAAATCGAAAATGTGCGAACAAAATGCAATTTGGTGAAGGACTAATTAAGGGCAAAAGAACAAAATATGCGTTACAAATTGTTTGAAAAGCGCTAAATTGCCCATTACAATAAGTAAATTTTTCAATTTTTTTCGGGGGAGCAATGCCCCGAATCCCCCTAAAATCATTTCTGTTCCCCTATTTGCTTCAAATTTAACTTTTCCAGAAAAAATAGGCCTACGCTTAAAAATGTCAAAAATTGGTGCTAAAAAGTTCTGAATATAGGCCTACTCCCTTCACACGTACACATTTTCTAAAAAGGGGTTATATGCGCTTTTTTTCGGGTGTAACATGTTTGCATTCACTTAACATTCAACTTAATTCAAAACTGCATCCCCCACCAAAATTTTCTGGATCCACCCCTGGACGTGATGACCTTTTTTGCTCTTCACTTGATTTTGCGTGGAAAATTGAACATTTGCGCACGTGATCACCTTTATCTATTTATTTTTTTGGTCTTCGTCGATATTTTCCAATAATTTTAAATGAGGGTGCGAGAATTGGTTAGTGATTCAAAAGGGATGCCAGCAGCAAGTGAGAAGGTTAAGAACCACTGCTCTTGGCCTTATATCGCTTACATCGTTGGGCAATGCGCGTAACTTCCAGCTTGGCGCAAAAATGTTTTTACCTCAGTGACGTCACAATCTTTTGAGGCTTGGCGCAAATCATGTTGAATTGCATTGGAACATGGAGACTCGAAGAGAAAAAAAAAAAGCGTGCTCTAACAAGTTTATGTAAATTTTGCTCTAAAAGTGAGGCAGATTTCTTCCTACCTCACGCTACGTCACGCGTATATTTGAGCGAAGAAAGCTACGTGAATTCTCTGTGCGAATAACGTCATAGAAACTACTGAAACAACGACGGGGAGTAGGAAAATAAATGACAGCAAAATAGCAGGCGTCAAAAGATATTTCAAGTCACAAGACTTAACTATTCGAAACAAAATAATTAGTTTTTACGCATAAGTTATTTATTCGGCGATAAAATCATTGTTGCTTCACCATGTTCTTTAGATAGGTGGGCCTTCCTTGACCGTACGTCCCTGATTTTGTTGTGTAGTTAGGCTAATTCACTCTTATGCTGAGTGCTGGCTCTAATTGTTTAGCAGTCCCAAGTTTAATGGAGGTGGAAGGTGTCATTCAGCAGCCTTGAGCAAGCATGAGACGCGTCGCAATACTGGTAGCTCACAAATCTGTAATTAGGCTTTTTGATGTGTACTTTATCAGTATCAGTGGTCTCAGTCAATATATCATGATTACTGTGCTTTGAAAAGGAGAAGGAAGGGTGGACTGGTCTCCCTAATCCCCATCTGACTGCACCGTTGGTCACAGCCAGAAGACGGCGGTGCCACAACAAAGTTTCTCTTGGTTTTGAATTATTCACAGATTCCTCATACCGGGACTAGCGTCATTAAACCTACAGAACATTGCAACCAACAGTAAATATAAACATGCTGCTTACTTGGAAGATTTTCATCGAAGAGTCTCAATAAAGATGACCTTTCTTATATGCTTTAAAACTTTTCATATTTTACTACTTGTAAAAGGGATGCAAGAATTGGTTGATAATTTGAAAGGGTGCAGCAAATAAAAAGATTAAGAACCATTGGCTTAGAGGAAACCCGTACCCTGTCCACATATCCAGTTTTAGTGGGCTTTAGGCACACGGTTCTTGGTTCCAGTTTCTGCATCATAATCAATTTTTTGATGTCATAGCTAAAAAAGTGATCATTGACGCAGCGCGGTATTGTAGGAGCCGAGCAGTGATGGGCACGATAAACCTTTCTGTACTAAAGCGATAACGATAATCGATAATTTCGAAAAAGCTCGGGGCGATACCGACAATCGATTAATCTCAATTTCTTAAAGCGATACCGGTAATCGATAAATTATCGCCGATAAATTTTTCCGATGAATGTTGCGGTAAATTTTCCATGTGTTTGACGAAGTTTTTTTTTTTTGTAAGTCCAATCGCAAAAATGTTTTTCTAGATTTTTCAAGAAAATAGAGCAGTTCACGGACTCGGCCGTGGCACCAAACAAAACAAAGAAAGATTTTGTTCAATTGCAACAAGACTTCACGAGGACCGTGTATTTTTTCCATAGCGCCAATACTCGCTAACTTTACACTGTGTGCATAAACAATCGTTTGTCGCGATGATTTATCGGCGATAGAAAAATATTTTACAAAAGCGATATCGGTAATCGATAAATCAAAACTATTTTGAGCGATAACGATAATTGGTAAAAAATTATCGCCGATAACTATCACCGATAAATTATCTCGATAAATGCCCATCTCTGGAGCCAAGACAAAAGCTGTCCACTTGTCCCATATTCGTGGGCTTTAGGCCCGAGGTTTTGAGTTCTAGTTTTTGCATCAAAAACCGCGGGCCTAGAGCCACGAATGTGGGACATGTGGACAGCTTTTTTCTTGGCTTCTGCAATACCGCGCTGTCAATCATTTTACGTCTTATCAGGGAGCCGGTTCCAAAAACATGTTCCAATTCTTGTCGTAGGGAAGACACACAGGAAAAATTATGAAGAAAAGTGTTTTTTTTTTGTTTTTTTGAGTTCCTACACATGCTGATTTTGGACAGCTTTCGTTTTCTTTTAAAAACTACATAAAAACTGTATCCATGAATGTTGTGGACATACACAGTTTTATTGCAATAATAAAAATTATTTAGCTCTATTTTTCTGAGAAGTAAACATTGAGTTTATTTGGATTGTTACAGAGAGACCTCGCTCTGGTCAGCATTATCACTCTGGCTGAAATCATCGATGAAAAACACAACGATATCATCTTAACAGATCCAACAATAATAAAATCAATTCTAACGGTAAAAAATTACTATGCTTGTGAGCTAATGGTCTTCAAAATACAAATGCAAAAACGCAAGTATGTATATATATAACTTCGGACAGCTGTGAACACTGTTTCAACCTTTCAGGTCCTGCCATGTTCCCAGCTTTTTCGCGGGCGAACGCGTTAGGCAGGGAGGGTTTTAATCGCAGGTTCTGGTAACTGGTATAGTTACAAACCACAAGCAAAAAATCCATCTCGGCATATCTATTGCCTTTAATAAATGTCGATCACACCTACTGCCCTGATGAGACCTGAAAGGTCTAAACAGTGCTCAGTGTATGCAGTTAGTTTGCAACTGCGCACAGTTCAAACAAATTACCGAATAAACGGAAACAACAGAGGCAAGTAGAAATTGAGCGCTTGCGAAGTTTTCTACAATGCAAACAGGTAACAGCCTATAGCACAGATATCGACGGAATCGCGTGAAGTCTGGCTTAGTACGCTGTCGTCATAACGCAAAATCTACTTCAAACCATGATCTCTGGCCTTCATCTTTGCTCCAATAATACTATCTTGATTTTGATTGAACTAAATTAGTTTACGTGCTCACTACTAAAACTATAATTCGGAATTGATTTTGCCAATGCAGAACGATTTGCTTGTTTTACAATGAGATGATTTATTTGCGTCTGTTATAGAAAATGAGCAATGGCTGGTTCTGTAAAACTTTCTTAATTAGTTGCTGGGGGATTCGCTTCAACACGAGCAACACCGTGCTGATGGATACAGAGCTACTGAACTGATATCAGGTCTTGCCAGGTTGGCCAATAATGCACAGAATAGCGAAGTTATTGTTCAATTCGGAATTTTGGGTCATCTTCGGACAACTTTGATAGAAGGTAACTCACGTTCCATAATCTAAAAAAAATTTTTTTCCGAATCTGCGTACGAATTTATATGCGGTGTAGACGACATTACGTGTGAGCTTACTACGCAAATTTTTGTTAACCAACGGAAAGTATTGGCTACCGCCGTAATTTGCCTCAAAAAAAAAAAAAATATCTGTCAACCTGTGGGTTAAAGACATCGCTATTGGCGCAGGAAATCTTGGGTTCGATTCCTGGGCCGGTAAAACCGGACAATGTCTCCACCGCAACGACGTTTCTGTGTTTTCAGGCGTTATGCTGCAGAGATGGGGCCCGCAACTCGTAACACGCTGCGGCGCAATACCGCGAGTATAATCAAGATATGATTTGTTTGTGGTTCCACACACGTGATCTTAGCTTTTGAGAGCCGAGATCAGATTGTTTGATAACAATTATGCATCTGCTTGGAAAACGCTTGAAAACCTGTGCTTGACGGAAAACTTATTTTTTTGCATACTGCGCTCTGATGTTAAGTTAACTAACATGATGATTGCTAAGTTGGCTTTCCTACGTTTTACCCGTTCCACTTTATCGACTTTAAAATCCGTTGTTAATGCTTCAGAAATCCCTCCTGGTAACAAATTTTTCTGGTTAAATAAAAACGTCAAATATCAAAATAAGCCCTTGTTTATTGAAGAGTTTTTCAACGCAGGGATTTTAGATTTTGAACAGTTATTACACTCCGATGGTAACATGAAGTCATATGATACTTTATCAGCAGATTTTAGACTAACCCCCAATGACTACAGCTTTATAAAACACGCCAAAATAACTTCTGCTATTCCGTTGGCCTGGCGAGATGAAATACATTCGAACCAACATTTTTTCTTGTTTAAAGAAAAAATTATACAACTGGTGGCGTTACTGGGAAAATCCAATAAAACAGTCTACACTTTCTTAAGAAAAAAAAATAAAGTTTTGCCAATTAAGCAACAACAGAAATGGTGTGACATTTTGCAAATCTTACCCTCAAGAATTGATTGGTCTAAAGTTTACAATAACAATTACTTCGCAACGAGGGAAACCAAATTGCGATCCTTCCAAATTTGATTAAATTTGAAATCCATCGTAACAAACGTATACAACTGCATGGTTTAGAAATTGTTGATAGTAATTGTTGTGTATTTTGTTTGGAAGAACCGGAGACTATCATGCACTTATTTTGTAATTGCAAATTCGTTCAAATGTTTTGGTGTGACGTGTCTGACTGGCTCTCTGTGAAATTTTTCTACGACTTCAATTTTGAAAACAGACATAAATTATTTGGATTTCAAAAAAATAATGATATTTTTCAGTTTATAAATGCATTACTGTTGTACGCTAGATTTTTAATATATCGGTGTAAATATTCTAAATGTAAACCCAATATGGCCCAATATTTCAATGTTGTAAACTCTATTCGACAATCTGAATATTTCATAGCCAAGAAGAAACATGAACTAGATGTACATTTTCGAAAATGGTTATATTTGCGCTAATACATAGTGAATAGACAATCTTGATTTAATTTTGTTATCTTTATTTGCTTTTTGTTATTTAATTTTATCGCAAATAAAAAAAAATTAAAAAAAAAATGTTTGTGGTTCCACACAATAAAAAACTTTTACCCTGTCAGAGTGGTTAATTCGTATATTTATTCTGACATGGTTATTTAGGTGATGAAACTGAAAAAACAGCAGCAGCCAGAGCAGTGTGGGCGTTGGCATTTTCTGACAAGAATAAGAAAGAAATTTTGAAAGAAAAGAAAATAGTAGCAGCTTTGAATGATGCCAAGTCATCTTCTTGCGTGTAAGTCATTGTTGCAACTGTTTCCTCACTAGTACACGATTTAAATTACAGTTAATTAAGTGCCGAATGCATCAACTTAATAGTGAATGTAAGTCCTTCTCAATTGACCCCCCACTACAAATATCGGTGGACATACAAGACAAACGCTTATAATAGTAATACAAGACAAACAACTCACATTCACTTTAGCCTTTAACAGGATTCTCCCATCTTTGAGAATAAGACAGGTGGATGGCAGCACCTATTTTCAAACTCGGTTTAGCAGCTCTGTCGTTATTTGGTAATAGGAGAATAAAACTGCTATTACAGTGCTAATGCTTTACTGGCGTAAAACGTGAATTTTATTTTATTAGAGAGCTACGACATGCCGCGGCATATGCATTATTCGAAGTTAGACAAAAACCTGTGAAAAACGATCAATTCTTGAAGCATTCCCCAATGAAGAAAGATGTGAGTCTGTTAGTAGAAAACTACAGCACAATATCGAACTTCGCTGTGCAATAGCGATGAATTTCGATTCTCTCGAAATCCATGATTAGGTCTTATGACCTGACATTGTCGTTTTGTTGCCTTGTATTTGAAAATGTAAATTTCATGTGCAAAAGCATTTCATAACGTATTCCGCAGAATGATGATTTCCATTCAGCCGCAGAAAAACGTTCCCGAAAAAAATCTGCAGTTCGCCAAATGCCTTCGAAACACATCATGATCAGCTATCAACACGGCTGCAAAGAACTCATGATGAAGGTACTTAAATAATAATATATTTTCTGCTTAGCATTTAGTGCGGAAGTCTTGCGAATATAGTCCAGCTGTGGGGAACAAGTTAAAGCTTTTTTTATTCAAAAGTTAGAGAGGATGATTTGATTTTCATTCTGCCGGGGGCAAAAATGGGTCTGGGCTAGGGTAGGTGGTTGAAAAAGTGGCTGTGCATGGTCACTAACTAATTACTGTATACTCCGAGAGCATTGTAGCGACGTAAGACGTAGACTTGGATTTGATTCCCAGTAGGATCAAACCAATGACTTTAAACCTAGTATTCACAGTTTTCTTGTTTGACGCTCAGCGTTAAAGGGGCAGTGTGCAGAACAAACCGGCAAGTTTACTTGTTGGGGTTTTGGGAAAAGCACTCAGCGGAATCTCCCCATCTTGGAGTGGTATAAGCAGGTGGCCGACAACTCCTAAGCGAGCTCGTTATAGCGCTTTGATCGCTTTGTCGTGATAAAGGAGGATGAATATTTGTGTTGTATTTGTACAAGATAAGACCTGAATCATGTCCTTCATCAGTGATAACAATCAGGGAGGACCATATCAAAAGCCACGCAACAAAATTACTCAATCTGGCGTGTAGGCATTTAATATACTGTACAGTGAAAGGATAGCAGTTGCAGAAGGCAAAAAGTAAAGAACAGACAAATAGAGTTAGTTGGATTAATTCAAAAAGAACCAAATACAACATCACAAATAATGTTGCTGCGGATAGAAAGAGCAATCCACGACCGGTTTCGCTCTCATTTAGAGCTCGTCAGGTGAATATAGCTAATAGAAAGTTTCGCAAAAAAATACAGAAACGTGGTGTAGACTGTAGAGAGACAAAGAAATAGACGAATGCCACAAGATAGGAAATATCAGATGGCTAAGATAGCATCTAACGGCGTTTCGGATGCAATCAAAACATTATGTATGCATGTATTTGGGTGTGTAAGCTCTAGCCAAACCTTACCCTTAAGCCCGCATTTTGAAACTTACGGCTGTCCAAACCCAGAATCCAAATAATTAGCGAAACTGTTATTCAGTAACCTGGGGCCTACAGAGCTTGGTTCGAACAACCGTATATATTTTGGAGCGGGTTCAGTATCCTTTTGTGCCAATGCACATTAAAAGACAAAATTATTTAGAAGGTTGCATTAAACCACACGTAATCTTAAGGTGCAAGTCCATCATGTTCGAAAAATACCATCTTACTATTAAATCATCCCTTTAAGAGTAGAAAGGTACTGCTGACGTATAGTATATAGTACATGTCTCCTGTTCTGAGAACTCTAGGGCACGACTCTTTGGACTCCCGTATTGACTATCGTTCTTGTCTTGCCAACTAATGTGCTCGTTGTTTCTGTAGCTTGTTCAAAGCTTAGCTCGAATAAGTATACAGTTTATGCTAATTTTTTATCTACAGAAGAAAAGATTATTTTTCTTTTGGCAGCTAGCTATGCTGGGAAGTAAGCTTTCGATAAAACTTGAAACCGTTTATATTTAAGGAAATCTGATTACAGTAGGGCTGGATTATGATAATGAGAGACCCCAGTTTAGGTGGTTTTCATTCTCCCTTTGATCAATTTCTATTGAAACAAAAAGAGAAAAAAAATGTTTTTAATGATCGATCCTTAAAAATGGAAGATACGTCTTTAGTGATAGACCTCAAACCAAATGATCTTCAGTAAACGATCTCGAAAACAACAGGTTTTCAGTAATCGTATCCAGGCCTCTCTTCTTCAGCCTGCAAAGCCTACCAGTAACTCCGGCCCTGTATAAACATAAGCCTATTGATACCGCATGATATTCACAAAATGAACTTTGTGGCATAGTGCAAAAAAGCTATGCGGTTTCTGGACATGCACAATTTGACAAAATTGCATGTAAACATGCCGATTTGCTCAAGCCCGAACCACAATTTGGTTGTAACTTAGTACAAGCCAAAAATTTGCTTTGGTCTACTTTACGTAAATGCTTTTTTCTGAAAATATCTGTTAAAGTAAATTGGTACACACGTTCAGATGGATTTGTTTTGATGAAGTCAAAATAGTTATGTGCAGTACTTGGAGTTGTAAAAAGGTGGTTTATCTGTAATATGCTCTAGATTGAACCTGAAATAAGCTCGAAGTTTTGTCAAACGTAGGCCCTAACCCGGCCCAAGTTACAACTCTGAGCTGTGGATTGTTTTGTTGCTCACATGATAGTTATATTATGTTTCGTTATCTTCCATGCAACATGTAAAAACTCTCGAACTTAGTGTTAAGAGGGCTGCAAAAATTCCTCAAAAAAAGTAATTAATTCCAATTTCAATTCCTTGGCCAAAAAAGTAATTAATTACCGAGTAAAATTACTTCATTAATAAAGTAACTAATTCCAATTACAAAATTACGCTAGGGAAAAAGTAATTTTTAAATTACTAATTACAAATTCCTTTGCTATGGGAAGTAACCAATTTACTTGTACAAAGTTTCGTTTAAAAATAGATAGGATATTTTGGCATGATCATTAACGGGCAAATTTTGATTGACATGAGTATTGACAAATGCCAACAGAAGCCGAAAACAAGCGCGTGCATAATAAGATCTTGTCGCTGTGAAAATTAAACTTTGTGCTTTCTTGAAGCTGATCAAAAAACAAATTTCTTGAAAAAAGGAATTTGTAACTTTGTAATTTCAATTAAACTAACATTGTACTCGTTTCTTACAAGATGTAATTACTTCCGAATTACCATTACTTTGGAAAAAATGTAATTAATTACCATCTAAAATTACAGCAAATGTAACGAGTACTGTACATGTAACGCGTTACAGTTGTAACGCGTTACTCACAGCCATGGTGTTAAGGCATACAGTATAATCCCTACCTGCTCTGCAGCTGTTTTTTAATAAATTTTCTGAAACAGTTTTTCTGAAGCTTGAGTGTAGCCTAGGTTGCAGAAGACGCAAATGCTTAAAGTAAGAAATCCTAAATTGTGTTTCATAATTTTGTTTGTTTTGTGTAATTTAGATAAAAGATCAGCTTCAGGCAAAAGGATACGAGGTGTGGATTGACGAAGAAAGAATGACTGGAGATGTAGTTGACGCAATGGCTGATGCAGTGCAAAACGCTGAAGTGGTTCTAATCAATTTATCTCGAGCGTATAAAGAAAGTCCAAACTGCAAGTAAGATCGCTTTATTACTCTTAAATCAATTAGTTTACGACTAGATTATGTTGCAATGTACACAATATAGCACAAGAAAGCCTGTCAATTGCTCCAGCTTCAAGCTGCTGGAATTATAATGCAAGCGTTGGCACCCGTATGTATTAGTAATAAAAATTCAGTAAAGTTTATTATGCCAGCATATAGGCCTAATTAAAAAAAGCAATTGTCGGTAGCAGCAGCAACTGTTAATGGCTTCTAGACGAAACAACAAACTTACAGACAACCTGGTTGCATATGTTCTAGAGACCACTTTTCAACTCCGATAGTTGCTGGTGAATTTCGTATCCGGACGTTAGAACCAGTTTGGGAAATCAAAACGAGTTGCATCGGTTAATTTTAAAGCTTTATGCATTTCCATGGTTCCCACAAATTTTCATGGTTTTTCGACCTTTGATTCCATGTCACGTGATCTAGAACGTTTATTGTTGCGACGCGTTTCACTGAATTGGTCGTTGAACATGAAAATAAAGCGAACTAATGCGAAAAATATTGTCGACAGCCGAAAATCGCGTTGCTGTCTGCCTAATAGTAAACTCATCTTAGTTCATATAGATCGCAACTTTGCAAGTGAATAATGGGCAGAGGTGGGCACGGTACTTTTTGAAAGTACCGGCGGTACCGGTAGTCGGTACTTTGTTAAAAGTACCGGCAGTACCAGTACTCGGTACTTGAAAATCAAAAGTACCGCGGTACTTTTGTCGGTACTTTTCAAAAAAAATTCTAAAAGGTAAGTACTGCACTGTATTTTATTGATTTTTAGTTAAAACTGCACAGTTTCATAACAATTACTGGTAGTTACCGGTAGTACTTAATACGGCACAATTCTTGAACTACAAAGTATGTACCAACTATCAAAAACGGAACAAAATAGGCTACGTAATTAGTGGCAAGTGACACAAAAATCAGAAGAAATGCAACCATTTCCCTCGCCCACACAGATGGGCCGCCACGCATGAAGCGAGAACTTTTTTATTGGAGATCACGTTTTGCACAGAATGCGACAAAAAGATTGTTTAAAAATTTTGAATGAATGGGGACCCTAGAACCAGAAGTGGCTTACGCTAAATTTATCAGTGGAAGGAGTTCGGCATAAATCATAATGACGTCAAACCTTTTAGTGAACTCAATAAAATAGAAACAGAATTTTTAACATCAAAGTGTTTAGAGAAGGGATACCCTATTTTCTTTTTCAGAACTCCAAATTTGATAATGTAAAAGTGCTCCAGGAGTCGAGGGCTGATAACATTTAATGGCATGCTTTGCTATTTTTTTGAACTCCAGATCACACGTGGGACAAATCATTGTAACTTATTCATGGCGCTTAATTTTCGTGTCTGTGATTATCAGAAAGCACTCAAAGCTGTAAGTTAGATTCAAGTGATCATAATAATTGGCAATGCTTTGTGCAACCAAGGAGGAGAACAATATGTAAACTCATCGCGAGACTGGAGACCCTGGGTGTAGAGCAGTGATTCTCAAACATTTTTGTTCTACCGCTTCGTTTTGGAAGTTGGAGACTTTCATCACCCCCTTATCAGGAAATAAGTTTTAAGAGGGACGTACGCCGTACGTAGATATTTTTTAAGATGGGGTTACGTTATTGCGAAGACACGTCTTGCTTTGTGAGTTTAATTATAAGGACATGGCAAGCGATTAAGTTTGTTGGAGCAAAAATACATATGCGCGTTAGGAGCATAGGTGGTGGGGCTGGGGGTCTTAATTTACGCGTTTTTTACAATAATACCTTTGCATGAATGTATTTGAAACCTGGCAAAGCGGCCGCATGCGGACGTGAAGACTTTTTTTGCTCTTCACCGATTCGCAGTGGCGAAATTAAGTAAGAAATCTGGTCATTGTTCCCTCCCCCCCCACTTTAAAAGTGCTTCCGCCATCGCTGGTTAGAAGTTAGGAATAAATCTCATAACGGAACTGACAGAGAGCGAATAACCTACAAAGTTAGATGGGAAGAACTGCTGCAATAGACGGTAATAATCAGCAACGATTAGTTTGAAACACTGTATAAGTTACTCGTCGAGTTGACACAAGTAAATAAAATACCATTATCGAAAACGTAGAATGCTATTAACGCAGGCCTTAGCCTCAGGCCAGTAATGTTTAGTATATGGGCCTTTTAAAAATGAAATTGATTTCCGCTTGTTAATAATGCCTGCAACAGTCAGGTTGTCAAACTGGGGACCGCGGTTCCCTAGGAGTACGCAAAGCAGTTTCAGGGGAACCGCAAAGAGGCCGCGGATTTCTGGTAAATCACCCATTGAATTGTGCTTGATTGGACATCTGCGGACGTGATGACCTTTTTTTTGCTCTTTATTTGATTTTGCTTGGAAATTTATGCTTAAAAATAAAGGACCGTGAGTGATAGAAAAATATCTTTGGGGACCGCAAAGTCGAGATATTGAAAAGGTTTGAAAACCACTGGTCTACATCTATCGAATACCATTGGATGAAAAAGAAAAACTACACAATTATTTTATATTTTTGCATCTTTTCAAGGAGATTTACTAAAGAAACAAGCTGTATTGCAGAGAGTTGCAAGTCTGAGAAATATCTAGAAAAGACATATTTACGAGTCAAACAGAAAAAATGAATTTTGAAATCTGCAAAAAAGACGTCCTAAAACTACATTAAATTTTTTGTCGTCCTTGTTCTCATGGCTAAGCTATCGATTTTAAGTTGTGTTGAAATAGCCTATGTAAAAATCAATCAATCAAATCCGCAAGCCCACTGAGATATAGACGAGTATAAACATCCCGGAATCGTATCGAACAAAAAGAAAAACATTTCGGAGGGCGCATCCATTTCACTAGGGCTACTCATTGCGCAACTCTGTGTAACATTACTTAAGCCAAGTTGTACGCACGCTGTTAAAAAATCTATTCAGGTCTTGAGACTTTCTCTTATAGTAGTACAACCACATCAATGGACGGTAACGCAAAAAAGAACAGACGAAATTATTGAAAAACTTTTACTCTGAATTGCCTTTCAAAAACAAAAGCATTTGAAAATGATCGTCTGAAAGACCACTCCTCTTCGGCTTCAAAACATCTTTTCTTGTTGGAAAAGAATCTTTCTATTGCCGCGCTTGACGGAAGAGCAGTATTGTATTTTAGAAACAAATCTTCCTAACGATTGCTGCGGAAGGTGAAGTTGCGCAGACTTCACCTTTTTTATGATTTTTTTTTATTACACAAAATTTTGCAAAAGTACCAAGTACCGCCTAAAAATTGAGAAATGTAAATACCGCCATTGCGGTACCGGTACTTTTTTTCCAAAGTACCGACGGTACCGGTATCGGTACTAAAAAAGTACCGCGGTACTGCCCACGTATGATAATGGGATAAACAATACATCAAGGCTATATACAATCAAAACCTTCTTCGCTGCGGGTGTATTTTTTAATAAAAAAATTTTTTTAGATCTGAAGCTCTCTTTGCCAACAGAAACAAAATCCCCATAATTCCTCTTTTAGTGGAGAATGACTACCATGCAGATGGATGGTTAGGTCAGTATAAACTAACACATCCTAACGTAAAGAGCTCGTGTTGGTCTGCCGATCAATGTAGGCTACACGAGCTTGAAAACGACTTTAGTCTTACTTGTTATTTAAAGCTGGAGTTGATGTCATAATTCCAAAAGCTGATAATGACGTCAAAACTTTAATAAATTTAATTGTGATGCTGTAAGCTTAAGGTTACCATAATTTCACTATGCAAAAAGAGAACAGGTTCTTTGAGGGTCATCACGTCCGCAGATGTCGAATTTTCCGCCCAAAATCAAGTGAACTTCAAAAAAAAAAGGTCATCATTTGATTCTGATTTCGTCATTTTTATCCTCCTGTCACGAGAAAGCGACGGAGGCGCTATGCGTAGAACGAATCCAGACTCGCTTAGGAGTTGCCCATGTTTCCGAGGTTTCCGCTTAAACTTTGCTTCTGACTTCTTCAATTTGCTGCTTGCTAGATTCCACCAAACAGAGATAATTGTCGTGAAGCATGTTATCCAAGGACGCTACAACGAGGCTTGGGTGGGAGTTGAACCATCAACCTCGCGATTATGGTCGTCGTAAAAACGATGCTCCGAACCACTCGGCCACACTGATGTCCAATTTTCCGCAGATGTCCAATCATGTCCGCAGATGTCCAATCTTCCTCTCAAAATTAAAAAAAAGGTCATCACGTCCGAGGGCCGTAGTAATTGTGCAGAAACTTTCCAAAGTTTTTGTGGAAAAATGATTTGGCATGTTTTCACTGTTCATAATGCCAAAAAGGAGGACATTTGGCCATTTTTAGCGTCCTCGGAGGACAAGTTATTTTTGGTTAAAAATGAGGACAAGTCCTCAAAAAGGAGAACGTATGGTAAGCCTATGTAAGCCCCTAGGACTTCGTTCCGCTAAAACTAAACCTGTGGACAGGGTAAGCGTGCATGGCATTATTAAGAGCTGCTCATTTTAATACCAATCAAGAATGATTGAGATAAGACATACAATACCTATAAACACAATATTCAATCAACACTTCACGTTTCGGGTTTCTGTCCAACGCCCAGTGAAATGCTGTGAATACCACTTTGAGAGGTTTAAGCAGAAACCGAGAATGAGACCCCAGCTTTCCGTCAACCGGTACACCAAGCTCCAGGTTTGCCATTTCGCAAACGCAGTGGTCGTAACATGATTGTGTTGATATTTTCATAATGGTGTAACTTTTTGGTTCACTCAGGTTATTGCTTTAACGCACATTTTACAGGATTAATTTCATCGTCACTTCTCTACTTCGACTTCTCCAAATATGAAACCTTTGACAAGTCGTTTAAAGACTTAATCAAAGAAATTGGCAACAGAGGCAAAATGGTAAAGTTACAGAAGGCCTAGTACAGAGTTTCTCAACCGTGGCCGTCGGAGGCTTTCTCTGAGTGGGGGCACAAAAATAGAAATAAATACATTTTCATTTCTTGACCGGGACTTTTAGAATTATACTCAAGGTGCCACGTCTTTTAGTGTCACACTCAAAGGGCCCACCATTAAAAAAATTTTGAGAATCACTGGCCTAGTATTTATTCTAAACCAGTGGTTCCGAAACTGTGGGTCACGAAAGCGTTTTCATTGGGCTACAAAACTATTTGGAATATTGAATATCATACTGTTTTTGTAGCAGATATATGCGCGCTTAGTAGTTGCAAATGATTGTGAACAATTTCTTTTTTCTCTATTAAGTTTTAAAAGTTTTAACTTTTTTCGTTTGCAAAATGGCAAATATTGCAGTTAACTTCTATACTGTAATGTTGAATTTGCTATTAATGTAGTAGTCATGAAGTTGTCTACTCTGGGCTATTATTCATTTCACGCACAAGTAAGCATTGTAAAAAGTAAACACTTTGGCATTGCTACATTTTTGTTCGATTTCAGTCCTCTGATGTCACTGTTGTTGATGCCCCTCCTTCTACAATGGAAAAGAAGTCTTTTCAGAGCAAGTCGTTCAGTGTGCGAGATTGGACCAATGTACATGTTGAAACTTGGGTTCAGTCAAAAAGCATCACCACGTTAGTATACTTGTATATCACGCATAAAAACAAAACTTTACGGCTTATTATGTGTACGCATATTATTTGTCACTCTAGCCAATCGGATGGCCGAGAGTTCTTTAAAGCGGCAGATTCGGGTTGAATTCTGAGTCCGATCATACCAATGACTTTTAAAAAACACTTTCACTGCTACTTTGCTTGATGTTCAGCATTGTAGTAACAGTGTGAAGAACTAGCCAGAACGTTCGTTTGTTATGGAGTCAGAAAAGGTGCTTAACGGAATTCCCCAGCTTTGAGTTGTAGACAGGTGGCCAGCCACTTGCCAAGATAAAGTACGAGTATAGTGCTGCCAGTGACTTGCTGTCGCTGCAGCCTTTGATTTTGAGGTGCTAATCGACACGCTTCCCCGTATCACGCGAGTAAAGCCTACAGCGTAAAAAAACATTCTTTTGTAGACAAGAAGGCGTAGCCTACCGGTAGCTTATTGCTAATATATGGGAAGAGTTTATGAAGTATGATCATATGTCAATACGTGTGCCGTTTTGGTTGTTGATAAGCCTACATGGGCCACACATCGCAGATATTCCAGAACAGAATTAACTAGCAATTTCCCAACACTGTATGGGAAATCAATAGGTTCAAACACACAAACCATGCACGTTTCCGCAAAAAGCGAAACCGACTTACAGCAGTTGCGATTTTAACTATTGAAAAAACTGCCTTATCAATGGAGATTGCACCTTCAATATGACTGCAGTAGTTTCAATTTTTATTAGAGGACGATCTTCTTCAGTGGGCAGCCTGGCCGAGTGGTTCGGAGTGTCGTTGTTACGACGCCATGATCGCAAGGTTGATGGTTCAACTCCCAACTAAGCCTAGTTGTTGTGTCCTTGGATAATGAAGACGCTTCACGACAATTATCTCTGTTTGGTGGAATCTATCAAGCAGCAAATTGAAGAAGTCCGAAGCAAAATTCAAGCGTAAAATTCGGTAACAAAGGGCAACTCCTAACCGAGTCTGGATTCGTTTTATGCATAGCGCCTCCGTCGTTTTCGCGTGACAGGAGAATAAAAATGAGGAAATCACAATCTTTCTTCTATATACTTTAATGCCGGAAAGCGGCTATATTAATTTCTGGCATTTCAAGGCCAGCAGTTGGTTACTCCAAAATTTTCTATACTCTACCAAAAGCCTTCGCTTTCCGAACCTTTGCCTCTGCGATACCATTTTGATTCGCCAACTTTTTTTCCGTCATCCAATCATCATACAGTCGAATCTTTATAACCATGTCCTCTTTGCTTTTTCTGCATTCCAGCGATAACTCTTGAAGAGAGCAGAAGAGTAAACAAAATGTCAAAAAGTTTTAGTCTACTCATGCGAAACAGTGAAAGAAAGTGAAATGAAATATCTTATTTTGTTTGAAACTGCATTGAAGTTTCATGTATAGTATACTACGCTGCTTTATGTAATACACATATTGTGTGTGATGCATAAGGCAGTGTTGATTGGTGAAGCAGCTATATCAAGATGTAAAAAATTCAATTATTGGCTGAAAGTTCAAAAGTTAAAAAAAAACTACTGTTATTTAGATTGAACACCGAATTTCTCAATGGCGAAACTTTGATGTTTCTAAAGAAACTGCAACGTGAAGCTCCGGAATTTTTCTACAATTACGCCCTTCATCAGTTGGGACTGGAGAACATTCAAGAGTTGATGAAGTTTTCGATGGCCATTCAAGATTTGTGTTAGCTGCGGCAGTACAATGCTGGGATAAAAACTTCATCTCCATTAGAATCTGTACATAAGCCAATTTACAAATCGATAAGGATAAACTCTGCCAAAAAACAATATCAAAATTTATTTCGTAGTAGTCGCTTTTGCCACATCGGCTTGCGGTTGTATGCAACATAAATATACTAAAGCCTGATATCGACGAAAGCTTGGATCGGATAACGTTCTTTAAATGAAACAGTAAGTACAATTTGGTAACTGCTATCAATCAATCAAGTGAATTTATTAGCGGTGCATTACATAAAATAAACAAGCAACGACAAATATGCAAGAAACAAAACGCAGGGAAACTGCGAATTGACCTCGCGGTCTTCGAGAGAGCATTCACCTTATGATTTATTTACGGTAGTTTAAAATGTTTGTGTCGCGATTTTACCTTTGATTGGTGAATAGCCAATGAATTCACCTCTAAATTCCAAAAAATAATTAAAATCTCTGTGTTTTTTAAACATTGGTTGATTTATTTTAAATTTCCAAAGAGAATTTCGTTCCAAATTTTAACCTCTTAGCCCTTGATGCATCTGTGCAAGCGAGCGATGCTGTCTGAAGAATATAACGTGTTTTACTACTCTTCCAGACATTTCTAATTCTTTGTGGAATGTTGCTAGATGTGAAGTATTTCGGAGATTTAAAGGGAAGTTTATTTTGTTACTGCGCGTGACCTATTTTACCAATTTCTAGCTTGTACAGTTCACTAAGTTTCAGAATTTTCGATTGAGAATAAAAATGTGTTGGGCTTGTACTTGCATACTATATCTCCACCAGTCATTTCACTTTGCGTGTAAGACTTGATCATCTTACACCATTTTTATTGCATTGGTGTAATCTACTGAAGTCTTACACGACTGCATTGCTTAGCTAGTTTCGTAGATACAGTATTTACTCTTGTTATGAATAGGACTAACTTTAAACTGCGTTTGCTATCTCCATCCCTTACACCTGTTTAGAGGTAACTTTTTATGCCAATTTTTTGTCATGATATCACTATGAATCACTTTCAGACATACCAGCTAAAGCATTGTATTTTCGAAGAGAGTATCAAATAAACCAGAGCTGACATTTCTTAAATCTACGTTTTTATGTCATATCTATTTAAGTTAACTTATTACGTAAAATCGTTAAGTAAAATTCTTTACAGCGTTTAGGCTGTTTAGTAAGTCTTCTGGCCTACCATAACATCTCTTAAAATTCTTTATTTTATAATATTATGATTTTTTGTGTGATTAATTTTTACATGATTTATGCAGCTTTTAGATGACGCTGTTTTACCTCTCCTTATGAGGTGGATAGTTATTGTTGCAGGTGTAACCGTTTTTTGTAGAATTTGGTTGTGTTTATTATGTTGTCGTAGTCTGCAACATCGTAATGTTTTTAAGTCATATTGAAGGTGTTTTTGATAAAGTACTTAGTAATGATGCTTAGTAATACAGCTGTAGTTTTGTCGTGCGTAACCAAACTAAACCATAGATCATCACGGTAAGGGTGAGGAGAGTTTGGGTATCCCAAAACATGCAAGCTCACTCAACAGTTCGCAGCATTATTATTTTCCATGTCTTGATCGTTGCTTTGTGAATTAAATATATTCTACTAATCAGTGGCGGCTCGTGAAGTAAAAACTTGGTGGTGCTGCAAGAATTATATTCAACGTAAAACAGCAACATTTTTTACACGTAAAGCAACCGTCTTCACGTGCTGTAGGCTACGTTGTATGTTCTGATCACTTTTTAGGTAACAACAACAATTAGCAATTAAAGGATGCTCGATAAAAATGCTTAAATAATTTCATTCGTAAATAACAGCACATTATAAAAATATTAACGAAAGCGAAAAAGCTAGCGTCTAGAAACATGTTTATGAATCTGCAAAAGTTAACCGGATTTTTAGCAGCCACTCGCACGGCTCGAACTTATGTTAAAATTCTATGTAAATTTTAAGTCTTTAATTAGCTGTTTAACAAACTCGACCAGTAGAAGTAATTACGAAACGTTTCACAAAATGACGAACAACGAAGTAGGTAAAATAATAAACCTGGCTGACGTAAAATCAACGTTTTTGCACCAGACCATCAACAATGACGATTACAAAGTTATTGCAGTAATCACACCAAGCACGAATGGGAACCTGCGGCATTGCTTGTAAATAAAGTCCACACATAGGCCTATATGTACAGTACTGGTAGATATCGGCACAGTGTCGCCAACGGCTCGCCACCGCTGCGACGTTCCTTCGGAACTGTGTAGCTCAAGCCCTAAGCGGCGGAGATGGTTCTCGCCACTCGTTACATGCTTCGGCGTAATATCGCGAGCACAATGAAGATTTGTATTTTAGTTGCGGTAGCTACACGTGAATACCATACCCTATTCAATACCGGTAAGCCCACAAATACAAGGTCGCAGTTGAACTTTTTCGTAAAACCACTGCCCCATGTGGGACAAGTATATACGGTACATCTGCAGAAACTAAGCAGCTAAGCCAGGGGTTCTTAACCTTTTTTGTCCTGTTTACCCCTTACCGAAAGAGAAAAGTATAATTTATCCCCAGCGTACCACTACTGTTTTGTCAATACTGAAAATTAAAGTTTTCTTTAGTCTTTAATTCAAAAAATTTACCCCTCGGTAGGTAAAATTTATCCCCAGGGGGTAAATTTCCCCCCGGCTAAGAACCCCTGAGCTTAGCGATTTTTAAGTTTAATCTAAATTACAGCTTCTACTGTTTCAACTAGGCGTAGATCTGTAAATTTAGCTATTTGAACTACCAGCAGTTAACACTAAAGTTCTTTTAAAGCTGATATGAACTTACAATTTCTGCGTATATAAGTTTCAGCTTTCTACTCCAAGTAGTTACCGAGATATGGCAATTTCGGTGAAAATGGGCATCCGTTACCATAAAAACGCCCTGTCAAACCGTATAACGTCATCAATATTTAAAAATTTTCCGATATTTCGGATTTTTTTCAATGTCTGTTGTTGCTCTGAATTGACTAAATGATACTGAATATGAATATTAAGCAAAGAAGGTTCATTACTGTCCACTAGTTAAGCATGCTTGAAGGACTATGTTGGTGGGGTTTTCTAATCAACAATTAACCATAATTCGAATGAAGAGTAAGTGAAACTTAGAATGTACCTCACTGCATGCATTCAAAGTTACTGCTCCTCTCTCCAAAGCTTTGTAGCACTATCCTTTGTTAAATGCATATCGGTATACAAATTTTGCCAAGTATACATACGTATTCTAAAGTTAATTTGGTGTTTGCGGTGTTCTCCTCTAGTTGCTGACTATAACTTCATCAATAGCAACAAGCATGCCTACTTGAACAACTGCAATTGCAAGGACTTTTGCGTTGGATCCCTGGTACAAACTCCAAAGCACTGATCAGTTTTCAGAAGGAGTCCTTCCCACAAAACGAGCTGTTTTGCAAAGATTGTTACATGAACAAAACTGGCATGGCAAAAATCCAGCTCTAACTTTATCAAAAGAACTTTTCAAAGGGTGGGTTCAATCGAACGCGTACCCAATTTCACAAAAAGTTTTCGATCTTGCCTATGCGTTTAAGCAAACCGAGCGCTGTCCTTCATTCAAAAAAGGAGCTGCATTTCGAAAAAGGGTTGAGGACTGTATCAATGATATAGATGACTTGTACAACGCGTTTAACCCAAATGAACAAAATTGTAAGAAACTGGAAAAAAAATACAAACTGCGTATGAATAAATCCGCCTGGAACTTTTATCATGATCAATGTCTCCAAGAATCACAAAATGTTATGAGAATATACTCATTCTGATTTAAAATTTATTTGTTGAGTGAACCGAGAAATCTTGAGCAAAAATCATCACGATCAGCCATAGACTTGCATTTCACATACAGCAACTTACAGCTACGATGCAGATTCAACATCTGACTCCTTTGACTTCTCCCGACCGGCCAAAGGTGCAAGCATGCAATGCCGGCAAGATTTGACCTACCTTGCACTAATGTGTGAACGGTTTGATGTTTGCGATAGTGCAAGTGCTGTCATTGCGTCAGCAGTTTTAAAAATTTTTGAAGTGTTTGGTAATGACAATTCAGGAGAAGCTATAGACTCTAGACAGTTTAGCAGAAGATAGACACTCTACTATTTTGAAACAGTTTGGACTGGATTTTTGCCACGCCAGTTTTGTTCATGCAACAATCTTTGCAAAACAGCTCGTTTTGTGGGAAGGACTCCTTCTGAAAACTGATCAGTGCTTTGGAGTTTGTACCAGGGATCCAACGCAAAAGTCCTTGCAATTGAAATTCAATCCACCCTACGGGGGAGCCACGACAGGTCAACCAGGAGCCACAGGCGCAAGATTTATTAACCTGTTAACGATGATGAACCCTTTTTGACCAGCGGACAGCTGTAGTTACTTCAAATAAAGTACCGACAGAAAATTTTATTGCTGAATAAGGGGCCACAGGTGTTAAGAGTCTTTAGAAAAAGGCCACAAAACTTAAAAGGTTGAGAACTACTTCTCTACTGTAGATATTACGTCCGTAACATTGTAATCTAGCTCTACAAATTTAAAAGCCTGCATCGTCATGGCCTCCAGCGCATAGATCGCGGAAGCGGGGGGCCCTGACTCCCACTTGTTTTTCAGGGGGGGCCTAATTTACGCGTTTATTTCTACAATATTGCCTCTGCATGAATGTATGTGAAACCTAATAGGCTTACCATCAAAATAAAAATCCCGCAAAGAGCTTAAATCCAGAGATATCTTCTTTAAAATTTTTTTTGTGTGGTGGGGGGAACAAAAACTGGAAGCCAAAACCGTAGGTCTGAAGCTCACATAAATGGGGCATATGTCACATGTGGACAGGCAAAATATGAGTTGTAGGCATAGGGCCAAATTTACCTACAGTAGGCTAAGCAGGCTGAAACCTAGGGCCAACTGAGAAAATAGGGGCTTCATCACCAACAATAAAGACTTTTTTTTTTTTCACCGATACTTTCAGTGGAAAACAAAACATTTGAGGACGTGTACACCTTTTTTTTGCTCTTCAATATACCAAAAACTTCAGTGAAAACAGGACATTTGAGGACGTGAAGACCTTTTTTTGATATTCTAATCAGTGTGATCAAATAGCCCAGGGCCTCTCTTTGTCTAAATCCGACTCTCAGCAGCGTATTTTGAGGGGGGCCATTGTGCCATGGCATGGCTAAAATATGCCAGATTCTTTTGATGGTTTCTATGGCTTATGGCCAGTGGCGAATCCAGAGGGGTAGGATGAGGGATATGCATCCTCCACCAGTCATTTTTAAAAGTGCTTCTGATGCATACAATTTTTCTATAATTTTGAATTTCTTCGATAGCTATAAGCCTTACGCCTTAAGCACGCGTAAATAAAAATGTGCAAACAAAATGCATCATATTTGGCGAAGCACTAAGAATTAGGGTCAAAAAATATAAACACAATTTGCCTGAAAATTATTCAAAAGGGACTAAAATAGTCATTACAGCATGTAAATTTTCAAAAGTTTTCCGGGGGAGCATGCCCCCGGACCCCTCCAGGGCTTTTCTTGTTTCTTCATCAGCTTCAAATTGGTTCTGCCGAAAAAAATACGCTTGAAAAAAATGTGGTAATTATGCCCTACCCCTTTAAAATTTCTCGCTACGCCACTGCCCCGCCCTGGTTGTAGGCGAAAAAATTCTGGCCAATGGTTTTAAGCCCCCCCACTTTAGAAATGCTTCCGCCATCGCTATCGCTGTAGAACCTCTCTGTTTGCTTGTGATGGCCTGACTGGATTTTCATTCTATTTTGCTCGGCTAGTACCCGAGCGAAATAAAATAACTATGTTATGAATGAGCGTAGTCAGTTTTAAACTACAAGCACAAGTGGAATATTTTCGTACGAAAAAGTTTTGTTAAAGTGAAATAAGCTTTTTTATTTAGAGACCGGTTATTATTTATGTGAGTATTGAACCTGTGGTCGCTAATTGCGCAAAATAGTAACGATTTCTTCTGTTTAATCAATTCAGTAAGACAGTTTCAGGCGACTATAGTTCGGAAGCAATGTGTATCCCACGCGAAACCATTGTGCAGCGTGATTTCCTCAAAACAGTTTCTTGCACTTTTTTCTGAACTGATTCGTCGCTAGTTTTATAACTAGTCAATACTGGCAGTAAGTCATTTTTATGATAGATCAAGCAGAAGTCTTGCAGTAGTTTAACTTGAATTTTGACCAACTGCAGATCGTTTAGACATGTTACAATAAAACAACATAAGGATAATTTTTTTGAAAACATGCAGATATGATCAGAGTTGAAGCAGATGCTATACTAGCATAAAAAACTCGAAGAGAGAATGTGATAACTTAAAAGCAAGCGCTAAAGTTGTAATTTGCATTTAGAGAGAAGACATTTAAAAAATTTGTCTTTTTAAAACAAATTGAATAAAAAAAAAAATGTCCATCTTTTTTGAGTGAAAGCTTAGTCGTACGTGGAAAACTGCGAAGTCTCCTTTGCTTTCAATTCTAAAGCTTTTACTCATATTATAAGTGATTGTGTATTTAATCGTGCAGAAAAAAGCATAGGCCCAGAGTCGGGGTCAAAGGGGGGGGGGGGGTGGCCAATTGACATGCTTGGCCCACCCAATCAACAAACTAACTCTTTTGAAGATGGCGGCTTTTGTACTTAATTTCAAACTTTGGCCCCCCCTAATAAACGCTTGGCCCCCCTAAGTCGACTGCTCTGCCGCTGGCTTGGCATAAGCCTAAGGAAATTGTTCCTATAAACAATTACTGTTCTTCTGCAGTGACTACTGCTTACATCGTGAGCTAAGCTTATTTTCAAAAATTTTTTCGTTGTCGTCATAGGACTCATAGGTATACAGTATATATATATTCCAGTTTCAAGCTTGTCTAAGACAGCGATTAACACACTGAAAACATGGCAGATGGTAATGATCAGACCCAATTCATTGGTAAGTAAACGTAAATGACGTTAAATATTAACCATTTGCCGGTTGCTGGGTGCAAAGTAGCAGAGATTAAAGGTACGTGTAATGCGATATCACTTCCTTCGCGTCAGCTCATAAAACCAGTAAACGAAGAAGATAAAAAATAACTCGAATCGTAGTGATAATTTAGTGGCAGTGTGTGATGAGAAACTCGCATTACACTGAACAGGTTACCCTATATTTCTTGCGTTATTCATATAGCCGAGGGGTGACGAACCTGCTTGCTATCGCGGGCCACTTGTCACTTACCAATGAGCAAACGGGCCGCATAACTTTTTAGCCATAGACCTATTACGAAACCTGTTAAAAACGAAAAAATTGTTCATCAGCAGTAACGAACAACCGAAAGTACATCATAAAAGCTCATCTACAAATTTTTTTGCATTTTATTGCGTATTTATCCTCCTATCACGAGAAAGCGATCAATGCGCTATACGAGCTCGCTTAGGAGTTGCCAGCCATCTGTCTACCACACCAAGATGGAGGAATCCCGCCAAGTGCCTTTTTCCCAACGGCACAAGTAAACTTGCCGGCTTGCTCTCGACACTGCCTCTGCTGTGCGTCAAGCAGGGAAGATGTGAATACCAATTCTAAAGTCATTGGTTTGATCCGACTCGGAATCAAACCCAAGTCTACTGCTCCCAAAGCGGACGCTTTTACCAGTCGACCATCTGAATTGTTAACTTTCGTTTCTTGGCAGAAGACCTCGAAATAAAGGGCTAAATAAATATTGATTGAAAAACAGAACGACAAATACCTTTAAAAAAACAGTAAATTTGCATATAAGCTCGCCAATTCATTTCTGCAAACTTACATAATCCCTACTACTGTATCAACTGCACTAAACTGAAGCCGCAACAGATCACGAGTTATGTCATTAATTATTATTATTACAATATAACAATGCAGGGGCGTGCCCAGAAATTTGAAAAGGCGCAATTTTCGACGTCCAATTTGCCGCCCGAAGTCAAGTGAAGACCAAAAATAGGTCTTCACGTCCTCCCTCAGCTTATATTTCAGCGGGGAGAGGGGGCCGCGACCCCAGCGCCCCCCTCCTTCCTGGATACGCCCCTGCAATGGATGAACTGCTCGCTTCTGTAACAGATGAAAGACTTGTACAACTGTACGTTTGTATGATTCCTGTGGGATACGCGCGTGTTTCAATGCGGGGCTCAGCTTTCGATATCGCAAAGACTAGATGGAGAAAAGAAAGTTCAAGAGCACTGGTCTCGCCAAAATGTTCGCTGGCCGCAGGATGCGGGCCGCATGTTTGTCACCTCTGGTAGCCTATTCAACCGAAATTGTAAAAAAGTAGCGCAAAAAGTTTTATTTTCAATATTGACACAAAAGGCCTCACTATACATCGTGCAAAATCTGTGGTCCCACCATTGCATCATATTCCCTGAGGATTCAATGTTATAGAGGAAACGGCTATCTACCAGCCAACCATTTTTCGAAATTTCGACGTACCGTACTAAGAGGAAATTGTCTGTTTGGCTTAATAACTAGACTGCTTAGCCCATGGTTCATCAAAGGGGGGCGATTTCGGCCTTCAGATGGGCAATTTTAAAAATTTTTAAAATTGGGAGACGATTTTGCTTGTTAGGGGGGCGGTTTCAGGATTGCCAACAACATATGCAATGAACTTCCACAAAAAGCTCTGCGGATGTTTTCACCTGATTTCAGGGGGAAAATGGAGCTCTACGAACGTGAAGACCTTGATAGACTTCGGTGCTAGCCTTCATTGCTTAATCTCATTGATTTTCTGCGTAGCCTACTGTGTGTATATGCACCATAGAAATTGGTCTTATGTTGTGCTTGTACTACTAAGTTATATTAGTAAATTGGCTGGAAAAAAATAAAGCCAAAATTGTTCTTAAAACTCCAAAAAGACGTTTTCACAGCATTGATGCATCTGTGATCGTCTGTAGCGTACTTCATATTACTTTCAAAGTTACAATTTTATACTGCTAGACATACAGTGAAGCTGCTGATGATGACAGCTGAATCTATGTTGTGGAAATATTCTGTAGCGACAATTACTTGGACTTTATATTTTCTCCTTGAATTTTTTTTATATTTACAACCAAAGTGCTAACAAATGCGTTAGACCGTCATGAGTTAAGCATGAAATAGTTGGCTTGAATAATGACATTGCAGGAAGTGTGGGTGCATTTCCCAAGTCGTTCCAATCGGAAACAGTTTTGCCAACGGCTTGCCACCGCTGTAACACTTCCTGGGAGTTCGAAGCTGCGTTGCCCACGCGCTAAGTCGCGTAGGTGTGCCCGCCGCTTACCACACGCGCTTCGATGTAATACCGCGAGTAGAGTGATTTGATTTTTTTAAAATTCTGACGTTGTTTACAGAAAATGCCGCAAAACAAACCAAAAACCTCCTGCTACAGATAAAAGATCTGAAATTTGATGAAGCGAAGAAAGGAATAAGCGCAAAAGCAAAATCTCTTCTGGAAGAAATATCAAAAAATTATTTGGAAGTTGAAAAAATTGTAAGCGAAAATTGGATAGTTATCTAATGATATCGAATAATGTTTGAACCTCAGTATTAATTGCAATAGTCAATGTGTAACGAAGCAATATTATCGTTTTGCTAAGAGTGTTTTCCCAAACCTTAAAACACAAGATGGCGGAGTGGTAAGAGCGTCCGCCTCTGACGCTGTACACTTGGGTTTGATTCCGAGTCTAGTCGAACTAATCACTTTAAAATTGGTATTCACAGCTTCCCTGCTTAACGCTCAGCATTAAAAGGACAGTGTGAAGAACAAGCCGGCAAGTTTACTTGTTATGCCGTTGGGAAGAGCATTCAGCGAAATTCTCCTATCTTGGTGAGGTAGAGAGATGGCCGGCAAATCCCGCGCGAGCTCGTATAACGCATTGATCGCTTTCTCGTGATAGGAGGATAAATATTCAACTAAAATACAATACCAGATATTAACAGAATTTAATGCGAAAAAAAAAAAATTATGTACCAGTATAAGTGTATTACTATCTTAATTACAACTATTATGCGGCAGGCGTTAAATAAATGTCAGCAGCACGCAGTAGCGTAGCGAGAAAGTTTAAAAGGCGATAGGGGTATAAACTGCAGAAACCATTAAATGATTTGGTAGGCTATATTTCAGTTACTTGGCAACGTTTGATAATTTTTTACAAGAAAGTAAATTTAAAAGGGGGGCCATGACACAATGTTCCTTCCCCTACCCCAAGTAGGCCTACGCCTATGGCAGCTCGTCTAAAAGAGCATTAAAGTCAAGCCAATTCAAGTTGCAAATTTTTGCCTCAAATAATGGACTTTTCAATGAAACAGCAAAAGTCAATTTAGGACATCGTAGTAAATTTCGCCTCATACTACCAATTCGCTTGTAGGTGTTTTCATGCCGGCCCACACCCATTTAGGAACAAATTCAAAGTTTTTCAGGCTGGGGTTCAGAATTAAGAAAGCGCTAATATTACAGTTTTTTGCAACTATAAGTGTTTATGGACTAATGCATTATTACGTACAGCTAAAAATTTTAGGGGGTAGGCTGGAAGCTGCTTTTGGGCTCCCCCCTGGACCTGCCAATAATATTTTTGCAATTGAGAATTACTCCTACATTTTAATGGGGCGAGGCTGGTCATTGATTTGATATAGTGCAGTTGATATAGGTCATTGATTTGATGTAGTGCACCAACCACAAAGACTCTAAAAATTGAGTTTTTGGTGTTCCCAGATCAACAATAAGTAATCAAAAAGCGGAGGTGGCTCGTGTAAAAGAACAAAGACCACAACTGAGATTGCATTTGTGTTGTTGCAGAACCGCCAGCATTTGTTTGGCGATGAATTAACAAAAATTGAAGCCGGATTTGTGCTAGTCTCCTGTTTTAATGTGCTTACAGAAAACGGACAACGATTTCCTCTCGAAGGGTGAGAACTAAAAAATAGCAACTTTAGTTCTGCATGTTCGATATATAGATAGCCTAATCCAATCTTTTTATGCATGTTTTATAAATGTGACGAAATATATAGATAGCCTACATCAATTTTTTTTAATGTTTAGTAAGCGCTAAAACTCTTAAATGTTTGCAACAAACTTGTAGAGTGTTGCTCCAATTGTGTGCCGCCTAATCGCATTATTTTTTCGAGCAATTTTGATTGCTCTTTTTTGGAAAAATAAATACTCCTTTGAAATTTTGAATGAGGAAGTATTTAAAACAATAAGGAAAATACATTTGACACATTTATCGTTACGGTAGCTATCAATCCCTTGAAACACTCAGTTTGAATCTGAGCAACTGCAGCGAAGATTTTTGTAAGCAAATTTGCAAGGCTGGAATCGTTTCCTTAGTGGGACGAATACTCGAGAAGTTTAAAAACGATTTCGCCTCAATTCTGGTGAGTTAATGCTTCCTATGTTTCCTGTTATGATTTTTCACGCTTTTGAAAGGTTGTATTCAAGTATAGCGATACTTTTCGAGGTGGGGGCTCCTGGTACTATAGCTCAGCCATAGGCAGGATCGTATTTAGGGGTGGGAGGCATTGTGCCATGGCTTCTTCTTTTGACTTAGAATTTCAGTGACAAAGAGTGACTGGAATATGCCAGGCGATTTCGATAGCTTTAAGTTTGTTTCCCTCTTCCGTTTAAAATTTCTCGCTACGCCATTGTGTATAAGGCCTGATGTGTAACACGAGGAGTGAAGATATCCCATATTCAAACATCATTATGGGCAGTATAATCATAAAAGTATATTTCGATCCTCAGATCTGCGCAGGGTTGTCAAATGAGCTTGAAAAAGTAATTTATGAAACCACGAATGTGAAATTTTTGTGGCATTATGAAAAATTCTAGATTTGTTGCACCTTTGTAAACTCCAACCCCATAATCGTTAAAAACAAAATTGTTGGTTCTGTGTCAATTTTTTCGCGAATGATTTGCAAGAAGTTTTAGGGGCATAATTAAATTAACATTTTTTAGGAAAATAGTGATTTTGTGGAATCTGCATTGAAGATATTATTCAACTGCGCAAGAATAGAGAATAGAAGATAACAAACCATATTTTCAAGCACAAAATTCTTTTATTGATGTCTTGGTGTGGATCGCTAAAAACACTCCGACAAATGTAAGTATTGGTTAGAATCTAGATCAAAAAGTCCCCATCACCGTACCACGACCCCTGGACCCGTTTGCAGCAAAGTCTTATTGGGACGCGAGAAGACAGAATCGAAGCAGGGCGTATACAGCGGAAAATGTAAATGGAGGGGGGCAAATCACATTAGAGCGGTGGTTCTCATTCTTTTATGGTTTGCGCCCCTTTTTAGAAACTCTCAATACATGTGGCTCCTTGCTCAGCAATAAAATTTTCTGTCGGTATTTCATTCATAGTAGCTGCAGCTGTCCGCTGGTCATTAATTATCGTTAGTAGGTTCATAATTCTTGCGTCTGTGGCCCCCTGGTTAATGTCTCGTAACACCCTGTCGGGACAATGATCTTTGGTTGATAATCCCCGAGTTGGACCAAAGATTACAGAGCTTACAGTATTTATTATAAATATTGTAGAGCATGTGCTTTTGATTACACATTGTCGAAAAAGAGAAATTGGTGCCCTCCTCCTGGCAAAGCTACTGAATCCAAGTTGCGGCTCTTTGCCAAAAAACAAACTGCCAGCATCTCTAAAGCGATGAAGCAAGTTTATTTTAGTTGTAGGTTTACTGTCGAAACCTTTAGTTTTTTATTGCTGTCGCAGTGTTGGTTAAAGACGAGCTAAACGCATTGTTACGTAACGCCGAATACTTTTTGGCAGTATCAATTTCATATATACGAAAACTCAACAACAGGCTACGCTTAGATTTTTTGCTCTTTTGAAAAGTGTGGTCCTAAGACCTAAAAGATAAAAAACACAAAGTCCTTAAATTATTTTCGATTCCACTGATTCCTTTCTCATCGAAAACAAATAAATATAGTTGACTATTTTTGCACTTTTTAATGTTGTGATCCATTAATGCAGGCAGCTACAACTTGCTTATTTTATATCATTGAGTATTTTATTCTCGCGCTACCGCGCCGAATTAACGAGTTGCTGAACTCATCACCGCAAGTTAGCGCCTGGGCAACACAGCTCCGAAGAAACGTGTAGCGACGGTGGCGAGCCGTCAGCAACACTGCGTCCAATTTGACCAGCTCAGGAAGCAAACCCTAGACCTTATGCGCTGGCATCAATATCTTTAGTCACAGCGCTTACCCACCCGTTTCAGGTCGGAATATCATCTGCATGTGCTAGACTTTTGCTTGAAATTTCGCAAGAAGAAGAAATTGGTGACATTATCACAAACCAAGACATAATCAAGCAAATTGTAAACGTAAGTACAATCAATATCAAGGCTATTTGACGTAGAAAGCTCCGTTGTTAGCGCACGTAAAATTAATCAGTTGACGTAGCCAGCCAGAAATTTCAGCAAAGGCGAAGTTTTTAATTAAGGTTTTTTATTGGTAGATGCATTAAAAAGGGGTCTTTATATTGTACTTTATTTTCGTTGGTAATTTAGCTGGATGGCTTTCCTCCATTACGAGAAAGCAATCAAAGCGCTATAACGAGCTCGCTTGGAAATATCTGGCCAGTTGTCTACCTCCCTTAAGATGAGAAATCCCGCTCAGTGCCTTTCCAACGGCGCAACAATTGTTTTTCACATTGTCCCTTTAATGCAGAGAGCCAAGTAGGAAAGCTGTTGATCTCAATTTTAAAGTGATTGGTTCGACCCGATTCGGAATTAAACCAGAGTCTTGAGCTCCAGATAAACGTTCTATCCACTCCCCCATCTGATCTATTATATATATTAACAATGGTATTTTTAATGTTTTGTTGGGCAGTCGCCCATTTGCCCCTTGCCCTTTGAGCAACACCCTCTGCCTGATTTATTCAAGTGTATCAAAATTGTTTTACCGCAATATACGTAGTTCACGCCATGCGTGTATCTTTTGACTCTGGGGTAGCAGTGCACCAAAGATGTTACAAAAAAGGGAATAAATAACCATCTTGCATGTTTACCAACTTGCGGCCTTTTCAGTCATCATTCACATTCGGTTGTTTTCTCCCGAGAGCCGATACTCATTATGAAGTAAAAGTTGAATGTTAGGAAGTGCAAGATGATTGCAATTGTAGTTAATCATGCGCAGTGTTTTTTTTTTAAGGTTTGGCTAGAGGAACCATTAAGCAATGTTAAAAGACCGCCAATTTTTAAATTTGTAAATAAAACTGCAATTAACAACTGTTTCCACAAAAATTTGGAGATTTTGAGAAACCGCTGGACAATTTTGAGAGACCGTTTCGGTTCCTCAAAACGTCTTAAAAAAACACTGATCATGCGTATACTGAATTGAAAGAAAAAGCCGGGCCACAATGAGCCCTGGAACAGATTACTCATCAGAAAACGTTTTACTAAGGCATGAATATGGTAAAATCTTATTTTGTGTTGGAGGTCTTGATAAAATGCACTTTCCAGCAGAGGTTAATTGGCAGAGCTTGATACCCCCAAGTTCTTTGCTTAAAATTGCTCAATCCAAACTTTTTTTGCAACATTGTTGAACTTTTCATTCGTAAAGCTAATTACTAAGTTTTGTCAAAAGGTAATCAAAATTATGCAGGGTAATAACAAAAGCAAAAAATAAAATCGGTGTCAACAGCTGCCTTGCATAGACTGCTGATAATGATGACAGCTGAATCTGTCAAAACGCTCGGTTACAAGAAGTAGTTTGGCTTAATTTTTCCTCAGTAACGTCGTTATTTTAATAAAGTATTTGGGCATTGCTGTGCTAGCCGAAGATGACAAATGTACTGCCGAATCTAGCTCAACAAATTTGACACGGACAATTTTGAAGCTGATTGATCATGAAAAAAACAGTGAAGTACTGCTTCAATATGGAATTTTGGAACATTTTTGCAAAATGTTAAAAACAGGTAAAATTTACATCTCACTCTAGTTATAAATATAACTATTTCAACCAATATTTGAATCTCATTTTCAATATTTTTCCCAATGTGTTAGGTGCTTGACTTTAATCTTTTCAGCATAAGGGCTTCTCAACCGTTTATGGCTCAAGCCCCACCCCCTACCCCTTTAGTGAGATCTTGGCGCTAGAAAAATTTTGCTCTCTGATTAAGAGTAAAATTTTCCAACAGTATGTCTTGTTCCGCAATTAAACCTTTTGAAGAAAACACTGCTTAAGGACTCTTACTTTCAGCCTGCTTTAGTAACCTCTGGGGTGGAGATGAGAGGCTCAAATACTTTCCAAATTCTAATGAATATATTGCTTATTATAGATGAGTTTTTTTAGGCAATGAAGATAAAAAAATTGTGGCTGTTGAAGCCCTTGGAATGCTTGCCTTTAAGGATAAGAACAAAAAAGTTCTATTGGAAAATGATGAACTCATTCATTTGCTGAAAGGTCTAGCTTCTTCAAGTGTCAACAGTCGGTACGTACAAAGCACTGGTAAGAAAAATCAGTAAACTCAAAGGTAGAAGATCAGCTAATTTCCACAATGCAAAATTTTATAGTTTTGGTTGAAGCAGGAGTTCTCTTTCAGAGGTTTCCGAAGTCTTCTTCATGAGACTCTGACACATACCTTCTCCATACGCTCAAACTCCCCTCCTGCTGCGGCTTCCGTAAACAAAACTCTTCTTACGTATACACAAGCATAACTTCCTTTGAGGGTTTCAGTTTTTTAATAAAACCGATCAATCCGGCTCCTGGCTGCTCTGGTCCACGTTGGAGTCGTTTCTATTGCGCAAACACCTTCGAACTTGTAATCAATAGTATAATCTCGCTCACACCCCAGAAAATTGCACATCACTTCTCTGAGGGTTTCGGTCGCCGGCAGACAGTTTACTTATTCAACTATATTTTACGAAAATGGTGGAAAATTTTTACCGCTGAAGCTCTTGGTGTGTTTATAGGGAGCTAAAGCGAGCGGCGAAAAGTGTTCTTTGGGTGCTAAGAAATTTTTCAACGGATAAAAAAGAAACTTCATCGGAAGTTGATCATGAGGTTGTCCTAGCTGATGCCCACCCAAGTTTATCTTTTATGGATGAACGTGCGCCCTTTGCTAACCATATAATGATTAGTTACCAGTGGAATTATCAAGATGTAATGGTCAAGGTGAGCTCTCAACCCTCTCGTTTCAAGCTGCCAGTTTGATCGTATCATCGTGTGATAGAAACCTTTTAAGATCTTAATTCCTGCTTAATCGTTACAGACCAATTCACAAACCTTGTGCCGACTAAAAATTGTCACGAAAGAGCAAAAGCCAATTATAATCACTAAAAAATATATCAAACAAAAACAGTAAGTGACAGGGGCGGATCCAGGGGAGATGTGGAGGATGCATCCCCCCCACCAGCCATTTTCAACAATGCGCTGGATGAACAAAAATTTTTCCATAATTTCGAACCTCTTCAAAACAATATGCCTGATTCGCCTTAGGCACGCACAATCGAAACTGCGCGAAAAAAAAACGCATCATATTTGGTGAAGCACTCAAAATTGGGGACTAAAATATGAACAAAATTTGCCTAAAAATTGTTCAAAAAAAACTAAAATAGCCATTAGGCCTACAGTATGTAAATTTTCAAAATTTTTTCGGGGGAGCATGCTCTCGGGCCACTTAGAGTCGTTTTTGTTAAGTTGCTTAAAATTAACTCTTCCGGAAAAAACTACGCTAGAAAAAGTGACGAAATTTGATCCCCCTTATCTGATAAAATTTCTAAATACGCCCCTAACGTGAAACAATTTCAAAAGGCTTATTCACGCCCGTTTTCCGGTCTAAACGTCTTAACGTCTTTGTATTTAGTTAACATTCAACATAATTCAAAATTGCATCACCCCCAACCAAAACTTTCTAGACCCGCTCCTGGTAAAAGTGATATTGTACAACTCTTGGAAATTTAAAAAATTGTGGGAAATCCTTGGGTTGCATTGGCTCTATTTGCTGCTCCTGGTGTGATTGTCAATGTGGTTTTAAAGTTGGCTATGAAATCCATTACCAGGTGATAGATTAAGGTGCAACATCGTTGAGGAAAGTTGTTTTTGAAATAAAAATGCGTGCATAAAGTCTTGTTGATCTTTGTAGGTAGCTAAAAGACTAAGGGCTCATGGATACAAAGTATGGATTGATGTTGATGATATGAAGGGAGACATATTGGAAGCAATGGCCAAAGCAGTCGAAGGAGCGGTTGTAGTGCTTGTTAGTATGGCTAAAAAATACCAAGAAAGCTTCAACTGTAGGTAGGCGACATATCTTAGGCCTATCTATAGAAACACAAAGAATTTTCGTAACTGGACGTTTCCACAATGTAGATTCATCTGTTGTCATCAGTAGATTTGATCTGTAGCATAAACTACCAATAATGATAGGTGAATCTGCTGTATATTTTCGAAAGACCCAACTACTGGAAATAATTTGTTTTTTTGCCCCGCTAGAGCTGTTTGTATTTGATGTTTGCAGTGTTTGTAAGTGCAAAACTACTCTTGTTGCTTATGTCGAGCTTGATGCACCCTCCACTGTTGCATTAACGATGTGAATAGCTAATTGAATTGCTTAATCTTGTAATAGTTTCAACTATTGGCATAAAGAAACAAGCCTTATGCTATTTCAGTAGCATTACTATGTTCTTTTGAGAGAAAATATGGATCAGACGATATTTGCGTTCATCAGCTGAAGTTAACAAATGCAATCGAATGGTTTCAACCACTAGCTTATATTGCTCAAGCACAGCTAGTCCAGACTGTTCTGCATTAAATGATTACTATATTGTGTTAATGCTGAACTGTTGCGTATAAAACAGTACGTTGAGGCGATGATGCAGTGTTTTCTCCACCTGCAGTTTACTTCATCTAATTCGACTTACTAAGAGTCTTTTTTTTCTAGAACGGAAGCTGAATATGCTTATGCTCTTCGCAAGACAATAATACCCCTGAAAGTAGAAAGCCATTACAAGCCACACGGGTGGTTAGGTACGTTACTTTTTTATTGAAACGCTTTTAATTTATAAATACTCCGCATTTTTTACCGTACTACTTTTATGAATGTACGTTTGTTGTGGGTGGTGGCGTATGCACCCTCTCAAGCCCCCTTTTATAAAAACTCCGAAGCCGTTCGCTCATTTTCGTCTGAAAAATGCTCTTTAGTAAAGAAAAACTCCTTCAACCCCAGAAAACTTTTGCGTAGACCATTGGTTACCGGCCCAGGCAAATTAGTCATTCGTGGTTGTAATTTGTTTTATTTTTTTGCATAGGAGCTTTGCTGGGCACAAAGTTATATTTTGATTTCTCGGATCCAAAAAATTTTAATAAAAGTTTCAAGAATTTGATAGAAGAAATCGGTTCCAGAGGAAAAGTAAGTTGCTAGAAAATCTTCGTGGCTTGCAGGTTACAGATTCTATCTGACAGATATGATGCACGACTGGAACCAGACGCATTTGACACGGATGGATGCTGACGTGAAGAGCGCAAGCTCACTATGGTGTCTCTCTCAATTACAGTGAAATTTTCAATTATAAAAATCTTTAAAAAAAAAATTAAGTCTGTATTACGTTTGAGAAATGGTTGTAGGAAAGAACGTTACAAACTTATATAAATAAAATAAATAACTAAGGTTATTTTCAAATTATATTGAACTGAAAATTCAACAACAATTGAGGGAGACTGCGAAGTGAGTTTGCACTCTTCGAGTCAGCAGCCACCCGTTATATATGTCAAATGCGATCGGCTCCCGCCGCGAATCGAACCCGTCACGTAGAACCTGTCACCTGCGCACGGTACCGCTAGGCCATGTCACTGACAGCTTGGCCATTATACATGACTTTCCCGTGATAGAAAGATAAACACTCTTCCAAGATTATTTTTATTGTAGTTTAACGTTTATCTCGGTGGTTCTCAAACTTTTTTAAATTCTGACTTTGCGGTCCCCAAAGATATTTTTTATCACTTACGGTCCTTCATTTTTAAGCATAAATTTTCACGCAAAATCAAGTAAATAGCAAACAATACGGTCATCACGTTCTCAGATGTCCAATTTTCCACACAAAATCACGTGAAGAACAAAAAAAAGGTCATCACGTCCGCAGATGTCCAATTTTCCTGGCAAAATCAAGTAAAGATTAAAAAAAAAATCACGTGCCCACATGTTCCAATCAAGCACAATTTAATGGGATGATTTGTCAGAAATCCGCGACCTCTTTGCGGTCCCACTGAAACTGCTTCGCGAACCCCAAGGGGAGAGCGGTCCCCAGTTTGAGAACACTGGTTTATCTCGGCTAGATTTTTTGACTTTGGGACAATCGACTCGACAATAAATTTATATGTCAGAATGGTGAAGTCCCAAGTACCATCATTCATCACCTTTTCAAAGGATTTCAGCAATGACGCTGGACTATCGATTGTCTCTTGTTCGTACCTCATCTTACCTTTTTTCACGTAAACCGAGGTTTTTCTACTTTTTCTTTTTGTGTTTTTTGAAGGCAAATAACGGTTCTTTGAGCCATAATAACAGTTCCGAAGAAGAACCAGAAGGTTCACAAAGCAATGTTCAATCTTGGACGAATAAAGAGGTTATTAAATGGGCTAGAAAAAACAAAGTTAGCAAGTGAGTTTTATGCTTTTGAAAGTTTTTGGAAATAGAAAAATATATCGAAGTGAATTCTGCGCCTCCAGTATCCATCTATTTTGTTACTAGCAGCAAAATTTGTGAGCGCAATAGCCAGTAAAATGAAAAAATGAGCCTGAGTTTTGAGATTGTTTAAGTAACTGTACGCTAATAAATAGGCGTGAATGTACGCTTCAGCTAGACTTCGCGTAATGATTGCTTAAAATAGGCTATGCTTTTTATTGAAGTTTTTAAAAACTCTTTAAAAGTGGATTCGAAGTTTCCCTAGTTGACGTTTTAATGAAAGCATGAGCTTTTAAACCTGGAAATAAACTCTTAAATGCAAATACGGTGTCAGCATCCCCTTGTACTATTTGTTGAGGCTCCATAGGTTATCCATCCCGGATACATATGGAGAATTGTAAGACGTAGTAAAGGTATCGTTGTATTGAATTTCTTCTAAAACTTTCCTTTCTGACTAAAAAGTTCGTTTGTAACTTCTTAAGTAAACACAGAAATATTCTGGCAGCCCTCAAAACAAAAGACTTATTAAAAGAACGCTGTGAAAACCAATTCTACGACTAGTTTCGCCACTTGACAGCTCATCAAGTGCACTCAGGTTTACACCCAGGACTTTGTGATTGAACGTCAAGTTATCTTACCTCTCGGTTACTGGACTTACCGCGTTTGTAACATTTGCTCTACTCATTTCACTCAGTAATCAATTACCTTGGCCCAAAACTGTTATTGATCGAACAGGGCAATCGGTGATTGACAGTGGCGTACGCACAGGGGGGGGTGTTGGGGGTCAACTCTCCCTCTCCCCCCCCATTGACGATTTTAAACAATAAAAACCTTTCTTTTTCAAAATGATCCGCCTTTTTTCATACAGAGTTTGCCGAAATTGCTGTCATGTTTTTCTGTGCGATCCAACTTGCTTATTAATCTTGAGAAACTTTCATTGTAATGCAATAATTCCGGTAGTCAAACTTTTCAACTTTTTTGGTGCATCGCGCTTGAACCAATGACTAACGCAAACTGCAAACCAGGACAAAATCAATGGGTGTAGTTAAAGCTGGAGTCGTGTTGTGACGTCATGAAGCGATTGTTCTCAACGGCTATCACCAGGAGCGGATCCAAAAAGTTTTGGTGGGGGGAGATGTGATTTTAAATTAGGTTGAATGTTAACTAAATACAAAGATGTTTAGACCCGGAAACGGGCGTAAATAAGCCCTTTCAAAATGCTTCATGTCAGGGGCGTATTTAGAATTTTTTTCAGGGAGAAGGGACTAAATTTCGTCACTTTTTCAAGCTCAGTTTTTCCCCGGCAGTTAATTTCAAGCAACTTATGTAACAAAAACGACTCTAGGGGGTCCGGGGGCATGCTCCCCCGGAAATTTTTGAAAATTTGCATTCTGTAATGGTCATTTTAGCGCTTTTCGAACAATTTTCAGGCACAGTTTGATCATATTTTTGGCCCCTAACTTTGAGAGCTTCATCAAATATGATGCATTTTGTAAGCACAGTTTCGATTATGCGTGCTTAAGGCGACTAAGGTTTATTGTTATGAACAGGGGTGCAAATCTATGGTGAGCATCGGGGGAGATGATTTAGCAAAATCGACCATTTTTCGATATTGGGGGGATGATTTTGCAAAATTGACACGTTTGCAGATGCCCTATTTTTTGCCCAAAATGAAGTGAAGACCAAAATAAAAAGGTCATAACGTTTCCAGATGCCCAATTTTTTGCCCAAAATGAAGTGAAGACCAAAAAAAAAAGGTCATCACGTTCGCTGATGCCCAGTTTTGGGACATGAAAATATTGAGGGGATGCTGCCGAATTATTGGGGGGGGTGCATCCCTCCATGGATTTGCACCCATGGTTATGAAGAGGTTCGAAATTATAGAAAAACTTTATTTATCCAAAGCATTGTTGAAAATGGCTGGTGGGGGGATGCATCCCCCCACACCCCCCCCTGGATCTGCCCCTGATTATCACGGCTGGACAACACAACGTTCCAGCGCAGGAGGTATTTTTAGAAGAGAATGGTTGCTACACAAGCAGATGTTCCGCTTGCGATGTCATAATTTGTTAACCAAAGACATCGCTGTTGGCGCGGGAGGTTTTGGGTTCAATTTCTGGGCCGGTTCCGGCCGTTAGCTTAGGGGTCAAGCGCACAGACTATAGGTGCAGAAGGTTTTTTTTTTAAATCAACTCGCTGTTGTACCGAAGCGTGGTAGAGAGTAGCCGGGTCCGACCCCGCGCCTTAGCAACAAAGCTCCGAAAAAACGTTGCAGCGGTGGCGAGCCGTTGGCTGCTCTGTTTCTGATTTGACCGGCCTGGAAATTGAACCCTAATGTTCCGCATTGATAGCGACATCTGTAAGACTACTCTATAACCGTCCGGTTTGATGAAAAATTATTGTAAACGTTAAAAATCTAAATTGACACTGCCAGTGACGTGACATCGTGATGACGTAGTATTTTTACGTCATCACGATGTCACGTCACTGAACGAAAAATCCCGATTGATGATTTCTTCCTTTTTACCCTCCTGTCACAAGACAGCGAGGTTGGCGCTGAGCAAAAGACAAATCCCGAATCGCTTGAGAGTTGTCTTTGTTGCCGAGTTTTTGCTTGAAGTTTGCTTATGACTCCTTCTATTGTTGCTAGTTGGATTACACCGAACAGAATAGTTATCGTAAAGTAGCTATCTTATCCAAGGACGCAACAACGAGGATGATGGGAGTTGAACCATCAACCTTCCGATCATGTCCGTCGCAAAAACGACGCTCCGAACCACTGCGCCTCAACGTCCGACAATCACTCAGATTGAATCTTTGCAAAAACGTGTTGATGCTTTAGCTTAGCTTTAACGTCAATCGATGGAGAAGTTCTTCTGTTCTTAAAGCAAATGCAGGAGAAATCACCGGATTTTTACTATCGCTGCATCACCGAAAAATTGGAACTTCAAGACATCAGAGACATCATGTTTTTCACCCAAGCACTTACAAAACTGGAATGAAGGACCATCTTTTTTGTGACTTGCTCACAATCACACCAAACATGTCAAAGTTTTTATTGCAAATATAAAAAGTCAAGAAGTGCAAAATAATATTTTTAACAGTATTACGCATGGCAAGATGTAATGTCCTTGTAAAAACTTTTGAATGAACTTTATTGATAAAATGTTTCGCCTGAGCCACCGGCTGTTAGCTCAGTTGCCAAGCGCACACGCTGGCGGTGCGGAAACCTGGGGTTCGATTCCCGGATCTGTCAAATCCGCGAGTATAATGAAGATCTAATTTTTGATGTTACGGTTGATTTTCATTGGCGCAGAACACGGTCATCGAAACTGACTCGTTTTTGACAAATGGTGTTTATTGCACCAACGGTGGCTCGTCGACGATTGTCGTTTCTAAAAACAAAAAACGATTTTAACCTTACCAAAAATACGGCTGAGTGGTATAGAGCGTCTGTCTCTTGAGCTGTAGACTCGGGTTTGATTACGAGTCGGGTCAAACCAATGACTTTAACATTGGTATTAACAGCTTCCCTGCTTGACGTTCAGCATTAAAGGGACAGTGTGGAGAACAAGCCGGCAAGTTTACTTGTTGTGCCGTTGAGAAAGGCACTTAGCGGGATTCTCCCTGCTTGGTGTGGTAGACAGATGGCCGGCAACTCCTAAGCGAGCTCGTGTCAGGCTATATACCGTAGGCCACAGGCAGTAAGCCAGGAACGAAATATAGATTTTTGCTCCGGGATAAAGATTTACTTAAATGGTTTTTACGGCACAATATATTACGCATGGTCATGAGACATTTCAAATCAATGTTGCAATAACAGATGTTTCCAAATTTGATGATGTTCATAAAAATATCATCACGAGAATGAGTAGAGCGTTGCAATAAAATGCTTTAGCATCCACCCAGCGAGTCTCACTTTCTTTTTACACAGCTCTTCCAAACTCGCACGTTGAATAATATTCTCTGTACTCTATGGCGTGTAACGCGAATGTCGATAATATTGTCGAAGGCAATTAGTGTATTTTTCTCTTTTTGCCCTCTCATTTTTTCATATTTACTACATACGCTCATTGTTCTCTGTTTTCATGCCAGAAAATGGTCATTGTTGTTCGATAAAATTTGCGATATCACAGTTATGAAAAACCAGTGACCACATTGCCAGTTTAAGTAAGATTTTTGCACCACAGTTGAATTTTTGAGGTCATAATTAAAAAATAATTATGGCGTGAAATATTTAATTATATTTAATAATGAAGTTTCTGTAATATCTAGGGCGATTTTAGGTCACAAAAGTTACATTAGCACAAAAAGTGTGGAACCAAATTTCACGGGTGTGGGGCCAGTATTTAAGAAGTCATAAAGTTACAAAAAGTCACTTTTTGTGTTTTCAGGTTACATTTGATTTTTTTAGGTTACTAAGTTAAGCGCACGCTATCGGTGCGGGAGGTCTGGGGTTCGATTCCCGGGCTGGTCAAATCGACGCAGTGTCGCCAACGACTCGCTACCGTTGCGACGTTTCTTCGGAGCTGTGTTGCCCAGGCGCTAAGTCGCGGAGTTGGGCCTCGCAACTCGTTACACGCTTCGGCGTAATACGCCGAGTAAGTATAATGAAGATTTGATTTAAGTTTTTTGTGCTATTTTTTGCCCCATTTTTTTTTTTAATCTTTTCTTGCTGCAATTGGAATGGATTTACATAAAGGTGGTTATATACTAAAGATAAAGCCCTACATCTTTCAGTAATGCAACACTTTGAATTTTCAAACGCTTGATTAAACTATTCCATTGATTAGTTTTCGCTCAGAACAATACATTTTTTTGAAGATTAGACTGAATGAAAAGCGAATGGACTGGTGCTTTATGACGTGGTAGTGACTTGTAAACCATAACGTTGTATCTACCAAAACCCAAATAGCTTTCACAGCCTACGGTAGTAAACACTTAATTTCTTTGAATTAAGTGAGAGATTTATTTTAACATTCAATGAAAAAAAGCAGCGGTAATTTAACACCTAGCTAGAGTCTCCTACACCAACGTTTGTCTGTTTTAAAACTGAAGGGTTAAAATTAAATTGAACATCGTAGATGAGTATAATATAGTTGGAATACTGGTTTTCAACAACGATTGAAGAAAAAAAAAGTTATTGCATGCAGACCTAGACCAAAATTATCAGAATTAACGGTGCTCATTTAAAATTTTTTTTGATCTAAAAGACGTATCAGTGGTAATTCCTATCAGCAAAAAGTATGCTAAAATTAATGTTTTTATGTGAAAATCGTAAAAATCCGTTGGCTGGTAGAAGCAAAGTACCAATTAAGCCCTTAACTTCGGTGGCACCCCGGTTTTGGCCAATTTGCTTGCCAAATCTTGGGTGCGCCACTGGTATGGAGCAACTGTAATTGCATAGCTTGAGTTTTCTGAAAAAATGATATGATAAATATTACTAAAATGAGTCGTCAAGAAGTTCCTCCTGCTGTATGTTGCTTACTTCAGAGATGCCAACCAACTACGGCTGCAGAAGAACCGGTTTTCCCATGCTGAATAAGCTACTTGCCAAGGACAAAAATTTTTTACCCAAGAATGTTAAGCGCAATATGTGCACACACTATAATTTGAGAGTTAATTGAGGCTATGTTATTGCTTTTTAGCATGGACTGCTGTTATTTTTCATTTTGTGCTGTTCTTTATAAAGTCACTTGTTGTCAAGTTTTTTAGGTCACAAAAAAATCACCCTAGTAATATCATAACGTACTTGTGTTCGGGCAATCGATGTTCTTTATCAACGTCTAAAGAAGAATCTGCGAGATATAACAGCACGGTCAAAAATCATGCAGTGAATTTTGTAGAAATATTTTTCTATGTATTAAATTGGGAACTAAACGCATTCGGAAAATCCCTTTGATATAACAGAGAATTTGACCACAGACAAAAATTTAAGTGTTATGCACTTTATTATTCTTTGCATGGCTTAAGATCTCGGTTTGTTTGAAGACATCGCATTTGTGTTCGAAAGATTTTTGCGAGTTCATCATGACCTCGGTATTTTCGATCTTTTGAAATTTTACAAGTCTATTTCAATTTTCGAAATTTTAAGAGTCCGTTAAAAAAAAGCTTCGGCAGTGCATTGCTGCTGGATATCAAAAACATCGCACTTAAAATAACCATCTTTTGTTAAGCTACCCTGACACGCTGTACCTTCGTCCACAGTCGATAATTGAACTGTTGAAGCGGCAGAAGCGGAGTCGTTGAACTAAAAAAAAAACAACAACATTAGTCAATCCAGGGGTGTCACAGTAGTATTGGGATATTCCTTGTCGGGATCACAACTGCTACCAAACGTTAAAAGGACCTACGTTTGCTGTTAAGTGCACCTGGCGTTTCGAAATTTTTTACTGACAGTTCCTATTTCCTCGTATTGTTATGGCTTGTGGTTCGTAACAGATTGTTCCAGTTGCACCAAACTCAAATCAAAGCTTTTCTCGATCTTGGCCCCACCTTAAATATTAACCAAAAATTATAGGTGCAAGATATTTTCATTAATCACATTAGGCCTTGTAACCTTGCAAGTGAGAATATTAGAGCAAGCAGTTTGGGGGGGCATTGCTGAGGCGAATCGAAAATTTTTTATGGAAATAAGAATCGAAAAAACTTGATTTTGCAGCTTTGTTCGCCCAGAACAAGAGTTCTCATCCGAGGCCATCACAAGCGTAACGTTTGTTACTCCCTTAATCTGAATAGGTGTTGAGAGTGCCTAGACGGAGGCTACAAACCTTAAAAGGTTCAGAACAACTGGTCGAGGAGTATTCATAACTTTTTTTTTGGTTGCATATTTATTCTCCTATCACGAGAAAGCGATCAATGCGCTATAAGAGCTTGTTTAGGAGTTATCGGGAATCTGTCCACCTCTACCATACCAAGATGAGGAATCCCGCTAAGTGCCCTTTTCCAGCTGCAAAACAAGTAAACTTGCCGGCTTGTTCTCCACACTGTTCCTTTAATGCTGAGCGTCAAGCAGGGAAGCTGCGAATACCAATTTTAAAGTCATTGGTTTGACCCGACTCGGAATCAAACCCAAGGCAGAAGCTTTTATCACTAGGCCAACTGAGCTGTTATCACTCTACTAAATGCCTAAAATTTAGAAAGGGGGAGACTTGAGCTCCTTCGCCCAAAAATTTGCCATTGCATTTTGAGCCTTTTATTTTGCGTAAGGTGCAAGCAATTTGCATGACGAAATACACCCAAAAATAATTTTGTGCCGATATCCATTGCTCAAACTTGTAAGACCCGATTTTTTGTCTATAGGCAAAATATGCTCATGAAAGGAAAGAAATGACGAAACTGCAAAGAGTGTGTTTACCGATACGCGACGACGATTATTACGCAGGTAAAAAAAGTTGCATGTGGTCGGTGAACAAAAAAATAAATCAGTTTAAATTTCGAAGAAATTTTAATAAAAAAAAAAGAGTTTTACCCATCCACAGCCTGATAGATGCGATAAAGGGTTTGTTCTCTTAGCTTTATTGCAGCAATCGCGAAAACCCTTATCACTCTCTGAAAATTTCGATTTTGCTCCGGTGTGCGGCCCGATTGAACCTCGACAATTTTTCAAAATCCAAAGTAAATGCTTAGTTGCGAAACCTGACCCAAAAAGCCAGAGCCTGATTGACAACTCTGCCGCGCGTAGTGTTGCCGACTGTAAGCGCAAGAAATCAACATTGGCGTAAACCAGTAACCCCAGACTTACCTCAAATAATGAATGACTTCGGCCATCACGCTTTCTCATGATGTTAAAAAAATTGTTACGTTTATTATTGTTGTTGTTATTGTTGTTTTGATTCATGTTAAAACCTTTCATTAAATCGAAGCTCATGGCTTGAAGATGATCTAAAAAAATAATTTTAAAATCTTTAACCTTGTTAGACAAGGTTAAAAATGCAGATATTTGTGAATCTCTATAAACATGGAATCGCTGCTTCTCCGACTATAAAGATCGCAACTGCGTTGGTATGAACATGTGACACGAATGTCCCAGGAAGAACAGCTTAAAACTGCTGTGTTCAACGCCGATTGGGTCGAAGGCCTAGAAAGCAGTCCCAGAACTTGGTGGCAAGATGACGTAGTAAATCTAATTTGGTTTCGTCAAGGCATCCCGCCAGAGCAACTATCCTTTGTCGCATGGGATCGAGAATTCGAGATGCTTGGAGGCTCAATTCGAGCAACTGCCCCGCGACCCCCAAAGAATAAGAGGGTTTAGAAAAGCAAGAATAAAGTACATCGTTTTAAAGTTTAAAAAGCAAACCAAATTAAAATAATTGCGGTAGTGCAAATAATTTCTTATCTATGACCAATGATTCTGCGATTAAAATTAGTTGATTAATTCATAAAAAACACAACATTGGAAGAGCTTTATTATGCATGGCGAACCCAAAGTATTTAGCGGAAACGTAAGAATGGGGTAAATGCTCATTTGCGGCAGTATTGCATTTTTGTATTTAGTAGCGTATTCATACACTTATCACGAAAAAGCGATCAAAACGCTTTCATAACGAGCTTGCTAAGGAGCTGAGCTGCCAGCCATCTGTCTATCACACCAAGATGGGGAAATCCCGTTTACTGCCTTTCCCAACGGCACAACAAGTGAACTTGCCGGCTTGTTCTCTACCCTGTATCGCTAGTGCTGAGCGTCAAGCTAGAAAGCAGTGAATATAATTTTAATGTCATTGGTTTAACCTAACTCGGAATCAAACCAGAGTCTACAGCTGTAGATGCGGACACTCTCAATATTCGGCCATCTGAGCAGTCAAAAGGGTCATGAGCCCCTTACCTCCTTCTCGACCCCCTGAACCCGCCACAAAATGGGAAGTAAATATTAAACCCTCGCGTATGTTTAGAAATTTTTTTTTCTTGCTGATAATTCAAAAATTGCTTTAAATGGCTGTATTTAAATAACTCAACCAATTTAAAAAACCAAAAAAAAATTGCTAATTATTAATTCTCAGCGATTTAAAAACCATGCGACATTAATGATCTTACTTCAGTGATTCTGTGCATTTAGGGATGTAGCATAAGAAAATGGGCTGCAAAAAATGGTACACTTTAAATCTGTCAGGTTTTCAAAGCCAAAATAAGAAACTGGTTTTTAATGCCGGTGTACGTCATTTTCAGTTGATCAACATCCAATTTCGATTTTGGTTTCGTACCTAATTTGCTCTTTCGTTAAACATGTAAAGGGGAAACTTCGGAGGCTACAATTGCTGCAAACAAACGATAACCATTCTTATCATAAATTCATTTCCATCAAATTTTGGCACTACCATCGCTCATTTCTGCCGAGACTGAAAAAACTGAATCACGAAGCAAAAAGCGCAATTTTTTTTGATAATTATAGAAAAACAATAAACATGTGAAAATGATGATATTCAAAAGAATCAATAGAACGTAATCTTCTCAAATTTTAAGAGAGATCATCGCGTATACTTCCTTTATCTTCAAATTGACAATCTTCTCACCTTTAAATTAACTTCTCCATCATCATAAATATACTCAGTCTACTATAGATCACAAAAGTGATACCATAAACCCATAGACCCGGCCACACTGCTTTAGTCTAACACAGTCCCCACAAGGTAACCCACCCACTTGCAGCTTCAGACGCGTTTCGACCTTATTAGGTCTCAATGAACATGTGAAAATGGCAGCGATAAAAGCTTTGCTATAAATTGGTGTATTGACAAAATATTTTTCCGAATTCCATCCGTTTGATAGTTTACCCAGCAGTCATGTTGTCAGAACAAAAAGTTGTTAATGTTGTACAGCAAAACTGTCTGACTTCACGAAATAGTTGACATAAAAAGAGGGGGTCTACTATGCGCGCCTCCTTCAAGCTTCTCTTTCAGAACACGTTAAAAGCCTTCTGTTTTTTTCTTGGGTGAATACTCTTTACTCGTCCCCCTTCAGAAAATTTCGGCACGCTTCCCTGATTCAATATAACAGTCATTACCTTGAACCGATTCGTCTTTCGGCTCGTGTCTTCTTCTAGTACTTCTTCTTGTTGCTCTAATTGCATGATGTACTGTACTAGCTCGCACTTCCTGCAACACAATAACTATTAAACAAAATCTAACAAACTGCAGAGCTGCCGTAGATTATTCACAATTTTGGCCTCCGAAATAAGAATAATCTGTAAAGCAGCAAGTTTTGACTAATAAACAAGTACTGACACACAAAAAGAGTTATGACAAAAAATGATAAGAGTAGCCTACCTCCTGCTTAAATGCAAATTGAACTAAAAAATTGGCTTCATTATAGGATACTACTCCAATCGCAAGTGACTTAAGGCATGTTGGCAAAATCTTGCGCTTATAGTTTTTAAAAATCAAAAAAAAATCTATTTCGCGTGATAGCAAGCTATTAGTTCGCACAAATAGTCCTCATTTTAAAAATAACTTTAAATAACCACTTACTGATTTTGTATTTCTTTCTGGAGTAATTAAAATAACGTAAAGTTTCGGAAAAAATATACAAGAAAGTATACCAAAAGTGGCTGCAAAAATTGCAATGCAGTATACCGCTGTGTTCATTAACCCTGTAAGACAGAAGCAGATTTAACAAAAGCAGTCGAAAGTATACAGTGAACCCTGTTTCGACTTTTCAGACCTCATCAGTGCAGTTGGTGAGACCGACAGTACTCAAGGCAACATGTTCAAAGCATTATGAAAAGTTTCAATCTAAAACTGACACTTTATTTAAAAACAGCTAACTATGCCAAAATTTACGCAAATATTTTTACTGAAACAGAAAATGTGTGAAAAATTTTTCTTGGCAAGATTGCGATAAAAATAACTTTCCAAATTTTCATCTGTTTTTCATCACGAAAGCGATCAAAATGAATAAATGATAAAATGCTGAAAAGGTCTAATTTATTGGGCCTTTCAGAAGAACACACACCATCCATTGTTTTAAAACACATTTTTATCGTTGCCATGCTTTACATATTACGAATTAATTTCTATATTCATGTCTCGTTACTGCGTCCTCGGATAAGATGCAGCTTCACGATATTTATCCTTGCTTGGTGCAATCTAACAAGCAAAAAATAAAAAATTCAAAAGCAAAACTCAAGCAGAAAACTTGAAAACAAACTTATGCGAGTCTGGATCCGTTCAATGTGTAACGTCTCCGTCGCTTTCTCGTCACAGGAGGATAAAAATGAAGAAAAATCAATAATTATGTGTTCCTTACCTCTAGTTGTTAGATAAGCAGGAATGAACGAGCACCACACGATGAAAAATATAAGCATAGAAAAAGTGATAAACTTTGCTTCATTGAAATTTTCGGGCAATTTTCTTGCCCTGAACGCGAATACGAATGCAACAATGGCAAGTGTTGATAAGTACACATACACGCACACCATTAAAACAACACTGCCTGTGCTACACTCGACCAAGAGTGTGTCGCTAGAAGCCTGAAAATACATAAAAAGAAACCTATGAGAAAATTTATACTAATGGAAGAAATATTGCAATGAGCCTTAGGCCAGAATCATCGGATGTGTCATCAAAATATTAAGACAAAATCAACATGCAGAGGTTGATGCATCATTGTGTTTTCAACTGGAACTAATGGGTAGAAAACAACATAGTAATCGCTCTTCACAAAGCCGCTTTTAACAGCTTTCCATAGAGTGAAGCGTTCCATATTTTGCCAGAACACGTACTCGGTGTTAATAACTCCAGACTTGTAGTATCGCCGTTTCATATTGGCCGCAACAGCGTTTGACGGCACCGTAAGTTTTGCTAAATTTTTTTGGAAGCCAAAGTCTACAAAAGGTTAAGAAACACTGCATTTCTTAAATCTATTCCAAATTAAAGCTAATAAACTCACCAAACTCGAGCTTATAGTTACAAGAGGAGGCTCGACTAGCAACCAAGTCATGCACAAACCAACTTGAATAACGGTGATAAAAAGAACAACCAGCACTTGTACATGCTGTCCCAGCCACTTCGATCTCTACAAATTATTTCAAAGAAAATAAGTTTTTTTACAACAACACTTACTGCTGTCTGTTGCTAAAGCTTGAATTTTGTAAATTTTGCGACGTATGTCTAAGTACTTAGTAGCAGTTGATTAAATGGTTAGGTGGACAAAAATATTTAATATGATGTGTGTGGGACAGGGATCTGGTATACAAGGAACGTGAGCCACATAGTGATTCTTTTGGAATATGCATCAGGCTCGCATGTATATCCAAGTTCCATGCAAATATAAGTCATCAACTAGCACAATTAACAGTCTGAAGAATGCTATAAAACAATATACTGAAAGGTATTTTATTTCGAAAAATTTCAGGCCTAGCCTAAAAATGCACAAAACAATGTTGAATTACGGGTGGAAAAAAAGGATGCCCCTAGGGGAAAAATATAAACTTTCAAGGTAAAAAAAGCTACCGATCATTTTAATAAAAAAGCTACCGACCTCCAGAGCACTTGAACACTGCTTAGCAAAAAAAGATGATCATATCAGCTTACTTTGTTTAGCCTGACTGGAACACGTGCTTTGAAAGCACTCAGAACACGAAGAGTTTTGACAAGAATAGCAGCGATTGACACGGTGAAGCTCAAGCTAAACGTCACCTACAACGAAAAAGATCAAAAAGCTTTCTTTCAGCGTTCTTTATTGTCAACTCGGACTAATCTATGCCTCATTTAGCGTGTAAGCCGGGAGCAAATATGTAGATTACGATAGGCCTAGTAAAAATAACAAATAATTGGAAGATCACCGCGGCATAAAACCAGTTTCGTCATTTCTGCTAGCTTTCGTTTCGCTATTTCTGCTCTTTCTGTTATTGAAGACAACGACAAATATAGTACATCCGGGTCACGGATGAAATGATTGTTTGCATAATTATTTACATCAAATCCAACTTTTAACAACAAAGTAAAGCTCTCAGGGCCCACGCAATTCTGCAAATAAAAACACTAACGAAGCGGAAAAACGAGCGTAGGAGTACTGTAATTTCTGTTTAACTCGCCCACCACTCAATTAAAGCGATTAAAAATCAGACGTAAGCATAAGAAAAGGTAAGCTAAATATACACACCGTATCAGTAATTTGATCCAAGTAGCCAAAATCTACCGATACTTTGCTTTGAAGTCAATATTAACAACAATTAAAAAGTTCTTAACGCAAATACTGTGTCGTGTAAAGAGTAAGCAATAATATCTCTTCAGAGTTGGAGCCAGATGCATATATTTTAGGAGATGGGAGCTGAGAATTGAAAAAATACTTATTTCACAGCTTCGTGCGTCCAGACGTATCAAAGTGTTAATGTATTGATGCAAATAACTAAAACAGTTGGGTAGCGAGAAATTTATAAAAGGGGAGAGCATAAGCTACCAATTCATCAAAAGACTCCAGCATATTTCAGTCATTTAACAACATTTGCTGTTTTTTACTGAAACGCAAAGTCAAAATGCCCCAAAATAAAGGACATGGCACAATGTCTCCTCTCACTAATTACGCTGCTGATTTAAAATTTTGCAGAACCTCGAAACTCTTTAACTCAGCTTATGTACTGAACCATTGACTTACCAATCTAGCTTGGCAGCTCCAATTCGTTGGCTCAGCTACGTAGAAAAGAGGAGTGAGAAAACAACAAGCGATGGAAAAGAAAAGAAGAAAACTAATCTCCACATTGGTGGCTTTTACCATCGGAGAACCACGATGCTTATAGAAGACGCCTGAATTAACAAAACAAGTTACCATTCTATTGAGCCAGGCAAAGTTTTTTTAATCCTGGGAGGATCCAAAAGGGACCTCAAAGTGATCCACCGCCTCTAATACAAATATGATATGCCATCTTGTACGACCTTTTACCATTTGCCGTCTTGCAGTGAAGCATCGGAAATGCAAACGATGAATGAGAACGAAAAAATCAAAGCATTAACTGCAGTTACAGTAAACTATTCAAATTACTTTTAACTCAAAATTCAAACGAAACCCTTCGGCAATTCATAGCTTACCTGAGCAAAAAACAGTGAGAAATACACCAATCGCACCCAGCAAGGAGAAAGTAATTCCGTACGGATCACTCCATCGGACATATTCGCGGTCTTTCGGAACGCAACCTACCGTAAACACAAAAGCGCATGAGACACAATTGTTTAACAAGTCAACAATTTGAAACATATTTTATCGACGTTGTAAAAACAAACCCCTTGTCTGCATGTTACAAAGCTTACTAACTGGTAAGTTGTTGCTCTACAATAGTTGTAGACGGGAATGACGCAACCAGGGGGGATCTCCGGGCCACTGCTCCACTTTTTGAAAAAGCTTAATCGGAAGTATACTTAGTGTATAAGGTACTCAATCTCCTGACAGCCACTGTTTCGACCTTATTAGGTCTCATCAGAGGAGCTCAGAGTAGTTTGGGGTGAATTTCCTCAAAATAAAATTTAAGGAACTTCAGAAACTTTTTGTTTGTGGTACCACAAAACAAAAAACCTCCAACCCTGCCAAAGTGCTCAAATCGCATAAGCGATGAGCTTTGCGCAATGCTACGACAGGGGGCCCCAGGTGAGAGTGCTTAACCAAGCACAAGCACAAACCAAGCACAAGGCAAGGCTACCAAGCACAAGGCTCAACCAAGCACAAGTGTATAATGTACATATCAATGTTTGCCTAATATATTTCACAAGTTTTGGGGGTTAATGCAATGTAATTTATCGGCAGCGCGCAGTGTAGCGGTTCGTCGCATCATTGTTACGGCGCCCATGATCGCAAGGTTAATGGTTCAAATCCGATCCAAGCCTCGTTGCAGCGTCCAAGGATTAAATGTTTTACAATAACTATTTCTGTTTGGTAAAACCTAATAAGGAGCAAATTAAAGAAGTCAGAAGCAAAATTCAACCGGAAAGACTCAAAAACACAAGGAAGCAGCTCCTAAGCGAGTCTGAATTCGTCCAATGTACAGCGCCTCCGTCGCTTTCTGGTGACAGGAAAATAGACGTGAAAAAATCAATCAAACATCATACATCCTCTCTAAAATTTTCGTAGGCAACATACTTGGTGGGTGGAATGATTACGCAGCCATTATTTAACTTACGTGTGTTGTTGGCTGTTGATCTTTCTTTAAAGCCACATGGCGTGCAAACGGAGCTATCATCTTCGACTGAGATTTCATTGACAGAGCATTTGCGGCAATCAAAACAACATTGACTTGATAAACGAACACGGTAGAAACCTGCTGGGCATGTACCGGTACATACAGATGCAGGTACCCGCTAAAAACAAATGCCAACGCATGAGTTACGTCTTGCACTGCAGCTTGATTCTTTTTTAGGCCAAGTGGTTGAACAGTTGGTTTCACTGGGTTCGATACCTCGTCGAGTCATGCCAAACAAAACTATACAAATACAACTACCTACTTCAGCATCAAATATACTGCTGGTAAAAATATATTAGTCGATTAAAAACTGTTTATTTGTGGAGCTACAAGATCTCTATTAGTTGAATAAGCCAATCTAGTATTGCACCTGTAAATGAAAGCAATAATAAAACATCAGTTCAAAAACTTCGAGAAAACAATACAATGAACAAAAAGTCTTCTCTGATTGCATTACCGCTATTTTAACATTGCATGAAAATTTATTCTGAAAGATTCCAGACTATAGGCCTGGTCATACACAATCACCATCAAACTTAACCACAAACGACTTCCGAACTCTATCTTCGAACGAAGCACTTTAATCTGGAAAGCGAAACTCTTGTCAATCGTATTCAAGCCAATAAAAAATAAATTTCTATATATAAGGTTTCATGCGACAAAAATATCTATGAAAGGTGCTTTATCTGTAAGAGAGGACTTATCACCAAAAAGCTATAGGCTAATAAAATTAAAATTTATTTGAAGTACGTTATTGTCTTTAAACTGAAATGAAAATTTTGATTAAAATACTTCTTCACAGTGTTGCTTGAGATAGTTCCTTTATACGCCATATCGATTGGAAACGTCATTGTTTGGAAACTTTATCATCCTCGCATAGGTTAATGTTACAAGGGCCGCACACACAGAGGTTATGAAAATCGCAATTGCTGAGAAAAGTTAATCCGAATGATCTTCAAAGATCTTCGAAGAAGTTTGTGTAAAGGTTGCTCGAACGCATTTATAAAATTATTGTAATTGCTTGTTTGACTCTTTTTTTCTTGCGCGTTTTTATTGTTATTGCTAGGGCCATTTTTTTTTTGATCTAAAAAAATATATTTTTGACTTTATTTTAGTAAAATTTTGACTTTATTTTGACTTAACCGCTTCCGCGTACTATTTATGTCTTGTTGCACTTTATTAATTAAATATGTTTTATAATCTGCAATTTACATAAGTTTTTAAAGAAAAAGGTAGCCTACTTCGAACATTTTCTCAATTACTCAATGTTGAAGCTAAAGCAACAAAGCGACGCATGACGTTAAAACCTAGGATAACGAGCCATTGTGTGTACCGGTATCAATTAGTGTGTAATACAAAAATTGCGTTGCTATCGCAACTGTACTGTACACTAACAGTATGTCTATGATTTTTTTAACGAAAGCCACGCAGTATAATTACAAGGACGTTTTATTGTAATGCAGCATCATATATTTTTTTACGTTCTAAACATTTCTGTCTTTTCTCTCTTTTCTCAGTAGTTTTTTTAATTTCTGTCTTTTCTCAGTAGTTTATTGAGCATAGAAAACGACCTATCAACAGCTGCAGAGGTTGGCTGGGCTTTTTGCAATAATGCGTAGCTTGTTGGGTCAATTGTCAAGTTGGTACAGTTTACTATTGTTTCTAAATCAGAGTTGGATAGTCGTTTGTTAATGTAGTCTTTAATTGCGCAAGGATCATCATCGAATTGCATATTCTTAAGCAGGCCGTATGCTTTGGTTATTGTGCAGGCACTTCCTTCTAAGAACTCTACGTTGGCTGCTAGAGTCCGGTATTGATTTATTTTAACCAAGTCCGACACCAAACCTTCCACATTGATAGCGTCTTTTGCTCTGCTGACTAAGAGGCCTGCACTTGTCCAATTGTTGACAATGGTACGAACAGCTGGAAGGTTCTCACTATAATATAAGGCAGCTCTAAGCCAAGTTGCCCATCTCGTAATTACAGGGTCAGGAGGAGATGGCAGACCAGCATCATGAAAATCTTTCCTGCGATCTTCGTTTTTGATTGTTGCTGCCTTGATCGTTGCTATTACTTCATCAATATTTTTGAAATGAGCACGCACACGCATAGCGCAGTTATGTAGTAAGTGCGCAACGCAGGTGACATGCATCAAAGAAGGGTATAATTCCTTTAATGTCTTTCCAGCCGAAAACATGTACCAAGCAGCATCAGTCAAGAACAATGAAAAATTCTCGCGTTTTATTTCAAGTTGTCGCAATATGTCTGTCATCCACAGTGTGCAGAATAATACTGCTATGAACATTGCGACTGCTATCAAGTGGATGGCAATCAACGAGGAATATCTGATTTGGAGCATCTAAGCTGCCCACAAGCACACTAATATACTTTTGTTGAGCAACCTCTGCTTCATCCACAATCAAAAAAATTTTTTTGTCACGAAGTAGTTCTTGAATTTGTTCCTATTTTTGGGATGCCAATTTAGCAACACATACCCGGGCTGCAGTCTCCGAAGGCAATACTTTTCCCATTCTAGCAAACCGAGACTTTAAAGAAGGATGGTTCAGTTTATGAAGTGGGATATCTGCAGCTAAGAATGAAGAAGCAACATGTTCCTTGAAGTTTACTTGATCGAAATGTAAAAAGGTTTGCTTACTTTGGAGATTTGCTCTTCGTCTCCAATTTTCCTCGGTGTTGCTTACTTTTTCGGTGGCTTTCCACAAAAAATTTTTTGTCGCATTTGACCAACACGTCGCAAAGGTTGCATCGCAAGTCGCCGGCAGGAGTTGCCGAAAACTCATCCGGATATTCCTGGCAAGTTTGCCTAACTTTCGCTATAGAAGATTTGGCTTGTTTTGGCATTCTTTGCTTTGCAAGCTACAACTTAAAAGACCACGTGTAAAGAGCGCAAGGCTTTTATAGGATTAGATTAATTGTCTAACAATTACGTATTTATGCATTAGATGCATACAATGACGTTTCATGCATAATAAGTGCTACTTCCTTCTCAATTACCGCACGCATTATTGTGACGATAGCGCAAATATTGCAGCTATTTCAAAAGTTTAAAATCAAATAAAACTGCGCATAAAATTTTAATAGCAGCTCAAAAATTCAAAAAAATATTTAAAAAATATAAATTTGTTCGTTTTTGTAAGGAAATTTTTGATAAAGACAATTTTGACAAATTTTGACTTCATGCAAAATTTTGACTTTATTTCCAATTATAAAATCTACCAAAACAGACTCCTGAACACCTGAAACGAACGTTAGTACACATTTGATCATGTAACAAGGTTCTGAAAAAATTTTGACTTTATTGACTTTAGCGGGCCCTAGTTATTACACTTCACGCACAATGACAAAACACCATGAACCGGAGAGTCGTTTATACTTGTCGTTACATTTAAGTTTTCTGATCGAGTCTTATGTTTGCTAAATATCTGCTAAATCATTGAGCAGCATTTCATTTTTGAACACAACACAAAGCTTAAATGATTTTGAACCAATGAGGTGGCAATCAAGGTTGTCGTAAACCAGACGCTCCAAATCACTGCGCAACGTTAAACAACGCATTTATGAAACACTTGAGGATTATTAAGTCTCACTTGCGAGTTATTTCTCCACTGCACTTTGTTTTCATTAATCCTCCAAGAGGGTGTGGTCGTTGTAGAAAAGTAGCCAACGTCCAAAAATTCAATACTTAAATTCTCTTCTTTTAGAAAACGATCTCGAAGTTGCCAGTTGACGATTTTATATGAAGCTTGGGGGTCACCATGTTCGTCGAAATAAAACTGCAAAAACAGAAACGAAGTCCTGTTAAGATGTTTTGATGCTAAGACTTAGCCAAAGTGCTTGAAGAAGAGGCGCTTGTAATACCAAAAGATTTCATTCGAATACAATATACTCTTGATGAACTCTGCTAGGATGAAACAGTCCGTATAAGAAAGGTTTTTGTATTTTGTACACAGCTTCAGCCTTTAGAACAGGGTAAAGACGTCGTCTGCCGAATTGGTATACGACCTATCAACAGCTGCAGCAGAGACCTATCAACATCTGCGAAATCTTTTTGAGTTTTAGGTTTAGCATGTCTAATTTTGTTAAAAGTCGTCGATCTTGAATCGTGAAATTTCTAAATAATGTCTGATAAAATCGGAAAAATAAAGTTTAATTTTGGCACAGTGAAAGCATGTTGTACTTACTTGTTCCTTTTGATCAAATCATGCATAAAAATACAACGTGTAAGATTAAGTTAATAATAGCATAACTTGCAATTTTAACCTTCACATTTACCGGTAAATCTTGACCTGGTTGAGTGAAATTGACCTTTTTCAAATAAGCTAGTAATTCCCAAGGCTTAAGAGTAGCAACCGTGGGACATTTATCATCCTAAAAATAAAGATTTAACGTTAAAGTAAACTTACATGTTTGGATAGCATAACACACGACATCATTCTAATATTGCTAAAGTCCTCAACTCATTACACAGCCGGCGCCAGAGCAGTCGACTTAGGGGGGCCAAGCGTTTACCAGGGGGGGCAAAGCCTGAAATTAAGCACAAAAGCCGCTGTCTTCAAAAAATGAAGCTTTTAATTTGGGGAGCCAAGCATGTCGATTGGGGGGCCTGGCCCCCTCTTGGCGCCCACCCTGAATCATAACGTGAAAGTCTAAATCTTAGTGGTTAAGACTAGGCTACAGTGCAAATTTTTCGTTCATGTCTTAAGAAATTGCTGTTGAGAAACTTACACAACATATACACAAAAAATGCACAAAGATTGAAATGATCAAAGTAAAAATGCGTAGGTATAGCTCATCTCTTTTCTCGTCTTTTTGCTGAAAGTGTGTAGGCCTAAATGCGATAGAGAAAGTAAAATATGGTTTGTCGCTGAGCATCATCAATTTAAAATAATCAGATTATATATTTTTCATTAGTTGAAACTGAAAAATGATCAACATTTGCGCCATACTCAAATCTCAACCAGAGTAATACATGGAGGCTTACAAGATATTGCAGCCTACTATTTCTAAATTAAACGTGAATAGGTATATATAGCTTATCAGGGAGTTTAGGCAATGAAGGCTTTACCAAAGTTTATCCAGTCTAGCTACTTGGCTAAAAAAATGATTTAAGCTTATAAATTGATATCAAGAATGTCAATTCATAAATTAAATTTGAATCTAACGTAGGCCTACTAAAATGGTAGATAAATGAATAATCTAACCCACCACGATTAGCTGCGAGTCTAACAGCAATCATTGGGCTGGTGAAGCGTCACTGGACGGTTCGAGCGTGGATTTCAAATCCCACTCGTAATCAGATTGTTCTGATTTTTTTGATTGCGTTTAATGATTTAGTTTTAATAGATTAGATTCAAGTTCAATTCATTAATTGAAATTCTTTATTTTGAATATGGCCTAATAATATATTTTGAATTCACATTTAAACCTGGTGATTTAAAACCCAAGTTTTTTGTTTCTTTGAAATATAATTTTAGTGCAGGAAAATTTGATTTCTACTCTTCGTATGAAGCCGAAAACCCCTCAAACGTAGGGTACGAAGGCTAGAGATAATCCGAACAAAAACAACATTAAAGACAAACAGAGGTCTGATATTCCTCAAGAAGCAAAGTAATGTTTGAACAAATGGGGAGCGCTCAATAAGCTGCTGTTCAAAATATGGCTTTCAGTTCTATTTACTGTATTTAGTCTATTGTGATTACCACATCAATTAAATTAAAGATATAGGTGTGGAGCTCGTAATGTCAAAACTAACAAAGAGTTGCCGTTGTTGAGATGATAATTGGCAACGCTATTGAGCTTTGCACTGAAAAAACGATGAGGGAAAAATAAGCGTTGTAAACAAGTTAGTCCAGCACCAGTTCAAAAGAGCATTATGCAACAAGCTTTACTGAGAGTGAGCGGTGTTTCGACCTGTAAGATCTCATCAGTGAAGTACGTGTTTGACGTTCACACAAATTTAATTGTCGCTGTTTTCGAGGAAAAATGATAACCATTTTACCACTTGTTTTTCACCAATACTCTTTTTGAAAACAAGTAAAGTTTGCTGTTGTTCATTTTTTACATTTCTTTAAGATGCTCCCCTTAATATTTTTCACGCAACTGACCTGCAATAAGCCACTTCCGTCTTTACACTGTTTAATATTATCAAGTGAATGAGCTATTGCATAAACAGCCAAATAAGCATTATAGCTTTTTTCCAGTTCTGTTCCTGTCCAGTCTAAATACGCTCCGGTGTTTGAAGACGACAAATTTCCGGTTAAGGAACAGTTGTTGGTTTTTAATTCTGTAACTGTATTTCATATTTTCCAATTTAATTTTGATGATAACTTTAAAGCAAAAATGTTTTGTGCATTAAAATATATAGTAAATTTGATCTAAAAGCAAAAAACCACTCAAAGAAAAACGAAAAAAGTCGCAACAGACTTCTTAAAAGCAAAATAAAGGACATAAAAAAATAATCAAAATCGGTCTTTGTATTAAATCTTTGTAAAGCGCTTGAATGTTCTGGAAAATGTAATAGATAGTGGTCTATCCAATGTACAAGGCAACTCACTGTTTCGAAAGTAATCCACTTCACCATATTTGAAGCATTCATAACATGTGCAATTAAACGTTCTTTGCCAAAACTCCAGAAGAAATGGATTATTTGGTTGCGAGATGGGGGAAACCCCTTCAAGAAACTCCCGAAAATTTGCCATTGGTCCTCCTCTTTCAGCTATTCCCAAAGTGCTTTCAAATAGTTTTGCTATCAAAAAAAAACAATAACACATAATTGCACCTGTTTGCAAATAAGGTCAATTGCAAGGGTCCGCCTTGACTTTTAGATAATCAGGTGTTCAAATTTAAATTTAAATGTTGAAGCATTTCATAAATTCATTGCTGTCATTATCAAAAAGTAAAGGCTTTTTATCGAGCCCTTTTTGAAAAAAAAACTTTTTAAATTTATAGTATGTTTTTAAATTTTCTTAATAGTGCTTGCAAGTTGACTTTATAATTATATTAAACTTAAACATTAACTATTTGCATCAAGCGCGTCTTTTAAAAAACTGAAGCGTTTTCTACGCTCTCAACTAAAATGAGCCTGCCTCTAGCACTCAGAAAATAAATGTCAAGCCTGCCTTGCTGCGTTCCTCATTTTGCAATCTCATGAAAAGCTAGAGAGCAAATTAGCTTATTGCACCTACCGTCTACTTGTCGAATAAGATCGGAGCTAGCCCATGCTTCGGAAGCAATCCACACTTTGTCGTAAACCTTCAGTGTGCTCAACTCCTTGGCGAACTTCTGCAGATTACTAGCGCTGATGAAAAGAACAAAAACTGTGGCATTGAAATCTCGAACTTCCCTCGCAATTCGTTGAAGATCTTCAGGTTTCATTGACTGTAAAAAAAAGTAGAAGTTTGCCTAAAGCCAAAAGAGTTGGCCTACAGCTATTTTACGTGTATCTGGGTTAGGAACTCAATCAGGTGATAAAATAGGTTGAAGTAAAAATGGATTTTCGTTACCGGCACGAAGACGACATCGAAAAGTTTGTTTTGCGTAGATCACAACCATCGCCTGATCAGCCGGTTCGTTTTTAGGTCTATCAAGTTGATTGTGCTGAGACGAGGTTTAAATACATGCAGGTGCTGCATTTCATCGGAGCAGCAATGTCGATCCAATATGATCTGGTTTACGCTGAGTGAAAATAATCAATCTGGGTTTCTCTCAGATAAGATGAAAAATGTCAGTGATGATTAAAAGACATTATTAATGTTCTTGGTCTATTTATGGCTTCTATTGCGCAACCAAATTGTTAATGACGTAAAATGTATAAGAATGATAAACAAAATGTTTTCATAGTGGTCAAACAATTATTCGTAAGTATCAATACGTAATTATACAAGTTTTCTACGTTGAAATCTGGAGTTTCCGAAAATGTAATCATCGAAACCATGCAAACATCTGTGCGGTAGGCTACTGTTTTTAGCTGCCTAATTACCGGATACTAGGACATGTCTTTACCGGTGCACAGACCGGACTCAGCACGCCGGTCTATACCTTCTATCATGGATTTTACTAGTTTCTGTTGAACACAAAATTTGAAGATAATTTTTGGCTGTCTATAAAACATTTTTTTTGTTCGAAAATACGAGGTGTGAAACTGTCACATGACCTTACTGGGAATGCAACCCAAGTCTCCAGCAGCAAAAGGGCATACTTGGACCAGCTAACGTGTAAACAAGGAAACAAATCTAGTCAATTTTTTGACAATAAAATTTTCTTTATCTACAACAGTGACGTTAATGGAAACAGCAATTAAATGAGCAAAAAATATATTTTTTATTGATTTTCTTTTAAGATGTAAATTCTAGATTTGAAATCTGACTCGTAACAAATTGTTCGAGTTCATAAGACCTGTCACAAGCCAACATCTGTTAAGAGATTGATAAAAATTGAATATATTTTAAAGGCCAATTATTATTCGTGATCTCACTGAATAAAGAAATCGTCTACAAAAAGAAATACTGACATTACCGAAAATCCAAATTTAGTATTAAGAATTGCTAAAAACTATATCAAATTGTGGATGCCTAAAAAACAAAAAAGACCTTTCAAATTCTTTAAAAATTAATGACAAATTTGAACGAATTACAATTCCATGAATAAGTTGTATAGATCAGCTTAACACATAAAATCCCATTATTGACAAGTTGACAAACTAAGCCCGTTGAATTTTCGACAAAAATCGATTAAATATAATGCACTTTACTATATATAGTCTGAAGCCCTTTCAAGTCTACTGCAATACTGATTAAAATTGAGTTGTAACTTTCAATGCATCTACAAGTACTTAACATCTTTTTAATGACAAAAAAACATAAATTTAACACTTTTGAAATAACCACGGTATACAGCAAATGAATTTTATCGGCGGCAAAAAGACACAGCAACGAAACATCGCTGCGCCAACAAGCTCCAAGCAAAAGAACGGTCCAGATTGCATTAAATTTCTGATACATTCGCTGTGTTTGCAAGTAGCTTTGAAAACAAGCCGAAAAACATATTGTTTAAACTTCGCAATACAATAAATATGGGACGAAATAACTTAAGTAGGAAAAATAGAGTCACAGTAAATCTTAAAATTGGACGTTTCGACAACATAAATTCAGCTGTCATCTTTAGCAGTGTAAGTAAAGGCAATGCAAAACTGAAAGAATCTACGGTGACAGCTGAACCTATGCTGTCGAAACGTCCAGTTTTGAGATTTCTCTGGGGCTTTATTGTTGCTCTTTAACCTATTTTTAAATTTGACTTCACCTGCGACACATATCCAGTATACTCGATGCAAATATTGTTTTCAATTGCCATTTGTTTAAGCTTCGATATCCCAGGTCTACCGTAATCATCATCTCCAGCAATCGCTCCGACCCAAGTCCAATTATGATATAATAATAAGTCGAGAATCGCTCGGGTTTGTTCGTCATCATTCGGAATGGTTCGGAAAAATGAACTAAAAAAATTCAAAATTGAGTTCAATAGCAAAATTTAAACACAGCTGACAAACTGTTTAAGAAGCTTCTGCATTATTTTTTCGTTCGAAAAGTGTTTTCTAAGCTAATTTTCAACGCCTTTAAAACAATAAACCTATTTAAACGTAACAGACAAACAAACGACCAATTAGCATTTATGACAATCAACATGATTTAGTTCAATTAGAAAGTGTACGTTGATCAACGATCAATTAATTCTGTTGCCCAAGCCAAAAAGTAGACATACTGGGGAGCTACACCCAAAATTTTTTTTGTTTCAGGAATTTAACATGCAAATGACGCAGAGCCTAGCGCGAGCAATTTAGTCAGTTAATTAACAAATTAAAAATACTAAAGCAACAATTTTTGTTTAAATTGATACGCACAAGCAGTATTTTTTTAACGCAATTTGAGGAACCAGAATGGTCTCTCAATATTGTCCAGCGGTTTATCAAAATCTGCTTCTACAACAGTGTAGAAAGCTGTGTTTTACGTTATAAATTGCTTGGTTTCTCAAGCCAAGCCTTAAAAAAACACTGCGCACAAAAGCCATTTCACATTTACAAAACACATATCAAGTAATGTTATTCTTAAAGCAAACATTTTTGAAGGAATGAGGTCCATCTCTGTAAAAAGATATACTGGGAAGTTTATTGCCCTAAAACCGAAAAGGCCGCCAAACTGATACATATAAAAAAACAAACTAGATATTTACGGAGTATATTATTACTAAAGAGATTATTTATTAAAAAATCAGGAGAACAATACCAAGCATATAGCTTTTAAAATACAGTAAATAAACAATAAATAAAATATGTTATATACAGGGGCGTAGGGAGAAAGTTTAAAAAGGGAAGGGGAGGAGCATAAACGGCAAAAACTATTAAAAGATACTGGAATATTTCAATCACTTGGCAACATCTGATTCATTTTTACTAAAAGGCAGACTCAAAAGGAGGGCCATGGCAGAATGCTTCTTCCCTCCTCTCCCCAAATTCTCCCCTGGCTATGTTATATAGTAGTTCAAAATACAAGGTCGTACTGCTAGGTTGTACAGCTAGGTATTAAAAATTGGTTGTATTTTTTTTGTTTTTTAAGATTAAAAAATCGATTTCCTTTTTACTGTATATACTCGAACTTCAAAAAATATTTCAAAAAGTCTACTCTATAGCAAGAGTGGAAACCAAAACCTAAACCTAAACCTGAAAACCCAGTTTTGAAGGAAATTTTTGAAGCCCAAACTGAAACCGACACCTACTCGGCCAAATTTTTGAAAAATTTTTGAAAACTTAAACCGAAGCCGTTTTTTCTTGAAACGTCAAAACCGAAACTGAAACTAAAACCTGTTCAGAATTTTCTAAGTTTTTGGGTTTTAAAAATCGTCATCATCGTCATTACCAGAACAGTTCCTTTAATGCTGAGCGTCAAATAGAGAAGCTGTGGATACTAATTATTGAGTCTTTGGTTTTACCGGACACGGAATTATACCCAAGTCGACAACTTCTGAAGCCATTGCTCTCCTTACTCGGCCATCTGACTTGCTACTTATCATCGCAATACAACAAAAACGCTAAAAAGTAGAGCACTTAAAAAATCCGCATTCAAAATAAAATAGCTTTCTTGAATGAAACTTAAACCGAAACTAAAACCCAGAAACCGAAGTTGTGTGCAAGCAAAACTGAAACCTATTTTTCAACAGCCGTGAAATCAAACCAAAACTGAAACCTGACATCTGGGTTTCAACACACCGAAACTGAAACTGACACCCTAACGCCAAGTAGCCAGGTTTCCACCCTTGCTCAATAGAGAGAGCTTTTTACTTATTGCTTGGCTGAAAATTAATGCAAAAACGTTTTTCGGACTCTTTCTTCTTGTCACCATTCTAAATATTTAATTACTGTACTTTTAGCAATTAAGACACTCACACGCAGAATTGCTCGTGAAGTAAGGCTAAAAGTTTATCATTCCGATCATCCAAAGAAATGCAAAACATTATACAACTTACAAACGTAGCGCAGAAAAAAATTGCGGTTACGTTTATGGAAAACCAGTTTCTCTTTTTTTTCAGAAGTAACTAAACTTGGTACTTAGTATTTTAGCTTTGCATTTTGCATTGATAAACCGAATTTGTCAATTCCTGCGTTGTTTTTCTCTTCAACATTTTTGCGGGACAGCAGTTCAACTAATGACACGATTTGTAATTAGGCAGTTAGGCACCATTATTTTGTGACATGACTGGAGCCAATTAATTCTTCACTAATAACTTATACTGAAATTTTGCGCATATCATTACGTAAACTGCGTCAAACAGTACGTCTCAAAAACTTGTATTAAACCGACTAGACTTGTCTAATTTTTGAATAAAAAATAGCCTAATAGGCTTCTAACCGAAAAAAAAAATTTAGTTTTCGTATCCATTTAGAAAAGATGTAAGAAATTGCGGCAGCATTACGCAAGTAAGAATATAACTCATTGGAATAGAGCTGAATGAACTAGGGAACATTTTACAATTGCATAAACCATATTTCGTTCAAAAACACTCAAAAAATGAAAAATTCCATACGCTTCAATTAACGCCAGAAGAGGGTAAAACTTAATGGATACGTCTCGTTCCAAACCAAGTCTGATACCTTCAGTCGCAGACCCGGGGGTTACTCGTTCATCAAATCGAAAAAAAAAAATCAAATATTCATTATACTGGCGGTATTATACGCTAAAGCGTGTCCCGGGTCCATCTCCGCGGCTTAGCGCTTGGGCAACGCAGCTCCGACGAATCGTCACAGCGGCAGGGAGCTGTTGGCGACAGCGTGTCAGATTTGATTTTAATCGAACCCCATAACCTCCCGCACCGATAGCGTTGAGGATAACAATTGAGCTAACCGCCAGTCTAGTCTTTAATTCAAGCTGTAATTATACAGTATAACTTCCATGGAGATTCATTGCATTTGTTACTGGGATATGCCTTAAATTCTAGATTATTAAGAAGTAAGCTGATTCATTGTTCAAACTTCTTACGCATTTTTGTTGTTTCACACGACATCACACGACGTAAAGGGAAATGTTGTTTCTGGACTACATTCACTGGAAGAGGGAACTTACTTATAAATAGTTTTGTCACTCAAAATCCTGCTCGTTGAACCGTAACTAATCTGTGGCACATCATAGAGACTAAAGATGTTTGAAGTCACAGTTGATTTAGCAGATCCTGTGGGGCCAACCACCACTGAAATGTCTAAAAGAAGTAAAAGCAAAAAAGTTTCAATGAAATAACTTTTAAATCAAAACTCACAAGACTTTTAGACTAATCCAAACATAATGAAAAACCTGATTAGGTAGGTCTGGGGTAAGATTCCCGGGCAATTGCATAAATCATAAATTGTATGTCGGGGTACGGGGGTCCAGTTAGGTTTGTGGAGAGTGGCCAAACTCACTTCAGCGCCTCTAGTGGTAAAAATTTGAAACAAACTTTATGATAAAGATTTTGTAATACTGCCAAAGATTTAGTCGACGGTGTTTTATAAGAAGTGGGGGCATATTCTTCTGGTTGATTTAGGGCTATAGGCCAAAGATTCTCTGGCACCTCAAGCGGTGAAAGCAAAAAACAATGATACTGGCAAAATTTGTTATTATTTCAAAGATTGAATGGTGCTTTGTAAATCATTAGGGTGTTATCTTCAGGAACAACTTGGGGGCCAAGAACCAAAGGCACTCTAGCACCTCTTGTGGTAAAAATGTAAAACAATTATATTAACAAAATTTGTTATCGCCTTAAAGATTTATTGGTGTTTCATAAGCAATGGGGGCATTATCTTCAAAAACCACCAAGGGCCAAGGACCAAAGACACTCTAGCACCTCTAATGGTAAAAATGTAAAACAATAATATTGGCAAAATTTGTTATTATTTCAAAGATTTAACGATATTTCATGAACAATGGGGTATTATCTTCAGGAATGACTTTGGGGGGCCAAGGACCAAAGACACTCTAGCACCTCTAGTGGTAAAAATGTAAAACAATAATATTGGCAAAGTTTATAATCATCTCAAAGATTTAATGGTGTTTCATAAGTTATGGGGGCATTATCTTCAAAAACGACTTGAAACCAAGGACAAAACACTTTACCACCTCTAGAGGTAAAAATATAAAACAATAATATTGGCAAAATTTGTTATTGTTTCAAAGAATTAATAATATTTTATATGCAATCGAGCATAATTATCAGAAATGACTTGGGGTCCAAGGATTAAACCACTCTGGCAACTCCAGCGGTCAAAATATTAAAGTAATGCTATTGAAAAAATTTTTGTTGTCATTTCAAAGATTAGGGAGCGTTTTATTAAAAATCGGGGGCATATTCTCAAGCGAAACCATGGGCAAAAGACACTTTTAGCATATTCAGTGGTTAAAAACTACAAAACGTTTTTAATGCTAATAACCTATTTCAAAGACTTTTAAAAATAACTGGAACCTATTCTTAAGAGATCATGTGGGGTATCCTTAGCTGGACACACGCCATTGTTTCTATTGTAGTGATAAGTAATTTTGACGTTCTTAAACAAAAATGAAGACGGGTGAGCTCAAAAAAATTGATTAAATTCCAGCCGACACCGCCTAATCGAACGGCGTGTTTAGACTTTGATTTGAGCAAACTAGGGTTCCAATAAAAAACAGTTCAAGCAAGAAATACACTACACTCAAATTACAAATAGCAGCAATGCTTATTAAACAGACCTACACGGATCACTACTAAAATTAAAAAGAGCTACTGTAGTAACACATTGTGTAAAACTTATCCGACTTGACTGCACTTTGACTTGCGCCCACTCAATTTAACTTCAAATTTTTTTACTTCCTCTTTAATCGCTGTAACTTCAGAGTGATTCTGAGGCTTTAACTCAACCCCACTTCTCACAATATTAATGTAACGAAAATTTGAAAGTGAAGCAAGCTGAAGTAAGCGGAAATGTTTGGTTTCCACATTTTATAACTTTGTTATATTATTATAAACTCTTTTATTATGTTCTACTCGCTCGTCTTGAAGTTATTTCTGAGAAAATCAACTTAAACTTTGAACACTTTCTTATAATGAAAGATAAAGATGAAAAATCAAAATATCATCATGCTGATTTCTGTTGAGTTGCAATAGCGATATTAGCGACTTGAGCACAGTCCTGAACCTTTTATAGTTTGTGGCCCCCTTCTAGAAACTCTCAACACCAGTAGTCCCCTGCTCAGCTATAAATTTTTGTCGGTATTTCATTCATGGTAGTAACAGCCGTCCGCTGGCTAGGAGTGGTTAATTTCCATTGTAAATCTTGCGCTTGTAGTCCCTGGCTGAGAACTTCTGGACTAAAGTCACCGCATTAATTCGAGAACTTCTTTACAATATAAATTGGATGTTACACAGCTTTGTGTAATAAGCAATCAAGTTTTCACCATATTTTACTTTCCTGTAAGGTCTCAGCTTACATTAAGACAAATATCACAATTGTGTATTACAAAGTCGATCGATTGTTCAAACAAGGAATGTCAAAATATTGCAATAAAACTTGTTCTCATTTCGGGATTTTTGCCTAATCTCGTTTAGATGCACAAACACCACGTATTGCTAATACAGGAAAACAAATCTCTTCACAAGAATTTTGGGCAGTAAGTCGGATCAACAGATGCAAAATTACAAAGGTTAGGCTCGCTAACTAATTTTTGTCGAGCGCCTTTAAACTTTTTTCTTGTATTGCGTAAAGTTTAACACACAAGGGGACTAAATCTCTCATGAATTTAACGAAAAATTTTTGATTTCAAGGAAAGATATTTGCAATAGCCGTGACTTAAATTCAGACCCCACAAGAGGGGGTGCAACCGGTGCGCCGCACCGGGGCTGGTGTAAGTGTAAAGGGCCCGTGAATTCACCAGAATTAAATTTTGGAATATAATGCATGAAATTTTGTTATTCTGAAACTTGTGTCGTCATTACTGTAATGCACATAAAATGATGCAAAGGATTTGAGGCAAAGTAACTATTTCTACATAAGATAAAGCTAGCAGTGTCATTTAGAACAGTGGTAAAACCGAGAGGGGAATGCTTGAGGCCAAAAAAACCCTGAAAACTAGATAAGCTTAATTTTTTTACTTTTTAATTTGGTAAAAGTACGTATAAGATCTCCTATTACCAGCATTTAAAGGAAGGAGCTACGAACAGGTGTCTGAATTATATTACATCTTTTGTCAATTTTTTCAAGCGTGGTAACTGCACAATTTGTACAATTACTGTACTGGTAGGCTTGAAATACGTGAAGTAAGAAATGCAGTGTAAGCCGCTCAATCAGGAACTGCGCGTATCAGTGGACACCATATTTCCTTTACAACAGCGCAAAAAGTGCAGTTAGAACATTTTTTACGTCTTGGGTTGTTTTAGCACTTGCTATACCAAAAATTGGAAGAGTTAATTAACAGTACTTGTAGGCCTATTGACTACCATTACCAAGCTTGCAATTAATGACAATAACTTTGCGATATTAGCTCTGAGTCTGCGGTAAAGACTTACAAATTTCAATTCAGCGTTACGGTAATATCTTGAAAAGTCGTGCCAGAAATTACTTTATTGCGAATAAAATTTTTCCAAAATATAAAATCCATTCAATTCCTCAGCACAAATGAATCTAAAATGTGCTTGCAAAAATGGTCGTGTCTTATTTAATAAAGAATTCAGAATTAGGGGCAAAAATTCGAACAAGCGACAAACTTTTTCATTTTTGGCCCCTACCGGAAAAAACTGAGTGTGTTGATTGATCGGTTTCTTCATTTTTATCTTCTTTTCAGAGAAAACTGCTCTCCGGAGGCGCTGTACATAGATCGAATCCAGACTTGTTAAGGAGTTCCTTTTGTTTCGAGTTCACCGGTTAAGTTTTACTTCTGACTTCCTTAAGGTGTTACTTGCTGCTAGATTCATCTAACAGGGAGTGCTATCCAGAACCATCTTATTCAAGAAAACAGCAAGGAGGCTTGAGTGCACGGGCGGCAGTGGCGTAGGCACGGGAGGGGTTGGGGGTCAAACCCCTCCCCCCATTGACGATTTTAAACAATAAAAACCTATTTTTTTGAAACGATCCGCCATTTTTCGTACAGAGTTAGCCGAAATTGTTGTCATGTGTTTCTGTGCTATCCAACTTGCTTATTAATCTCAAGCAGCTTTCATTGTGATGCAATAATTTCGGTAGTCAAACTTTTCTGGTGGCTTTGCTTAAACCAACGACTAACGCAAAATGCAAGCCAGGACAAAGTCAATGAATATTGTTAAAGCTGAAGTCGTGTTGTGATGTCATGAAGCCATTGTTCTCAACGGCTATCATGGCTGGACAACACAACGTTCTAGCGCAGGAGGTATTCTTGGAAGAGAATGGTTGCAACGCAGGCAGATGTTCCGCTTGCGATGTCATAACTTTGAGTTAACCAAACCAGCCAATTGGGGTTAACCATAGACAACGCTATCAGCGCGGGAGGTTTTGGGTTCAATTTCTGGGCCGTACCGGCCGTTAGCTTAGTGGTCAAGCGCACAGACTATCGGTGCGGAAGGTCTGGAACTTGATTCCCGGGCCGGTCAAATCGGCACAGTGTCGCCAACAGCTCATCACCGCTGCGACGTTTCTATGTTTTCCCAGCCACTAAGTCGCGGAGATGACCCCCCGTGGCGTATGCAAGGGAGGGGACCGGGAGTCAACCCACCCCCCCTTGACGATTGCAGAAAAAATGAAATCTTTCTTAATTTTGAAACAAACCAACTTTTCTTCGTGCAGAGCTTGCCGAAATTGCTATCATGTTTTTTTTTGTTCCGTCCAACTTTCTAATTTAAACTCGAGAAACTTTCTTTACGATGCGATATGCAACAGTACCGGTAGTCCAACTTTTCTGATGTGTTTTGCTTGAACTGAGTTTTTGTCATTGATGCTGCTGCTGTAAAGTAGTTGGTAAGTAGGAGTTATGGCTGCACACAATTTTTTTTTTTAATCAAATTAAACCTTCTCTGTACTCGTTTCATTAAACTAGCTGTAGTACCGAAGCGTGGTAGCGAGTGGCGGGGTCCGACCCCGCGTCTTAGCGCTTGGGCAACACAGGTCCGAAAAAACGTCACAACGGTGGCGAGCCGTTGGCTACACTGTGTCCAATTTGACCGTCCTGGGAATTGAACTCCAAATCTTCACATCGATAGCGACATCTTTAACACTACGCTATAACCGTCCGGTTTGATGAATAATTATTATAAGCATTAAAAATCTATATTGACACTGCCAGTGACGTCACATCGTGATGACGTAGTATTACATAGTATTTTTACGTCATCACGATGTGACGTCACTGAAACCCCCCATTGAAAAATCCTGCGTACGCCACTGACCATCAAGACCTTTATATTCTTGGAGGTGAATCTGATCGTTGATCACTAGAGGCGAACGTGAAATCAAAATAGCGAAGATTCTCCCATTGTCTAAATCTGACCCTGGTCATTACTCATACGAGTCATGCATTCTTACGTGTATTGGTGAAAAATATAAACATTTCCAATTTTTATACTCGTTGAAACTATGAGCCAATGAAACCAAGTTACTCGATAAAGTTTTAAATGCTTCGTTGTAGCCAATTACGTAGCTATTGAAGAAAGACCTTAAGTAAAACTAGCAGCGATTGTACAACGCAGAAGTTTGATAGTCTAGGTGTTAATATAACGCCTAATTTAATTCAATTTTCAGCTGCTTGTGTGAATGTTGATCAATAACGTGTATTCACTATCCGCAAAAGCGCTCTATTAATTCTGCTTCAAGCAAAGAATTACCCAAATGCGAATTACATTGAATGGCAGACAAAAAAGAAGTTGATCTCATAAATTGAGTAATCCAAAACAGACAGCGCAAGACCCAACAGACAATTAAGGTGAAGTCACCATATCATTAGTAGTTACATGTTTTTTGAGAAAGCTTTCCCCCTCCTCAAAAAATAGGGTGGACATCTCGGACTGTCAGCCCAGAACCAAAAGGCTCTCAAAGACATGGAGAAGTCTCGGCCAGTGTGATAGCGCCTAGTTTATACAAAATGCACGTTACATCGCTGTGCCTCAGCAACTCCTTATTCTTTGAGTCTGAGAAAAGGTCACCTCCATCTTCAACCTATTTTGGGGAAGTCCCCAAATCGCAAGATTGTAAAGAACAAGCCATGTAGAGACAGTACAGTATAATTAAAACGAAAAACAAATTTTCAAATTTATGATTGTTTTGGACAACTTACTAGCATCAGGATTCCTTTGAATTGTCTGGCTAATGTGTATGGCCTGGTTCACCGAGCGAGAGTGCGTATTGCACGTATCGAAGATTTGGTAACCCAAATGGATATCGGGGATAAAGTTTGTGCTGAAAAACATGTTGTTGAATAGGTGAAAATCTTTTGGCTAAAAGTATTTACAGTTTTTATCTTATCTCGGAAAACCAATACATGCGAAGATTCCAGATTATGCAACAAAATAGAATATTTTACTCAGCGGAATTGAAAACATAAATACACAACCAAAAACTAAAAAATACACACCTAAAAGCTAAAATAACACAGTTGTTACTGTGACCTTTTTTCGTCACAACTTGACGAGTCACGAGGCCGCGGTGCAGAAAAACACGATAATCTGCACTAAAAACTCTTCACTAATTTGAAAATAACTGAAAATATATCATATGACTATGCCGTACAATTCTTGCATATTTCTGCCATATCATGCACCAATTGCACATATAGCATCAGCTATAACGTTGCTATTAGTCAGACAATGACTGAAAAATCGTTTGTTGCACTAACTTGTTGTTTATTTCGTCAATTGCAAAGATCATGGCTTGCATCCACTGGAATCCAAGATAGTTGAATCGAATGCATTCCACTGGAGCAGGAGGAGATAATAAACTACAAAAAACAAAACAAGGAAACTACATTAATCCAAAAAAACGTGCTTTTTTTCATAGACAAATGCTATATAGTAACTACGACCGTAAAGATTGCCAAAGATCAAACACTCGGAAACTGCATAGGCTTGATTCTGCGCGGAGAACACCGCTAAAAGAGTGCGATTTAGCAGTCGCCTCTATGTAATTGGGAAACAAGTCAACATTTTAAAAACCTACAGCTTTTTTCATCAATCAATCATACATATCGCTTTTCATCGCAGTAGGAGACAATATGCAGCCTATTCCAAAACTGAAAACATGCAGCCAAATGAAAGCGTAATCCTATTGCAAACAGTAAAAAAGGAGATTTTTGTTGCTATTGAAACACAAGTAGCATGAGATATACTGCATGTGAATATGAAATTTCTAAAAACAGCGATTTAAGCCACTTTATTATCACAGCACCGGTGGTATTTGTTCTAGTTCTGCAACAGTGAAATAATCTCCAAGGGTCTTACCTGTAATTGTCCGGTCTTACTGCTTGATAGTGCAACGGGAATAAACCGGCTATTACTACGTCACCACTTTTAGAAAATGACGTCGGTATACCACGTGGAGTAGATTGAACGAAAACCAAATGAAAAAATATATAAATCAAAGAAAGAAGATAAAGATTCCGATTTTTTTTCATGCTCTGATAACCGTTGTATCAGCTATGCATTTGCGTATTAACGTAATCTTATTAAACTACCATAAATTATCAAAATTTTATCTGAAACGTTAAATAGTTAAACGTATTATTATCTAGCATCACAACATCAATGTTTCACGTTTGACTATAATACAGCAGCTTATAAGACCACAATAATAATGTTTCTTTGTCCCTGCGGCTAAAATCTTTAGTTTACCAAAGACTCCAAACAACTACATGTCTTTGCTACAGTCGGTTGGCTATAACTTCGCTCCTTAAAGTGCAATAACTAGACTTTACTTTGCCATGCATACTGTACATTAGTGGCGTGCATGGGCTCCCACGCGCGTGCCCCATCCAGGGCTTCCGTATTTCGTCACTAGTTAAAAATCGTAATCGCTCTTTTTTACTTGAAAAATAAATTGCACCTTTCTGTCGTGCCGCAAATCTCTTTGTGCACACCTTCAAAAACTTCTTACATCCATGGCATAAACATTGCACTTGTTTAATGCTGTTTTCGTAGCTCCATTTTTTTTGTTTTGTAGAAAGAATAGCTAGCTAGTGAAAGGCTGACGCTTAACGAACAGTAAAGCGTTTTATAACCAGGGTTGGAAATCGATAATGAAAAAGTAGAGAATAATTTGATATTCGATACCTCAAAAAAAGTAGCGAATTGCTACATTCGATAACAAAAATTAAAAGTAGAGAATATCGATCAATCGATAACGTCAAATCGATCCATTTCTCTGACTAAGTTGACAGCGACAGCATCAAGATATTTTGATGCTAATGGGAGGGGGTAGAGGGGCTTCAGGTTAGGCAAAGTGGAGAATGTCGGTATCGAAGGCATAGCGTATTATGATGGGCAGTTTAAAACAGGAATACCAGAAGGCTTACTCACTTTTCCCTTTTCACTATAAAAAAGATCAAATATCACTTTTTCTCTTAAATACTCTCTACCTTTGATCTTGGCCTACTTCAGATGCTGTTGACTATAAAACCTTTTCTACGATCTTCGAAACACAAAAGTATACCTACCATCAGATGTAATCTTTTAAATCAAAAAAGCTGGTGAACAAATAATCAAAAACCATTTTATTAGCCTCAAAACTACATTGGACTGCCTGGCCCTGGCCTGCGATACCAAGGGAACAAACGTTAAGCAACGCTAAGCAAACGTTTTCTCGTGATATATTTCGGAATGAAATAAAAAATGACAGTGCATACGGAATTTTCCGCTCGCTAACTGTTCTTATGCGGATGTAAAGTAAAATATTTATCTGCAAACACCACAAAAAACAGATAAGGTACTAAAAACAACAAAAAATAAAAACTTTCGAAAGAACTTATTCAGAAAAAAAGTATCGATTAATTAATATCGATTTACCACGTGAAAAAGTAGGGAAAAGCCCCAATCGATAATGAAAAAAAAGTAGTAGTAGTAGTAATTTATTTGTGAATGTACGCGAATCGATAGCGCTTATCGATTTCTAATCGATATTTCCAACCCTGTTTATAACAACTAGTAAAACAAGTTTACTAAATCAACCTTTGCCATATTGCAAAAACAATTTAACTTACTGTACATAAGGCTGTAGGAAAATCTCGATGCACTTACATCAAATTCAGTTTCGAAAGCATAAAAATAGTCTGTTTCTCGACTACCAAATTCGCACACCTCCCTACATCACATCCAAACTATCATTATGAATTTCAATTCATTTCTGCAAAACAGTTTTAATTATGATGCTAACTGGTTGTTGTACTCTGCTCACGTATTTATCTGAATAAGCTATTTTTAACTGAGCAATTTTTTCATTATTAGTAACGCCTACGTCCAAGCAGAACCGCGCGATATCAGTACAATTGGTTATGACGTAATACCACCGGAAAATAGTTAAAAGCCTTGAAACCTACTTACGAGCTTAGAAAGTTTCAATATCTCGAATGCATCCTCGAGTAAGCTTCTGCTTGGGCGATACGAAAGGTTTCAAATACATTATTCAGCTAATCAAACAGGTTCACAATTAAGATTCACTATTCAGCTAAGGTTTCAAATACATTGTTCAGCTAATAAAACAGGTTCATAATTTCCAGTGTCAACAGCGCACATACTTAACCGAAGTAGCCTACTGTGCATACTACAGTACTTCCTGCGGATGGTACATGGTTAAACTGCTTTCTCTTAAGGTTGCAAGTCCTTTTGCTTTTTCACTTTTTTTGTCCCGCACTATTGGCACTCAAGTGTTTTATCTTGTTGAATTCGCTGTAGTGAAGGCGGTGCAGAAATAAAATACACCACACCATTACTACTACAAGTATCGCAGAATTTTAAGCTCAAAATAGCGTGAAACGATGCTTTTTGCTCGAGTCTGCCAATCTGTAGAATGTAGCCTACGTGAACTGACTCAATGTGCGCAGTACAACTTTGGCAATTTACCAAAGACCTCCCAAACGACGTGAAAGTCTAAATTTCAGTTCTCAGTTGATTTTGAAAGTGATAGTTTAACCATTCTATAGTTTTTTTACGTGTTTCATAAGCTGTATTTTGTATTTTCACTCGATTTTTCTCATGTTGGCTTACTAGATCAGAGACCATCCACAGCCCGGTCGTGATTTCAGAAAGGTCTGTGGAACAATCATAGGATACCGAATTTTATCTGAACAATCGCTTCGACTTCGTGATCTGTTTTGTCGAGCAATGACGTCAATACTCTTTCTGCATACGTCAATTTCATGGTTACTTTCGGGCGAAAATTGCAAATCCAAATGTTACTGGTTTCAAAATATATTGATACACGCAGCAAAAGTTGGAACTTGGCCACTTGGGTTTGTAGAAATAAATTTAGAAATTCCATTTAGAAAGGTAGGTTTGATACTAGGTGAAGTCATACCGAAATGTTCAAAAATAAAAGGGGTATAATACACCTACCAAGCTTAGCGAACGATCATACAGTATAGTGCGAAGACCGAAGAGTAAATCAAAGTTCTAAATTTTAATGAATCAAAAAGTAGGCCTATTCTGCTCCGATGTCACAAAGCTCTTACTAGTACGTTGCAAATACATATAAAGTGATGCAACTTTTATCACGTTCATTAGTTAATTAATATATAATTTTGGTTCAATGCCAGGTTGAGACATGATACAAATTCAAAAAACATTGACCACTGTTCTGCTTAGTACTGGAAGTAGAAACTGAAAAAATTCTTCTACAAAAATTTAAATTATCATTGTGTAAAGAAAAAGATAGCTAGTATGATTATAATCAGGCACAAATTTTCGAATCCCCAACGCCAAATGATAATAATAACCATTAGATTTTGCAGTGACAAAGTGGTATGGTGGCTGTGACGTGTGACAGCAGAATGTCTCATCATGCGTTACATCTGATGAGATATGATGTGAAGCAACGGACATGTCATTACAGCCAACGTGGCTATACATGTTAAAAACTCATTGACATCAGATAAAAGCAGACCGTACTAAATTTTTCAAAAATTGTGAATATTAATGATGCTGTTTGAAGCTATTTCACATTACAAAGCAATTCATTCATCTTTTGATTTGCTTCTTTAGTAGTCTATGCGGCCACTATTTTACAGCGCTGTTGTTGATTTTATTGATTTTATTTGATATACAAACACTACATGATTCTGAATAGCTTTAATATACAGTAGATGTTTATCTTCCTTTTAGATTTGTGTACTCTTGAAAAACCTTATAGAACAAACTGCGTAAACAAATATGAAAAATGGTGAGGTGGTGAAAAAACAAATTTTGAAATCACAGGTAAATGGAATTATTTCACAGTTGATAAATTCTAGTTGAGTACCATAGTACACTGTTCAATTGTAACCTTTCAATCAAGAATTATGTCGTCCACAATTTATTACCTTTGCGACAACCCTGCGAGCATAAAAGAGGCTCTTTTTTATTTGATAGTCCAACCAGAACCAATTTGGGTAATAACAAAAGTTGCAGTTGCTATTGCACTCTTGGAATGAGTTGACTTGGTTGGAAATATCAAGTTGTTTACTTGTTTTAGTCGGGGAGTCGAAATGAACCCGAACCGGAGTTATATAAACCGGTTTTACGCTATTTTTGTCGAACCTTAACCGAACCGTATTTTTCAAAATCGCAAAGAGCGAACCGGAACTGAACCAAATAATGTGAGTACTTGCGAACCTTAACCGTGAAGTCACTCGTCACTTTGAAGCTAGTTTTATCTCCGTGAAGTCACTCGCGTCACTTTGAAGCTGGTTCGAATTCAAAATAATAGTTACTTACGCAAAGATAAATCTACGCATGGTGAAGAAGTCTTTTGCGTTTGATATACCCGGTCCCGCAGTACACGCGTAACAGACTAAACAAAGCGCTTTAACACTAATTATCGCTACCTGTAGATTGAATAGGCCGCCGGTGTCAGAGCATAGTAACAATTTATTTATCTCGAAATTGGCTCTACTACAAGTATTGCATCATATTGGCCTGCCACTGCGAAGAAAAATTGCTTTGTACGTTTCATTTTTTATATTGTGCTACTAGAATTATACCATTTTTTACTGCGAACCTGAACCGGAACTTTATAGGCCTAAACCGTTTTTGAAATATTTTTTATTGCAGCGAACCCGAACCGAAGCATTTCAATTTATCTGAACCTTCTCCGGAACTGAACCGAAATTTAAAACCGCTGTCGAACCCAAACCGAACCTGAACCGGAAAAATTAAACGGTTCGACTCTTGGTTTTAGTACCTTTTTAGGACTTAAGGCTAGCAACGCTTGGTCTGATTAATTTTTATTTCGTTCGTATATATTTCAGCATTTCTGCTATATTTTCCAGTCCAAACGTTACTGCTGACATCGAGCATAAGATACAAAAGACGCCCTGCAGCCTGCAACTCTCTAGAATGACTTGACCGAGAGTGAAACAGACTCTTCCAATAGCTATCGGGCACAATCACAAATGCTCGAGCTGGCGGGCACAGCACCAGCAGGTTCGTAGCGGTTGCACCTGAAAAATGGTGTAAATATGTTTGAAAACAGAATTTTTATTAAGCCTTTGCAAAGAAAGGCAAGAAATTTCTAACACAACTCTGAGCTTTCAAATTTTTTAATGATTCCTTAAAGTAGTCAGTTACATTTTGCATATTATATGCTGTACACAAAGTTTATCTAATTGTATTTTAACTAGTGATATTAGAGGATATGAATAAAAAATGTAGGCCCGTTTGCCGTTTACCTTTAGGACAGTCCAACTCTAATCATTCATGCTTTGTAATATGAAAAACTAATATTTCAAACATTTTGCTTCACTTTTTCACTACAGTTTTTAACAGCTTAAGCTTTTATTGATCATAACAAAGCTGAATAGTGATCACAAGTTAGTAGGCCTACCTGCAGCTTTTTTTCGGCTTTAGCTTTGCTATCAGTTAGATTTAACTAAAATATCCTTTTCCTATTTTGCTGTATTTTTATGTCTCTTCCATCTGGCCTTCTTCCGTATGTGAAAATAACGTACTTAACATTTTTGCTACATTTCTGTAAGGCAGAGGGCAGGCCCACAAGCCAACGAATTGGTCTGTGAAATCCTCCACTCGACCAGTTCGTTAACATGGCACTTCTCGTTCAAAGTTGAAAATAATGAACTGCAAACTGTCTCAGCTCTCACATCATTATTCTTTTCAAGTAAACGTTGATTACACTTAGCAAACAAACACTCATAGCTTCTAACTAAACAAATGGAATAACTAGAATGTGAAACAAGGCGGGTGGACGAATGGGCAAGAAAGCAATCATGCGTGCGAAAAAAAAGCTTCAAATTTCGTTCGCGACTACATAATTTACATAATCCATCCGTTCTGGAGCTGTCAAAAACCTTTCTGGTTTAAATCATTTGTTCAAAGCGCAGTAGCCTATGTATTTAATACGACCATAAATTCTCAAATTATTTTCTCGTAAAAAGAGATGATATAATATATTCTCAAATTTCAATAATTTCGATAAAACCAACCGCTGATTAACCCTTCTCCCTCAGAGCCAGAAAAATAATCGCTACTAACAGCACATTGCGAAATTTAATAGCAGTACAGTACAATACTCAAGTTCATCAATAACAAAACACATGAATTTTACGAGCGAAATTGGTATGTTACCTGTAAGGCTGCGTTTTGTGTGGGAAGCGTACGTAAACAATTATGAAAAAGAAATCGCTTGGCCCCATCGTAGGCATATGGTAAAGCATTTGATCTTCTCAGCATTGTTTGCAACAAAGATATTAATCAACAAAATATAGTGACAACAAAGAAACCTAATGCAGTGCTTTGTTTCAAAAACTATTTTCTTTGAAAACTCTTGGATTTAAATTTTAAATGAAAATATTTTTCCGAAATAAAATATTTATGGGCCAATTAACTTCGGATAATTCAGAATTATTTGTAATACCAATCTATTACGGTTGTAACATTATATGCCTAGCGTAATCGAATTGTATGTGCGGCACTTTTGCCAATTTATCCAGTTCATCTTGGAGAAATTTAAATATTTCTTGCATGTCTTCTATTATACTTTTACAGCTTAGTTAGAACATTATACAATTTTCCTTGTTTTATTGATTTGAAACTGCAACAGTAGAATACCACAAATTTTTTTTTCAATTCCAAGAAATTCGCTGCAATCTCCGAGTAATGCAAGTAAGATAAACAAGGTCGTTGAGAGGGGGGTCCAGGGGGTACCTTTGGTACCGGGCCCGAAATTTTGAGAATGCCGCGCGTAAAAAAAATTCGTAAAAAGTTTGAAAGGGCAACTCTTGACTGGTTGAACGCAGACAAAGTCACCCTTTGCCACCACCTTCCGGTAATACCACTTAGGCTACTCACAGCTAGGGTACTACCCTTTCCCTCAGTCAGCGCCACTGCTAAAGTAGACTACCAACCGAAAAAAGTTTGAAATGCAATCCGACTTTATAATGCGGTGTGATAATAGAGTATAACTGCTGTTATTTTTATAGATGTGTTATTGCTATCTTAACATAACCATTAATCACACCTCTTAGCTTGTTCTAACATGCATCGAAGAAGACCTGAGGGGGCACGCGTGTGGATCCTTCCCCTGCGTACGCTACCGGTCATATCGATATCAGAATGGGGCTCAAAAAAGAAAAAGGCCTTGAGATGAAATAATTTTTATCAAATTATGCAGAACGCTCGTTTATACTCTTAATTGGAATTTTAACCTAATACTGGTACCGCTATGATTTAATCAGTTATAGTCAGAGGCGTCGTACCATTGGGGCCCGAGGCCCCCAAGTTTTCTGAAATTTGTTTTTTTTTATAATAATATTAAAAAAAAAAATAAAAAATTTAGCTAGCGTCGTTTCGTTTTCATTTTAACCGTTTTTTTTTACAGGCCTACTACAAATTCCATTTTTTGTTTATTAATTTTTGCTTCAATCAATCGCTTTGACGCAGGAGTTACGTTAGTTTTTTGATCTGTAGTTAGAATTTAGAAAACATTTTGCATGCGTTGCTGAAGGTTATAGAACACACCTACACGTCATCCCACCCAATGCGCCAAAACTATATGGTTATACAGCCTCCTTTCACTTGTTTTAGCTAATTTTCTGCTTTTAGGCCTAGACACAGGACACTAAAACATTTTTGTATTGTCTGACACTATGATAGTGATTGCACTCTCTGCAGGGATCGGTATGTCCTTTTTTGATGAAAAAATGTTCTAAGACGAGTGTTTTTTATGAGAAAACCGTGAAAATTCGTTTGTGGCTGGAGGCTATACGCCCACAGACCCCCTTAGCCTTCGGCAGCTATGCTCCTCTTGCTAAATCGGGGAGGTACCACTGATTGCGCATACGATAACGTCTAAAATTAAGAAACGGGCGTGAGTATAATATATTGCTGTGCTGAGAGTTACCAGTGGCTGAACAGTGAATGGTAGGCCTATATTTCAAGTAGGTTTGCTAAACAGGAAGCAATACCTGATCAAGAGTTTTATAGGCCATTTTTTGGTTGTTAATCGATTTCGACAACGAAGTGCCTCTTCTGGTAAATCATCTTTATCATTTTGGCGGACCATTTTTTTGTCACTGTGCGGGGGCCCAGACAATCTAGGCCAGATTTAATTTTGGTACCGGGCCCGGGCTTGGCTCTCAACGATCCTGAGGTTACATGACGAGTTGACTGAAGGAATTGGTCATTAAATCTTTTCTCCAATCAGCATAATTGCAGCTTAGGTTTTCATCTTAGCGAAGCACATGCATCATGGAAGATGACCCAGTTTACATCAACGGAATGACCGCAGTGGTAGAGTCATTGAAAGGAAGTTAGTCTTTTCTGAATGGAAGTTAGTACTGTAAATCGCTTGGAATATAATCTTCTACTCCACCTACCGGTACTTAATAAAGGCATTTTACAGTAAACGTAGTTAAGTTGTTCTGTCAAAGCATAACGATATGCTTTTTTCAGTTATGATCTTGCTGACAATTGCACGTTTTGATTGCTTTTATCGAAGCAAAGTTTACTGATGAGGGAGGACTTCGTTTGAGATGATGTCGAAAAATACGGTTTTAAAAAAATTTTAAAGTCTCACTCCTCGTCGTGCTTTTTTTATGGTTATTGTGTATTACCAGTATATTTTGTTTTTTATGGGCCGACAATAAAACGTACTACTACTGCTCACTTTGCATTTACGCTGAAACCGATTTCTAGCACTATTTCGGCGAAGTGGCCATCGAACTATTGACCGCGAAAGACCTGTAAACATAACTCACTTCCTTCAAGTTCAAACTTGTGTAGATGTCACCACTGCTGCTGCAAAATATTCGAGAGAAAATAAGCAAGGAACCGCCCGTCGCGATCGTCTTTCCGCTTCTATTAGATTAAAAAATCCTAACTGGCCTCAAATTACATAATTTTTTGTAATTACAAAAATTCCTCTATTTTTTGGTGACCAGGGACTTATGCAGAAATTTTTAAGGGGTGACCGAACAATGGTCTTTCCGCTGTTTCCTGCCTGTACTTTCTTGAACGTTATCGTAAAATAAACTTGAATTTGAGAAGGGGCGCATCAAGATGTACCATTTTGAAAAACCACATTCAAATTCATCAATAACTTGGAAGATTTAAATTCAATCCAGTCTTTGGTTAACGGTACGGCTTTTTAACGTGTAGCGAAGGAAAAACATGAAATGGGCGCAGAATCCCTGCGTGCATGCGCCACACCACAGCCCAGGGGCAGATTAAGAAACCGCGGGGCCCGGGGCAGATAACAATGAAAAATACATAAAATTCAAAGAAAGTATACTTTTTAGGTCATTCCAATTACCAACAGCACTAATCAACTAAAATACACATGTAGGCCTACCAAGTAAAAAGTAGATGTATTTAAAAAAGACGAAAAAAACAAGAAAACACTGCGGAGGTCAAGACTGCAATACACGTAGATTTTCAATCACATCTCTTATAATAGAACGTTTATTTTTTGCGTCTTCCGGTTTGAACCAATTTTGAAGAGATTTTATCGGAATACAATAATTTTCAATAGGACTCTGAAAAAAAAAAAAAACAGCATGAAATGGAATATCTTTTGCATCAACATCCAGAGGACGTGTCACACGCAAGCACTGCCTCAGGGACCGCAGCGCGGCTATCAATTAACAACTGGTTTTACAAAAACAGCCAGCCCCAGATAACAGCGATAATGAGTTCAGTGAAGGCAAAACGGTTTACTGTTCATATATATATCACGGCAAAAGAGGATTAATCTGCAGCAACCAATATCTTTTGTTTCTACTCTTGTCCAAACTTTGATGTCTCATGCAGCTAAAACTTGAACAAAACCTTAAATGTTGCAACAAAGTATAGTAAATACCGGAAAACGAAAAAAAATTAAAATAATAATAATAATAAGTCAGCACACTAAAAAACAATTAAAAAATTACTTACATGAAACATCATTTCCGCATAATGTAGTAAGAATACTCCACAATCAGAATTATTATCTTGTTGTGGGACGGCGGGGGAACACATTTTCATATTAGAGGCTTCAAAAATTCGGCTTCCGAATTCGGATGACTTTCGATATCGCCATTCTTCGTTCAAATATCTAAAAACAAAAGGCCTTCATTGAATTAAATCACCAAAACCTGTTCGGCCGTAGCCGGCTTCTTTTGTTCAAGTAAATACAATTCAAACACTAGCTGGGAACAGTTATTGAGCACTCCAACAGAAGAGATTGGGCCTCACCTCAACTAGCAAAAACAGAAGTACATAGGAAAAATTGCGCCACCATAAATCTTAAAACTGGACGTTTCAATAACATAGATTCAGCTATCATCATCAAGCAGTGTAAGCAAGGCAGTACAAGCACTGCTGACGATGACAGCTAAATCTATGTCGTCGAAACGTCGAGTTTTGAGAATTGCGGTGGTTTTATTTTTCCTCGTTCAGCTACTTTCGTCCCATATTAATTGCATTCAGAAGCAAATACGTTGTACATTTTTGTACAAGTACCGTATTTTACGGACCATAAGGCGCACTATCGGTAAATTGCTTTGATTCGTTTTTCTTCCATGCATAAGGCGCACCGGACTATAAGACGCTACGTTCTTCAAGGAGTATCGGGTTGCCATTTAATGCTCATTTAGTAATGGTAAGGGTACCGGTACTGGTTTTGAGTGTAAGCAATAAAGCATAAAGCGCTACCTGATACATACATTAGGCGCATTGGCTTATAAGACGCACGATCAATTCTGGAGAAAAAAAAGGATTTTGAATGCGCCTTTATGGTCCGTAAAATACGGTAAACGAAATTGCAGTTGGTGCCAGCCCAAGCAGATCACAAACGAATCACTTTCCGAAAAGGATATGTCTGCAACAGCGCTACTATCAGAATACTTCGTTCAATTGTGCAATGTGCTATTTTCATTCAGCAGGCAATTTTCAGATAATTTTGTTACAATACGTTAAAACCTCCGTCTTTTCTGAAAAAATTGCAACCACATTAATAGTTGCGATACAACTAACTTACTCTCTTAGAAAAGTGGCAGTTTTCGATCTGCTTACTGATCGAATGGAATCAAATATAAGAATACAAGGATTCCGAAAAAATCCATTTCGATTATTATTGTTTTCATGCAGAGTCTCGCGGATTTTTTCGCCCGGCGAACATAGGTTTGACATTTCTACATCGCCAGCGGGTGATTTATTTGCTTGAGTTTGAAATTCCAGTTCTATTGGATCTGGAGAAGCTTCACGCATTTCAACATCAGACGAAACTCCGTTAGAATTACAAGCGGTTTGAGCAGTTATTTTTTGATTAATCTGGTTTGAACCGATTTTATGCCCAGCTTGCTTGGCAGCGGTGAGACGATTAACATTTTCAATCACAAGAGGTGGAAGTCCGTTTATTTCGTCAACAACGATCTCCTGCGAAGAGTCACAGGAAGATTCATTCAGTGACCGGACATCACTTACAACCAAATCCAAACTTTCACCTAAAAACAGACATTTTTAATTTTGTAATACATCTTTTAATTTTTTTCTGCAAAAAATTGAATATCTTCGGGCTATCCAGATAAAAAAACAGACCAAGTTCGCACATCCTAGTAAAAACACAAAAAATCAATTAAAATAAAAAAACAGGGTTACAAAAAGCATATAAAAGTAAAATAAACTCAGTGTCACAGAGTCGGGTCTACTGGTGCGACACAAGTAATTAACAAGATTAACACGATTGTGATCGGCAGTCCTGCTGGCCGACGCTGACTTACAACTTAATCTCAAACATTGGACTAATGACTTAACTTTCGTGTATTAAAACATTACGCTCCTAATACAAATCAAATTTGTGACACTCAGAATAAAAAGTATCAAATTGCATTCTAACGCTCCAAGATTCCTGACAGCCTTGTAAACTATTGGTATATTAGAGTCAATGCTTGTGTTTTAGTACTCACATTTTTTTAATTCGTTTCCTGGAAAACAAATAACTGCCAGATACCAATGCGAAGCATCGTTTATTGGAATGAAAATGAAATCTTTTGAAAACAAATCAACATTTCGTGTCCATTTGCGCACACGGGAATGTCTTCGTTCAGCAGCACTGTAACATCACACCGATTTCATTACATTGATGAGTATGATCGCAAGAATGCAGTTAATTTTTGTTCCGAGCTTCGTTAAGTGTTATTTTCAAAGCAGCAAAAATAGTCACAGCTTTCCTGCCACATTTTCAGTACAAGCGGGAAGTGATTCGCTGTTTTCTGAGCGTTTTAACTACACGAAAGCGCGGAGGCAGTATAACCAGCTCGCCTAAGAGCCGCAATTTTTTCAGCTTTACAGTTCCATTAAAAACTAACAAAAAATAACCAGGAAAGTAGCTGACCAGTTAGCTAGGTTGTTACGCACACAGCCATCGGTGCGGGAGATCTGGGGTTCGATTCCCAGGCCAGTCAAATCGGACATCGTGTCACAAACGGCTTGCTACCATAGTGACAATCGTGTTTCTTAGACACTAATCCGCGGAGATGGGCCCCGCCACTCGTTACACGCTTCGGCGTAATTACGTTAGTATAATAAAGATTTGATTTGAGCCAGAAAAGTATGAAATTTAAAGCTTTGCAACACAACTTGACTTATTCAAGCATTTCTGCATCCAAAAATAACTTTCCAAGTTTAAATATCATTAGAGTTTATCATATGCTGTAATAACGACAAAATATTTTACTCGATGACTTCACCTTAAATTTTTGTTTTCATGTACTTTGTTATCTCCCTTGACATTTTGCGTAAATCTTTTATAAAAAAAAGAACTAAATACATGGGACCTTTGCTTATCCTCAATACCAACTAGTTCCTCAACAAGATACCTGAAAAGTAAAAAGCGCCAAAATAAAACAAGGGTGTTTAAAAACTTGAAACTGAGGTTATTTTCAAATTGAACAGAAAATTCAACGGTAATTGAGGGAGACTGCGAAATGAGCTTGCGCTCTTCGAGTCAGCAGCCACCCATTAAATATGTCAATTGCGATCGGCTCCAGCCGCGAATCGAACCCGTCACGTAGGATCTGTCACCTGAGCGCGGTACCGCTAGGCCATGTCGCTGACATATTGGTAACTTGCTTTTTATTGATTTCAAAACATAAATCTGTGGCATAACAGGAATTTCCAGGGACTTGGCCTTAAAATGGAGTTTCGGGGCTGGGGTTAGGTTAGGGGTAGGTGTGAAGGTTCAGGCCATGGTTAAGTGTTTCAACACTGAGTAGGCCGCAACGAGTTATCCCAGGCCAAACAAACGCGTACTCCATTGCAGGACTATTCATCGACAGAATTAGCATTTTTTTTGTATTTAGTTAGTTGCATATTATCCTCCTATCACGAGAAAGCGATCAATGCGCTATACGAGCTCGCTTAGGAGTTGCCGGCCATCTGTTTACCTCATCAAGATGAGGGAATCCCGCCGAGCGCCTTTCCCAACGTCACAACAAGTAAGCTTGCCGGGTTGTTATCCACACTGTCCCTTTAATGCTGAGCGTCAAGCAGGGAAGCTGCGAATACCAATTTTAAAGTCATTGGTTTGATCCGACTTGAAATCAAACCCAACTCTACAGCTCCCGAGGCGCACGCTCTTACCACTCGGCCATCTGAGCTGTTGAAAAAATGGCACATTGCAACATGTTAAACAATTTTTTTGTTTTGGCTCAAAAAGCTGGCTTTACACCTATACTATGCATTTTGCTTACTTCAGGTAAAAATCAATAATAACGTCATTGAGAAATTCCCCTTCATTGAGACAGAAAACATCTTCGGTAGTGATACATATTCCACCGGTAGAGGGCGGTGGTGGGTAAATTGCAAGTCTAAAAACAATAGTAATTCAACACATTGATTTTCAAAGCAAACCCATACAATGACAGAAACAAACAGCCTACACAACACATCTAGTGATACAATATGACGTAAACAGTAAACACGTGATGATGCGTTCTTGCCATTTTTCATTAAATAAAAAAATAAAATAAAAAATACACCAGTACTCTTAAAAAGTGGTGCACAAAATGTATTGTCAAACGTTTTCATTACGCAATGCTATTTCAGTGTAAAATATACAGGCCTGTTATTTTTATATAGATACAATATGTAAGCCTATTATACGTCTTTCTTTTTAATAAATTATGTAATGGGGTTGCAACGGAAAAAGTTTCTTTCGTCCACCTTAGGCCATTGCTATTGACCGATACCCAATAGAAGTTCTTTCTTGAAAAAAATTAAAAATAACCAGTTACAATAAAAATACATTGTTAACCGAATGCCAACAGAAGATATATTTTTTTCATTTAAAAATATAACCATATCGTTAAGGATTTTTAACCCTAGGTCTTCGGAAGTTGAGACCCCGAAAAACTTACTGCACACGAGGTCCCGTAAAAACAGGCCTAACTTCAGTGACGTCATCTTCTGGGATCTCAGGAGAAAGTGCAGGTTTGGAGCGACCTCGTAAAGAGTAAGTTCGCGCGGAGGAAGAAGCAAAAGAGGTTGCGGAAGACATAGGAAAAGGGGCCTGAAAATTAGACCAGCAATCAATTACCATAAATTCTGAACCTAAAAAATGAAACTCACGCAATCGTTTGGATCTTTCTGGAACCCGCTTCGAGTTCTTAAGAATGAAAATCGGGTCCCAAGAATCAGAAAAATTATAACAGCTTTTTTCATTCGGGTTTTTACCAGCTTGTTTTGATCCCTAAAGCTTTATTTTGGGCATCTAACACTTTCCTTAAAAAAAACTTATCTTACAACTTAAACCGACAAAAAATTAGAAATCGTAGTTTACCAAAAAGAAAAGTATAAGCTATTACTAATGAGCAATGAAACTTATTTTGTACATAGGAAATCCAACAATGAAAATTAAAGTACCAATCTACTGTGACAATCTTCGCCAGAAACTTCTCTCTGTCTTCGATTAGCTTCGTAAACAAGAATTTCGATGAAAAAATCCTAGGAAAATGTACACAATAATAGTTAGTTCATAAATTCACAAAATATATTTAATTCATTACGTCAAAAAGCTAGTTATAACTGCTACATGCAGCCGTGTATCCAGCAGAGAAAAACTCGATCTGTCCACGAAATAGTAACATTTCACCAGCAGACGCGTTTACCGATACGCGGTAGTAATCTTAATGCAAGAAGATAGAGCAGGTTTCGCGTGGTCAGTCAACGGTAAAATAAAACAAATAAGGTGAGATATTTTTTTTCAAGCCACTTAATTGCAGCTTAGGATTTTGTGATAAAGATTGTACACGCATCATGGAGATGACCTAATTGAGCATAGAACCCACGAAGCCAGCTTTGGAGCCCAATGCACCAACAACTCGGCCAACTCCAGGTGAGATAAAAAAAAAATAGCCGCGTGAAACACGTCCTATGTCCACCTAGCGCCTAACGCACCAATGCTACTACTAGGTGGCATGATAAGAAAGATCACTTGGTTCAAATGAGCAACAGAAATTTCGCACATATTACCTGTCTTCGTTTTAACGTCGTACACAAGCCTCGCATTGTGCTGCGAAGGCTGGTTTCATTTTGAACAAACCAGGATGGTGACAGATGAAAAATAATATATTGTTGTTTTTCTATAAAAAAAAAAAAAAAAATAGCTAATTTGTGGTATAGAACTTAAGATAGCCAACAAGAGGGGTTTCATATTCCCGAAGCTTTTCGTCTAACCCCTCTTATCGGCTATAAAAAATATTTATTAGTGCTAGCAAAGGTGAATGCAAAATGCATAGAAAACCACGAGTTTAAAACCGTACCAGGAGATTTCGTGAATAAACTACTAGCAACTCATGAACTGCGACAAGTTTAAACCTATTCATGTCTACAAAATTTCTCTCAATGGCGGTCTCCCCAGGGGTGCGAGTAGCTACTGCTAGCGGAACGAGAATCCACCCAAGGATGCAAAAGGACACTAGATTTATACAAAGAGGTGCGAAATTGGCTTAATCAACCCAACGGGCAGGACAATCGGGAAATTGAGAATCACTGATCTCTACTTTTGTGCAGGCTTTTTATTTTGCCAAGTGGGGGACTTTATGCCTTTAGCAGAAACAAACGCTCATGAATATAACACAACTTGTTGCATGCACTTGCTCGCAAATATCAGTCGCATAATATAAACGAAATATAATGTCGACATACCGGGACCATGTGGGTCATAATAGGGAGATTTTCCGGGGACCATACCCAAGCTTGCGCGAAAAGGACCCAAGCAATCATTCGTGACAGTGACATAAAGGCAAGGATGAATGCTTACGGGAGACATTTCAATTTTCTCGACTGCAAACCATTTTAACTGAAATATTGCATCAGGCAAGGTCATGCTCATTTCAACTCCGCTAATCTGAAAAAATCGCTATTTTGAAATTGAAAAACACAAAATGCAGACGTGCCACATTTTGTCGTGGATAATTCGACGCAAAAAAATTGGCAAAAACCCTGTCATCAAAAAGTATAGTTTTTATTCTAGCTCAGTGTTAAGGCAATAAACTACGTCTTTAGTTACAACCAGCGCCAACACCAATCACGTCAAAAAGAGTTTTTCCGAAACTCCAACGGGAAAGACAAGTCACTCAGCACGAAAAGTCGGAAACAATGCAAAGAACTGATCGGTCAAAATTGAGTTGAGCAACCACACCTCAAAGAGTTTTAACTAACACGTTACCTGTAGAGGAGACGTAGGGACTGCCTTCATTTCGCCAATTTGAACGGAATCGACCGATACGTAGCAGATACTACTGTTTGGACGCTTTTGACTCTCGGATGTATCAAACGATAGCCGTGGGACTTTGGGTTGAGGTTCTTCCATTTGTCTAAAAATAATCAGGAAGTTTTTACCACCGACCCGAAACGTTTTGGTACCAAATGTCACTTATGGGCACTAAGTCAAGCTAACCCTAACCCGCCCCCCCCCCAAAAAAAAACACCAAAAAACTTACACGTCAAAAAAATCGGTGCCAAATAGTTCCATTTCGCTGATGGCAACTCAAACGTTCTAATTAACCTGAATACTTCATAACTAATAGGTATAATGAAAAAAGTAAAAACAAAAACACGGGTTTAATTCCATGTCAGGTAAAACAGCAACTTTTGGAAATCACCATGCCTAAATCTATAACCGGCATATAAAATGCCATCAAAAAGACCACAAATCGGCTAGTGAATATCTTTACAAGAACCGAACGGATGAATAAGTAAAACGCTTGCTATGCATAAATTGTAAATTCGTAATTACCTATCACGCTGGGCTTTTTCCGGAGAGCTTGCATCTGAATCTGCAAAGCAAAAACATTAAACATGAACACAAATTCAACTAAGATTTCTTACAACATTACAAAACTGCTAAAAAAGATCGGAAGTATTATCATTTTTAGTTTAAGTTAAAACTTTGTGGCTAAAAGTGACAATCTTTGCTCCACATCACTTACTCTCGGAGCAGGACGATACTTCAGGACGCTGACTCTCGTCATCGCTCGAGTCCGATATGGTGATGCATTCTGGAAAAACAATTGAAGTTAGGATTAATCTTGTGTAGAAGTTACAGCAGCCCTCAAATTTTTAGATTCTTCAATCTGCCAGCCGTTAAAACTGGATAACTTGATAAGTACGATGACCGGGAATGATTGGGATTGTCATTAGAATGATTGCTTCCAAACGCGAGGCTTAAAAAAATCACTTAACATAAGTAGTGATCAATACTTCAATCCAAACCTGCAGGTCTGTTAAATTCCTTTGGTTTTCTTTGTATTCTCAAACTTTTCTAAAAAAAAAAAAAACTACTTACAACTTCAGATTAAATGTGCACAAAAATTCAAATGGTCAGAAAAAATGTAAGATGTTTAACCGGGTGTAACTTACGTTTGAGGAAGCTCGTTGTAGCTCAGCTTGCAAGCCCATTGTGCCATGCCCCCCTTTTGACTTTGAATTTTGGCAAAAAAAAGAACAAATGCTACTAAGTGACTGAAATATATCAGACTTTAGATAGCTTTTGCAGCATATGCAACCTCTCCCGCCCCCCTTCAAAATTTCTCGCTACACCACTGAAGGTAACTAACGACCAAAAGTAGCGATCCTACCAATAAATATCGACTTCAATTTTCTACAAGAACTTGGACTACAACAGTTGACGATTAATTCCAGATTAGTCTTGGAGACCACGATTGCTTTTTCGGGAAGAGCTATTTTGTTACTGGTCCGGCTACCCTTTTTGACAAAACCATGAACAATGCAGTATCACCATTAAGACATCATACTATGAAAATTATTTCTGCTTATCAAGAAATCCATTTGAAGAAATACATCAAGAAATCCTTAAGAAATACATCAAGAAATCTTTTAAGAATCTATCAAGAAATGCTTATCAAGAAATCCATATGAAGCTATAATTTGGGAACAACGCCTAACCTTCTGCGGATGTAGGTATTGTCTGAATTGAGAAAGTTGATCGTTTCCATAAAAGCTTGTCGGTTTCACGGTCCTTTAAAGAAAATAACATTAACAAAGAAACACAAACAGAAAATTTTCATGCAAGTTTAAGATGTAGCTATTTTTATCAGTATTTTTACAGTTCAACCTAAATACGAAAGTAACAACAATAGAATCTGAAACTTACGGACGCTTTGCTGCTTTCCGCATCACAAAAAAATCCTAAGTGTAAACACTTACGCAGAGTTACAAGGTGTTTCTCTTGGTATAATTTTCCTGTTGGCATTTGTTGGCTGTGATTTAGGGCAATGTTGTGGTGATGACTAAACATTTCAATAAATTAGTTAGAACTCAAAAATACATCACACGAAATCGCTCAGCTTCGGCCCACACCTATGTAAGATCAGAATCTAAATGTCACTAAGAGCATGAAAAAGTGACAACGTAAAAATGACATTGTGTAAAAATGCTTGTGAAGTTCGAAACCAATACCATTAATAATAATAATAACATATTCGTATAGCGCTCTTTCTTGAAGAAATTCAGATCGAAAGCGCTTAAACAAAAATTTTTTATTTATTTTTTTAAATTTATTTTTGCATTTAGTTGCACTTGCATATTGATCCTCCTATCACGAAAAAGCGATCAACGCGCTATACGAGCTCGTTTAGGAGTTGCCGGCAATCTGTTTACCATACCAAGATGGGGGAATCCCGCTAAGTGCCTTTCCCAACGGCACAACAAGTAAACTTGCCGGCTTGTTCTCCACACTGTCCCTTTAATGCTGAGCGTCAAGAAGGGAAGCTGTGAATGCCAATTTTAAAGTCATTGGTTTGACCTAACTTGGAATTGAACCCAAGTCTACAGCTACCCAGGCGGACGCTCTTGCCACTCGGCCATCTGAGCTACAATAAATTACCTTAACAAAAAAATTATAATCTAAACCTTTAGTTGAAAAACAACGGATCATGACTTTTAAACGCGGACGGTTAGTCGCCGGGACGGTTATGCGCCAGGACGTTTAGGCGCCAGCTCTATTGATATCTACGTTCTATAGCGTCATTAGGAAGCGCAAATAAGTTTTCAAAAAACGTAACGAGTGGCGGGGCTCATCTCCGCGGCTAAGCGCCTGGCCAACACAGCTTCGTACCAAAGGCAATGCCAATACGGAAAATATTTGAAGTTAAATACATCGAAGTGACAAATAATTACACTCAGCAATACCATATTTGACAATACAGAGGTGGTAAAAAGTGTTCCCCATTAACTACGTGTGTTTAAAATTACTAACAATTTCATAAAGTAATTTTTCAGTGAATGTTTTTGCGCATTTGACAGTTCTCATGTTATCTGCAGTACAATTACATGCATTCTAATCAACGTAAATAAAAGGACAATTGTTAATTATGAATATAAATCGACGCATCGATCTCATTATCAAGTACGAAAATTTCGGCTTTCAAGCAGTAGTAGCCACAAATGTAATTTTTACTGTTACAAGGATTGCCCTGCTTGCCAGACCAATGCAGTATAACATCCATGATCGAGGACACGAAACCACTTTCGTTAAGTTCCAGGACTAAGCGCCAATACTTGAGCAAGAAAATGAAACTATATACTGTTTGATATTATGCGGTTTCGCTCATGCATGTGCAAAACGTACAAAGAAACGCTGTAAATCATCATGCCTGCGCTAAAATGTGTTTGCCTAAGCTTCTGATTTGTAGTTTTCTTGCGTGAAAATGTGCATTAAAGACACTGCTTGGAGATGTTAATAGGCAAGTGAACATGTAAAATAATGCTTCAAATATCAGGTAAATTATAACTAACATCAACAACGGATTTTATATTTTTAATACTTTATGAACAAGGGCATCACTCTTTAACTTCTATGAGAGAAATTTTTGTGGGGAGGTTTCTCACCATGCTGCAAGTAATGGGGAGGTTAAACCTCCCACGTTCCCGCAAGTCTGCGCCAGTGGACTCTCCACCGAGCATGCGCACCTAATATCGCCAAAGCTTGATAATTCCGTCATGATTTTGCATACTCACAACATAAATTTTTCGCGTGAAATGTCTCTAAATTTGATTAAAATAGCTTTGATTTCAAATAGAAATTTGTTTTGCATCTGCTAAAAAATGTCACGTTTATATCTTATGTTACAAACGTATCTCATCTCCACGTCGCTGCAATAAACACATACCATTTACAGAGCTCTGCTGTATTATTACTTAGTTACCTTCAAACTAAACCTACAAATTTTAACAACAAAATAATTCCCCCCCAAAAAACGAAAAATTGCATGTGTCGAGTTTAAAACGTTATGCGTAGAGATACAAATAGAGCTGGCGACTACCTGTCCTGGCGCCTAACTGCTCGCGACTAACTGTCTCGCGACTAACCGTCCACGCCTAAAAGTCTTGGACCGGAAAAACAAGATAACAAGCTGTCGCAAATAGTTCTAACCAAAAGAAATGTTCTAGAACAGGGGTTCTTAACCGGGGGTAAATTTTGCCTACCGAGGGGGTAAATTTTCTGAAGTATAAACTAAAACGAACTTCAATTTTTAGTATTAAAAAAGTGAAAGTGTTGCACTGGGGATAAACCATACTTTTTTCAATGGGCAAGAGGTAAAGAATACAAAGAATGTTAAGAACCCCTGTTCCAGAGCAACTCTTGGCAAAAAAAAATTTTGCTCAATCCACAAAATATTGCGCAACAGATCAGCAAATGCACAATACATAGTAAGAAAAAGGAAGAAATGACATCTGACAATGAGAAACCAAAAATAGAAACAACAATTATAGTGCAAAAGCCCGCTTCAAAGCAAGATCTCAAACATTGCAAATAAATATCGTTAAGATAGGTTATATAATCTTAAAGTGAAAAAGTGTTTTAAAATTTACAGCGCACACTTTCAAGACAACAGCATCAAGAAAAAATGTCTCTTGTGAAAAAAAAGTCGCATGCATCCATAAAAATGAGAGGCACTGTGATAGCTCCAAGTAAGCAAAAGCACTCCGATACAAAATCTAATTAATTACTCATCTCAATACCTGAGGAGGTTTGTTGGCTTGAATAGGCTTCTTACAGGAGGAGCAAATGAGAGGATTAAATGATACCACTCCACAATTTCTGCATAACGTCTTGTCCTTTGAGATCATTAAATGTTAGAAATTAAACTTCACAAAGAAATTACGAAACAATCACGGTACAGTGCATTTCGTGCAATACATTGGTACATAACATACAGTTAAAATAAACACTTTGCACTATACTTTCAAGATGTAGATCATACAAATTAAAAATTCTATTTGCAAAACCTTCAAAGGCTCTTATATACCGATACTAATAAAGTTAACTCTTGCTTTTAAAACATATCGGTATACTTCCACACTACAAGAAATTTGGTCTAAATGTTTAGCACAAATAAAATCACAATAACTCTACCATACAACATAGATCAAAATTCATATCGCAAAAAAAATAATCCTGGCCTTTACGTTTCAAACCACTGCTACCAAGGTATACACATCAAAAAAAGTTACCGGTACTGGCACGAGTTTTGGTGATTTTTTAATAAGAATTTGTTTCTGTACAAGCACAGGTTTGGACGAAGGCATTGATTTGATGCTATTGCAAATATGAACAGGAGTTTCTGGAGTATGTTCAATTATTTCGGGAGCATATTTTTGCTCTGTAAAACAAGAACAATATGTTCTAGTTAATCTCCAACAAAACTCAAAAGTTTTCAATGAAAGACAAAAAAAACAATTAAAAGGTTAGAGCAAGAGTGTTTTGTACATGCCGTGGTGTGCATTAACAAATGCACCCTTACACTGCTCGCCTTAACTGTTTAAGATTTCACAAAACGTAAACTCTACAATATACAGTTCAATTCCCACAGTTCTAAGTTAAAACTATTGGTCCACATAAATTACCAATGCCAAAGAAGTGTCATCACTTTTTCAAAAAATGACAGATACTAAAATGAAAAGGAAACTTAAGTAGCCTAAGAAGAATTATCAGCTAGTATAAAATTTCAAGTGCTACCGGTATCACCTCTTAACAAATGATAAACACAATTATATATAATGAGGATGTAAAGATGACTGATTCATAAAAATAGACCTACTCACATTACATAACACAAGATCTAAACCTAACCTACCTTTTGATTGTATTTTTGTTAAAACATCTGACCTATATATTGATGATGTATTTGTAGAATGTGAGCTACCTGCAAAACAAAATAATTATGAATTAAACCCACTAGTTTAATTAATGTGATACCAAGGTACAGTATCAGAAATAGTTGCACTTAGTACCTACATATTGCGTAATGAAAAAGTAGTGTCTATTTTGCCTTTATTATTTTGCTGACAGTAGATCCTGATAAGTCAATTTATGCAAAACTAGTCATGTGTATCAATGCAAGCCAATCAGCAGTCGTGAACATACCGTAGATCAGTGGTTCTCAACCTTTCTTGAGTTGTGGCTTCCTTGACTGTGACTATGAAAAATATGTGTAAGCGTCAAACAGTTAACGCAGAATGTGCGGTATGTTTTCATATTCATCCTCTCAACTTTGAAATGCATTACCTCTTTGCATTAGAGAAATTGATAATCTACAAACTTTCAAGTGCAAATTAAAGTGTCATTATTTTGAATTACTGGTAGGTTTTTGTGATGTACCGGTACCGGATGTTTAAGGTGTGAGTTTTTTCTCCTGTGATATTGATAATTGTTACTATGATAGGGTATCTGTAATGACTTGGTTGTGTAAAGCGTAGGCCAAGCCTATGATGTGTCCCTTAATACTCATATGATTGACAACACGGTTGACTCTCATCTTAAGGGACTAACACATCCTTATTATTATAATTATTAATCCTAACCCTTAGTCGCTTAATCAGTTAATGTCACTGGACTTCAAAAACGTGTTTTTCAAGGACTGAGTGAGCATAGCCTACCAGGTATTGCATTTTGGACTTAGCTAGACTCATGCAAGACTAGACAGTAAACAATAATAGCATTAGACCAATCAATATTGAATCAGGAATTGGCCTAATGCAGCAATAACCAGTACCTGCTTGAGGAGTTGGACAAGGGAGACCAATCAGATATCCAAAGCGTTTTCCGACAAATTGCGTCACTTGTTTGCTTATGCTTGGTCTATCTGTAGCTGACTCTTGACTTTTATTTGACATACCAGAAAACCAAAAGCACTAAATCACTGAAAGCCATAAAGTCGCTACTCCTTAGGCTACCAGACCTAAAAGCCAGAACCAACTAGGCACCAAAGAGAAAAAAGAACCTACACTGTAGTCTAGTCTCTAACGATAGCTAGGCAAGCACCTGTTTACACAAATAGACTAGACTTGCCCAAGTTTTGAGCTTAGTGGTACAGGGTAGGCTACTGGCAGTGGTGTAAAGTAACGTAATACTTTTACTTGAGTAGATTACTTGAGTAGTTTTTTTCGGTAACAAGTACTTTTTTGAGTAGTTTTTTTTTTTGGCTACTTTTACGTTTACTTAAGTACTTTTAGTATAAAGTAACTCTACTTGGGTAGTTTTTATTTTAGAAAAGTAGAAGTAGTTTACTATTGTGGCATTTGAGTTACAGTCTCGCCTTGAAATCCCTCGCTGCGCCTAAAATCTGTATTTACACTCCAATTCTCCATTATTCAACTCCATAACACTCGGTCTCGTCATCGCCATGGAAACTTCACTCCATGCGATAAGAATTACGCTGTCGCCTTTGATACAAAACGTCATTAACCCAACTCTGAATCGAACCCCCAGTCTACCGGTCCAGAAGCAGACGCTCTATCCAATCGGCCATCTGGGCGGTAATAATTTCATTTGTTTCACCATTTTACCACCTTCAAAGCAAGTCCATCATCGCCGCATCGGCAAGTGTGTAGTTGACACTTTAACGTTTGAAAACGCTATACGAGTACTTATACTTGAGTAGTTTTTAAATGACTACTTTTTTACTTTTACTTAAGTGCTTTTTTTAGTCAATACTTTCTACTTTACTTCGAGTAGTTTTGCCGTCAGTAACAATACTCTTACTTAAGTACAGTTTCAAAATACTTTTTACACCACTGGCTACTGGTAAGCACACTACCGGTACTAAGTTTTGTATCTAAAGAGAAAAACTGGCTTAGCTTTCTCAATCTGATCAAAAGTTGGTCCAATAAAAATGCTCATCCAACATTTTATTGGTCTACCAATAGCAAGTTAGCATATCCCAACTTCAACTTAACCCAGATTCTGCAATAACCTGATAATAAGCAGAGTGAATCAGTGAACAGAGAACGGTGAATAGCGAAATCCGTCACCCGTAGAGAAACTCAATGGCCGATAGCCAGAGCACCACCACGTGACAAAAACGCCACAACACGCTTAAAAGTGCGTTTGCGTTCCCTCTAAAGTGAGAAAAATGAAAAACTTTGGGTCAAATTTTTCAATTTTTGCACATTGCTACAATCATTTAAAAGCAAATTAGTTGAAAGGGGTCAAGTTTTTTTGTGTCAAATGAAAGTGTTTTACCTCAGAAACTCTTATTTTGAAGGCAGGGTTATGGTCTATACCAGTGGTTCTCAACCTTTTTTCTTTCGTGGCCCATTTTTTGTTGCACAAAAGTTCTGTGGCCCATTAACTTTTTATCCTTCCTAAGCGAGTATTCCTCCCCACGAGCGGATCCAGAAAGTATTGGTGGGGGGGATGTAATTTTAAATTAGGTTGAATGTTAGCTAAATACAAAGATCTTTAGTCCCGGAAACGGGCGTAAATAAGCCTTTTTAAAATGTTTCATATCAGGGACGTATTTAGAAAATTTTTTTAAAGAGGGGGTACCAAATTTCGTCACTTTTTCAAGCATAGTTTTTTTCCAGCAGAGTTGAGTTCAAGCAGTTTAAGTAACAAAAACGACTCTAGGGGGGTCCGGGGGTATGCTCCCCTAAATATTTTTGAAAATTTGCATAGTGTAATGGCCATTTTAGTGCTTTTTGAACAATTTTCAGGCAAATTTTGTTTATAGTTTTGGCCCCTGATTTTGAGTACCGGTAGGCTACTTTACCAAATATCATGCATTTTCGCCCAGTTTCGATTATGCTTGCTTAAGGCGACTCAGGCATATTTTTATGAAGAGGTTCAAAATTAAGGCAAATTTTTATTCATCCAAAGCATTGTGGAAAATGGCTGGTGGGAGGGGATGCATCCCCCACATACCCCTGGATCGTTCCCTATTTATCCCTTCAACTTGCAAATTCCACCTAAGGGAGCCAAGTGGCTTGCTTTGTTTGAGAACCACACTGCAGTTGTAGCCGCTTCAAATCTAAGTCCACACATGACGCGATAAAAAGGCATTAATTGCATCACGCCACCAACACAACGAGAAGTAAGTTCTATTACGACAATCGCCTAGATTAGTTTCACAATCTTTCCACTAAACTACTCACTATTAATTGAATAATTGGAATGAAAATTATCTCTCTGAAGCAAAAAACAGCAGCGTCATTCATTGTTACTACCGTCAAAACTACTAAACCAACACAAAAGTGCAAACTTAACCATAGTGACGCAAATGAAACAGAATTTTTCAATAAATCTTGCAATTTTTTAATAAGTTCTGTGGCCCACCTCAAAATGTTTCCATGGCCCACTAGTTGAGAACCACTGGTCTATACACTTTGTTTATAAAAAAATAAAATAAAAAATTCTGAACACATCGAAAAAAAAAACGAACTTCCAACCATGGGTGTTGGAAGTACTTTCCAGCAAGTATGGCAATTGCATCGCAATCGAAATCGCATTGTATCGTTACGTTTTTTTTCAAAAATATCGTATCCAAGAATCGCATCGAAACACATAACAAAATCATAGTAGAAATCGCATCGCATAAATGATGAAACAAATTTGCGATTTAGGGGATTTTTTTGTGATTTTTGTAGGTCGCAAAATGCTTCCCATTGCTCTCAGCTCCATTAGTTTGAAAGAGTGAAGTAACTATTTTGTCATCTTGTGGCAGTGAAATTTAATCGACTTCATCACTAAAACGAGATAAACTACTTTGTTTTAAGACCTGCATGGCGGCGTCCAGCGGCTTCTGGTGAAAAAATTTTCACGCTTCGGATATTTTGTTAAATTAGTTTGATTACGACGGCGATTTTCATTTTACACCATTGTATTGATATTGCTTTCATTTTAATTGAGGGTAGATTTAATGCGAAATAGTAGGCTACTTTCGAAATGCAAACTCATGCAACGCGGAGAGATGGACAGAAAGCCATCGGAGCAAATTAATCACAGCTGTTTTGATTTTTTTTTTTCACGACTTAGGTTTTCATTCTCAAGTAAAACTAAATAGCCTACTGTAAAACCATTTTCCAACATGTAATGCACAAAAGCTTGGTTGGGATCGCATAGTTCAGCCTGTTCAGGGGTGGGCAAACTTTTCACACGAAGGGCCGCATTGCAAAAAATTTTGAAGCCGAGGGCCGCACTGATTGGTAGAGTAAAATAAAAAGGGTCGTCACGACCGCACATGCCCTAATTTCCACTCTAAATCAGGTAAAAAGCAAAAAAGGTCCTCACGTCCGCGCAGTTGTCCTAACTTCCACTCTAAATCAAGTGAAGAGCAAAAAAAGGGTCCTCACGTTTGCAGATGTCCTAATTTTCTCTCAAACGTCCGCAATGTCCTAATATTCCACTCAATATCAGCAAGCAAGGTAGAGTCGAAGAGATGGCACGGGCTGACATTTTTGCAACCCGGACCGCCCATGGCCCGGAACCTCTTGCCCAGTAGCGGTAACCGACCCGGAAATTCATCCCAAAAATCATAGGTATGCACAAATCGCTAATCCCCTATTCCGCTAATTAGCGAAGCTAATTTTTTCACTAGCGGATTAGCTGTTCAGCTAACGTTCAAAAATGTCAGCGGACTGGTTATCGAAGCTGATTTTTCATCCAATCCGCTAGAATAAGAATAGTTGCTATTGCAGTTTAAAAAAAAAAAGCCTTTAAGTTGCCATATTTTCCCGTTTTTTGTGCCAGAGAAATATCTACCGGTGCTCTTCTAGCTAGACGCTTAGATCAAGCAATAATAACTCCGTCAATGACATCATAATGCTGAGCTTGCGCAATCACTGTTTCAACATGTAGGAGCTAAGAAGCTGCTGAGAGGGGTTAGCATACCTTTTCTAGGTACCGATAACCAAGTATATTGCGACCTACTACGTCAAAAACCTTCGGCGAAAAGTGATTTCTGCCGGGTCAGATTGGATGCGTTTGGCCATAATAATGGGGCCCAAAGACCCCAAAAAGCCGCTAGCATACCTTTTCTAGGTACCACATGAAACCTAGTGGACACGAAAGCTTACATTGACCAGATCACAAAATGGTATGTGACAGAAATTTTTTCGGCTGTTAACCCTCAACAGAAGCCCCCAAAGTTCGAGGGATGACGTCACAAAGGTATGCTAGCGTACCTTTTTTAAGTACCACATGAAACTTAGTGCAAACAAAAGCTTACATTGCTACGAAATGGTATGTGACAAAAAATTTTTCCGCTGCTTTACCCCTGGCAAAAGCCCCGATTGAATTATGACGTCATAGCGAAAATTTTTGACTATGAATCGCATGAAACTTAGTGCAAACGAAAGCTTGCATTGCACTGATTACGAAATGGTACTGTATGTGACAGAAATTTTTTCGGATGCTTTACCCCCAGCGGAAGCCCCCAAAGTTCGACGTATGACGCCACAGCGAATTGTGACGTCACAATTCAAACTTTAGAGCTTTTACCGGGGGCAAAGCAGCGGAAAAATTTTCTGTCACATACCATTTCGTAGCAATGTAAGCTTTCGTTTGCACTAAGTTTCATGTGGTACTTAAAAAAAGTACGCTAGCATGCCTTTGTGACGTCATCCCTCGAACTTTGGGGGCTTCTGTTGAGGGTTAACAGCCGAAAAAATTTCTGTCACATACCATTTTGTGATCTGGTCAATGTAAGTTTTCGTGTCCACTAGGTTTCATGTGGTACCTAGAAAAGGTATGCTAGCGGCTTTTTGGGGTCTTTGGGCCCCACTATTATGGCCAAACGCATCCAATCTGACCCGGCAGAAATCACTTTTCGCCGAAGGTTTTTGACGTAGTAGGTCGCAATATACTTGGTTATCGGTACCTAGAAAAGGTATGCTAACCCCTCTGAGCTGCCGGTCTATCAACCTTGCATTTCGCAAAGGCGCGATAGTCAGATAAGGTCAAATTGGTCAGATCGACGCTTATTTTAGTACGCCTTACGTGCTTATTTCCCTGCTGTCCTCGTTTCGGCAATGTGCTTATTTCAGCGTGTGCCCAAAACCTTGACAATATACAGTGCTATTAAATAAACTTTTGGAAATTGCGTTGATACGATATTGTTTGGATTTGGCTGATCAATTGAAAAACGCGACATTAAAATGATTGCTACAAGTTACAAAGTTGATTTTTTGTTGTTTCTGCGTCAAATTATAATCTTACGATTAATTAGCGGACTAGCATTAGCTTCCGCAAACAAAAAATTCGTATTATCGGGTTAGCGTTAGCAAAGCTAATTTTTTTGATTATCGGACTGGCTGTTAGCGGAGCTAATTTTTGTGATAGCTGTGCCCACGTATGCTGATTATAGAAACAATCTTCATGAAACGTTTTCTCTTACTTTAAGTCACATTTGCAGCTGTCAGAAAGGTTCCGACTCTATGGACGAAAGGTCACCATGGGTGGGAATCGTTCGGACGTTTAAGTGACACTTTTCAATCGCAAATAAAATCACCCATGGCATTTCGAATCTTTCCGTTTGAGTGCGGGATAAGTTAACCTCAAACCAACGTCCAACTTAAACTAAAAAGCATTTAAGATTGTCTCACCAGTTGGACAAAAGATGAAATTAAGTAAAATTTGTCCGATTGGTCCCACACTTCCCCTACTGTAAATAACTTAATATGATAGATTACTCGTAGCCTATTTTATTCAATTTATTAGACATTATTTTACAATGCTAGATTCGCATGGATGTCAGGTCTCACTATAGGCCATTACTCTTTGCTTGATTTTCAGATAGTACTGCGTAGAATCGCTTTTCCTTTCAGCTTAAGTTTTAAAATAAAGCAATTGATTTATCAACAGCGCTCTAAGCAATAGTTGACTCTTTCAATTATAATCATATCACGAAATAGATGGAGTGCTGTCAGGAGCGTATTTAGGGAGACATTGTGCCATCCCCCCCGGTCCTCCCCTCTTGACTCTGTCTTTTAGTGAAAATGAACAAAACTAATGGTGCTAGCTGACTGAAATATGCCAGACTTGATTGATGGATTTTTAGCTTATGGCCATGGGCAGATCCAGGGTGAAACGATGAAGAGTAGGCTATGCCTCCTCCCACCAGCCATTTTGGAAAATGATTTTAATGTAGGCTATACAATTTTTCCATAATTTCGAGCCTCCTCGATAGCATTAAGCCTTACGCCATAAGCACGCATACTCGAAAATGTGCGAACAAAATGCATCATATTTGGCAAAGCACTCAGAATTAGAATCAAAAATTCTCAAACAAAATTTGCGTGAAAACTATTCAAAACGCACCAAAATAGCCATTAGAGCAGGTACATTTTTAAAAATTTTCCGGGGGAGCATGCCCCCGGACCTCCCCAGAGCCTTTCTTGTTTCTCAATCAGCTTCAAATTAGTTCTGCTGAAAAAAAAAACGCTTGAAAACAATGTGGAAATCCAAAATCATCCCCCCCTCACCTTTAAAAATTCTCGCCACGCCACTGAGTGCTGTGTATCAACATTTTTCTTATGAAGGGTGTAAGTTTCGTAGCAAAGTTGCAGTAAAAGACTCCCAGGATTGTGACTCAATCATTCCTTAACACTTTTGTTTGCTTTATGCAAATCATTACCTTAAAAAAAACGCTTGCTAAAGTTTGACCAACAGCTTTCAGCAAGTTGGAAAAAGCGTGTCGGTGAATTTTTTTGGAAGCGCTGAAAGCGAAAGCGATAGGTGTGGAAGCGGAAGCTGTTTGCAAATATACCGCTTCCACATCCCTGATTTTTGCACATTTTGTTATCGAAAAAGAGCATGCAGTGATTGCAGTCACTATGGACAATTCCAAAATATTTTCGGAGCAGGAGCGTATTTAGGAAGGGGGGGTGGCATTGTGCCATGCCCCCCTTTTGACTCTGCCTTTTAGTAAAAAAAACAAAATTAATGGTACCAAGTGACTGAAATATGCCAGACTCATTTGATGGTTTCCGTAGATTAAGGCCAGGAACGGATCCAGGGGTTAGAATGAGGGGTAGGCCTATGCATCCTTCCACTAGACATTTTCAAAAATGTTTTTGGTGTAAGCTACACAATTTTTTACATAATTTCGAACCTCTTCAAAAGCGGTAAGCCTTTAAGCACAATTAATCGAAAATGCGCGAACAAAATGATCATATTTGGCGAAGCGCTCAAAATAGGGTCAAAAAATTTAAACACAATTTGCGTAAAAATTATACAAAAAGCACTAAAATAGCCATTACAGCATGTCAATTTTCAAAGTTTTTTCCGGGGTAGCACGTCCCCAGACCCCTCTTGAGCCTTTCTTGTTTCTCAATCAGCTTCAAATTAGTTCCGCCGAAAAAAATTCGCTTGAATAAAATGTGGAAATTATGGCCCCCCTTTTAAAATTTTTCGCTACGCCACTGTTTCGCAGCTTATGCGTAAAAGCAGAAGCTTGGCTGAAATAAGTGAAAAGAGGCTGCAACCATTACTAATTTGAGAAATTATAGACTGAAAGTTAAGTTTAGCACCTTATTAGAGGGCCGAAGGGGGGAGCGTAGCCCCCCTGCGTGCGCCTATGCCTCCAGACCTCCACCACTGGGACAAACTTATGAGGTTTTGCCCCCTCCTCCGAAATTTTTGGCAGGCTACGCCACTGATTTAATGCCTCGGCCGAGAACTGCTCTCTTTTCTCGAAAAATGCAGAAACACATTTTTGCAATGTGACTTGTAAAAATAACTTCGTCAAACGCATTGAAAATTTATCGCTTTATTTATCCGAAAAATTTGTCGGCGATAATTTATTGATTACTAATATCGCTTTAAAAAATTGAGATTTATTGATTATCGGTATCGCCAAAGGTTTTGTTGAAGTTATCGATCATCGTTATCATTTTAAAGCAGAAAGGTTTATCGAGCCCATCACTGCTTGTTTCCATGCAGTTGAGTGATCAAGACGTTTTATGTTCAAAGATAAATTTTTGATTCAAGCTAGTCGCTTGAGTGTAAATTACATCGGTTTCACCTTCGATTAATTTTTGCTCCAGCTGGTATTATTTTGTCGGTTAATATATTAAAGAAGAAAACTTTATTTTTATCTCGTCTTATACCAGCGGAGTGAAGTTTCAGGCGTTCCGCAGAACTTAAGATCTTTTAATTGGGAAGAAGTCTGAAAAGTCAAATTACCCTCAGCTTTCAAACGTTCAGTTTTTAAGTCTTTACTGTTCCAAAATGCTAAAAAAGAAGACATTTGGGCATTTTTTAACGTCCTCGGAGGACAAGTCATTTTTTGTTAAAAAGGAGGACGTATATGTAACCCCACCGATAGGCGACAAAATATTTTCGCACCTTGTTTGTTTTATTTTGCTGTCTAGCGATCACGCGAAAACCTGCGAAATCCTTCTACATTTACATAGGCTACATTATAATTTCAGTGGCGTTATCGCGTGCCGCGTATAAGTAAACGCGCCTTTATACTTGTACCACTATGCTTTTACTTGACGGTCAGGCCCGCAGCCTAAAGAAAATGCTACTGGGCATGTCTTTTGCCAAGGCGAGAAATTTTCAGGAAAAATTGGGTCCTACCAAACACCGCAAAGGACTTTCTAAATACTGCAAAGCAAGTACGACAAAGGACCTGATTGCCCCAAGCCTAACCCTAATTTAAAGTCCTTTGTTATGGTATGATTTGAAGTCCTTTGTCGTTCTTTGCGGCGTTTAGTACGTTAATTTGAAGTCCTTTGTCGTACTTTGCGGGGTTTAACAAGTCCTTAGTCGTCCTTTGGTTGCTCCTTTGCGGTGTTTCAGTCCTTTGCAGTGGTTAGTAGAATCGGGAAAAAGTGGTTTAAGACTACATCCACTCAGTTCCAGATGTTTACGCTTCCATCACGATTTCTTTTACAACCTAACAGAAAATTTGACAGTGCATAGCTTTGTTGAACGCTACGAATTTACATGTAATTCGAAAAGTGACGAGCAAAGTTTTGGCGTAAAAACAACAGATACAGTAGTAGGCTACACCAGGCCCGTAGCCAGAACTTTTTCTTCAGGGAGGGCCCGTTGGGGCTCACATTTTTATTGCATATATGACGTCAAACACCGCGACAATGTAGTAGTAGCCTAGGTTAACATAATTTTTATCATGCTATACATGAACTGTACGCGTGTACAGCCAAATGGCTTCTCTGTACGGTTTACGTGCATAGTATTTTAAAAGTAACTTAAGTAAGTTTCTGAAGATGAATTCTACAACAATAGTTTTGCTTGTATTACGTGCACAGAGGCGCCCGCAAAAATTTTGTAGGGAGAGGGGTCAAACTGCAGACATGGTAAACTATACAGGCATAAGGAAGGACTGAAGGTGTACTGTATAATATTTGTTTTCTGAGAGAAAACTCATCAAATGCTTGCAGAAAAAGCAAATGAAGCGCGATATACGCTTAAACAATCACACGTTTTGAATAAGCATACACCTGTTTGCCTTGAAAATAAGTTCAGGTGATATTATAGATTTCACATTAAGTCAAAGAGCGAGCACTCCCAGTAGGGTGTAAAGCACTTCATAAATTCAGGCGTCGTAGATGTTAAGACTTCTACAATTTCATCATCAAGTTTTATGTTATTGGTAATGTCACTTTCGTATGCCAGGTGTACCAAACTACTCCTTCTATGACTCATGCTCATACGCTGCTCGCTTAACACTTTTTGTAGGCATAAAAAGGAATTTTCACAAGCAGCAGTGGAAGCTCCAAACAATTGAATTCCGCAGAAAAGTCCAAGCATAATCGAGGACTCAAATGCTGATTGGCTGAAGAAGAGTCGCGATAAAGTGGTTTTTGCGTTTTATCCCCGATAAACTGAGTTTTAGCGTACTTTCAAAATGTGCCAGAAATATACGCCACCAAACCAAAGCTTTACCTACCAAATAGCCAAAAAATATTCCAGTTGGCAACGCTGTTTACGATTGAAATTGAAATGAAAATAGCCATAAAAATTTGGCTCAAAAGCAGGTTCCTCTGTGGAGTTCCAACTTCCAACCGCACTTTTTTGCTCTGGCGCAAAACCAGGGTCACGCGTTTATCACCATCATTGTTACATTATACTAGTGATATTTTCGACTCGTAAAGCTTTTGCTGTATCTCTAATTTCGAAATTTTTTTCAGAAAAAATTTGTAAGTAACGGAGGGCCCAAGGTTTTCAAGGGGGGCCCGCCCCCCGTAGCTACGGGCCTGGGCTACACCATCGGCTTGCGGGTTTGGTGGTTTCTTTTTTGCAAATGTTCTGCACCAGAGTCGATCAGATGTAGCGGATTCTTACTTGTCAAAGAAAAACATGCACCGGCCTCCTAGTTGGCCTAGTAAATCGCGAAAGGAACAATTGTATTTATCCTTCGAATAGGCATGTGTTGAGCCCCTTAGCTACCCCACACCCGCCTCCGGCAACGCCAATAAACTGGGGCCATTCACTATTTTCATATCATTGAGAAAATTCAACAATATAAAATCTACCGAAACAAATTTACTCATTTAAAAGAAAAGGCTAAAGAAAACTACTACAACAACTTAATAAACCAGAAAAAACATAACATGAAATCACTGTGGAAAACCATGAACGATATTGCCAAGTATAAAAAAAGGACTAATTGTCAAATCAAAGAACTAACTAATGAAGCAGGAGAAAAAACTACAAAATCCAATGAAATAGGAAATTTACTGAACACATACTTCTCAGAAATTGGTCAAAAATTAGCTCAGAAGTATGAAAATTCTACTACAAAAGTGACCAAACATAAGAGATCGTGCACATCACTATTCACACATAATATCCCTTCATTTTACATCAAGCCAATTACAACTGATGAAATAATAAAACACATCAAACAACTAAATCCTTCCAAAAGTACGGGACATGATGGGATACCCATAAAATATCTAATAATGAGTGTTACAGTTATGGCATCTATCTTAGCGGAAATGTACAATAATTGTATTGAAAGCGCAACTTATCCTGAGATTCTTAAATTTGGACAAATTGTACCTATTTATAAGGGTGGGGCAAAGGATCAATGTTGCAATTATAGGCCCATAACTCTACTAAACCCACTCAGTAAGGTATTTGAAAAATGTCTCCACAATCGACTTCATTCTTATTTTAACAAATACGATATATTAACTCCTAATCAACTTGGCTGTAAACAAAATAGTTCTACATCGCATGCAGTAAGACAATTATATGATGAGTTTATTGATAATCTTGATGAAACCAAATCTACCTATGCTGTATTTCTTGATCTAAAAAAGGCTTGCGATACAGTAAATCATCAAATTTTGCTACAAAAATTGGAAAAATATCGTGTCCGTGGATTGCCTTTGCAGCTCCTTACTAGCTACATCTCTGATAGAATACAATACACTGTTGTAAACAATCACAAATCAAATATTCGCACAGTAACTAGTGGACTGCCGCAAGGGTCCACACTCGGACCCTTGCTCTTCATAATATACATAAACGACCTACCACTAGCCTCTAATTTAAACACTGAATTGTTTGCAGATGATGCAGTGCTAACTTTGTCCAATAAATGTCTTAAAACTTTGAACACTAACTAGTGTAAACTGTGAACTTCGTAAAATTGACGACTGAATGAAAACAAACAAATTAACCATTAACTATGATAAAACTAAGTACATGATAATTACCCAAAAGAAGAAAAAACCCCAGAGCGAAGTGAAAATAGGAAAAAACACTATTGAAGAAGTCAGTCAAATAAAGTATCTAGGTGTATTTTGTTATGAAAAACTTTCTTGGAAAAACACATTCAATATATCTATTCAAAACTATCTAGTGGTTCATGGGCACTACTGAAATTACGGAATCATGTAGACATCAGCACACTTAAGATAGTTTACTACAGTCTAATTTACTCCCATCTTCAATACTGCATTTCATCTTGGGGTTCAGCTGTTGCAAGTAACCTTGATCATTTGGAAAAAATGCAAAAACGCATTCTAAGAATTATAACCCCTAGCCCACTCAGAGCTCATACTAGTCCACTTTTCCAAACACTAAATTTTTTGGAAATTAAAGACATATTTAGGATAGAAATAGCTAAAAAGATGTATTCTATTACGAACAATCGGGAAATGCACTCAATTAAGTTAACTAAGACTGCACTAGTCCATCATTATAGCACCCGTCATGCTATGAAACATAATTATTTCATTACAAGAAAACGAACTGAAATCGGTAAAAAATCTCTGGGATATCTGGGACCAAAAATTTGGCAAGACGTACCAAACGAGTTTAAATTCTTTTCTTACTTGAAATTAAAAAAAAAATTAAAATCACTTCTAATTGTCTCTTATTAAGCTTAATCCAAAATGTTAATTGGCATATGAAGCAATCAGATTGCATTAATGGAAAAACTGACATGAACTTATTAACTGCTATCGCATGGTCTACTGTGTAGGGTGTACATATTGATTTGATGTGTTTTTGCTTTGCCTTGGTTTGTTTATCTGAAGAAATGCTTTCGTTTTGATAAAAAAGTTAAATGTTGTGGTTAAATGAGGTGACAGCTGGCTCGATGATCATTTGGTCTATCGCTATCACCTCGCCATGTAACCAAGTAACTAGAATAAATCCTTCAATATGTCATTTGATTAATATGGTGCGTGGTGAATAAACTATACTGATATCAGTGCAAATTTTTCTGGTATTGCAGCGCAATTCTTCCAAAATTTTCTGTTGAAGCCAGGGCCGTCGCCAAGAGGGGGCCAGGCCACCCCAAAACCGACGTGTTTGCTCCCCCCCCCAATCAAAAACTTAACAGCGGCTTTTGTGCTTAATTTCAACTTTTGCCCCCCCTCCCCCGATAAACGCTTTGTCCCCATAAGTCGACTGCTTTGCCGCCGGCTCTGGTTGAAGCCGTTTTAGTAATTCAAAAGAACGGTTTTTCTAAAATGCTCAAATCGTTTTCTAAACTGAAAAGTTTTAACTTAAATTTTCTCACTCTCTATCACAGATTTTTACCGTTGCGGTAAGGCCTACTATCTTTTTGTTCCCATCTATGGTTCATCTACGTATTTTACATTTTATTTAATGAAACGTTATATTGTGACATCATAATTTTAACAAAGCGATGGACAACTGACAGTGATGGGTACGCCAAACCTTTCTGTACTAAAGCGATAACCATAGTTAATGATTTCAAAAAGCCCTGGGCGATACCGATAAATCTCAATTTCTTAAAGCGATATCCAGGGGAGGATCCAGAGGGGGGATGTAAGAGATGTTTCCCCATTATCAGCCATTTTCAAACATGTTTTTGGTAAATACAACTTTTCCATGATTGAGAACCTTTTCGATAACAATAAGCCTTACGCCCTAAGCACGCATAATCAAAAATATGAACCAAATGCATTATTTGGTGAAACACTCAGAATTAGGGGCAAAAAATTTAAGCAAAATTTGCCCAAAATTTGTTCAAAAAGTACTAAAATGGCCACTACGGTATGTAAATTTTCAAAAATTTTCGGGGGATCATGCCCCCGAACCCCCCCTACGGCCTTTTTTATTCTCAATACATTTCATAACAATTCTGCCAAAAAGCTGCGCTTAAAAATATGTTGAATCTGGGCGCCCTTTTCCTGAAAAAATTTCTGAATAGGCCTATGCCCCAAACATGAAAACATTTTTCCAAAAGCTTCTTTACGCCTTTTTTGGGTCCAACTTCTTTGTACTTAGCTAGCATTCAATTTAATTCCAAATTTCATCCCCCCCCACCAAAATCTTCTGGATCCGCCCTGGCGATATCGGTAATCGATGAATTATCGCTGATAAATTTTTCTGATAAATGTTGCGGTAAATTTTCAAAGTGTTTGACGAAGTTTTTTTTTGTAAGTCGCAATGCAAAAATGCTTTTCTAGATTTTTCAAAAAAGAGGAGGTCACGGACTCTGCCGTGACGTCACACGAAGAGAATTTTTTATAATTACAATACAAGTCTTAATGGACACAGCGTATTTTTTCCAAAGCGCCAACTCACTAACTCTGAAGTTTAAACACTGTATGCATTAAGAACCGTTTATCGCGATAATTTATCCGTAATAACAAGATAATACAACAAAAGCGATATCGGTAATCGATAAATCAAAACTATTTTGAGCGATAACGATAATAAATTATCGCTGATATATTATCTCGATAAATGGCCATCTCTGACAAATGATAACGCAAATGAATGAGTGAAACAGCCTCAAGATTTATATTTTATTGCAAAATATTCTCCTTTTCACATTACAAACAACGCCCCGATTGAAAAACCAGAAAACAGGCGGAAATCTTTTTCTGAATAAGCCTACACTAGACAAGAGATTTGAGAGCAGGTCTACCTAGACTTTCAGAATGAGCCATCTGCAAGGGCGTTGTCATGAGGGACAATTGCCTCCCACTCACCAAATACATTAAGAACCAATCTTAATATTAAGCATTTATGTCCTTTTTGTCTCTTACTTCAAGGGTTTAAGCTACCTACAAATTTGTCTTCAAAGGTGAGCACGAAGCCTACGATTGGGGTAGGTGACTTTAAATCAAATCTTCCTTTACACTCGCGGTTTTGATTTAATCATCAATTCTAGTGTGCGAAAACTTTAGGCTGTATTTATTTAAATTGTCACGTAAGGTTGCAGCTAAAGTGTTCCACGCATAAGTGAACAGCTATAAGGGTGAAACTCATCGAAAATGGACATTGGAAAGCCACAACCACCAGCAGTTTCCTAGCTTGTTTGTCGATTGACATTGAATCATTAGAAAATAGTAATAGTGATACTAAGAGAATTCATATTTAGAAATTCAAACGGACATAGAGCCAAAGGACGTGCTCGTGAACGATATAAAGGTGTTTTGGAACTATTTTCACCAGCTTAGTCTCAAAATGGCTAGTCAGAGCACAAAACGGGTAAACTTAAGATCATAAAATGAGTAAATGACAAAATAGCATTTTTAACTTCTGCTATTTAAGGCGATAGGGGATGAAACTAAGACTCTATGCAGACGCACATAGAAAAGCCAATCCCTGCATTTAGATACAGGTACTTCAATTTGAAATATATCATTTCTACAGCACGGTATACTAAGCTGCGGGTAAGAGAAAACTACCTGACTTTAGTCAGTCCTTCCAGAAACACAAGATCTAGTTTTCATTCTAAATGATTTGAAGAAGTACAAGCACGCCAAGAGTAAACAGTTTATAAAAATCATTAAAATCACATACACACACTAAAATAATTACTATTAAATCGCTCTTGACACATTTGCGTTTAAAATTTTTAAATCTATAACAGCGTCCATTTCAATCCAGAAAATAGCCAGCCTATTTGTTAAGCCTCTAGCGTCCGTACAATATTCCATCAGTTACTAAAATAGATAAATGCAGAAGTCCGTTCGACTTTCGCAAAATTTCATTGTTCCACAAGCAATTTCGTTTTCCACAGACCATTTTCCATGGATTGATAATTTCTACTTATGTAACATTTCACACAGCACATTTACAAAATCGAAGTAAAAAATGTAAGATACCAGCAGCAATTAAGGCCAGCAGATTCTTAATGGCGCTAACAGATTATTCTCATCTAAGTAAAGAAATAACCCTTTTAAAAAACACTTTCGATGTGGTTCCCTGTCCCATTGTCCTTTTTTATTGATGTGAGCTGACAGGATTTTTGCATTCAATAAGGACAAGCACTGCTTTGGAGATAACTAACAGCAGTGGCAGAGCTAAAACAACGGTAAGAAAAAGCATTGAATGGCTGGCCTAATCAAATTTCGGTCTGATACTCCATTATTTACAGGGAAAGACAAAAAGTGCTGCATTTCAGGCGGAATCTAAAAAAACTTTATTTTGTAGCCAATATTAAACCGTATGAGCTTAACGTAATGTTAGCCCATAACCAAAGTTAAGTCAAAAAAGCCAGCTTGTGCTCAACAATGTTCTATTTTCATGTGCTGCAAGTCTATATTTTAGTAAGCGCAGTTGAGCTCAAGCAAAGATTAGTTGACGTGCACGTTCAAAAATACTTCTTACGAGGCTCTAGTGCATACAGTATTTTCAGCACATGCAGTAAATAAAGCTTACAAATTCGCTTTTGTTTTAAATTATAACTAACAAAAGGTTGGCATCTGGCTATTCTGGTATAGGCTACCGTTGTCGCAAAAATTTTACAGAAATTAAAGCAGGCCTTAGTTGCAACAGGTATCGTAATTTTAGTTCTCCATCAACACCGAAGCTTTACTTCACGAATTCTTATAAATTTTTTACACTAAAAGCAAAGAAATATGTTTGCAAAAAATATAACTATTAGCATGAAACAGACTGAAATTGAATTAGAGATGGTATACGTTAATTTAACAGTGACTACAGCAAAATTACATTCTCGTTTTCATACTACAAGCACAACTGTGTCATAGTTGCGGTGGATAAGCTACCAATCAGGTAGTACACCGTGACAAAAACTTAAGATTTATACATTAGTGGCTTTGTTAAGAGTTCGAAGTGAAAAATAAATGGTAATTTTTACAGTAGTTTTCTCAGACAGAAACCCTCAAAATTAAAATATTTTCAATGTAAGACAGTCGATAAACAACACTGATAGTTACCAATAATAACTTAAGAGATTTTAAGATATTGAGTAAAGAGATTATCTGAACAGAAATCGACAGCAAAAACATGCAAACGTATAGAACATCGTAGCTCAAAAGTGAAAATAATTATTGGAGTTAGAAAATGCATTTAGATTTTATGCGTATTCACAGCGGTTTTGAAAGCAGTTAAAGCAAAAATCTGCGTCCAGAAAGAACAAATCATAAACTCACATCGGCCGCTCCAATCATAAAACGTTGTACACGCAAAAATCTACTTACCAGTTTCATAAAATTATGTGAAAATCAACTGCCGAAGAAAATAGATAACTCACAGCGATGCCTGGCGCTTTGTCTAAAACACCGAATGTACGGCTGCCGTATGTATTGAAGTTAATATTGATCAAAGTAGCTTGGTAGAAGGAAAGTGATTCTACACCCCAGTGCCAGACTGCAAAAAAAACAGAAAATTAGCTCAACTGTATTAGTAAATAAGAGTGCCACTATTTGAGGTGAACAACTAGTTGAGTTCACAACTTTTCAAAAGCTAAAACGGGTGCTTAACGATCGTTACCAGTCGGTTACCATGAAACAAAACAACAACAGATAGGCCAACATCAAAGGAGTGCCTTGTCAGCTGCTTTGCCTACTCTAAAATGGTACATGGCTGAAAATGAGAATATAAATGTCCTACTCTTGAAGATAAAAAACAATTTTGGAATTTTGTCAGCCTTGCTATGCACATTGCACAGTCAATCCAGGCTAGACTCATTCAAGACCAAAAAGACTCATTTAGTTAAATTTCTCATTCCCAATCTCTCAACTGCATTTCGTTTCTAAGATGTTCCCTCCCATTTGCAGACGACCAGCCACCAACAACAATGACCAGGCAAAAAGCCTACATGCAAGTTCTGACTTCTAACAAACAAATAAAAAAATAGAGGCTTAGCGCAGGGCTCGCAGTTTTTTTAAAGGTTAGAACTTTTTTTAGGAGGATCGGAGGTTGCTATGCTGCACTAATCAGACCAAAACAAGGTCGAAAAACAGAATTTAGAAGTTATATGTAGGCTTTTTCACGGGGCGTCATTGTTAGTGGCTGCTCGCTTCTAATGGGAAGGAACATCCTAGAAAAAAATGCAGTTGAGAGGCATAGGATGAGCGATTCAACGAAGAGTCCTTACAGTCAGGAATGAGTCTAGCCTGAATCGGCTGTGCATAGCAAAGCTGACGGGACTTCTCTCATAGCAAAAACACTGGGTTGTCCCTTGCAACGAGTTTGGAATCGTTTTTCATTCGAAGCATATTTCATCACGGCAAGTAACCTCATATTAGCAGAGCATTGTCAAAATCAAAAACAAAAGTTACTAAAACAACCAAAACGTACAATAACTTGCAATGCTTCTTATGTTGCAAGAAACATAGATAAACGCAAAAATAAAACATTGAACAATGCTTAAGCAATTCTACGCCCATCGCAGCTCGATGCAAAAATTAGACTTCAGCAAGAAAGTGCACTTCGTACTCACAGTCACAGTACATCACCAAATAGAATTGAAAAATAAACTTATGGCCTATTTTTAACCAGCTAGCTTTGTTTAATCTGACACAAAGACCAAAATTTAGCTGTTATATCAGCAACATAAGCTAGAAGCAGCAATTTTGAGTAGGGGAATACCGATAGACAGACAATAGTAATATTCCCCCGCAAAATACTAACCTATTCATAGATTTTTCGCAACAATCGTGAAACGTTTTGAATAAGAAATTGCGCAAAACCAGCTGATTTGTGAGAAACAAAGTTGGGCTTTATGTCAAAGACTATGCCAAACGATTAGAAGTTATCAAAAGCCACGATTTCAACAGAAATTTTGTTCGATATTACAGTAAAGTGTCTTGAACTAGTGCAACATCTAAACGAGACCAAAAAACAAACACTCTTGAACGAAGTCTTTCATATTGCTGAAAATCTTTACACAGCTAAACTTGGCTCACAGAATACTCAAAGGTTATTATATATACTTAAATTAATCGGTAAGTCTTTGGCAGACTGAATTGAACTGTCAAACAGATTCTCTACAGCCATGGTTTTACCACAGATCACAATCCTATTGAAAACGCAACGATAAAACCACTAGGCCATAAGTCCATGACTATTGACTAGTGTAATAGCTACGAAGATGTTACTAACGACAAACATGCTTTTGAAAACAGAAAATATTCCCAGGACGTAGTTCGTATGTAGGCTTACTTGCGAAAGTTCATACATAAACCTACTTACGGTGCATTTAAATGCTTTGGCGTCCAGATAGGAATGTCCATTTCAGAATACCGAATCCTGTGGAACCGGTTCCGTTTTTAGAATTCGGTTTAATTGAAAAAAAAAACTGCGCGCGGTAAATCTTTTGAGATGTTGCGCATAAACGCAAGTGTGCGCTCGGCCTCGTGTGTGTGTGATCATGTGAGTTTTGGCGGAGGCCGTAAAAATTTGCCATGAGTGTAGTATGCACTCATGGCAAATTTTTCGGCCTCCGCCAAAAACTCGCATGATGTGTAGTATGCACCGGGAGGCCATGAGTGTAGTATGCACCGCTTGTATGTATACGTATACTGCAGCTATATTTTTTCATTTGTTTTCAAAAATTAAGAGGGACATGGCCGCTGTTGACTACGCCACTGCGTGCATATATGCTTCAAACGTATAGTGCTGTAATCCTTGTGTGGCCACAAATTCATCAAAAATGAAACAAATCGTTCTTTTTGTTGTTTTGCAGTAGTCGAGCGGTTGCGTGCTGAAATGATATCAAAATAGTACTAATGGCCATTTTACAGATTTAGGATTCGGTTAAGGAATCAAAATTCTGGATTTGAAACAGATTCGGGAATTATTTTAGAATAGGCCTACTTAATTATTCTGAAATGGACATCCATACACCCAGACAACGTGCAACATTTACCACAAATGATAATAGTTCCAGTATAAACGAATTAGCTAGTCGGTTTCTTATAATTGTAACTTTACTAATCAAGCTACATACACAGTATGAATACCTGCACCAAAAGAACCTAATTTCAAATCCAAAGTTTGATCAAGTAAAGCATAGCATTAATGTACATCAGGGCCTGATTTAGACAATGAGAGGCCATAGGCTATTTGATCAATGAGGCCCTAGTGAGCAACGACCAGACTCACCTCTACGCAGTGGCAAAGCGAGAATTTTTGAAGAGGGGGGGGCAATAATTTCCACACTTTTTCAAGCGTATATTTTCTTCGGAAGAACTAATTTGAAGCTGTTTAAGACACAGAAAAAGCTCTAGGGGGATCTGGGGGCATGTTCCCCCAGAAAAATTTTGAAAATTTACATGCTGTAACGGTTATTTTAGCGCTTTTCCCCCTAATACGCTCTTGTTTCTACGTTTAGGCCTATAAAGGTCTTGATGGTCGAATTCCAAAAAAAAAGGTCTTGATAAAAAGAAGATCTTCGTTGTTCGTGACGAGGTCCCTTATTTCTCCAAGGCCCTAGGCTTCAGCGTGCCTAGCCTATTGGTAAATCTGGCCCTGATATATATTTAGCTATATGCTATATATTTAGCTATTTATTTAGCTAAATATTGTTGTACTATTGTACAGCACAAGTGGCAAATTAACTTCCTTTTGCATTACGCAATGACTCGAAAAGTACATAATGTCGTAACATTACGAGCGTATGACGTCATCTTACGTTGTACACGTTATGGACAGAGAGCGATACGCTTCCGCAAACTTTCATGAACCACAAGCAAGCAATAATAGATATGTAGGCTCAACAAAAGGAATTATGAATGAAAGTTTTATTGTTCCAACTTAGTGAAAGAGTTTGGTTTTCAGCAAACAAATTAGTTGGCATTGACTTTATAGGTGGTCCAATGAACTTTTAAAGTCTTGTACGGCTTGATTTGCGATTAAAAACTTCAACCCAAATCCCGGCAACGTCACATCAAAGCTTCACAGTCACACGAAATATATATATACTACAATGCCCTACTTAAACTGATTAAAATGTATCATTATATGAAGCCATAGAAAAGCATTAATAAACAATAATTAAAAGCAGTGTGAACTGAAATTGTAAAAAGCACAGTTGGCTCTAAAAGCGCTAATAGCAATATGTCAGTCACATGAGGCAAGATCAGCGGCAATACCGCTCTTAGCTCGGTGCATTTGAAAATTACAGGCGTAAACCTGTTCGGACAAAAAAAGCTTGAATTAATTTGTTCTCATACCAGAATTTGAAAACCCCAGGACATACAGTAAAAGTTACTCACACATACTAGAAGTATATTCATGACGAACATACGGCATACAACACATTAAACAATACTGTAACTATACCAATACTTTACATCAACACTCAACATAATTATGCATACTTGAAAACAAATACAATGGCAAATATAATTGAAAAAAGCGTGAAATAAACGATTAACTGCTAAGGTCAACACACGATGTTATGAGGCCGCCAACAAACAATCATCGAAACTAACGTTACAGCAAGGTAAGGAACAGTGTAATCCACTAGGGAACCACTTAATTATAGTCAAGGCATGATGCGCTTTAACCTCGCAATAATGTTAGAACCATATCATTAAAGCAACAAGCTCACCTATTAAGCCATAGATAGAACACTATTAAATCAATTTTTTGGCACAAGCCACTGCAGATCCCGCGATAAATAACACCGAAAAAAAAAGGCAAAAAAACTTACTGCGGCTCAGTTTCTAACCTGCATAGACTGGAATGCGTGGCTTGAAAGCGACAACTGTAGCTCATTATAAAAGCAGACTTCGCCTCAATACAGTATAAAATTAGACCAAAAGCTGAAAAGAACTGTGGCTAATATAGCTTATTGAGCAAAGACTGCATTACATAATCTATTATAATAATTTGTATCTACTTGTTACTTGAGAAAATTTCACCCCACAGCAAAAAGTAAGGTATTCCATGCTGCAGGGTACCCCATCTCCCACCAAACATTAATTACACATCAAAATTACATTAATTTACCTCCATTGGCATATTAGTGTTCTGTTCAGAAAGTGCGTTTAAATCGATATCATTTGAATCTCCAACAACAACAGTTCCTTCTGGACAAACTTCTTTGTATACTGCTTCAATGTAGGAGCGTCTGAAATGAGTATGACGTTTAACAGATATGTAACCCTCGTTCACTATCTTGTTCACTATTCACCACTTATCATAATCTGAGAAATCAGTTAAGCAAAATTTGATATTTTCAAGCCTTCTTTTATAGGCGATGTTTCACCAACTTTTTTTCAGCCAACCAGAGGAAAAAAATCAATAAGAGACACGAAGTACAATCCTTACTTGGCATAAACTCCACCACCCGGAGGAAGTCCAACTATTTTTTCGCTCTTGTTTCCAAGACTTTCCAGGATGTAAGTGAAATCAACAATTCCTCCTCTAGAATCTTTTTCTTCAGTGCAAATATCTATGCATAAAAGCAGTATTAATAAACAAAATTTTCACGTGAGCTCACTGCAAATAATGCTATCAGTCGTACAAACTGTAGGCTTAGTGCTACTGCAACTTTTCTACCCATTGTGAACTCCAGCGTAACCATTAACAATGAAACAAAGAAATCATTGACTCAGAACAAAGCTCCCCTCCCTCCCCAAAAAAAGGATCCACCCCGTAACCTGCTGGATTAGAAATGCATAAAAAAGCATAATACCTTTAACCATTTCTTTTAATTGTGCGTCTAATTTTGCTTCAGCTTCTCTGGCCTCTTCTGTTGGTTTTGGAATTGCAGGAAGGCCCAATAGAACAAAAGTCATGTTATCTCTACTACCCTAAAAATCATAGAAAAATTGTAAGATAAATTTCAAAAGGAATTTGACATATTGCTTCATAAACACATAAAAATTGCAGGAATTGCAGGAAGGCCCAATAGAACAAAAGTCATGTTATCTCTACTACCCTAAAAATCATAGAAAAATTGTAAGATAAATTTCAAAAGGAATTTGACATATTGCTTCATAAACACATAAAAATTTAACTAAGCTAAGATATTCTCATTATGATATAGATCAACTGCAACTGTAAGATATCTAACATTTGATACAAACAAAAGAGAAAAATATTTTATAAAAGTCTTTGCTTTTGGATGAAAAGCAGATATGGCTAAGTCACTGGACAACAAAATTCAGAATTAATTTTATCACATCACAATACAGCATGCATAATTTATTGCATTGATATATATAAATCTACAATAGTAGTTCCAAAGTGCCGATCCATGGATCAGTGCTGGTCCGCAATATAGTTTTTGTCAATCCGCAAAATCATTAATATCACAATAACCGAAACTAATATAGCCTATAAGAAACAAGAGCCAACACATTCTCCATTACTTGTTACCTTGTTTAGACTCATGTCAACAACATCATTGCATATTGTTGTCAAATTATCTGAAATTGCTAAACGTGATAAAATATATTTGCAAAGCTCGTCATCACTAGAAACATCAAAGATGCCATCACAAGCAAGAACAACAAATTCATCTTCCTTGGGATTGCGTTCAATTGGTGTGATGTCAGGCTCGGGTGACACCAACTGCTCAGTAGGACCTTTGTCTTGCACATTCTTGTACTCATAATCTCCAAGTGCTCGAGAAACAGCTAGGGAACCGTTTACTCGTTGAAGCATGACACTGCCTCCTGCTTTTTGAATTCGATCTCTTTCAAGTGGATTATTTGGCTTATGATCAGCAGTGGCAAATTTAACTTGTCCTCTGCGACAAAGTAATGCCCGTGAATCACCGCAATTAATAAAGTAGTAACGTGTAGGAGAAATTAGAACACATACTGAAGTAGATCCACTGCGATCTAGACCATTTTTGGCTTCACAGTTCTCTCGCATTTTTTCATCTAATTCAAAAAATGCATCTTTTATAGCTTTTTCAATAAGTTCAACATTTTCGTCAACATTACCATTGACAAGTTTTTGAAAATTTTGATGCTTTAGTATTACATCAACAAGGTGTTGAGCTGAATACTCAGCAACTTTTGATCCAGCATGTCCATCAAAAACAGCAAAAAATGACCACTTGGGAAGATTCGGTAAACTCAGTATTGCTGTGTGACTATCTTCCATGTCAACTCGCCATCCTTGCATACTGCTGACAGCATACTCCATTTCGTTACCTTTACCATCTTCATTTTGTTTTTCAACTTTGGGTTTATCTAAGAAGGCCCCCATTGTGAAATAGCTACTATTTAAACTCTAAAATGTAGCAATATTGTTCATTCATATATAACACTGTAAACAAAAGCTAAAAATCAAACATTGACAATGTACACTTTTATCGGTACTTACACTGTTACACAAAGGAGACGTTCTAGTAGGGAACTGTCAATACAATCCGCTGCAATAGTCACATCACAATGTCATCAGGCAACGGGGAGACATTACCTCATACACAACTGATGCAATGACGCATAAATACTAGGATCAGCTTATTGGTAAGTTAATTAGGGTTCACTGGGATCGTGGGATGTTCTTTCTCTCCTAACTCATATCAGTGAGAACAGAGAGACTGAAAAGAACTTAAAGAACTTATGGTAGACACAGAGATCATGTGGTTGATTGACACTACACAACAACAGCCAATATCCAGTTCTTTGTCTCACTCCTCAATATCAACAACAACTACTCTTTTGTCTATGTTGTTTGTTGTTTACGGTACAATATGATTATTATAAAAAGGCTTCCGTCTGTACTATGATAAGCATAATCAATACTGCAACACACAGTCTCAAGAAATGTTCCCTATCGATGATTGATTAGCATCATCATTTTATCATGTCACAATTTCAGCTAGGCTACCAGTATCATACAGTATGCTGAACCGTGACAACAGATCCAAGACATTACATGGCTAACTCCTTATACCAGTCTGCTACTGACAAAATGACCTTATTTGCCATCAGTTTTAACATAATGCACGGTACATAATTTCAAACAAAAGTAGCATGATACCACAATACCTACTGTTCAATACATTGGTTACCTCAAAATTGAGGTGATACCACCTACAGGCTGTCTGCATTGTTCTGTGTTATACCGTAGCAAGACGTCACAATTGCAAAAGTCTACAATGATGGCAGACAGTACGTTTGATCTAAAATTATCGGCTATAATTACCATGTCCACATGTCGATTTAAAGGCTCAACAGCCCATGGGCTTTCTGCATCATATTCACATATTTTACTTCACAATCACTTTTTGGGGCTCATCATTTTTAAGCCGCCTCATATTCATTCATTTGAATACTGCACAATGGTGAAGGATTAACATCGTAACACTCTTAAACGTGCAAACAAAAGTTGAAGAATTGAAAAGAAAAAGCAGACAATTTATCAATTGCAAATAGAGGAAGGTCTTAGTTTTAGACAATGTAAAAAGAAAGCAAACATAGAAAATATGCAAACATAACAGCAATACTGAGCAAAGCAAATATATATATAAGCCTACATGGAGCAGTACTCAACAGCTGACATGAACAAAAGAACAGTTCAGGCTAAATTAAAGATAAAGTCTTAGTATGTAGACCTACCGATACTCATAATGGATGGTTTACTTTAAAGCAGTGAGCAAAAATTCCCCAATACGTCATCGCGTAACCCAAACAGGCATTGGGTTGAAGCATCGTAAGAACACTGAGTATGTATGCATTGTGCACATTTTGAGAATTCCTATCAGCTTTAAAGTAAACCACTCATTGTACCACAGACCATGAAGCGGCTTAAAAACAAAGAGCCCCCACTTTTTCAATCAAACTAGTCTATGACCCAAAAAATTTGAAAACTTGTGTAGTGTGGGCTTTTGGCCTACTTAAACAAATTAGAAATGTGGACCAGGTAAATTAAACCCTAACTAGGCTAGTAAAATGAAGAATCGACCCAGGACCGTCCACCATTTTTCTTGTTTCATGTCGAGTCCTACTAAACACAGTAAAGGACTGAAATTCTGCAAAGGAGTGGCAAAGGACTTGATTGATTGATTTCTTCATCTTTATCCTCCAATCACAAAAAAGCGGCAGAGGCACTATGCGTAGGACAAATCCAGACTCGCTTAAGAGTTGCCTTTATTTCCCAGTTTTCTGGTTGAATTTTCTTCTGACTTCTTTAATTTGCTGCTTGCCAGATTCCACCAACCAGAGATAATCATCGTGAAGCATCTTATCCAAGGACGCAACAACGAGACTAGGCTGGGAGTTGAACCATTAACCTTGAGATCATGGTCATCGTAAAAACGACGCTCCAAACCACTGCGTCACGCTGCCGACTACTTACCGTACTAAACACTGCAAAGTACCATAAAGGACCTGACAACCCCAAGCTTAACCCTAATTTAACCCAGCTCTAACCTAACCCTAATTTCAATTTCTTTGTCGTGGTATGATTCAAATCCTTTGGGGCGTTTAGTAGATCAATTTGAAGTCCTTTGTCGTACTTTGTGGTGTTTAGTATCGATAAGTTCTTTGTTGCTCCTTTGCGGTGTTTAGCAGCTAGGTACCGGTATAATTTATCAGATCGGAGTTTTTACCATGTTATGGATAGCTTTTCCAAATCAGGAAAAAATAAAATTTCAAATGAGTAAAAACTTCCTGAATTGGAAAATTTGATGATGCAATCTCATTTCTGCCTGTCAAGATGTCATTTCCGCTCAGAATTGATGACATCAAAATTTGGCTAAATTGTTTTTCTACAACTTTACCACGGGAATTTAATTTTCGTCATGGTTTATTTTTTTTATTAAAAAAAAAACGTTATTTTCCCATGTATTTACATTGAAACTGCAAGCCTAAGCTATAGCTATTTCTTTCTCAGTGAAAATACAATTACATCATCAAGTTTTCCAATCCAGAAAATTTTTCCTCTTTTAAAAAAATTTTTTTTCCCTGATTTGGAAAAGATATTTGTTATAGGGCAAAAATTCCAATCCGATAAGTTATACCTACCGGTAACTGTTTAATAGGATCATTTCATGTCCTCTGTTCTGAAGGTTAGTGTTAACCTTACTGCATATAACTCTTAGTTGTCTGTTGTAACAGTGCATGGTAAGAATGTAAAACGACAAAATTTGCGACGACTAATTAGCCTACACATTGACAGCTGATTATTTATTCACAACACCCGCACAGGCCCATACCCACACATTGCTGGTGTAGCCTTTACTACCAACACCTTCTAACAACTGCAATTAGTCCAGCAAGCTTACTAACACCACCAGACCACCAAACTAGACTGCGACCTAGACTACTGGTACCGGTACTGTAACGTTCGATGCATAACACAGGTAACACTCAGCACTGTAAACAACACAATTTTTTAAAGGAAGTGGCTAAAGTTACGTGACCGTAACATTTGCCTCTTTAATTATTTTATTACTTCGTCACGCTCTCGTACAATCAGGGAAGCGTGAAGGGATAATAAAATAAACCAAAGAGACAAATGTTACGGTCACGTAACCTTAGCCTCTGCCTTTTTTAAATTAAGTTCTAGGTTTATAACTGTAGACTAGCCTAGTCTATTTTGTTTTATGCAGCCTGCAGCAGGGCCATAGACTGTACGGTAGAAGCTTACGAGTTGGAAATTCAAAGAGTGGAATGGCTGGTTGATCATTTTATCAGTTCATAGTCTAGTCTGGCAAGTCATAAGCAAATTCGGGTCTCATCTGGAATAAGCCCCCACGCTTTTTCTGTCTGCCAACCTTAATTTAACCTAAGACCTTATCCTAACCAAATCTAGCTTTAACTGAACCTAATCGCAACTAAATTTTACCCTAACTGAACCTAACCCTAATCAAACGTGGGGGCTGACACTAAATCTAACCCGCAAATTCACCTTTCAAACAGGAAGTTCTAGTTTATAAAGTTCAAGCGGCTAAGGCCCAACTATGATAGTCTAGCTACAGTTATGGTACTTCTTTCAATCTGCGTTTGGGAATCCTTCGCTCTAGTAACCTAGTTTCTTCCAAACTCTAGGCCTACTACTCAATGCAGACATTGGTTAATTTTTTAAAAATTGCTGAAAGTTTGCGTAAAAACTGGCAACTCGAAATTGTCCAGCTACTGCGCAGGCGTAGATATTTCAGTATCCCGGATATGCATATTTATTTAAATTATTGTTGGGTTGATTTATTCTTGAAACTTTGTTTACTAACGCTCAATAATAAACATTATGACACAATGTAAAATATCATTCTCACGCCATACTCACGTAAAACAATATTTTCCGAATAAGTGAATCATGTAAAACTAATGAAACAACCAAAAAGTAAATGAAACACGACAAAAAGAGAACTGTTCAAGCAAATATAACACGAAAAAGTTTTTCAGCGATTTTGAATACAGCTCAGATGGCCGAGTGGTAAGAGCATCCGCCTCTGGAGCTCCAGACTCGTGTTTGATTCCGATTCGGGTCAAACCAACCAATCACTTAAAATTGGTTTTCACAGCTTCTCTGCTTGACTTCAGCGTTAAAGGGACAGTGTGGAGAACGAGCCGGCAGGTTTGCAAGCCATGCCGTTGGGAAAGGCACTTAGCGGGATTCCCCCAGCTTAATGTGGTAGACCGGTGGCCGGCAACTCCTAAGCGAGCTCGTTAAAACGTTATGATCGCTTTCTCATGATAGAAGAATATGCAACTGAAAAAACAAAATGTTGTTAGTAGGTTCCTACCTTTTTTTTTGGAAACTACATACCCGGTACCTAAATTGCATTACGAATACCATTTTGTAATCCCTCACTGCCCATCGAAGATCTTTCAGATACTGAACTCGCTTGCCAGACTTTTTATGGAAAAATCAAAACTTATTCAATCCTCCGCACAATGTTGTTGTAAAACCGTCGACTGGCTTATGACCTCAATTGCATGAACAAAAAATAACAAAGAAACTTATGCTACAATTTCTTCAAACACGACTAAAATCTTTAATCGATATTTAATTAAAATTTACTATATTAGGCCTACCGTCCAAGAAATTGAAGTATCATCTAGATTTTAGAAAAATGGCTTGCTTGTTTATCGTAACATATTCCAGCATGCTGTACGTAAAGAACATTAATTGAATGTCCTGTAGTGCGGGAGGGTTGCTCACTTGCTCTCGCCGAACTGCAACAACGACCATAAACTGAGACAATTCACGCAGTTAGAATTTCAGCGAGTAGCCTACCTAAGCTATAATTCAAAACTGAATTGTATGGAATGGGGCTAAAGAAAATTCCTAGACATGAACAGAAAGGAGAATAGGTCTGGGTAAAATTGAACCAAGCACATATAATGATGACATTTCGGGAATCCGTAGAAAACCTAATAGATTAAACCGGTAAGCTATCCACTTTCAAATCAACTTTTTTATTTACGCATTTTAAAAAAGCAAATGATAAAAGTTGAATTTCCTGTGACCTGAAATAAACTTTTCAACATTGGCTATTTTACCTCCACAGAAACAAGCCTAGCCGCCCTAGCGTGATCAATCCTGGCGACAATAAATGAGGTCGATTCAAGCCATTGCAACTTCTAACACCCTACAAGAAAGGAGGCTAAACAGTAAACACTGTCTCGCCGTAAACATGCTGAAGAACTTGTATTGTACTTTTCAGGGATAAGGAACTGGATTTATTGAGCTATAATGCTAAACTTACAACATTAGTTTTCTTCACATTATAATACAGTATTTTGTATGAACTAACAAACTTCCAACACACATTAATGATTCAACAAGCATGCACAACACGGAAAAGTGAATGAAAAGCTACCAACTTCTGATTATTTTCACACGTTTAATCCTGCGAGCAAACGTTTAACAATATGCCGAAAGTAACAGGGCAAATAGAGGCTTTTGCGGTATTTAATAGGCCTAAGCTCTGTTTTTGCAAAAAATCGCTAGTCAAATGTGTTGCATAATGATTCGAGTGAATATCAACATGTGATACGTTGGTATAGGTATTTCGACTCCGTAGTTCACAAGACGCTTTGATTGCACGAGTCTCGTGGTAAAGTAGATTTAAGATGACAATCATGTAGTGGGAATAAGTCAGAAAATAGAAAACTTTGCGATCATCGTTATCACAAGCGGTATATGCAAAATGAAGCTAATACCTATCATCGGCAGTTAATGTTCAACGACAAAATCGATCAAGAACATCGAAACACATGATAAATGCATAAACCAAGTGGTTCTCAACCTTTCATGGTTCTAAGGCGCCAACGCTCATGGCCCATTGTCGCTCAGGTCAAACGCAACTTTAAGGCTGTGCGTAGCAAGGCTGACGAAACGAGACTTTTGTTACAGGTGTAAACCAATTTTTAAGCAAAAAACCTCGATAAAAGACCATGATTTTGTTTTAATCGGAGAAAGTCACTGAACCCACGGTGAATTTTCAATTTTTACGGAATCAGCCTAAGTCTACTTAAACGCGCTCGTTTTTTGTAAAAAAGTCGGTACCATATATGGAATCAATCGTTTTCAAACAGAATTAGTAGTAAGAAACAAGCCAAAAACATACTAAAAACTCAACTTGGCCACACATACAAAATTTCAATCTATTATCTCTTCAAATTAAAGCAGAGCATAGAGCAGTATAAACATCACGTGATAGTGCTTAAGGTAAGAAACAAGCCAAAAACATACTAAATACTCAACTTGGCCACATATACAAAATTTCAATCTATTATCTCTTCAAATTAAAGCAGAGAATAGAGCAGTATAAACATCACGTGATAGTGCTTAAGGCAACACGCAAGTGTAACGCAATACATTTCTCGAACACAATAATACATGATGTTTTGGTACAATACATATTGTTTCTACACTTTTGCTCATTGTTTCAATACTATTCATACATTTTCCCATGACATATCCAGATTTACGTAGACATATTCATGACATGGTGGCACACAACAAAGTTAAGCACAGCAATGTCATGTGCAACACAAGGTTAAGGTGTTAGTTTCAACTACTACTGCAGCAGCAGCACAAAATATGTCGAATAATTTTCCTTTGCTTGACATTACCGTAGCTGAATATGACAAATAGCTTCAACAAGCTTGCCAAGTCCCCACACCAATTTCCACTATACAATCTTTAATCTACCGGAATTAGAAGCATGTCAATTTGTATACAAGTTTTTTTACCTGCATACGACGCATGAGGCTTTCTGCCTTCATACGCGAACTGGCGCTAAACTTCACTTTTTCATGATTTTAGACCACCGGTACCGTATGCAAAACAAATGATCCCTACGTTTCTTGTCAGTTAGCCTAAAAGCTTTAACGATGAGTTTTTGAGAAAGCGCATTCGATGAGCTGGAAAAATAAAATTAAACCTACCAGTTACCAAAAACGAGACTTCTGTAGCAGTATATATGAGTAATATGACACTAGCATCACACAAATCAACGACACTTTAGATACAAAAATACAAGCACCATGAATAATGAGCTAAATAAACACACAATGATTAGCAAGTTAGCATTTCAATAAATTCACTCAAGAATGACTGATTAGAGGTAGTAAGTATGAAACTCTTCACCCTGTGCTTTGTTGATGCTGTCTGCGTGACAGTCTCATGCGCTCAAAACGACTTTCCATTTCTTCAAGAACTTTTGGTGTGTAACGAACAACCAGCTTTACACTACCCTGGGCAGCTTTGAGAAGATCAACAGCTTTTTCATGGCATTCCCCTTCCACAGACTAAAATCAAGATCAAAAATTGTAAATGAATGCACTATGCAGAATTTGCAGCATTCAAATAGCTGAATTCAGAGCAACTGTTCCAGCAGTCATAACCCACACAAAAAATTTCATTTAATGGATTCGAATTGTAATTTCACCGACTTCTAACGTTGTTGACAGTTAACAAATCAGAGATAGTGTATTCAAACAAGTTACATTCCAGTTTCGTAAAAAACAAAAAAACATTAAGTGATAGGGAAACTTACACGCCATGGTGAAATTTGAAGTTAAAAACAGCATGACAATACAATTTTTAACGAGTTTGACAGTGAGTTAAACCCAGTGTTCCCTCTAGAGTGAGAAATTTGACAAAAATGCCAACTTTTTGGGCAAATTTTACTGATTTTGAACCAGAAATTAATATTATAAAATGCAAAACTGAAAACCTTAAACAAAAAACTTCAATATTTTAATGCAAGACTGTAGCTTGTATCTTGTAAAAGCAAATTTAATGCAAAAAATTTGCAAAAGGGGTCCTCAAAGTAGTGAGATCTTTGGGCAAAAATTTCAATAAATTTATCATTTGGGCAAATTCGCACTAGTCAAAATCCTAGAGGAAACACTAAACCCACATAGCACTTGCAGGATATAAACTCTGCAATACCAGAATATATAAAGGTAATCAAACTGTACACACTGTATACCAAACTCACACACAAGCAACATTCCAAACCAGCTGGTTAAATTCCCCAAAAACAATTAACTTCTCTATTCAAACGAAGTAATTGCGAATATCAATTCTTCGGTCAAAAAGTGCTCCATAAATATAGCATGTTTCTATTACAAAACGATTCCACTTACAATTCCATTAACTGAAAGTAGTTGGTCTCCTCTTTTAAGAGCTCCATGTCTGTCTGCTACTCCATTTGGAATAATGCGTGAGATGTAAATTGGTGAATTCTGTTCTTTGCCTCCCATTACATTAAATCCCAAACCTTCCTCAGTTTTTGGAAGTTCAATAACTCGAGGATGAGCATGCCCTTCACTGGCAGCAAATGCAGCGACAGTAGCCTAAAATTGAAGTGAAATAAGCAATACTTAAACAGTGAAATATTAAGAAATAATAAACAAAAAAGCAATTTAAGTATTTATAAATGAAGGTTTGAAGAAATCATACACACCTTTGCTCAATCAAATGAGGGATAAACATAAACCTGCCTTTCGCAAATATTGGCTTGATATTTATAACCTTGAAAATGTGTTAGAACAAAAAGATTATGCAGGGTCAGTTTTTTGAGTTACAAAACAGCAGTTTTTTGAGTTATAAAACAACAACAAAAAGATTATGCAGGCTCAGTATTTTGAATCACAAAACAAAAGATAATGCAGGCTCAGTTTTTTTAGTTATAAAACAGCAGCAGTATGCCAATCACGATACTCTTCTAAGGCAAGGTTAGAAAATTTAATATTGAAATATTGGTGACATGTTTAGCTTCATTTAAGCAAAGCCTTCATAATCAAGAACAATTCATGGGCCAGTTCAGCAAATTATTGACTGAGTCTGAAGTTGCAATATTTCACCGTTAAGGGACCACAAGGCACACTCTAAATCGCATTTTTTCTCAAAAATTCATCACTACGCCTTATAAGCCGGTGTGCCTAACGTATGAATCAGCTAGTGCTTCATGCTTTCGAGCCATGTATTTTTTTTTTTTGTTTAATGAGCTTTATACAATAAGCCAATATTTCTCCAAAACCATTGCATCTTATTGCAGTAGCACGATGCGCTTTATATATGAAAAAAAAAGGGAGTGTCTAATGCACCGGTAGCCTTTTTTAGAAACAAACAAGCAGTGCGGGAAAACCAATCCCATGTGACAGTGACACCATTATAGAAACAAACAAGCTGCCGGTGCAGCAGCCTTTTGGTTATCAAAACTAGGTCGGTGCTCTAGACACTGCCAAAAAAATAGAATTTAAAGCAATTTAATGACAGGGTGCCTTGTACTCCGAAGCCCCTCCAGGACCATAAAATACAGCAGCCTGCTCATAGGATTCCAACATGATCAAGAGAACTAAACGCTCACATAAATACATTTAAAGTTCTAATCACAACTTATACAAGATACAGAAGTCTTAATCAAAGGACCTACCTTTGCAGTAGCATTTGCTGCAACTTCTGGGCTTCCAGTAATGTCAACAGTTTCATAAACATGTTCATAAACCTCTCGCACAGATTTTAAAAACTCACTTTGAAGAACAGTTTGGAGTTGTTCCAACTTTTGAGTTGGCACTTACCCACTTGACTACAAAAAATTACTGGTAAGACAAAATAATTGCTGCCAGCAAGTTAATATAACGCACTGTTAATACCAGTAACACACCAACAAGTTAAAACAACTTCCCAGAGTTACAATACAGGCATTTAAAAAACCAAGATACAGGTTAGGGCTTAACATTAACCCAGATCACCATCTGAGATCAGCTACTGCCCGGTAATACTAACTTTGAGAAGATAACCAAGTCAACAAACAACAAGGAACATTATGCGGGAAAATTCCTAATTTTTTATTGGCTACTACGTACCATACTGGCGCTTTTATATCTGATACAGTTATAGATTAAAAACTACCATACCAAACGTTATTTGACAACGAATACTGATACCAAAATTCAAACAGCTTAAACTTAGTTAGTTAGTTAGTTGCATATTTATCCTCCTATCACGAGAAAGCGATCAATGCGCTATACGAGCTCGCTTAGGAGTTGCCAGCCATCTGTCTACCACACCAAGATGGGGGAATCCCGCTAAGTGCCTTTCTCAACGGCACAAGTAAACTTGCCGGCTTGTTCTCCACACTGTCCCTTTAATGCTAAGCGTCAAGCAGGGAAGCTGTGAATACCAATTTTTAAAGTCATTGGTTTGACCCGACTCGGAATCAAACCCGAGTCTACAGCTCAAGAGAGAGACGCTCTATACCACTCGGCCATCTGAGCTGTCAAATCTAAACTGTTAACTGGTTAAAGAAAAACTTACCTTCAGTATGTCAATTAGTTCACAAGCTCTTCTTATATCACTTTCTAATGTTAAAGGTTCGGCTGTCATTGTTCTGGTAGGTCCTGAGATGGTGAAGGAAAAAATGCAATCATGTACACTGGTGTACCAGTAAAATTGTATACCGATATACCGTAGTCTGCTAGACTACTGCACAGCACTGTTAGACGTTTAAAAACTGCAGATATCACAATTAAGCTCTTATTAATTTTAGCTATGTATAAATATAATCAAGAAATCAAATCACTGCTGATAATCTGTAATTACTGAAGAAGAGCAGCTTTGGGATAATCACAGCCTACCCTGCAATATTGCTGAGTACGGTACGACGCCGACGGAGCGTGGCAGTCGATTGCCCAACATGAGTAAAGAACCGACAACGGCGTTCTAGAAGCAATTTAAAGAATTTCTGCTTCAATTACTCAAGAGTCTCTAGTCTAGTCTCTACAATACCAAATGCTCAAAAACCACTTGACCCAGCTTAAAAAGTAATCCAGGCATGGGCAACATACGGCCCGCGAGACCATTTTATGCGGCCCGCTGGCACTTACAGAAATATGACCTCATATCGCGAATCAAGCCGAAGACCATATATTTTTTTACAGGACATTTGAAAAAAAGTAGACTTTGTTTGCTTTTCACTGCAGGAGCGTATTTAGGGGGGAGGGCATTGGGCCATGCCACCCCCCCCCCTTTTTGACTCTGCCTTTTAGTAAAAAAGAATAAAATTAATGGTGCTAAGTGACTGAAATATGCCAGACTCTTTTGATGGTTTCTGTGGCTTATGGCTAGGGGCGGATCCAGGGGCTAGGATAAGGGGTATGCATCCTCCCATCAGCCATTTTCGAAAATGTTTTTGATGCATACAATTTTTCCATAATTTTGAATATTCTTCTATAGCGATTCTACGCCTTAAGGTCTGTTTACACTAAATGCGATTTTAGTCCGATTTGCTGTCGTACGAAGTTTCATCAGATTTTTGACGTAAGCAGTTGACGAAAATATCTTTCACACAATTCAAACCCAAACAGTTTTGCTTCCTAGCGGTTGTTTTGCAAAGCCTCTAACGATTGTATTCTAGAATGCCGCGGATAGTGACGTAGCTTTACGTCATAACCTCTAACAGTTTCGCAGCCTACGTCACTGTACGTACGAAAAATTTCATCGTATTCTGTGTAAACACACCTTTAGACAAGCAAATTCGAAAATGCGCGAACAAAATGCATCATATTTGGCGAAGCACTCAGAATTAGAATCAAAACTTTAAACAAAATTTGCGTGAAAATCATTCAAAAAGCACTAAAATAGCCATTACAGCACGTAAATTTTCAAAAATTTTCCGGGGGAGCATGCCCCCGGACCCCTCTAGAGCCTTTTCTGTTTCTCTGTTTCTCAATGTGCTTTAAAGTAGTTCTGTGGAATAAAAAGACGATTAACAAAATGTGGAAATTATGGCCCCCCCTTATGAAGTTTTTCGCTACGCCACTGCTTCACCGATATTTTCGGTAGAAAACAGGACATCTGAGGAGTGTGTAGTACGTTTTTTGCTTTCCAATCAGAGCGACCCTGACAATAGTAGTTGTTGAACATATTGAACTCGATCCATCTGATAATCCGGCCCGAGAAGGACTTCGTCTTTCCACATATGGCCCTCTGACTAAGAAAGTTGCCCATCCCTGACGTAAACGATAACTGTTCCGTAATAACCATCGGTCTGCGTCTCCCGTCTTGGTTCGCAAAATGTCCAGGAGTTTTCACTCCTGGAAGAGATTTTTTAATTATGTAGAGAACGCGACTGAAAGACATTTTTGATAGAGCAGACCTATTTTTTGAAGAAAGGGTGGTAAATCTAATCATTCAGCCAATTCAACGTTTTTCGCTTCTCGAGGATGAGAACTAGTTTTTAACTTTTCGCCATTTATTATTATTAGTTGCATATTTATCCTCCTATCACGAAAAAGCGGTCAAAGCGCCAGAAGGAACTCGCTTAGGAGTTGCCGCCACACCACACCAAGATGGGGAAATCCCGCTAAGTGCCTTTCCCAACGGCACAGCTAGTAAACTTGCCGGCTCCTTCGCCGCACTGTCTCTTCGATGCTGAACGTCAAGCTGGGAAGCTGTGAATACATGGCAGTAACCAAATAGGAGCAAGGGGGGCAGTGGCGTAACCAAAGGGAGCAATTGCCCCCCCAGTAAAATTGTACAAAAAAGTTATATTTTTCACGTTTTCCTCAAAGCTTACCAGATCAATTAAGTTACGGAAGAAAAACTTTTTGATTTCCTCTGTGTCACAGTGTGTAAACTATGCGAGCGCAGGTTTCCCGCAGTAAAAGTGATAAAAATAGTGGTATTTTTATTTATTATTTTTTATTTATTTAGTTGCATATTTATCCCCCTATCACGAGAAAGCGATCAATGCGCTATACGAGCTCGCTTAGGAGTTGCCAGCCATCTGTCTACCACACCAAGATGGGGCAATCCCGCTAAGTGCCTTTCCCAACGGCACAACAAGTAAACTTGCCGGCTTGTTCTTCACACTGTCCCTTTACTGCCAAGCGTCAAGCAGGGAAGCTGTGAATACCAATTTTAAAGTCATTGGTTTGACTCGACTCCGAATCAAACCCGAGTCTACAGCTCAAGAAGCAGACGCTCTATAGCCTACCACTCGACCATCTGAGTTGTAGTCGCCACTGTCGCGCTGCGGGGAGTTGTCACGTTGTTTTGTTGTGGATTTATCTAATTACCGCTGCATCTTGAAGTCTTGTTTATCGTTTTTTGTAATGAACCGCGAAAACTTTGAGCAGGCTTTCTTTCATCAGTTAATGTGCTTTCTTTCATCAGTTAATGCGCTTTCTTTCTGTCTTCAATTTTGTCGTGACTTCAAATTTTCACGTGATCCGTCATGTTCTGATGTCTTTTGATAAAAAGCCATTGGTCGGTCTGAAATTGCCTAACTTTTCTTTCAATACAATTCTACAATTAGGTGCAGTGACCATGCTTTTTCTTTTAGTTTTTAAATTCATTGTAGGGTTGTATATTGCATGCTTTAACGGTCAACGTTTTGTCACTGTTACCTTTTTTTCGGCCGAATATCGTGATATGCGTTGTTTCTATGTACTTTGATGGTCGTTGAATAAAACACTACTACTACTACTACTACTACTACTACTACAATCATTGCAACAACAATTATTACAACAGTAGCAGATTCAGTCACAACGGTATTAGTGACTGTAATCCAAACCAGCGCGTTATATTATGACGTCATTACTTATGATATCATGAAACTGTTGTCCCCCTTGAACAAGGCTTGCCCCCTTGTTGCCTCCCCTGTAAAATGAACCTGGTTACGCCACTGAAGGGGGGTCAGTTGACTACCCCTGGAGAAATAGCACCAATTTTAAAATCCAAAGAAACGTTCAAAAACGAGTAGTAGGCTATGACATGATGGGTGTGGTAGGGGCGTCAGCTGCGTACAGTAGGCCTACTAGCACTGCTAGGCAATCTCACAAGGCACAACTCAATAGCGCGGTACCGGTACACTAACCAAAGATGTCGAAACAGCAGGTATTAAAGTGGGGTGCAGATACTGTTATAAAATTTTTAGAAACATACAATAGGTATGAGGTTTTGTGGGACACGAGCCGTGAAAATTATTTCAAAAAGAATCCAAGGGGACACAGTTTAGGAAAACTGTTCCTTGGACTTCAAAACGCCAGACCAGAATTTTGAATTCCCGATGAAGAAACTTTAAAAGGAAAAATCAAAAGTATTAAAACTGATACCGCATTGAACTCAACAAAATAATTCGATCAAAAAAGTTATTCAATCTCTTACCCACTTCCTTTTCTTTTAAAAATAAAATTCTCTTACTATCCCCTGACTAATTTTGACACGTGCCAGCCCTATTAACGAAAGTCCGTGTATACGGACTTCCGCAGCCCTTAGGTTTAAAAACTTCCGCAGCCCTTAGGTTTGCTGTAGGTTCAGGAACAATTACTAGTTACTACCGGTGCCATTCGCTAGCTGCGAATGCATTATTTTATTCGCTTTGTGTGACCAGCATTGGAAGGTAATATGAGCCAGCTAATGTTAGAAGCGAGTAAAAGCAGCTAATAAATTACCCTCGTGTGACTTCGGCTTTAGCTACAAGGCAAAGCATGCATTTTGAGTTTTGACCCTCCCTGGCCAAAATCCTGGTGACGCTCATGTGTGAATACAAATTTTAAAGTCATTGATTTCACCCGACTAGGAATCACACCCGAGTCTACAGCCCCAGAGGCGAACGCTCTTACCACTCCGCCATCTGAGCTGTTAGCAGTGGTGTAAAGTAACGAAATACTTTTACTTGAGTAGGTTACAAGAGTAGTTTTCTTCGGTAACTAGTAGCCTACTTTTTTGAGTAGTTTTTTTGGGGGGCTACTTTTACGTTTACTTAATGATTGTTTCGAAAAAGGGAATAGCAATGTCTTTACTAATAATTAATCGTTACAAAACAACGTCTAGGGCAGTAGGTTAGATTTTTGAATAAAATTTTTTTTTGTCGCTAATTTTTTTTTTTTGTCTTTGGAGAAATTTGCCAATTGTTTATAAATTCGAATGGAAAGACATTTCCCTCTGCTTTTACAAAATTTTCCCAGTAGTGGGTCCAAAACCACTGCTTTAGAGTAGACCCAATTGCTTTTGAACGTTTTGTTAAATCTGATTGTCTGGTTTTTACACTTTGGGTGCGTTGAGATTTAATTCGGTGTTTAAAAGTGTGGTCTAATGTCGGCTTTGAAATGGTGTTCATTTCAGCGTTATTGCATATTATGACATAACAAGACAAAAGGGCAATAGGCCTGAATCTAATTAATATCTTTGTTATGCACTGAGGAGCTGATGAAAATGCTGGGTCTGAAGGAAACTTTAGATAAAATGGCTAAAGCGAATGGAGTAAGATGGTATGGACATGTGGTTAGGAGGGATGATGAGAGCATTTTGAAGAAGGCAATGATGTTTGAAGTGAATGGACCACGAAAGCGAGGACGGCCGAAGCAAACATGGAAGAAAGAAGTCGAGGAGAATATAAATAAGATTGGGTTGAGGGTGGAGGAAGCTACAGATCGCGCGAGATGGAGAGAAGGAGTGGGAGCGATTGCTGAAGGAATGAGGAACATCCGGCCACCTTCGGACACGAGGAAAAACCGGATTAAAACTGGACGATGATGATAATGATGAATGTTATGGGTGTGATGTAAATAGCAGCATAATTGTTTTGGCTTTGTAGTATTTTAATGTGTTAGTTAGCTGTGTTAGATTGAGAAGGGAAATAAGGAAGAAAATAACGTCAGAAAATTTACGGCAAATTGAAGTCAGAATTAAAATAAATTATTCCTACTGAAACATATGACCTAAAATATTAAAGTTTTTTGATTGGTTGGATTTTATGAACATCTGAGGATAATTTGATTCATTTTCAGCAAACAGCATACTAATTTTGGAAAAGATTTGTTTTATCTTATTCAATTCATTTGGACGTCGATTTGATTGCATCCAAAAAGGCCATCAGTTGTTATCGTTACCATCTGATATTTTTCCATCTAGTACTATTCATCCATTTCTTTGTCTTTTTTCGCTATGTTCTGTATCTTTTGCTCAGCTTTCTATTAGCTATATTCACCTGACGAGCTCATAATGAGAGCGAAACGGGTCGTGGATTGCTATTTCTATCCGCAGCAATATTATTTTATATGGTTTTCTTTGTTTTTCTTGAAATTAATCTTGCTAACTCCATTTGTCTGTTCTTTTTCTCTTTTGCAACTGCTATCCTTCTTTTCACTGTAATAAATGCCCAAACGCCAGATTGAGTAATTTTGTTGTGTGGTTTTCGATATGGTCCTCCCTGATTGTTATCACTGATGAGGGACGTAATCCCGAAACAGGATGGCTCAGGTCTTATCTTGTATAAAAGTTTTAACATAGATATTTATAGTTTTACAGTTTTTATTTACACTTAAAAAAAGAAAAACAAGTTTAACAGAAGATTTGAGGAACAAGGAGCACCGAATAACCCTAGGGTTTTCTAGTCTAGATGTGCTCCTTGTACAAACGCATATAGTTAAGTCATCTCATTCAGCAGGCAAAAGGAAAAATATAAATGCAACGCGAATAAGCACGAAGGTACAATAGTAACGAAAGCGGTAAAGAGATAGCACGAATATATAAAAAGAAGGCAATTTACCTAAAGCAGGGTTTATCAACCTGGGGGTCGCGACCCCCAAGGGGGTCGCAAAGGTCTTTCCACGGGGGTCGTAAATTTATTTATAAAATATTTTCTAAATTGCAAAGATTTCTGAAATTTTCAAAATGACCGCGACAGTCTGAATGTCTTTTGCTCAAATTGTAAAACTGGCATTGAAAAGTGATAGGCCTACATGGAAATATCGCCATGTTTGAAAATTTGTCCAAGGCTATTAAAAATGAAAAACTCGATGAACGTTTGAAGACATCGATTACAGAGCACCTTCAAATCAATCTTTTAAATCAATCTTTCAAACGATATTTTCCTAAGCCTGAAGAACAAGAAGCTGCATTCGTACGAAATCAGTTCTTAACTGCGTTGGATGAATTACAAGAACAATTTTGTGATCTTCAAATAATTTGTCTGATGCTTTCCAGGAAATAGGAATCTCTGAGTTTTGGTGTGCTAAGCACAAATCCTACCCACAAATATCCGAACTGACTTTTCGAATATTACTTCCATTTGCCACAACATACCTCGGCGAGAGCGGTTTTTCAGCTCTATTGAAACGAAAGCACGAAATCGAAGGAAAGTTCATGATGATGTAAGATTGGCTTTATCGAACACTAAACCACAAATCTCTAAATCGGCTGTGCGGTTGCAAAGTCAGCCGTTGCACTAAATCAAATCAAATCTTCATTATACTCGCCGTATTATGCCAAAGCATGTAACGAGTTGCGGGGCCCATCTCCGCGGCTTAGCGTCTGGGCAACACAGCTCCTAAGAAACGTCGCAACGGTGGCGAGTCGTTGGTGATACTGTGCGGATTTGACCGGCCCGGGAATCGAATCCCAGATCTCCCGCACCGATAGCGTGCGCTTAGCAACTGAGCTAGCGGCCGGTTAGCCGTTGCACTAACAGGTATAAAATTGAGCAGTGGTTCAAAGTTATATAATATCTTTGAAGTGTTTTTTTGTGGTACCGTAATTTTAATCGTTTAAAAAGCAAAGTAGGAAGGGGGGTCGCTGGCTGTATGAATTTCTAAAAAGGGGTCGTGAATCATGAAAGGTTGAGAAACACTGACCTAAAGCAATATCACAATTACATAATTAAAACGCATATTTACATAAAGATGGGAAAGGTACAGCAACATTACAACATATGAGATAGTACGCACGATTAAATAAAAAGAAGGCGATTTACCTACAACAAAATCACGATTACATAATTAAAACGCATATTTATATGAGGTGCCGTTCGTAAAATACGTTTTGCATGCACTTTACGAACAATTTTACCCTTTTCCCATTCTAAGCCAAAATGGTAACGAAAAAAATTGGACTGCATTCTGCGGACTGTAAAGAAACATTGCAACAAGAAAGGACTTTCATGAACACTTTTCAATGCAGTGCCATTCGTAAAATTAACATCACATACAGACTAAAGACGAATCAACTTTTCTCTGTTTCTAGACAAAATGGCAACGTAAAAAGTCGCACATTTTGCGGACTGTAAACTAAATACGCTTTCATCCAGTCTAAGACAAAACCCGAAACGAGTAACAATGCGACCAGAAAGGATTTCGTTTCTAATTCTTTGGCGAAGAGAAAGTGAAGTGATTTATCTACGCGACGAGTAAGGCCTAGACTCAAGACCAGTTTCGGAGGCCAGTAAAATAGTGCCGTCGGTAAAATAGTGCAGATCGTAAAATACATTCGGAAGCGATCGAAAAACTGACGTCATTCAGTAGCCGCCAATAACGCTCGCGCCACTGAATGACGTAAGTTTTCCGATCGCTTCCGAATGTATTTTACGATTTGCACTATTTTACAGACGGCACTATTTTACTGGCCTCCGAAACTGGTCTTGAGTCTAGGCTAAGGATGTGCCAAAACGAAAATTATTCGACTCGGCGAGTAACGAGTACCTGATGAAATTACTCGGCGAGTACGAGTCCGAATCCGAGTATCTATGACGTCATATTTGATGTACGGCAATGCCAAGTAGGCTTACAAACGATTTTTCATTTTTTTTCTTAGGCTTAACTAATGCTGCTTTTGGCTATTCAGAAAGTGATTGAATATTAGGGCCATTAGTATGCTAATGCTACTTGCTCAAAGTGGTAGTAGCGCTATGGCGAACCAATGCTGAAACTACAGCTAATATATCTTTACATCTGAAATAGCAAAGCAATGGATTTTTATAGCTGTTTTTAATTCTGCGGAAATTTTTAAATATTAGCAGCTAAAACACAACACCACTAGTTCAACAGCAATGGCGTAAGAGCAGAATGCTGACCAATGAACAACATAGCATTATTTACAAAGTGACACTTCCATTCAGTTCTTTCGCATACATTGAGTAAATACGTAGAATTAACACTACAATAAAATGCTTGCGAACAGTGATGTTGACCCACGAAAAGGTGCAATGTGCATCCCAAAGTGATTTGAGAAGCAGTGCCAAAACACATATCGAATCTTCAACTCAGCAACAATGCAATCCAAAAAGGATAGTATTGATCTGCAAGACTGCAAAGCAAAGGGAATTCAGACACAGAAGCTGACTGCGACATCACAAGCATCGGTCAATTCTTACCCTTATTCCTGAACACTGCAAGTTTTGCAACATGGCGCAATAATATTTTTTCTCGCTGGAGAATCGGATTTTTTGGAAAAATGCTGCAGTAATATGCGTTACCGCACACATTTTCATATTTGGACCGATAAACATAAGCGTAATAACATGCGGCCGAGTAACAGCCGAGTATTGCATAATACTCGGCCGAGTACGAGTAATAAAAACCTGTAATACTCGGTCGAGTACTCGGACTCGGCTCGGCACATCCCTAGTCTAGGCCTTACTCGTCGCGTAGATAAATCACTTCACTTCCTCTTCGCCAAAGAATTAAAAACGAAATCCTTTCTGGTCGCATTGCTACTCGTTACGGGTTTTGTCTTAGACTGGATGAAAGCGTATTTAGTTTACAGTCCGCAAAATGTGCGACTTTTTACGTTGCCATTTTGTCTTGAAACTGAGAAAAGTGTTGATTCGTCTTTAGTCTGTATGTGATGTTAATTTTACGAATGGCACTGCATTGAAAAGCGTTCAAGTAAGTCCTTTCTTGTTGCAATGTTTCTTTACAGTCCGCAGAATGCAGTCCAACTTTTTTCGTTACCATTTTGGCTTAGAATGGGAAAAGCGCATAATTGTCCGTAAAGTGCATGCAAAACGTATTTTACAAACGGCACCTCATATACTTACGCAAAGATGATAAAGATACAGCTATATAACAACGTAAGTGACTAGATGGCAGCTGCAAGCACCCGCTTATGACTTCCCGATTAAGCTTTCTAGGGACCCAAACGTCTAAGGGTACAGTAGAGTGAGTTCGCTTTTAGCCTTTTACAACTTATAAAAAATAATAAAATCGTGCAAAATATAGGTGGGCATTATCACACATGAAGTAAATTTAAATTCCTGCAGCCTGTGCTCCATAAACTTAATATTGTAACGACTTCTTACATTTCTGTAATACAGTGATGGAAATCTCAATAAAACCATTATCCTTCAATTTCTTCACGTGTAGGCTACAGTGACAATGCTGCACAAAAAATCAAATCTTCATTATACTCGCCGTATTACGCCGACGTGTGTAACGAGTGGCGGGGCCCATCTCCGCGGCGCAGCGCTTGCGCTACACAGCTCCGAACAAGCGTCGCAACGGTGGCGAGCCGTTGGCGACACTGTGACGATTTGACCGACCCGGCAATCGAACCTCCCGCACCGATAGGGTGTGCTTAGCAACTGAGCTGATCGGCCGGCACAATGCCACACAAGTTTGCCGCAAAATCATCTTGCTTGTCTGACATTTCACACAAGCTGGCAAATCTTGGAGTAAATTCAAACAAAAAGAGCGATGGTTTTTGAAGGATTTGTGCAGCTGCAAGGACGACTGCACTCACACAAAACGAAAGTAAATCATCGAGCTTGTGTTCGATTCCAAGTGCAAGAAAGCGCGGCATAAAACTCACTTTTAAAGCAGCGATTACAGTGCTTAACAATCTGCGCAAAAATTAAAGGCTGCATTATTTCGCATAACACTTCGCTCAAGGTATTGCAGATAAATCAATTGAATTTAATAAGGGACCACTTGTTGATAAGTTGAAACTTAGAAGTTACAACTTAATACTTACTTATGAATGGCAACTTTTTAGCAACTTAAAAAGTAAAGCGACTGATAAACCAAGATTACTCGCATTAAGTAAAAGTGCTGTGACTACTTCAACCAAAAACTTTGACCTCATCAAGTTACAGCCAAACAGTTTTGAATTTGTCCAGTTACCCAATTGCATAAGGCGTGAATGAAATAAAGCAAACAAGTGCTGATTACAACAAACTTCGCTAAACCACAAGCCTGATGACCTGAGAGCGGACCTTGCTAGCAATTAACTTAACAAACTCCTCGCCGCAATTCGAAGACAGTTTTACTGCGAGGAATCCGCGAAGCTAAGTCATGAGTCCAATGCACCAACCACTTGGCCAACTCCCATGTGCCCCTTATTGCTGCTTAAAATGTCAGTTTAAACACAAACTCATACCGCTCACTCACGAATGAAAAAGTTTTAAGTCAAATAAGCTCAAAAACATGTTTCCCTACTGCCCTCTAACGGATAAGCAAATTTGCTTGAATTTTATGAGGTTTCCTGAAATTTCACGTTTTTTACGTTTGACTCCAAGTCAGGTGCTCTGGGGTAACGCTTCATTATATTGATATTTTTGTTACCCACATTGAGATTAATATCCTCCGATAATTTGAAGGTCCTAGCTGTTGCCATTTAACAGTTATGAGCTTGTTAATATTTTCCTGTATTTGACCTTTGACCCCAAACCAACTGACCGCCACCCCCCGAAAGTTGTGAGACACAAGTTTACGTTGAGGTCTATCATCCCTGAACATTTCAAGCTTCTAGCATCAGCGGTTGAAACGCCTTAGACTACGCAATATTGGCAACATTTATAGGTTGTTTGACCTTTGACCCCGAGTCACGTGACATAGAGCGTTTATAGTTGGTACACTGCAAGTACATATCAAGACACACCAACTCAATAATTTTCAAGTTCTTATGTGTTTTCAAGCACTAGTTATACGCCAAACAACATGTTTGCTTATTTAACCTTTGACCCCAAGTGACGTCACGCAAAACTAATCACTGTGAATTTTTTTGTACCCTCAATGAGATGCATCTGCTCCGTAAATTGAAAGGTCCTACCAGTTGCCATTCACAAGTTATTAGCGTTTCATCACATTTTTTGTCATTTTATTTGATTGACGTTTGACCTTTAACCTGTTCACCGCCACCCCCGAAAAGTTGTTTGGCACAAGTTCACATGGAGGTCTATTATCCCTGAACATTTCAAGTCTCTAGCATCAGCGGTTCAAAAGCCTTAGGCTGCACAAAAATCTGTTGAGATTCGTTCATTTGATCTTTGACCCTAAGTGACGTGACAAACAAATAATTGTTGGGCGTAGTTTTGTTCCTCACATAGACATGCATATACTGTACAAATTTGAAGGTCCTACCTAATGTCATTCAAGAGTTATTAGGTTTTGATAAATTTGTTTTTTTGATCTTTGACCTTTAACCTGATGACCGCCACCCCCCAAAAGTTGTTAGGCACAAGTTCTCATTGAGATCTACCATCCCTGAAAATTTCAAGTCTCTAGCGTCAGCGGTTCAAAAGCCTTAGGCTGCACAAAATTTGGTGTTGAAAAAAAAAGAAAAAATAATTTTTCGGAAACAAAATATTTTTTTTCTAGAAAGTGGGGGACTGTCGGGGAAAGTTATGGCGACCAAGGTGTAGACCTAGGTGGGACACACATTTGAACTCTTGGTCACTCTTGAATTGGAACAGTAGTTTAGCAGCTACAGCTGCTGGAAGTGTCAAAAAGTGCAAAAATGGCCAAGTAAAAACAACATGGCTTCCCTTTTCGGGAAGCCATGATAATACTTCGCTGAGAGCTAATACTCACATAGGGTTTTTAATTTGAAATGGTTTTAATAAAGTTGAATAATTTATTCTTTAATTTTTCACTAATATTGTTCCATAATTTAACTCCTCGATATTCGAATTTATGTTGACCAGCAGTTTTGAAAACACGAGGGAGAAAATAGTTAGATTTGTTAGGCCGCCTAGTTTCGTAGTCGTGAATTTGTTCAATTTTAGTAAAATTTTGTTGCCACAGTTTCGGTAATTTATTGTTAAAAAGTTTATGCATTAATTTTGCAAGTTCTAATTTGTACACATCGACTAATTTTAAAACCTCCCGTTGTTTGTATAAGTGATTGACATGAGAGAATTTTTTATTCCACGTTATTGTGCGAATAATATTGTTCTGTTTAACTTCAACCTCTCGAAGAAAGTTTCGAGAGGCTGTACCCCAAGCAGTTATCCCATATGTTATTCTGCTGTATACAAAACTGTAGTAGAGCATTGCAAGTGTACTATCAGTAACAAAGTCACGAATATGGTACAGCATATTGCTACACTTAGCCAATTGCAAAGACAGGTCTTGAATATGAGTCGACCAATTCAATTTGTCATCAAACCACACACCGAGGTATTTCACTAAATTGTTTTTCGTAATTTCATTTTTATCAATGAGAAGTGAAAACGTTGAGTTGACCGGAACATGCGGTTGTTTATTGAAAAGTAAGTACGTCGTTTTGAAATGGTTTAAAGTTAATTTATTTTGCTTCAGCCATAGATCAATGTGTCTCAGTTTAGTATTAACTCTGCATTCCAACTTCGCCAGACTATCATCAAACAACGCTAGCAGCGTGTCATCCGCGAATAAGGTTGTTGTGAATTGTGACGTTAAAGGTAAGTCGTTTACGTAAAGCAAAAATAAAAGGGGACCGAGTGAAGATCCTTGGGGAACTCCGCAATCCACTTTTCGCAGACTTGACCTCGCTTTACCGATTTTGGTTATACTGGTACCGATCAGTTAAATAGTTTTCAATTAATTTTAAAGAATAGTCTGATAGACATGAGTGAAAAACATGTATCTTTGCTGAGATTTTTTAGAAATAGGTCAGCACCAACTCAAGAGTTTGACGTCGATGACGACGGACATACGACATCAAAAACCGTTAAGGTACACACTGCGGGTATCGTTGAGTCCTATCATTCCAAGATGGGAGAGTCTGGTTGCTGCAAAACAAGCCCATGGTTCTCATTGAATCACTATTGTACAGTAATATTAGCTGAAACAAAACTTAGTTGCTGAATATTTATGTATATTTTTAAAGCCGGTCCGTGACAAATTTTTCCGACTTAAACCGGTCCGCCATGCGAAAAAGCTTGCCGACCCCTGTTTTAGAGTATTTAGGCTACAGTAGACTCTAGGTTTTTCTGTTCAAAAGCAATTAATCTTGATAGAACTAAAAATGCATTTTTATTCACGTGAAACAGCACAGTAAGAGATCGACAAAAAATCATAAATAAAAAAATTGAAGCACTTTTGAAACGCCTCATAGGCAAATAATACTATTTAACACTGTGGACATTCGCATTTGCTGGGAGAGGCAATACAGAACATTGCAGAGTCTATAAACTTACTTCAGCATCAATTAAGAAAACAACATAACAGTTTGCAGTGTTGTTTTAAGAGCAACATCCTCCTCTCTTTTGCTCAACACTAATTGGAGCGTTGAGATCCAAAGTTTGCACTAATTCGTCCTGTCGCGGATAAGATTTATCATTCACCAACATTTTCTTGACTAGGCACTTCGCAGCTTCGTCTATGTTTATGTTTTCCTGCGTAATGCAAATACACAATAAAAATTTTTGTCACTGAACAGAACTAATCATTTTAAGGAGAAAAAGTATCGATTGAAAGATTTTTGAGATTATAGCTATTCAAATAATTCTCCTGTAATCTGGAAAAACCTAGAAACTACAAATTTTTGAAAAACTGAGTTAAACTCAAATTTGAAGTTACTGTGTTTTTCCCCACCATTTTATCAAGAAAAAGTGTGAAAATATTTTGTCAGTGAGCAGTTATTGCCTGGACGAACCTAGTAAGTCGAGACGTTTTGAAAAATTTTTCCGACAAATATCTGAAAAAACATAGTAAGTCAAGTTGCTACGTTTTTCCAGATAATGTGTCCGTACTTACAAGCTAAACATAATTATGTGAATAAGCATAGCAAGACAACTTACCAGGTTTTCGAAGATCAACGCAAATGCTCACACATCTAAAAGATACTTAAAAAGCTAGCAAGCTTAGACGCTTATGTTTTCGTCATTGCTTTAGTCAGGGAGTTCGACCCGCAGGATTTCCATTGGTCAGGTTGTGTGCATCATTTGCTTTTCTTTGGTTCAGTGACGAGTGGTCACGTGACCACGTGTCATTTTAATAATAATCAGCCCATTACGTTTTTTTTTTTTTTCTATCACCGTCGCAATTGATTGTATTCATTCAATATAATTCTTTCTATATGAACTTATAATTCATTTCTCAACTAAAATTTCAGTGAGTTGGTTGGTTTTCTAAGTTTTAATCAAGATTCTGTTCGGAAATTTTTACGTAAGTTTTGTTTGAAAATGGCAATTATGAAATTTTTGTTACATGAAGCCACATCTGGAATATTGGCCGCGGGTGTTGCTTCCTCGTACATTAAGCGCATTGATTTGTGCGAATCAGATAAAGTAATCTTTTGGGCTGACAACTGTGCTGGTCAAAATAAGAACTGGGCTTTTTACGCACTGCTATGTTGGTACGTCAACCAAAATTAGAGTTGTCAAAGTATCACCATAAAATGCTTTGAAAAAGGACATACGTTTATGCGTGCTGATAGCGTCCATGGCAACATCGGGAAAAAAAGAAAAATGTTCTGAGATATACACGTTCCAAGATTTCGTAAACATCTGCGAAAAATCTGGATCAAAGATCAAGCTTATCATCATGCAATATCATGATTTCTATGAGTTTCAAAAAGGTCACCGAAACCGACAATCCAAAATTAGAAGCGCTACCTCTTCTACAACCACTCTCTGTAACCAAATTCAAAAAGGGTCCCGCGCAACGTGGTTCAAGCAGCGATTTGAAGAAGATTATCAAGATGTGGCCTCTCCTATGGATTGCCACCTTAACGTGGTGGGGAGGCTTGAGTTTTCAATGATCCTTAGAGCAATGCCGTCGGTAGTGTTTAATCACTTCCATCAGGGTCAACCATGGCGGTAAGGTCGAAGGAGAGAAACAGACCAAGTAGCAATCCAAAGCTGCAGCTAAATGGAAAGTTGTAATAACAATATTCATGCTGCATCGGACGGCGCGCAGGATAAAACGGTCCGCGTTCGAGTTTTAGGCAGAGGTACTCGTTCGAAAAATAAGCTACAGTCTCCCCCACAAGCTGATTATCACCGGAAACCCACCAACGCAGTCGCTAAGCGTTTGGGGAGGCAAATGGGGGCAGCGCACACAAAACGTACTCGAGTTGGACCAAACTGCCGGGATCTAGCTATCGGGAGCTGGAATGTTTCGTCACTGACAGGAAAAGAGCAGGAGCTTGTTTGCGAAGCCCAACAGTATCGCCTTGATGTTGTGGGAATTTTATCAACAAAGCGCCGGAGTTCTGGAACTGTCGAGTTGAACGGTGGGTGGAAAATGTTCTACTCAGGTGTTGATGCAGCAATGTCTGCTCAAGCTGGTGTTGGCTTACTTGTGAGCCCCAACATAGCTGAATGTATCGTTGACTGAGTACCACTGGGAGGAAGGGTTTGTCTTCTAAAGCTAAGGCTGCAGGAGCGATCTTTGTGTATCTTGCAGGTGTACGCACCTAACATAGAATCACAGTACGAAGCCTTTCTGGAGGAAGTTGAGGTTGCATTGGGAAAAGCAACTTCATCAGAATCCCTTGTCCTTTTGGGCGATTTCAATGCACATGTGGGTATTGACAATGCAACCTGGAAAGGTGTTATTGGGCAACATGGTGACCCTGACATTAACAACAACGGAAGGAGTTTATTGCAGTTCTGTGCCACCAATGGGCTGTGCATAATGAACACATTTTTTCAGCACAAAAGAATTCATAAGTACACCTGGTACAGAGACTATCTGGGACAACGCTCCCTGATTGATTTTTGTGTCGTTTCGGTGGACTTGTTTTCTACCGTGTCTGATGTTCGTGTTAAAAGAGGGGCTGAGTTGTCAACTGATCACCACCTAGTTGTCTACACTTTGAAAGCTTTGAAACCCTTGAAAAAACGAAAGACTTTTCGACCACGAGAAACTTATCGTATCAAATGGGAATCATTGGCTGACAAAGAGGTACGAACTGCATTTGCAGACAACATTGCATCTAAGTTCAAAGAACTTCCGACCTCTACTGAAGACATTGAAACTGAGTGGTGTTTGTTTCGAACAGCAGTCATTACGTCCGCTACTAACTGTTGTGGACGTAAGCGTGTTGGAGGGACGAAGAGTAGCGAGAAAAGAACTCCTTGGTGGAACCAAGAAGTTAAAGAAGCTATTAGTGCGAAAAAAGTGGCCTATAAGGCCTGGCTTGCAAATAAGTCATCACTTGAACTTCGTTGACAGTACTCTGAAGCACGTAAGGCGGCAGCCACAAAAGTTAAACTGTCTAAGGAAAGGGCCTGGAAGGAATTTGGAGAAAGGTTAGACGATGATTTCAAAACGGCAAACAAAGTGTTCTGGCAAACCATTCGCCGTTTGCGTGGAAAAAGATCTCGAGCCGCTCTCTTTATAGAAGATTCAAATGGTGTGACTCTGAAAGATCAAGATACTATTTTGAATCGGTGGAGAGACTACTTTAGTGATTTTTTAAACCCAGTTGATGCTACACCGATACAAATTCACGAGGAACAGGTTGGGGAAGATATTCAGATAACCGAAGCAGATGTGAATGCAGTAATCAAATCATTGAAAACTGGAAAAGCACCTGGTGAGGATGATATCAGACCTGAAATATTAAAAGCAATGAACATATATGGTGTTCCTTGGCTGACTCGTGTTTGTAAGGTGGCATGTAGTACTGGGCAAGCACCAAAGCAATGGCAAACTAGTGTGATAATACCTATCCACAAGAAAGGAAACAAGAGAAAATGCACCAATTATAGGGGCATATCTCTCATCAGTGTCCCGGGTAAGGTCTATGCCACATGCCTTGAAAAGAAATGCCGTGAAATAGTCGAGCCTAAACTAACGGATGCTCAGTGTGGCTTTTGTCCTGGCCGAAGCACAATGGATCATATCTTTGCCTTGCAGCAAATCTTTGAGAAGTCGTGGGAATATGCAAAAGAGGTCAATGCATGTTTTGTTGATCTTGAAAAAGCATATGATCGCATTCCTAGAGACAAGCTTTGGGCGGTGCTGTTGCAGTATGGCATTGATGGCCAGTTACTAAATGCCATTAAGTCGCTGCACATGCATTCCGAGATCTGTGTTCGTGTTAACAGCGCAACGACGAAACTTTTCAGAGTTAGTGTGGGACTACGGCAAGGCTGCTCTCTTTCACCTATTCTGTTCCATATTTATATGGATAGAATTGTTAAGAAAAGTGAGTCTTGTGGCGTAGTAAAGATCGGTGAATGCACTGTACAACGTCTGTTATTGAAAAACAGAAACCATATGCCTGTCCAGACTACCAAAGCAGTGCTCTCTCCAAATTGATGGAGTACCACTAAAACAGTCAGACGCGTCTCATTCACAAGTGACGGCAGACAAAATAGCGAATTGGATATCCGCATCGGAAAAGCAAGTGCAGTAATGCGCCAGCTCCACCGATCTGTGGTACTGAAACGAGAGTTTGCACCAAGGCAAAGCTATCCATTTTCAGGTCGGTCTATGTTCCTATTTTGACTTATGGCCATGAGTGTTGGATCATGAATGAGAAAGTGAGGTCTCGAGTTCAAGCAGCGGAAATGGTATTCTAGCGAAGAATTAGCGGTTTGACCTTGTTGGACAAGGTTAAAAGTGCAGATATTCGTGAATCTCTAAACATCGAAGCGCTGCTTCTCCGACTAGAAAGATCGCAATTGCGTTGGTATGGACAGGTGACACGAATGTTCCAGGAGAGAACAGCCAAAAAACTGCTCTGTTCAACATCGATTGGTCGAAGGCCAAGAGGCCGTCCCAGAACTCGATGGCGAGATTACGTAGAAGATCTTAGTTGGTCTCGCCTTGGCATCCCAGCAGAGCATCTGTTCTTTGTTGCAGAGGATCGAGATGCTTAGAGGCTCCAACTCGAGCTGCTGCCCCCGCGACCCTCCAAGGATAAGCGGGTCCAGAAAATTGATTGATTGAAATTGATCAAGATGTGGAGTTTTTTAAATCCAAGTTCAAACTTGATATCATTCCCATGAAAAAAGCTCAACCAAAAGGTATTCCCAGCGTGAAAAGGCAAAATATTCTCAAATCAGCAGAACCGTTTCTTGCAGCTAAAAAAAATCTGGCGAGGAATTCCTGTGAACGATGATAATGTTGACCTTGTTGCACAATTTGAGTAATCATCCAATTCGCATCATTACTTTTTGCGTGTTTTTTTTCTATTTTAACCAATTAAAATCAACAATGTGCTGGCTATTGACATACTGGGTTTTTACTGACCAAAACCTCAAGGTTTTATTTTTAGTTTAGTCAGGTAAAACCTAGAAAGTAGGTTTACAACCAAATTACGCCGATGAGTGCTAAAGAATTTATTACATTGAACAGACTTCCAATTACCTTCATCAAAAATTCCAAAAAACTTCCATTTTCCCTTTAGGAACTTAATTCTGAAGCAAAACAGTTTTTCTGCTTTTCCTCAAAATTGTTTCAAATTGATTTACAAGGTTTTTTCAGAAAACAGGAGAATTTTCCTGACTGCAAAAATTTCGGATCGGAAATTACCGTAAATCGTCGGATTATACCAGTATTTTTGTCCAAGAGACATCAATTCTGCCTTTCTGTGGAGTCTGTTTAGCGCGTAAGAGCGATCGATATAGGGTCTACAGCACAAAAATGCGATTTTCAAACGATTTGTCTTTTTATAAATTTATGTATGTACACATGCCTTCGCAGCCTTTTTTATTGTGCTTTTTTTTTCATAGATCATCCTAATCAAATTTTGACAGCGTTTCCTCTCTTGCAATATCGTCAAATGCAACGCTTTGACCATTCATTTTATGAGAAGCATCAAGGAAAAAAGCTGACTCCTTACGTATACAATCATTGTATTGCCAGCTTTCAAAAATCCACAAAACTTTCGTAAATCACCACTTACTTTAGCCGAAGTTTCAAACCATTTAATAAATTTTTTTTCTTTGCAGTAGTTGTCCATATGTTCGCTGTTTGCCGCTAAACCTTCTCTCTCGTGATCACATTTGTTTCCTACGAGAATGGCAGGTATAGGCCCTCCGTTAGGTAGTGTCACCTGACAAAAAAAATCACCAAGAGGGCGTAATACAGTAGCTTAAATTCATCAGTAGTAGCAAACTGGGTGTTGGCATCGTAAGGCTGCCGTTCATGAGGTGAAAAACGGTTAGCTTAAACCAAATATCAAAATTTAATATTTGCATTTTTATCTTTTCATAGTGTATTTCAAGAGTTTAATCTTCTTAAAATGTATCAAAAATGAAATTTGACAAGACTTACTTTGCTGTCCAAGTCGGTTTTCCATTTGTTCACCGCTTCAAAAGTAGAAGGTTTAGTGACGTCAAATACCACAATTGCTCCGACTGCTTCTCGATAATAAACTTTCGTCATGTTTCCAAATCTTTCCTGACCTTAAATTGGAAAATGTATATTCAGCAAACCAAGCGATTACAAGTTTTTTGGCACGCTTAGAATTTGCATGAGGTCCAAGCAAACAAAATACGAGTTCAACTTACCGGCAATATCCCAGAGTTGAAGACGAATTAACGTATCATCATCCCATTGGATAACCTTTAAACCGAAATCAACTCCTATTGTGGCCCTGTAATATGTTGAGTATTTCTGATGTACATATCGCTGGATAATGCTGGTCTTTCCAACACCAATGTCACCAATTACCAGAACCTGCAACAAATATTCTCAAAAATTGAATACGAATGGTTGATTATATCTGTCTACGACTCTACCAAGCATTAGTAATAGGCTTATAGGTAGGCTAGCCTGACCGAAGCTATTCCAGTAGTAATTAAATTCCGTAGTAGTAATTTTACAGGATTGCGATAGGCACTTCTCGTTCTTGAGGATTCTCGGTGCAGCATGCTAGCTATGTGATACGTTAAAAACACATAGTCTGACTGAGTTCAGCTTGTTTAATTACCACTGGAAGAGCAGTTTAGGTCAGGCTAGCCTACCTATTAGCCTACTAAATATTTTAACGTTGTCGAAATAAAAAACTGTTATTGTTTGTCTTTCATCTTTCTGATGGAAGAAAAAAAGATGTAGTACGTGCTCTTGGAAATCCACATTCATATCGAATTCGTAGGGGTTTTCCATGTTTCGAATAAAATTTTGATGCTTTCTGAGTGACTTGAGTACATGTTTTCATCGGCAAGGCAAAATTAGCGCAGAAACTTTCATTTTAAGACGCAAGAAAGCAAAGCAATAATTAAACCAATGCTTTAATATCAAAGTCAGCTCATGCGAAATCAAAGGAGAGTTCACTTTTGTTGCCGTGCGAGTTGTACAGCTGAGTAATTTGGTTATTGAGTGAACAACCTAGGGCACTCCAATGGAAACAAAAAACGTTAAACGATATTGTGAATAAATATTAGTACAAAGCAATACAATGATGTTTTACACTGACAAAAGTCGTAATAAGACAAAAGTCGTATAGTCACTATAATATGAAAATAACCTCAGTTATTTATTATTTATTATGTTCATCAACGAAATTCAAACCAAAGAAATTCAATCAATCCTAACTAACCAACAACGCATCAAGTTGATCAAATGGCTAAATACTAACTCGTCAGCGGTAATACTAAACACCGCCAAGGACGACGAAGAACTTACTAAACACGGCAAAAAAACGGCAAAGGACTTCAAATTGATCTACTAAACACCGCAAAGAACGACAAAGGACTTGGAACAATACCATAACAAAAAACGACAAAGTACTTTAAATTAGGGTTAGGTTAGGGCTAGGGTTAGGGTTAGATTAGGGCTAAGATTAGGGTTATCTAATCCCATGTCGTTCTTTGCGGTATTTAGTACATCAATTTGAAGTCCTTTGCCGTCCTTTGCGGTGTGTCAGTCCTTTGCGGTGTTTAGTAGGACGCACTCGTAAGTAATCTTGCTCAAATTGCAAGTTATATTAAAACTTGTATCGAAATATCACATGTCACCAGAACAGAGGTTCTTAACCAGGGTCCATTGCTTGGCCCCCACAGGGAGCCACAGAAAATTAACCAGGGGGACATAGGACAAGATTCTTCGACCAGTTAACAATAATTTACCACTAACGACCAGCGGACGGCCTTAACCACTGCGAATAAAGTACCAACAAAAATTTTATTCCTGAGCAAGGAGCCACTGGTGTTTAGTCTCTAGAGATCCACAATCCTTAAAAAGTTGAGAACCACTGAACTAGAACATTATAAAACAGAAGCTCTGTGGTAATCTTTTTGAAAACGAAGCTTTTGTTTTTATGGAGGTTGGCATAGGTTAAGTCATGTTTTCATTAATGCTTACTGAAGTGAATTTAAGAATCTGTAAACAAGAATCTGAGCACAGCTTTTAACCACGCACAAGCTTATATTAAAATTTAACATTGATTATACAGTACCAATTTGTGGATCCACTGAAGAGTTTGTTACCTTAAACAAATATTCTTTCTTTTCTTCCATAAATTTCGAAGAATATAATTTCAGCCGATTATTGACTAGCTAAGATAAAAAAAATCTACAACGCAGCAAAAATGTTAAACAACAAGCAGATTTTATTGACACAGTCGTTTATGCAATCTAAAAACTGGAAAAATAATTGGCAATGTTAAGAGGACAGGGCTTGCTTGCACCTCTTTCAAAAAGTTTGTGTATCGATACCGTAGTTCTGTCTGGTGCAAGTATTATTAAAAAACGCTACAACTGAAGTTTGGGCTGCAAAAATTTTGCAATAACGGCCGGAAATCATCGATCGATTCAGTTGCAAACCTTTCACAATTCAATTTAAATTTTGTTTTTTGTGCAATAAGGGACTTCTCAGGCTGTGGGCCACGACCACCATCAAAGTTGGACAACAGATTATACAATACGGGTGACCACGCCAGGTTATAAAGCTTGTTACGATAGCAATGCTTCATCTACGATATTTTCAGGAGTTTGATTACAACCAGAGTTTAACTGTATAAAAACTTGTATTGAAAAATGTAGAGCCGATGCAAGTGTAAATATGAACTTCAAGATATTATGATAGGCTTTAGAAGACCAACTGAAGTTCTTAAAATAGAGATCTACCTGATGAGCGGTCAAACCGCGAAACCAGTCGCAGAATTGGTTTTTACGGCGTTTGTTTAGTAAGTGTTCTAAGTAAGGCGCACCATCTCTTCTCTATGTTCGTATATCAAAACTTGAAACAGCAAATTCACATTGGTCAGATTTTTAATGTTATTAATTGACTAAACCGGTATGTTGAAGTTTTTTAGTTTAAAGAACGGCACGCGCAATTTAAAAAGGTAAATGAAGCACTAAGTAGTTTACTTACTTTACTTACACTTACAAAACTACCCTCAATTAAACCAGAATCGCTTCAACGATGGAAAATAAACCAGGAGCGATTTTCCTCGTCCTATCTGCAACTTTTATTTACATCTGATTTTCACTATGATTAACGAATACGCGTTGTAGATTAGTAGGCCTTTTCGCATTGCAGTTTCTTACACTGATAGTGCTCACTGGTTAAAGCTGAAATTCTAGTATTCATGGCATTTTTGCTGCACTGAGCTATCCTAACGCTTTGTCATCTTACTGACTAATCTGGCATTTTAGTTGCGACATTTTTTTCTGCCTGTTTATTAGCTATGCTTAATCTGCATCTCGTATTGTTCTCATTGCAAGCAAAGAAGCAAAAGCAAACAAATGCTAGCAATGTAACAAACAGGCTAGTTTCAGTTGTTCAGTAATACAAGGGATATTAATAATTTCAAGTCGTGGTCACGTGTTAGGCCGATTGAAGATTAACAAGCCCAAAACTCGTGACTTACTCTGACGTCAAATGTAGCTTTATGTCGATCAATGCGCTTAAGCAGTGTAAATCGGAACTTGCATTATACTTCCTTATGAAGCAAGAATTTAACTTAATACGAATAAGCGCTTATTTCAATTATCATGTGACCCGCTTGATACAGCGCAATAAAGCACACAGTTCTACACAGTTTTACATGCTTTATTACACATACGCGAAATGCAGTTACAAAAAAATCTACTAAAACTTGTAAGAAACCATTATTGCAATATAGGCTAAAGCAAAATTTGCTTCGGGTAATCCCGTTTCATGTTAGGTCGTCAGAATTAAGGAAAAATAGCCCACCTGACAAAAACTTCTCATTCATTCACGTAATCAACAAGATAACTTGAAGAAAATTTGTTTTTCACTATTCGAGACAAAGCCTATTTTCATATCTTTTTCTTCGAAAGAAGCAATTTGATGAGAGCAGAGCTGCACTACAATAGCCCATTGCAGCTTGAAGTATTGCTCGCTAGAAAGCGAAACAGAATAGCGAGCGCTAATTTAATTGAAATTAAGCCATTCGTCATTTATGGAAGTTGCTATCTGCCACGATAAGCTTTTTCTGGGGCAATATTTGGATTTTGTGTGCTTAGCTGTATATGATACTATGCCTCCAAATAGGTAGATGGCTATTCCAAGATACAGCAAGGCGCAAGCCGTAAAACTAGTGTCACGGACTAAAATTTCGGTCATTAAAATACGATTCAAAACAATAAAGCCTCCCAACACACGAATAAGGACGAATGATAAGCGGTGTAATCTCGATAGAAGCTCTTCCAAAGTCGATTTGCGTCGACAAGGGGGGCAAGTTATACCTCTTTCCCGTCTCCATGCAGCAGCCCCAAGCGTTGCTGCAGCTTTAACATTTTCGCAGTAGTTATCTGTTGTCCACACGCAGTGTTTCATTTGATTAGTTTGGAAGTTTGAGAGCCGTAGAAGCTTTAGTATATTGAAAAACAAATTGGGAAGCTCATGTACTAACAAATTCAGAGTTAGCAGCCATGCAATTTCAGATTGTTTTGACAGCAGGTGGTGCGAGAGAGCTTTTCTTTGAACAACGGTCGGTTGAGCCCAGCTAGATGACGGGTGCATGTCTAACATAATTGGAATGATTGAATTGCGCCATCTAGTCATTTCAACAGACAAAACTTTAATACTTGTAAGAACTACCGCAGTGCTTAATGAACATAAAGTTAAGTTAAGTACCTTGTTTTTACCTAAAATCATAGGCCCGCGGTGACGATTTTCAAAGAGAAAGTTTCTTGTTCGCGTCCAGGTAAAATTTTTCACTGCCCAATAAGTAGCATAAACATTATATCCCAAAGCAGCAATTAACAAAAAAGCATGAGACTCCACATCGAGTTGATGCGTAAGGATCAAATATACAGCCCACACCGGCAAAATTACGGAGTAAGTAACATCCAATAAAGCGCGAATGGAATCCATCATCTTTTGATTGCATGCTCCAGTAACGCGAGGACCTTTTTTCGCACAGCAATAACCCATGTGACCAGTTAGCGTCAGGTGAGATAGGCACGCTGAGAAAAATGTATGCAAAATTGTCCAAGAAAAAAATGCAAGTATAGACTGAAGTGCATTATTTTGCATCAGACATAAAATTAAAATCATTTTCAGGGTGAACTAATTTTTTACTGGTAACTGATAAAAAAACTACTGCATACTGCAAAAATTGCCCCTTTCGGATGTAACAATATGAAACAATGGCATTACATCTCAGACAATCACAAATGAAACCGCTTGAAACAAAGGAAAGCATGAAAAAGTTTGAACCACATCTAATAAGAGACGAAAATAGTTAACAGAGGAAAAGGTAGGCCACAGTATTGCAACTGGGCCTTTCAACGACATAGATTGAGCGGTTATCGTCAGCAGTACACGCTGGGCAGCAAAACTGCATAATCACACGCTCCATACTCCTGATGATAACAATTGAATCTATGTTGCTAAAACGTTCAGTTACAAGAATTCGGTCTACGTCAGCTTTATCTCTTCTCTTGATAAAAAAGTTAGCTTTCAAATTTCATAAATTTATGTCTTTTCATCTCCAAGCTCAAGCAAATTGGCACTCTAGATGCGGACCAAAATTTTCTTCGTTTTTGAAACCGCAACTTATTTCGTTATTATGTCATACCAAAATCAATGCATGTACAGTGTTATTATATGAGGTGCCGTTTGTAAAATACGTTTTGCATGCACTCTACGGACAATTATGCGCTTTTCCCATTCTAAGCCATAATGGTAACGAAAAAAGTTGGACTGCATTCTGCGGACCGTAAAGAAACATTGCAACAAGAAAGGACTTACTTGAACGCTTTTCAATGCAGTGCCATTCGTAAAATTAACATCACATACAGACTAAAGACGAATCAACACTTTTCTCTGTTTCAAGACAAAATGGCAACGTAAAAAGTCGCACATTTTGCGAACTGTAAACTAAATACGCTTTCATCCAGTCTAAGACAAAACCCGTAACGAGTAACAATGCGACGAGAAAGGATTTCGTTTTTAATTCTTTGGCGAAGCGAAAATGAAGTGTATTACCTACGCTGCAAGTAAAGCCTAGATTCAAGACCAGTTTCGGCGGCCTGTAAAATAGTGCCGTCTGTAAAATAGCGCCGTCTGAAAAATAACGCAGATCGTAAAATCCATTTGAAAGCGATCGGAAAACTTACATTTTTACAGACGTAGAGATCTGCGCTATTTTACAGATGGGACAATTTTACTGGCCGCCGAAACAGAGAAAAGTGTTGATTCGTCTTTAGTCTGTATGTAATGTTAATCTTACAAATGGCACTGCATTGAAAAGCGTTCAAGTAAATCCTTTCTTGTTGCAATGTTTCTTTACAGACCGCAGAATGCAGTCCAACTTTTTTCGTTACCATTTTGCATAATTGTCCGTACAGTGCATGCAAAACGTATTTTACAAACGGCACCTCATATTATTAGCCTTTCAAAATTATCTTTTTTTGAGTGCAACTGTGCAACCAACAATATTACATCAAAGTTTTTTGTAGTAAACAAGTGAACAAATATGTTAATGTTTGTTTTGTAGACAGAACGGTTTTGTACATCGAAGGTCAAAACGAGGATTTTAGGCCTATCTATCTTCATAAAAACACACTTGAAATGTTTTATTAAGTATGCCAACTGTAATAACGCACTTCAACAAAAAGCAATTTTCTGTCCAATTACAGAAAAAGCCATTTAATGTGTAACAGGCAAATCGGGACTCCTTTATAAAGTATTTGCAAAATTTTGAAGTTGCAGCAAACATGCACAAAACTTGAAAGCAATGAAACTCCGAGACATATCCTATCGCGTTATTCGACCGTCTTAAACTTGGAGAATGGAGACGATAGGAGAGCAGTAACGGCCGAGTATTGTGATCTAATTATTGAAGTTTCCAAGAAGTTTTTAAGCTCAAAATTTAGACTAATAAAATTGAGCAAAGGTGTTTACACAATTTTTAGTTTTTAATTGCGCCCCAGCCTACCAATCAGATCCGGATTTAGACAACCAGAGGCCCTAGGCTATTTGATCAATGAGGCCCTAGTGAGCAATGGTCAGACTCATCTCTACGAAAAGGTCCTGATTGATGATCGATCTCCAAAAAAAAATAATATCTTCCGTAGTTCGTGACGAGACCCCCCATTTTTCCGAGGCCCTAGGCTTCAACCTGACTATAACCTATTGGTAAATCCAACTCGTTGCTAATCCCAACAAGACCAATGAACTGGATTGAGGACCTACTCTCTAAACTTTCAGGTGGATTTACCTAAAATGCGATACTATTCTGTTCGCATAAGTCCTAGACCTAAAAACAATGCCTTGGTTCGGCAAAGTAAATCCTTGGTATCACAATTTTCAACGAGCACGCGAAACGGCGTACACATTTACAGTTACCCCTTACCCGATCCAAATGTTCAATTGAGCGGGCCAAAAGCTTACGGGCTTTCTGCATCAAATTTAAATATTTTTGATGTCATAACCACTTTTTTCAATTATTCGACATGTGGACAGGGTAAGAATCTTCTACAAGATAGAAGCGAATTTGCCAACGGTCTGAAGTATTTTTGCTCGATCTTTATCCTACCCATAACTTTAGCATAGTGATCGAAAGTGAGAGCTGCTGCGGTTGTAAACTTACATAGTACCGGTATAACGGTAAGTCTACATACTATGTGCATTATCTTGTGCAACCCCTCTTCTTCAAAACGTATCAGACAACGCGCAAATGCTTGTTGGACTTTTATTCCTACATAAAGCCGTAACTTGTGCTACATCGCAACTTGCAAGCATGAAAAAAATCATGGTAAACAAATTGGCCAGCACGCATCATGCGCGTGATCAGGTTTATTAGCGGTCACACAAACGACACACCCCTTTTATTTGAAGAGAAAAACATACCTGCGCTAAACGACATAATAAAGAAACAAAAAGCTTGCAAACTATCCTGAAGTGTGGGAAAAAGTAAAAGAAACAAAAAAAATTTGCGTTGGTGGCTCTAAAAACTACAATAAAGAGAGAAAAGAGATCTCTTCATCGCTCTAAAAATGTCGTAAACAACTTGGCGCCTCGCTGCCTTGAAAAGCAAGCATGGTTTTTCATAAAATCATGTCCTTGTGAAAATGAAAAGTAGCACAGAGTTGAGATTGTTAACCGAAAGGTGGACGTACGTTTGCTGAATGCCAAATAATAGGAGTCTGATTGCAATAATCTTTTTATTTAATAATGCAGATCGGTTATTATGATGCCAAGGTGTAGTTAGGTTAGCAGAGCTGAGCTCGTTAAAACACACCGGCAGCCAGGCAACCTGTCAATGTTCGATTGCATTTTTCGATATAATCTAGGTCAGGGTTGTCCAAGGTTGACAGTGTCGCGGGCCAGATTATTTTTTGCACATAATTCGCGGGCCACATACAGCTACATCAGTGCGAACAAATAATAAACAGACGCTATAGTATAGATTTTATGCTAAGTTTGTAGAATCTATTCTATTTAATAGTTTTAGAACAACTTTAAACAACAGCCAAACAATTTAAAGTCATTTGATGTTTATTGTTCACGCATCCTTGATTAATCGTTCTATGTCAACATCAACTTCATGGTTGCCAGTCGCAAGCGGGCATCCAATGTTTCGTCTGCCAACCTGTTCCTTGCATTAGACTTCAGTCTCTTCATTACCGAAAAAGTACTTTCGCAGATGTAGGTGCTCCCAAACATCGATAACATTCTCAAAGCAAACTCCCTTAAAACTGGAAATATGACTTTACAATTGTTGTTGTAACGTCATAAATTGTTTTTCGAGTACCGGTAGTTTTAATTTAAACTGCTTCACGTTTGCTGGTGTTGACTTATTTTGACTCAACGCCGTTGAGTCAAAATAAGTTCATAACATTTCTTACCGATTGTGCGTTGTAAGTCTGTGGCTTAGATGTTATCATTTTTCACTGGGACTTTCTCGCAGTTTCTCCAGAATATTTGGCAGAATTTTCCACGGGCCACAGAAAATGCTGCCGCGGGCCACAAGTGGCCCGCGGGCCCGGGTTTGGACCACCCTGATCTAGGTTAACCTGTTAACTGCCATATATAGGCTACCTGTTGATATCTCAATTACCCTGTCTACATGTCCAATTAAAGAGGGCTAAGAGCCCAAGCGCTTTCTGCATCATAATCAAGAATATACTTGATGTCATAACTAATATTGTTCTGATCAACTTCTAATTTAAAATTTTACAACCTCTACAGCCTGTTTCACGCTAAGCGCAGTCTTCAGGAGGTGCCTTATTCAAATAGAATGGTCAAATAGAATGATGTCATAATTAGTTTTTTGATTGTGATATCATAAATTTGGTTGTGATGCAGAATGCCCATGGACTTTCGGCCCACATTAACCGGACAGGATAAATCTGTTTGGGACTCAGAAACTGCTCAGTGAATTCAACAGTCCATTTTCTAATTTTGCATCCCATAGGTAGTCTAATCCTAAGTCTACAACGTTGTCTAGACTCGAAGCAATCACATGTTGCATGAGCAGAAGAGTGGCAGAATAGAAAAATGAAAGGCAGTGTCTATTTTGCCATTAATGGCATAATAGCTTTTAGGTCTATTTTGTTGCAGCTACATAACCCCATGTCACACGATAATTACATCTTATTGTATTCTACTGTCTTACTGAACCCAATTGTTAACCCCAGGTCACACGAATCGGAATCGAACCAAAGCCACGAAAGCAAAACAAACCAAAGCTGCGACGAGAATCGAACCCAAAACTAGTGCAGCGCTTCCCATTACACGCTGCGCTCAATCCACTGAGCTATCGAGAAGTCGTGGCAATGTAGCACAAAATGGCGCTACGTCACTTACGGCAAAATAGACCTAAAAGCTATTTTGCTGTTAACGGCAAAATAGACAGTACCAAAATGAAATGACCAAAGAAAGCTTTGTGGTAAAGTAGGATACCAGTAGGTACCTACATGTTGTCCAGTTTTTAATGCAACGCTCAGAACTCTAGCTGCATCAGGTTGTGATTATCTGTTAAAATGGTACTGTATCTTTGCGGAAAGGATAGTATGCATTTTAGGCAGGCTACAAAGTAAGAATTTTTAAATTGCATGGCACAGCATCATGATAATGTATGTAGTTTCCAGATTGTTGATGTTTATCTTTATATGCACTGTGCATCTATTGCTGATATGTGATTAATATGCCTGGAAAACGTGCTCGAAAAGATAGTGAGCGTTCTACTGGAAGTGCTAGCAATGGCCCACCCAGCACTCTTGCTGCTGATGTTGGTTCTGGAAGTGGTAAGATCTAGTTATGATAATTTGGTATCGGTATTCAGTATTTCTGTGAACTTTAACAGGTTAAGTTCATTGCTTGAATATATGCCGGGTACCTACGTACCATAGCCTAATTCAATGAAATAGGCACCGCTATCAGCCTATGCTGTTATCATTCTGGTTATGATCTCAAAGGAAATTTTTTTGTTGTGCTAGGCTGGTCTATTTGCTGTTGCACTGAAGCCTATTAAGGTAAATTGCAATTACATAACTTACCGGTATTGAATTTTCACTTAATTTATCAATCCATCTGTGTTTTTATTTTACGTCATTAACTGTTATTGAGATTGTCCCAGGAAGCAGCTCGACTAGATAACCTTGTGGGTTCTTGGCTGCTTCCTGGTCCACATTGCTTTGTATAAATACCTTTGTTATATATTTTATTTTTACTGCTACATTATTTTCTTTCATCTTTGTGGACAAATAAAATAATCTGAATTTGAAAAGATGTGAATCTGTAAAACTGAAAATCATATGCTAATAAAAATGTTCTGTAGGTGCAGGAAGCTGCAGTTCTGGTTCTGTAGGAGACGACACCGAAAACATGAAAACTTGCTGTTATCCAAATGGGTGTCCTTTTGGGGAAGATTCACAAGCAGATGTCATTTCTGTAAGTATTAGGCTATGCTCTATTTGTTTTTTATTCTCGTAAAAATAACCACTTAATTACCCCATTTGGCTTTACTCGTTTGTGCAAGAATGTAGCAGAGTAATAAAACATACCAAAACAACAAATGTTACAGGCCCACGTGAGCAACGTTTTAAGGTCCCAATTTCAATGAAAATCAGGTTTCTAGTATTTGCAACAATGTAAAGCAAATATTTTTATTTTGGGTATCTATAGCTCTATTTTCGACACCTTGTGTTTTTATTAAATATAACTGGTGAATGTTTCGCCATGAAATTATGCTTTAGTTATTGTTAATGTCAAGACTCACTTGAAATTGAATTTTTTATTGTTTTCGAGTTAGTTGAATTGCTTTGAGTTGCTACAAATGAAGACAATTTTTGCAATTATTATTACTTGTGAAATATTTTATCTGAGGACACTGCAAATCGTTGGAAAAATTATAGTGTGCTGCTCGTATCATGCAATCGGGACAGCCTAAATAGTGTTTTATTGCGCCAGGTGACTGCTTGACTCAATGACCAAGAGGTCCCTTTGCGGCTTCCTGTTGCTAACTCGTTTTAGACAATGTGTCCACCTTATTTCGTTGTTGTTTTATTGTTGTTTTTGTATTTAGTGAAAAAATAAATAAACTAACAAACTAGATCACACAGTACCGGTGTATAGATGAATTTTTGTTTTGATTGGCTGACTTACACCATACATACTGTACTTTGTCATTGATGTGTTACTGTAAAAGGCTTTACTAGTACCGACACTTAAGAAGTAATTATTTATGATTTTGTGCGTGCAATTCAGAGCTGGGTTTGTGGAACTATGTTGCTGATTATTATCCTACTTCATATTTTTCAGATGGTGAAAGTTTTGTGCAGTTACGACAATTGTAAGATGAGCCAGTTTATGCATGTAGAGTGTTTTGGTCATTGGGAAGAAACGTTACTGAATTTTCTCCGTAGCCATGGTAATATTTTGTTTCAATTTTGTAGTTTTATCGCCAAGTTCTTGCTTATAAACTAGGAGAATTGTGGAATTAACAAAATATAGTCGCAAATAAACTTTTGTGAAAATGCAGCTTGCACCCTTCCCCCCTCCCACTTTTGCTAAGAATTTCAAGTACTGCTGGCTAGTACTTGTGGCAGTTATCGTAGTTCCATGGTTTTAGCACTGTGCAAAGTATTGTACTAAAACAATAGACATAACCTGTTACCTATTAGTGGTTGTTTCTGGAACAAATCTGCTGCTCATATTTCACAGTGATACATGCAGCATTATCTAAGAACGATATCATAGCTTTATAAGTCTAATACGCTCAGATAAATGGTTAGACGTTGTTTCATTACAGTATCCATATCAGTAATGCCAAACGACAAAATTTTATGCAATGGTGTTAATTTTTCATTTTGATTAAACGGTAGCAGTTGGGAGTATAAACAATATAAATATTGTGCAACCAGTACAAGCATTGCCGTGCGACTTTTAGTAAGTGCATCCAATGCTGTATTTTATCTTCTGGCTAATTTTAGCCAAGTTGCGGTTATATTGTTTTTTGTGGTCGTTTGCTGGTCTGTTGCAGAATTCTTCATAGTTATTTAGTGTTGTGCACAATCTATAACAAGTATGCAAAACATTTCAATCACGATAAAGCTTTTTCTCTTTTTTTTATAAATCGCTGGTCTTTTCTCTCTCGATGTTTTTTAGTAGATGACGGATATAAGCTTTTTCTCAAGTTGTACTTGATTGCACTTGATGTTTTCTTATATGGGTAAGCTTTCGAGGTTTCGAAGTGGTTGTATTAGCCATAGCTGCGGATATTAGTTTCTGCATTCGAACCTTGCTCCATCTTCAAGTAATGGCAGCTTTGCTAGTATTTTCTGTTTGCTGTCACTAAAGTGATTGTCTTTGCTGGATAGAGGTGTTTGTAAGTGATTAATGCAGTAATGTCAGTTGGCTACTAAGTTCTATTGGCAAGGGATTATCGTCCCAGATGTTAAGCAGAGATGGTATCTTCCCGGACATGACGCCATGCCTTGTTTTGCATGATGTTGATTTAGCAGCAATGCTTTGATGCTTTTACAAGGTCATTGTTGATCTGTCTTTGTTGTTCTATTACAAACACACTTTTGTGTAATCAACAAATATTAGTCTGGTTACTGTGTAACTGGTGTGTATAAGGATATTAAAATAAGCTGTTCTTGTTTTATCCGGGTTTATTTCAGCAAGATTTTTATGAATTGCTTTCTGCAGTTTGAAACTGCAATTTCATTTTTGATAAAAGTATTTCAACTCTTTTTCGAAGAGTTCCTGTAATTTCTCTTTGTTCTATTTCAAGGTCAAAATTAATATTGAATGGTTGTAGATACCCAAGTATTAGTAACTTTTTCTTCGAACCTTCGGAACTGATGTAAAACCGCGCAATGATTTTGGCCTACGGTAGAAATAACTGACGAAAGAACTGCTTGTTCGGTGACGATTCTTTATCTTTTGTAGGCCGAGCCCGCAGTTGGTCCGAAAAGCAAAGACGACAAAATTTGTGGTCAAAACGAGGGTATGATTTGATATTTCGCGCTTGTATGTGCAAATGTAAGCGAGGTCATTTGAGGAAAGATGCTGATTGGACACCCCAAGCCCTTCCTTCTGGTGAGTGTTTGTAGCGTATTGTTAAAAACTATCTTTTCTAAGCTAAATTCTTACTTCAGCATCAGATCAAGAATCTGCCACCAACAAAAAGAAAAACCGCAAGAAGCACAAGGATTTACCAAGTTTGAGTGGGTTTAATGGCGTTGTAGTGAAGTCAAAGTCAAAACCAATTCCAAACAGGTAAGGAAAATTAGTCCAAAGGTCCATCTTACTGTATGTATAATCTTTCGACTTTTTGTTACAGCAAAGACAACCGAATGCGCCACAGCTCTGCCAGCTCCAGTGTATCAGTTGATCAGGGATACATAAGCGCATCACCCGGTACAACTGAAGCTGGATCTTCGGTATTTTCACCTCCATCTCATCACCATAGGCCAATTTTTTCGTTTCACACTGCAAATGGACATTCGAATCGGGTTTCTGCTTCCTTTCATGCCCCATCTACTTCCCCCTTACCCGAAGTACCCGACGATAGTGCCCCTAGTCCCCAATTCACATCTTCACCAAACTCTTCCGAAACGTCACCCGTATTGCCATTAGGAAGCGTGTTTACTCCTCCGTTGTCGCCAGAATCTGAGTTTAATAAGTTAGCCAGCCCGGCCAGAGCATGTGCTCTTACGTCTCCTGGATTGAATCAGTATAATCATTTGCAACGTCTGCCTGATGAACGACAACAGAATGACGTCCAAGCAATGTCGACTTACATTGAAACATTGCTGCAAAACAGGGCAAATAATTCAGCTGTAATTCCTGTACCACCACGAAATCTCGCCTCGCAGCAATCTCAAATTTCCCACAACTTAGACATTGACTCCAGACCATTTGCCCAAACGATGCAAGTAGAACAAGCACTTGCTCAAATGCGTTTAGAGAGCGCGAGCCTAAACGACCCAGCTTCTGGTAACGCTTCCAATTTTCCGTCCGTCCCGTTCAACAGTCCAGCTTTGAACGCTGGGAGCTCTATGGAAGAATGCCGTCGGTCTGCATTAAGTAGTAGTTGGTCAAATGGCGTTGTTCCTCGAGTCAACGACTTCGCTTCCATGGAGCATCGTCACCCTGCTACAAATGCTCAGGTTCTAATGGCTTTGCGTCAGAAGGAACAAAAAGAGATTGAAAGCCGGGACTTGAATCAATATCTCATGGGCATGATGGTAGCAGAGGAGCCCAAACCACAGGTATTATCATCCCCCCCTTCACAAAATTTCATTTCAACCACAGGTTTTTCATTCTGACGGTCTGTGTGTTTAGGTACTCGCAATGACCGGTAACAGGTCCAGACACAACAGTCATACCGAAGTGAGAGTTGTTCCAATGCGTTGTACAAATTTTGCGAAGCGTTACGATTTCTCTGCGTTTCAGGTACAGGCAGTTGGATATAGTTTTTGCTGCCTCACTGTAGTCGGTGAATTTTATAACCCTTCTGTCTGTTTTTAGGAAGTGCTTGCTCGCCAACTTATCAACCCTTATCATATTAAAATGGAAGGGGAAGGTTATGGCAGTGACGACTTACGCAATTATATTTTGGCGAGTTTGAGCAAAGAAAAATGCTCGCAGGTAAGTGGTTACTCGAACTGTGTTTTTCATGGAAGTCATTGTGAGTTTTTACCAAAACAAGTAGAAGTTTCGACTATTAAATAAAGTCTCTTCAGTGGTGCTTAAAACTTCAAATCCATGAAGTAAATCCATCAACATACAATGCATTCTACCTAGCACCTTTAAAGGTTACTTCTATATCAAACTCAAGTTTTTGGCCCCAAACAACGATACCCAATGAAAGAAAATATAACCACTAACCCCCACAACTAAGTTCCCGGTAGCCTAACTAGCCCACATCACTAGAAGCCCCTATGGCAACCCACTCATTTGCAGCTGCATACGCGTTTCGACCTTATTATGGTCTCATCAGTGCAGCAGTCTCATCAGACCATAATAAGGTCGAAACGCGTCTGCAGCTGCAAATGAGTGGGTTGCCATAGGGGCTTCTAGTGATGTGGGCTAGTTAGGCTACCGGGAACTTAGTTGTGGGGGTTAGTGGTTATATTTTCTTTCATTGGGTATCGTTGTTTGGGGCCAAAAACTTGAGTTTGATATAGAAGTAACCTTTAAAGGTGCTAGGTAGAATGCATTGTATGTTGATGGATTTACTTCATGGATTTGAAGTTTTAAGCACCACTGAAGAGACTTTATTTAATAGTCGAAACGTATCCCGTCTGGTACAAGTAGAAGTTGTTTACCGAAGCGGACCTGTCTTGATTTAGAGTATCGTTATCATGCGAGTTAATATCGTTTTTCAATAAATTCTCAATTTAGCGCACTATAACTCGGGACTAATTCTATCATAATCAAAAAATACCCACTTGTTATCAGATTTTTTAACTGCGTTTAAGTTGCCTAGCTTTTTGTGAGTTTTATTTGAGTGTTAGTAAAATTTGCTCTGATGTGAGCAATAATGCATTGTGGTGAATGGTAATTTTTGTTTTAATCAAAAAGCATTTTTTCTGTGCTAATTTGACCGTGATTTTAATACAAATATTGCAATTTGAGTGTCTAGACAGTGTACGTGTCATGCCTACCAGTATCCACCTAAGCAACACCCCATCATTGACTACGAAATGACGACAACAAGTATATTTTTGAATGGCGTAAAGTCTGGTCAGCTTGTTTATCGAATATTAGTGCAAAATCGGAGTCAACAGATTACTCATTTCTTTTTTTTTCCTCCACAGATGAATTGCGTCGTATGTGGCGTAGATCTCCCTGTATACGATCATTTTCCGTTGGTGGATGGGACCATGTTTTTAAGTCCGGAGAAAAATGAAAGGAGCACCAAAAATTGCTTCAAGGTATCTAATTGTTTCTGCAATAGAGTGCCGCGTTTTCATTTAGTAATAATGCTTTATTAAGTTAGACAAGTGGTTCACTTGCTTTTTGTGGTAGATTTCTGGCATTGCATGTGATTAAGAGTTCCTTAAATTTGGTCGTAATTGAACAACTTCAGTCGCTTGGAGTACCAGTTAAGAGCGTCCGTTCGGCGGCAGGCAGGCTGGGGTTTTATGCCAGGTCTTATCGTTCCGTAGGCTACTAAAAACTTTAAAGGTAGTATTCGCAGCTTACTCGCCCGGCGCCCGGCACAAGCCGAAAGTACGAATGGTTAATATTTGTTTGTCTTTCATGTCCACTACCAACGTTTATTTATGATTAATATTTGTCACGGGTCGCTATTTGAGAGTGGCTCACACGATGTGTGTTATAAACATGACCGCTGTTCCGGACCTTCACGCTAAAACGAATCGATTGTAATTCACAATGACAAACTACGTTTTCTATCCTTTTCATCAACAAACTAAAGATTTAGTTATTTTTGAGGCTAGTTTCTAAATAGAGAAAATAGATTGAGAATGACCACTTAGAATAACGGTGTATCTATTCAATAGGCTGTTTTAACTTATCCACGTAGAAAAGTATTTTAAATGACAAGTTACAACGCGCCTTTGGCTGACCAATCTTTGTTCACATGAGGTCAACATAGTACACAAAAGAAATATAACCCCTTGAAACCAACTTCCAATCGTAATTGAATATAACGATTCTACTATTGTTTACGTTTTTAAGCTTACTCAATCTTGTCTCGTTTCCTTCTTGATAGTATATACCTGGGGTGGTATACTGTTCAACTTTTGTTGCTCTTAACGCAATGCGTTAACTTTGTTTGTTTATTAAGTTAACGCATTGCTATAAGTGCACAAAAGTTGAGCAGTATACCGCCCATGATTCAAGCTATTTGCGATGTAGTTGTATTAAAGCAGTGATACTCCAAAAAATTCAAATCTTGATTACATTCGCGGTATTACGCCCAAGCGTGTAACAAGTAGCGGGCCCATCTCCGCGGCTTAGCGCCTGGGCAACGCTACTTCGAAAAAACATCGCACCGATGGCAAGCCGTTGGCGACTCTGTATCCAGTTTGACCGGCTGGGAAATCGAATCCCTGAGAAGCAATAGCAATGTGCTAAATACTAAGCTAAACGTATCATCGATACTACCGGTAGCAAATTTCGATTTGCTTCATGTACTTAAAAAAACAGTCATTTGAGGAAGAAAGATGGACTTTGGGTTTTATTTTTAGCATGTCTGTTTTGTTCCAAGCCATTTTTTCGCACATGCATATTGCGCAATTGTGTAAATTTGGGGATGATATTGAAGCTTATTTTGCTTGCTGGAGCACTAAGGGTAGGTTCACCTTTCGTTTGAAAGTGCAAACCAACTCTTTAGATATCATCACTTATCTTTTAAATGGCATGTCATCATTATAGCACAGGAAAAGTCACCTCAACGATTTTGAATTACCGTAAAATCTCTATTTCAGCGCCATGGCGCTCTATTTTTCAACCCTTTTCTTATAGTGGCGTTCAATTAGAGGTGGCGCTCAAATAGAGGTTTTACGGTAGTCTGTTTTTGATCAATGTTATACAAAAAATTATACTCCTTCTGTTTCTCTTGAAAACCATGTTAAAATTGTTTGCTGAGCTGACGCTTTAAGACAATGTTGCAGTAAAAGTTATAGAAATTAGCATAAATTGCAGCAATCTCTGCAAGTTATGCGGTTGTGCTTTTAGCTCCTGCAAGATGCCTCGGAGAACGTTGCTATGTAAGTTTTTTGCTTAATTAGTAATGATTTCCCAAAATGACACAAATTCATTAGAAAGGTTTAAACATTAGTCACTTTCATTCTGAAAAACGCTTCGGCTGATTGCGAAATTCTGGTTTCTTCGAACATGATGAATTTTGCTTGAGTTAATGCATACGTGACATAGGATAAACGGCATTTTACCGCCAAATATAGGCTTGTCAACAAAACTATTGCTTTAATGGTTTTTGCTCAAGTGGATTTCTACAGATTAAACATAGGTTATTCAGAGACAATCACGTGTTCGATTGAACATGTAGTTGACTAGGTACAGGCGGCTTTAGGCACTTGGCCAGTCAGTTAGGATATGCAGTCGGTAGACTTATTCATGCCAATAAGCTTATGTTTGAATCGTTCATTCACAAAGTCTTTCATTACACTTAGCAGTTCAACCATTATCGTATCATTGTGCCACAAACTGGAGCGTTTCAAGAATGCATTCGCCGCAAGAACCATTTAACGGTTATGACCATTGCCAGATTGTATTAACAAAAATTGTTTCAGATTCTTTATTTTGCTTCAAGTAGCTTAAACGTGAGAACTTTGGGACATTTTTAATTTAATTTACGCCTTGCAAGGATTGTAGAATGATAAAATCTTGCTACACTCCTAAATGTTGTATATTGCTGAGCCTTTTTGAGGACCACAATTAAATACTTCTAAGAGCGTCAAAAATGGTATTTTTACCCCAAAATGCAGTTAAATGATGTTTAGCTATATTTTGTTGTTTACAAGTGTAAGATTGAAAGTGCAGGAAAAATGCTGCTGCATTTCTTGCAAATTCAAAATTAATTAATAGTTAATTGAAAGTTTCAAGCTAGTGTCATACGATAGTGTGGTGTGCAATGATCGTGTCAGCTACATTCGTTGCTGGTGCAAAATTTGGCTTGATGGGAAAGTCACGCTTGCTGCATTGCAAATATGACCAAGCTTCCGTTTTTTACCCTGTTTGAGTCGGCTTGCATTCTCAGCATCTAGTTCCTGGCGTTGTGGCCAGCTTTATTCGGCCGTACTACGTGCGTTTGCCTGAGTAACCAAGAATTGAGCGCTTGCCTGAGTAACCATATAGACGGGTCATTATGAATTGCCAAAGTGCCACATTGATTGATTAATTTGAGCGCTGTGATAGTTAGTTATGAGGTCATGTTGATGACGACAACTAACAATATTATCAACAACAAACATCCCTCATTCTTCCTCATTTTCAGCGCTTACGAGGCAAGCTGGCTGTATGGTTTGAGAGTTTAGCTGCCCAATATTCCAATCTCAGAGTTATTTCATTCAATATTTCATACAATTTACGCTTTGTTTAGTTGAATTAGTTAGTTGAACCCTAATACTAATTGGTACTTCAAACTTAGCAGTTTATTGAACCCAAGTATTGCTTTATCACAATCGTTTTTTGGTTGCCAAGGCGCCTAAGGCTAAGCTCTAGATTAACTAAAGCATTTACCGTAGCTACAAGGAAGAGGAAGCGCTTGCTTTTCGTTTTTTTCTTTGTGCATAGGTCTCAGTGGCGTAGCGAGAAATTTCAAAAGGGGGGGGGGGGGGGGGGGGCATAATTTCCACATGTTTTTCAAGCGTATGTATTTTCTTCGGCCGAACAAAGTTGAAGCTGATTGAAAAACAAGAAAAGTTCTAGGGGGGTCCGGGGGCGTGCTCCCCCGGAAAAATTTTGAAAATTTACACGCTGTGTCGGCTATTTTAATGCTTTTTGAATGATTTTCAGGCAAATTTTGTTTAAATTTTTTGGCCCTACTTCTGAGTACTTCGCCAAATATGATGCATTTTGTTCGCACATTTTCGATTACGCGTGCTTAAGGCGTAAGGCTTATTGCAATTGAAGGGGCTCGAAATCATGGAAAAATTATATACATCAAAAACATTTTTGAAAATGGCTGGTGGGAGGATGCATACCCCTCATCCTATCCCCCTGGATCCGCCCTGGTCATAAGCTACAAAAGCCATCAAAAGAGTGTGGCATATTTCAATCACTTGGCAGCATTAATTTTGTTCTTTTTTACTAAAAGGCCGGATCGAAAGGGGGGGCTATGGCACAATGCCCTCCCCCCTATTACGCTCCTGATAGGTCTACTTTGTCTTTGATTATAGTACATGTTAAATATTCGAAATTCACAATGCCAACGGTTGTCAAATCAAAAAAATGAAATCTTCAATGTACTTGTGATATTACGCCGAAGCGTGTAATAAGTGGTGGGCCCCATCTCCGTGGCTTAGCGCATGGGCTACATACACCATGCACACACAGCTCCGAAGGAACGTCGCAGAGGTGGCGAGCCATTGGCGACACTGCCGATTTGATCTTCTGGAGAATCAAATCCCAGAGAACTGATAGCAATGACCCGAGATTTGAACCCCAGACCTCCCACACCGATAGATAACATGTGCGCCAAGCAACTGAGCTAACGGCCGGAGCTAACGTTTGGTAAAAAGTTAAATATTTATGTCAGTTTGGTGTCCCAAGAGGCTGCAGACACTGGCTGTTCTGTACTGACATAGTCTGTGAATTATTTTGCTGGATAGCAATTATTATAACAACTGAATAGCAATTATTCTGCCTATGACCCTTCTGATAAATTCCAAAATTTTAAAGAATGGTTATGCAGTGGGCAAACGTCATATGCACTCCTTTTCGAGTTGAAATAGGTTTTATGATGTTGGATTGCGTAATTTTCTGGAATAAAATATGATTTCACCTACTGTTGCTTGGTCAAGACTCAGGAAGTGAAAACGTGCTTTTTCGCATGTCGCGCTGACGCAAGAATGCGATTGATCGTTGCTCATTTAAAAGAAACACTTTGCAAAAACAATTCATTGTTGTTGTGTTTAGCGCGAGGAAGTGCGTTTTGATTGGTCTATCAGAGCACGTGACAAGTTGTGCTTGACAGATCAAGCATATAACTGGTTAGCGCGGGTGTATGATAATGGGTGTGTATTTTTAGATCAAGATGGAAGGAAAATTCGAGTTTGTGCACGCGGCATGTATTCGCTGTATGGAGGGATTGCACAATATTGTCTGCCGATTTTGCAATTCTCGTTGGGAAGGAGCTCGCCACCAACTAGGTAATCGCTCTGTGACCGAATATGGCTACTGCTGCAGCCCTGAAGTGACACAATGCGTTTTTAAGTACAGGTTGCTTGGCCTCTCATGCAGAAGGCTACATATTTGTTGAGTTAGCTCTGCCTCTGCTCGTACCGGTGAATCTTACACGCTGCAGTTGACTTGATTGGTGTTTTCTTTACCTTTTTAGCGTTTCATAGGACTTTTGTAAATGCATTTTTTTTGACGTCAGCCAATCTTATAAACTATTGCCAAAAATATTTGCGAGCGATCGACATTCTATTGTTCGCCACTTTTCCACATTTAGGCTTTGGGATATGATTCTATGACATTGCAACATGGTATGCATTTTATATCATTTTTACGAGATTAAATTTACTTACCACGAAAAATGGTTCCTGAATTTGAAGACTTTTTTCTGTACATTCCTCTGGACAGTCCTTGGTAAAATTTTTGGTGATTTCCCTCAAGAAATTACCCAGTTTGACACATTCCCTTCTTTTTAATCTCGCAAATTTCTTTTGGGTGATTTTCGAGAAATCAAAGAAAATATGGGCACATAAATGTAATGTTTGTAAACGATTTAGTTGGCTTACACTGCTTTGAAAATACGTTTAATTGGGTTTGAAATATGACTTACAGCAGCGGTTCCCAATCTTTTTAATGTACCGTACCCTCAAAATATTTTACGATATTTTCGCACCTGGTACAATACATGCAATGTGGCAGTCCTTTAACAATTGACAATAAATTCAAGTGAAAACGAAAGCGCTCTAAATACTAGTCAAAAGCTAATAAGCCATTTACAAATCCTGAGATGCGTCACCCTCCTCCCCCCAAGGGGGTAAGAAAGCCTGGCTTGCAGTCTATTCCAGTTTGTTCTTCCAAACATTTTTGAAATGTCGTTTTCATTCAACTTTATCTAAGATGTCATTTTTGACCAAATTGAACAGGAAGGCACAAAAGCAATCCTGCGTTATCAGAACACACAGCATGTTGTGCAAAATTGTGCTTGTTGAGCGATGCGCATTGCAGCTTCTCGTTTTGTATTATTTGCTGCATAGATTGTCTCTACATCCGGTTTGAAAACTGGGTCTAATCTTTGCAAATCCAGAAAGTGTTAAACTCTTATTTATTTGCAGGCACATTATATATGTTTGACATTTTTGCCGCTTATCCTTGCTGCCAGAAGCGGCTTTGCTGCAAACACTGCGGTGAGTTGGTATTAGTCATTTATTATCTTTGAGCTAACTAATAGGAGTTTTCCAGTTAATTCTGTGGATAGCAATTATTCGTTGCTATTTTCTGATAATTAACGACGTTCTCGGTTATTTTTGTCAGCAATTTACTATCAACATTTCCTTGGTCCGAAAATAGTTTAGTTGAATGCTATTTTGTAAGTGTCTCTTACTACTGCAATAGAAAAACGACAGGCTTGCGAAGTTTGTTTCGCTAAATTACTCCCAGTACGTTTTGAAATTGTTCCAAGTGTTGTACGGAATCATTAATTTGGTATTCGATTTCATTTTCAAGTAAACACTGGACATAGCAGTTTGACAGCTTAGATTAGGGAGTGGTAAGAGCGTCCGCCTCTGGAGCTGTAGACTAGGGTTTGATTCCGAGTCGGGTCATACCAATCACTTTAAAATTGGTATTCACAGCTTACCTGCTGGACGTTCAGCATTAAAGGGATAGTGTGGAAAACTAGTCGGCAAGTTTACTTGCGTGCCGTTGGGAAAGGCATTTGGCGGGATTCCCCCATCCTGGTGTGGCAGACAGGTGGCCGGCAACTCCTAAGCGAGCTCGTTATAGCACTTAGATCGCTTTCTCGTGATAGGAAGGTAAATAATATGCAGCGAAATACAAATACCTACGTCATCTCTGTGGAACTTACCTGTTTCGACGTAAACAAATCATAGCAGAGTAACTATCAGACTTTTACGAAGATTCACGTTTGCAATGTCTTCATTCGTTTCTGATTTTGTTTTTTTCCAAGTCGCCCATTTGCCGCTGCATAAACTTACCTTTAATTAACTCGTAAAAGATTTAGGACAGACCCATCCACCACTAACAACGATGCAGGATGTGTGTCGTCTTTCTATATTTTTTCGCTGGTTTGACTGAATGTTGCTGATAAAAAGAGCTGAGTAATTAAAATAGACGCGAAATTCGTGGTATTTGATATCATTTTAGGAGAGAAGTGAAGCCTATATTGCAATCTATGCTTAAATGTTGTTATACCAGGTAACATAGTGGTGGATATTCGCCAAGAGTTGAACTTCTTCAGCGACTACAGTTCTCAAAAGTCTTGTCCCAGCTGCAAGACAGTCGACTATCACTTCGTCCACCCAGTTACTACCTACCAGTTGATGGGCCTGGTATTTTCATAATGCGATACTTTGCTTGCTCTCTTGACCAATTTTGCTGCTTTGGAACCTGCTGTAAAGCAACTTTAACTGAACAGAAACTTTGGTGTACTTTGTGGTATCTGTAAAACATTGACTTGTTCAGTGCAAGTTTATACAGGTAAGTATGAATATTCTGTTTTTTGTGGTAGTTCATTTTAAGTTGGCGGCTTCTGATTTGACGTCGCACGAAAGGGCATGTACATGATTTGCGAAATTTCGTTGTTGTCTTTATGACGTCATTATGATATCATTTGGTAGCACATTTTTTGTGGCTAAGCTAGCAAGGTGCTCTCTATGTTTTGTAGCCTTTTTTGTTTTTGTAAATTTGTACATTAGTATTTCCCGGACCGTATGTTTTATTTACAGTAGCTGCATTTTCGTGCTTTCGCGAATTAAGTACTTTTGTGTGCATTTTTTCACTTGGTAATAATTGGTAAGTTTTTTATTCTCTGCTGTTGGGATGTTTCTTGAATATCGCAATTTTTTGTGAGCTCCAGTTATTAAGGTGTAAATTTCAAGCATGCTCTGTAAATTCGTTGTTATTGCGTGTTGTCGTCGCTTGTTTCGTAACAGTTATGTCGGAGTATTTTTGAACTCTTGGATATTTTGAATTGTAAATGTTTTCATGCAACCAAGTTGTTGGAAAAGCTGCTTGGAGATATGGAAAACTGGTTGCAGAATTTTTAGCCTTGTTGGTCGTAACATAAAACAAACTTCTATAGATGTCAAAAATGTCGTCAGTAAAATTGCCTTTACAGTCCTGCAACCGTTTTTTTTTTTCTGAGATGTGGCGGTTTTCCTTTAATAATTACGAGTAGCACTATTATGCATCAAGATTTGAGAGTCATCCACTGATCCTGCCTGCTCAAGCTGTGTACTACTGCTGACGTCATTTTTGTTACGTTCGCATTGTTTGGAAATTTGTTTCTTATCTTTGAAATGGTAAAACTTTTTGATTGCTGAAAGAAGCCTTTCTTGCAGGTTTAGGGATTACTTGAATTCTTTGAAGCAGTGTTGAATACGAAAATCACCATCAAAATTTTCGTACTCAATTCTTCGTATGTTGCTTATTTAGTATTGTTTTTATATTGATTAATATTAACTGAAAATTGTTCAGGGTCAACGCGAAGTCTCGAGGTAACAACTCCGTTAGTCTTTAGGCCTGTTTGTGGTTGCACTTTAGAAAGATTGCAATTTTCTGTAATCACGCAATGAATATAATAATTCCCATCAGCTTGTGTGTTAAATTTGTTTCTTAGGTAATAATTTAGTTCAATTTTAGTTTCATTTTTTAAAATCGTGTGATATGTTGCTTTGTTTAGAAACAGTTTAATAATTATAAAGTTCATCCACAGCTATTAGTTGTGCGATTTTAGTTTAAAAGCCGCCAACTTCATCGTATTTTTGGTGACGATTTCGTTTTGCTTTTCATTCCTTTTGAACATTTTGTACATATGGGTGTTTTCTGCTGTTTGCGAAATCACGAGGATGTAGCTATCATGACCGCAGCATAAGTTTCCAATTATCTGATTTAAGGCTAGAAAACATGGAGTTTAAAGCTTAAAGAAGGCATGGTGAAAACTTTAGAATAACTTAATTTATTTTATGAACAGTAAACGGATTATGAAATAATCATAGCATCACTAAGCCTGGCATTGATTTGCTACAGTTTTAGGTTATTTCTTATGAGTATATTGTTATTTCTGCTTTTGTAGCTTTGGCTGATCAGTTTGTTTCATAGCTTTTCTTTACTTCGTGCTGCTCCTGAATGTACAAAAGTGTACAGGTTCGTGAATTCGTTTCGGTTAAACACGTGGTGTCGTTGAATTTACCGTAGTTTAAAAAAAAACTGTATTGAAACCATATTAATTCATCGACATTGTTTTGTAATTGGCTGGAATAATGAATATTCGTCTAAATTGGTTGAATTGGCATCTTATGCTCGGTCCTTCCAGAATTTCTTATCCTTGCTATTAGTTTCTTGATGTCGTTTAAGCAATGGTATAACTGAGTTCTACACCGTATTGGAAAAGTAATAACTTCACGAAAAAACATTTTTCGAAAATCACTTCGTACAGGTTCACTTACACTTGGTCGAGTGCTGTTGTAAGTACCTTACAATATTAGCATTTGCTTGAAAGTTATTCTCATCGCTTTGTATTTTGTTTGGTTAACTAGGTAATGATAAAAATAAAATCACTTTGCGTTTCTTGCTGCGTTTATTTGAAGAGATATAAGTTAGTGATAGAAGGCAAAAGATAGAACAAAATATTTGCATTCTCTCATGTTTGGCAAACATGGAAGTAATAGAATTTATAAAATAGTTTGAAAAAGTCAACAAGAGCATGTTGCAAACTTGCAAAAGCCAAGTAGTTCATCTCGCATTGCTTTTATTGTACTCAGTTGCGTATTTATCTTCCTATCATGAAAAAGCGATCAAAGCGCTATTACGAGCTCGCTTAGGAGTTGCCGGCCACCTGTCTTCCACACCAAGATGGGGGAATCCCGTTAAGTGCCTTTTCCAACAGCACAACAAGTGAACTAGTTGGCTTGTTCTCCACACTATCCCTTTAATGCTGGACGTACAGCAGGGAAGCTATGAATATCAGGTTTAAGGTCATTGGCTTGACCCGACTCGGAATCAAACCCGATTCTACAACTCCAGAAGCGGACGCTTTTACCACTCGGTCATCTTAGCTGACTCAACAGAACGCGGCAATGCCTTTTGCCGATTATACTGTACATATATCCATTTCTTAGCAACAGTTTAGTCTGAAGAACATGGAACTACCAAAGGATTTACATATTTGACACAGGTTTTTTATGTTTTTTCCTTTAAAAAAAAATGCTTAAATCATTTTCAAGTATCTTGTTTTTCTTGTTCTCTGATATGAACGGGCACTAAGTCGAATCATTTGAGACATTTTTAAATGCCTAGCGTGTTGAAATTGCAAACGGGTAAGATGTTAAGTCAACCAATTTTACCATCCAATGCATATTGCGTGAAGTGTTTCTTTAGGGACACCTAGCGGAAAGAAATCAAGATGTGCTTGACAATTCAAAGGATTAGGCTAAAAGCAAGTCGATGTCGAACTTTTATCCTCGCTCGAAATTGCGATGTAAGTACCACTCCCTTAAGTGGCTAAGCATAGGTTTATCACTTAAGAAAGGTGATCTCGCTCAGTGCCATCCAATAGTCCAAATAGAGAATTCGTGGTTTGTTCTTTCCTGTGCACCGCTAATGCTAAACGACAAGTAGAAAGCTCTGATTATCAATTTTAATGTTTTTAACTTGACCACATCAGAAACCTAATCCTGAGTTTGCCTTGTACTTGGAAAAGGTTAGTATTCCTTTATCTGAGATTCGCTGTTGATCACGTATTCTTGCTTTGAGCGTTGTTCATCTTACATGCGATTTGGGCGCTGTGGCAGAGGTGAAGATTTTGTGGTACCGTAAACAAAAATTTTTTGTAGGTCGTTTAATTGAATTTGAGAATCTTCACTCCATGCTCCTCTGCCAAGATCTATTGTGGGCGAAACTGCGGCTGCCTGCGATTAAGCATTACGCCTTTTGGCCTTGCGCATGGTTGAACACTCTTACCGGCCCATCCGATCTTTGGGCAACAATTACGAGAGTTCAGCCCTACCATTGTGATCTACTGTAGATGTTGAGGTCGCCGTGGTTGAAGTCTAAATGTTTTGAGGTACCACAAATGAAAAATCTCGAAACGACTTAAACTTGCTTTAGGACCTATAACAGACTACTCGGACGAAACGTAAAGAGTTCAAAATAGCTGGCCTAACTGTCGGGAGGTAGGGTGAACTGAACATGGACAGTAGTTTCAAGCAGACTATTAACATGATCAGGTAGTATTTAGTAGGCCTCTCCTCAGCGTTTTTAACGGACGTAGATTTGTCACTCAGGTCTTCACTCTTAAATGTTATAGCAGACGGCTTTAGGACGAAACGTTTTTTTTTCATTGAGTCAAGAAATCAAATTGAACGCATACAGTACGTCACATATTGTGTCTTTGATTATAATGGTCACAATAACAATACAATTAATCACAACCCCAAATATTTTGAATCGTTAAAATCTAAATGCAACTTTACGCGGTTATTGGTGGTTTGTTTTAAGAGCAATGGTGATTGGTGATACCATAGCACAAAACACATTTAAATTTCACATTTTAACAACTCATACACTACAAGTTTACTAAACTTTCTTCTATATCTTTAACATAAACAAAATCTCTGGAACAATACGCCAGCGATAGAACTAAGCAGCATGTAAAATTTTCTTGAAAACAACAACATTGCACCAACAGTTCACACCTGACACAGTTTTGAGCTAAGGCTCACAAACGATAATTTTTGCCACACAATTGTACTCATTCGCTAGGTTACAAGCTACAATAAACACAAAACAAAATACAACTTGTTCTTCGCTCTAGTTAAATATAAGAAACAGCCAAGTGAACACCAACAAAACGTAATGATTCTAATGAACTTAAAATTGATTCATCATTAAATACGTTTATAGTTAATGTTTTGCAAGAAAGCAGCAGAGCTTAGCTGCATTTAAGGCCTAATCCGTTACGGTGTCCCGTTTTTTCACTTTTTTTACACCATTTACAGCGTGCAAATCGGCACAGAAACCCATTGCAAAAATTTTTTTGAAAAATATTGGGTTCTTCATGCCCGGGTGAGACTTTGAAATGTTTTGGGGGGTAAACGACGTAAGTCGAAAAGTAGCCTACACATGCTACAGTTGCTACACTGCTGAATTTGATGTCAAACGATTCGGAAGACATGGTTTCCTATCTGTTGGTAATACATTCTGATGCTCTATTTCGATCAGAGAACGACTTATGTTTCATGGATGTGCATTAGAATTTTTTGATCTTTTTCTATCCACAAATGATTAATTTTAATTTTTTAAATAGGTCGTTTTCTGATCGAGATAGAGCATTAGAATGTATTACCAACGGATAGGAAACCATGTCTTCCGAATCGTTTGACATCAAATTCAGCAGTGTAGCAACTGTACGCTACTTTTCGACTTACGTCGTTTACCCCCCAAAACATTTCAAAGTCTTACCCGGGCAAGAACTCAATATTTTTCTAAAAAATTTTTGCAATGGGTTTCTGTGCCGATTTGCACCCTGTAAATCGTATAAACTAAGAGTTTGCAAAAAAAGTGTAAAAACGGGACACCCCACTAATCCATTTAACCATAAGTGAATTTGTATCGGAACTACCGATACTAGTCAAAAGTCATTGGCCAATAAAATTTACATTAATTCGTAAGCAGGCTATTGTCAAGTCAAGACATGCATTTTACGAGAACTAAAAAGTTTTGGGATACAATTTTGTGCAATTTCACCAAACTAAACAGTCAATGTACTAAAACAAAAAGTATTACAGCAACATTTGAAGATAATTTCAGCTATTTTTTTTTGTTGAAAACACAGTAAAAGAAAGTCAATCTGCCTGCATTTGGCTCAACAGCTCACAATAATTCTGATAAAATTTCCGCCATCAGGTTGCGCTCTAGTCATTCTACAAAGTGCAACCTATTTAACAGCCAACGGAACAGAAATAAAACTTTGGCTGTTTTATGAAAATTTTCTAGTTTTTCACGTGACTTGGATAGGTTCTTGTCGATGAGAGTAGTTTTGCAGAATACCGGAGTTTCGCTGAAGAGAAGACAAGGCGGTGTTTTGGAAACTTTTTTCCTTTTCGCCGCGGATCGCTACGTTATCGGGCGATTCGCTGGAAGCTGAAGAAGGAGAGGTGACGATGTATTTTTCGTCATTTGACAGGGCACGCGAACGAGGTAATCCCGTAAAAGTTGAGTTGCTGTAAGGTGGAGATGGAAAGATGGAACAAACGTCTTCGTTGTCACATGACATTTTCCGCTTTTTTTCCGGCAACTGAACTAAAACGCAAAAATTCCAATTAAAAACATCTGAAAAACGCTAAGTATTTTGCTGCACAGGGCATCACCCCGAGATAAAATGTAAAGAGTATACAACGCACCAAACGGAGTGGTTGAAATAAATATTTTCAAGTGAGATGAAAAGTATCTGTATTTTTTGTTCCTGCACTCTTCACTTTGCTGCTGTAATAGGCTACCCAACAAAGCATTGAAAAATCACCACTAAGCACTTTTCTCGAGGGTTCCGCAATGTAGCAGCTAGAGTTGGAGTTTAACTAACAAGTTAAAATTTCGTGAAAACACAATCTCACGAGGTAAGCAGCAGAAAACTGTCGACCAATCCCCTCTTTCCCATTCTACTCTTAAACTTGCCGGCCCATAATGGCAGTTGATTCTTAATGCCAAGTACAGTGAACAGAAAGTATTTATGACGTAAAAAACTAATTCTAGGGATAATCTTCCACACCTTTTATTACAAATTGAACCCACCACTTAAATCCAACGGCGAGGATGGACGTTTCGAACGAAAGACGTCTTCAGGTTGACGATTAAACTGTGATGTTTCATTTGGTGACAAGGAGTTCTTTAGAACAACAAACGCACTGTGTGGAGGTGAAGGAATAGACGGTTTTGACGTTAGCTGCATGTTTTCAACAGGATCTGGGATACTTCGCATTCTCTCGTACTCACTTAAAAATTGAGACATTCTGAGTTTGGAAGATGGGATTGGCTGTATTTCCTAAAATAAAATTAAAAGTTAAAGCATTAAGTTTCTACTGTAAGTGCTGGAATTGACTACAGATTTAAAAGACAATTCATGCAGAAATACAACAACTATGAAAGTAATGCAATTTTTGTAAAATTTGAGCAGGCAGCCCATAAAAGCGTCGAAAAGAGCTTAAGTTTATGTACCAGCCAGTGACATCACTATTGGAGTAGACCCACCCTGGATGACCTCATAACGAATGTTGTAAAAGTCTTCTCCCATAACCAAAGTTGGCCTCGTTACATTTTAAAAGTACCGCCGTACTGATTTCAAAAAGTACCGACTCGGTACTCGGTACTTTTGATATGTTTATTCTACATAGTTGTATTGCGAGACGTAAATGAGAAAGCCATGGTCATTGGTCATTTGGATGTACCAAAATTGCGCTTCCGACATTTCAAAACCGTATCCATGTTTATGACAGAGTTTTTGACGCTGATTACGAACCTGACATTATTTTTTAAGTATAACGTCATTTTGAGTGCTTCAAGCGATATTCGTTTTTTTGCGCTTACTTAAGATCTCGTTAATTGCGTACGCTAGAAACTTGCAACTAGTGTCAATCAAATGATGCAGAATATACGATTTCCTGCGTGCATTATACATTTAAAAAGTCGTATTGGCTTCAGAAAAAAAAGTCACGGCTTTAAAACACATCAATCTTTTATTAATCAAATATGTGACTTTGACAGAAATTTGTTTTTTCGCCTTAACTTTTTTTTCTGAAGCCAATACGACTTCAAGTGTATAAAACTCACTTAGGAAATCGTATATTCTGCATCATTTGACACCAGTTGCAGGTTACTGGCATAAGTAGTTTATGAGATACCGTATCAAAAAAGCGCAAATACGCGAATATCATCTGGTGCACCCTCAAAATGACGTCATAATAAAAAAATATGGCCAGTTTCATAATCAACGTCAAGAACTCTATCATACAAATGAAACATCCTAATCGTCACATGCAATAAAGTGGCATTCAGTTAGTTTCAAGACTGAGTTTCCTGTTCAAGCAAGAAAAGTGGTATGTAGGCCCGTAACCAGGGTAGGATCGTTGGAGTTGGACCATTATTTAATCATTGTGATGTCAGAGTTGAGAGCGGTTTTTGTGGCGTCGTAACGAACAAGATTATTTTGCCCAAGATTTGTTCCAACTTGCAAAGTTTTTTTTTTATTTATTTTTTAAGCCATACAATTGCAGCTTGGGTTCTTATATAAGTGAATTATATGCATCACGGAAGATGACCCCACTGGGTGTCGAACCCACGAAACCAGTTCCGGAGCCCTACGCACCTACCACTCGGCCAACTCCAGCCCCAATTTGCAAAGTTAATGGCCGCATTGTTTCAGCCACACAGAGTGCCCTCTGCTGTGTACGTACATACATTCAACGAGACCGGCTGACGGCGCCTTTGTCTGTAGCTACTACGTGTGACAGAGTAGAAAGGTTTGAATGGCACATGGAGTTGGCCGAGTGGCTGGTGCATTGGGCTCCGAAGCTGGCTTCGAGGGTTCAATGCTCAACTAAGTCATCTCCATGATGCATGTACTTCACTACCACAAAAATCCTAAGCTGCAATTAAGTGGCTTGAAATAACAAAAAAAAAAAAGGTTTGAATGCACATGGAGTTGGCCGAGTGGTTGGTGCGTTGAGCTGCGAAACTGGTTTCGCGGGTTCGATGCTCAACAAAGTCATCGTCCATGATGCACGTGCTTCACTAATACATAACTTAAGCTGCTATTATGTGGCTTAACAAACAAAAAAACAAAACAAAGTAAAAAGGTTTGAAAATACGGAGTACTTTCGAAGAAAGAACCACGCTACCGGTACAACGACACAAATTTTAAAGAGTACCGACGGTACCGGTACAAAAGAAGTACCGCGGTGCAATTGTACTCGGTACTGTGCACCAGTGCCCATGACAATGGCATAAAGCATTAACGCATCACTTTCGGCATACGCCAAAAATCTTTTCACCACCATGGATGAGACCAATGTTGGTGACATCTATCAACATACACATCTTCAGCACAAACTTTGTCGCATATAATTTCAATTTAGCTCGAGCAGGTGCAAAATTACCTCTTTGTGACCTTGGTAAAACTGTTTCTGAATCTCTTTCCAAATCATATCATTTCTCGGATACATGCGCACAGCCAGAGCGCGGAGACTATCTCCCATTTGATCCAACGTGGTTTTCATTTGCTTTTTCTCATTTTCTAACACCTCCCGCGCTCTTTTTTCTTCCGCATGAGCGTTCCTACTCTCTTCCAAGTCTCTTTCTAACGCTTTGATTTTGTTTTCATAATCATTCAATTGCTGTTGAAGGGAAGTGAACTGCAACAAAATAAGCTGATTTGAACAACAGTTTTCACTGTTTTTTGTCGTATTTTTTATGTCCTTGTGCTTTCACATGTTCTTAGATGTTTGTCTTTTTTACAATTTTGATAACATGAATTTACTCATAAAACACAATCTTTCGCAAAGAATATTTCGCTAAGTTTGACTTGCAACATTAAACAGTTACAACAAATTTATTTAATCATGATTTCAACTGCCGGACGTTAGACTTACATCATGTGAATGTTTTCTTACAGCAGGTTTGTTCACTGGTGAGATATTTGGGGACGACGCATCAATATTTTTTGAATTATAAAAACGCACGAAATCCTAAAACAAAACAAAAAAATGGATGAAAAATTTCTGATGATGAAGAATAAATTGCAATCCGTATCAAACGCAATAAATAATAAAAACTGCAATAACTTAATGAGAAAGCAGAACCAAAACAGTTACCTCTGAAAATTTCTCATAAGCCTAAAGCTTTGATATCAGACTGCTAATAAAGTTTTATCAGAGCTCAAAGCAAAAAAATTGCTACTGCTACGACGAATTTAATGGCAGCCATCTAATGAAAAAAGTGAGTCAATTTGGCCAGCTCAACATTTAAAACTGAATTCATGCCATCAAAACTGATATTTAGACTCTTAAAGTAATATTAATAAAGACTATATTATCATAACAAATGCACCAAGTCAATTGTACATACTTCGTCATGTGTAAACTTGGGTACGGGGGGTGTAGAATTCCTAATTGGTGATTCTTTTACGCTGCTGGCTTCACTGTCTTCAGATGATATTTGCTGGGTTTGTCCTTTGAGTTGCTTTGATAAATTCTGTAAGGAAAAGAATTTTAGCTTACTAGGGTTTTGCTTAAAACTGTCTTTTTATTGGGAGTACGAGAGATCGGGGGGTTTTTAGACATAGAATGCAAAATCTGTTAGCTGTTATGGCATAAAAGCATATGAATGCAAGTAATTATAAGTTTAAATAAAAAAAAGTATTTTTAAAAACTTATTTGTTAACTGAAGCATTCAAATAAAGGCAATTATTAATGTCAATCATAAGCATTTTATAATATGCTAATTACGGAATATCAAAAGTGGTTGAAATTAAAGTCATCTGGAATCATCTCTCCATGGATTAAAAATATGTTTTAATTATACAAGAAATTCTAATACACACTAGTTAATTTGCATACTATAAAATTAACGTAAGCAAGTAGTATTAAGTGCTGCAATAAACAAACTCACTTTCAAATGCTCTTGATATGTTGACTTTGACAAAAAATTTGGGTCCATTAAACTTATACGCTTCAGGGCATCAAAACTGGTTGGATTGGGGAGGAGAGAAGGTATGGCGGCGGTAGTAAAATTCAGAAAAGGGTTGTGTAATGAAGGAACTATGGGGTATTTGGGGTTGGTCGGGTCGGCAGCTAGGGGTTGAGGAACATGAATGCCTCCAGCTAGACTCGACGACATCGGGTATTTAAATGGTAAGTTGACCGAGTGAGGAAGCCAAAGCCCCGGGGAAGGCACTGCTGCATTTGCCGATGACAAGGGTGAGGTACGCGTCTTGGGCAAATTGAATCGTGATGTCTAAACAACAAAATGGAAGAAACGTAAATACGGCGAGCTACATAATGAAAATCCATTATCCAAAAAACTTATGATGCATAACTGCGCGACCCCTCAAAAGAATAGAAAATATTTCAAAATAATACGGAGCAAAAACAGCTGTCAAAACGACCAAGAAATTGTAGAATGCCTTAACACAAAAACGGAGCCTAAACTCTATTCAAAACCTACAAATTGCGCCGAAACAGCAATAATTTAATATTTTTTTTAGTCTTCTTGCTCTTAAATCAAGTTCATAATGTATGAGTTTAACTCAGTTTTAGTAGACGATTTCAAAATCACGTATTGACGCACTCACGTCATAGCTAGATGAGGTTATGAGAGCAAAAACTCAAGAATTTCGGTGATTCTAACGCAGCATAACTTCTTTCTTAGCTGCCAAAAGATTCATTTGAAGCAAAAAAGTTGGTTTCAAGACTCGGTTGAGTAACACCAACAGCTCTACACAGCTTTTGCTTGGGCTAAGCACCATAGGTTGTGAGGAAATGCATACGGAAATACGGTACAAAACGTAGTGATTTTAAAACTATAAGTGTGGAAGTATCAAAACCTTCGCAATTTAGCACCACATGACTCTATATATTGCCACACATTTTTAGGTTCATTTAAGTCTATACCTCCACCGAGCTATTCCTTCGTTGAAGACCTAAGTGTTTAGTCCATTCATTATCATGTTTTTCGGGCAAATCAATAAGGGACGAAGCTCTAGAATGCTCTCCATACGCTTTAACTTGATCGTTCTCGTGACTTTGGCTTCTTTTGTACAATCGTCGTCGTATTTGTGACGCTGCGACGTAAAAGAAAGCTTTTGTAAATTTTGTTTATACGTATATACTCCATCACTTTAATTAGGATTCGCCTGCTTTATTTTGAATAGCTCTGCACGTTTGCCAAGCTGGAAATGTTATGTCAATGTTAAGAAAGATTTCACTCAACCAAGTATTCGCAGTTCTAAAATCAATTATTATGGCATGAGTGCTATCAACGTAAGACACCAAATTTGCTTTTCATTCTTACTTACGCAATAGAACATTGCAGTATTACTGCAAAGTTTTGTGTAAGAAAATCATTAGAATATTTGAAAATGATACCTTTGTGAACTGGTGGCAGCAGTTGATAAACACGGTAGGGTTCACTAATGTCCAGTCGACTCCGTTCAGGAAGTTCTCGAATATCAGGCATCTTATTCAAAGCGCATCGAAGTCGGGTTTTCCACACAATTGGTTCGGGCTTATCGACGCCTTCACGGTATCTACCGCTATGCACCGCCCAAGCCTGCAGAGATTAAATTATTGATAAAATAGAAAGTTTAACCTAAGCAAGTAGTAAAATCATTTTATACAAATGACAGCCATTTTATCATGATACCAACTCTTGGTTTTGTTTCATTTACGCGGTTTTGGAAACCAAATCATAAAGAAGTCTTTATTAATTTTTAATACCAACTTGCAATCTAGGTTGACGATTGAAGTAAAAAATCGAAGTATGCAATTAAAATTCTTGAATTCAATTTGGCCTGACAGCCTAAGCACGTGTAAGCAAACTGTAAGCATTTTGAAAAACAATTTGCTTAACTTAACAAGCACAATTTCATCTGACTGCAAATTTTTTTAGTTTAAAATGTTATAGACGTAATTCTCGTAGGCCTGTGTAAGGAGGGATAACCTCACAAGCAGAAGTAAAGTTAAACATACGGCCAAACGCAACCTGGCTATTCATTTGTCAACGCAAAAGCTGATTCAATTTCTTAAGTTATTTCGTTAGCGTGGCATATACAAAGCACAACTCTGAAATGGTGGAAGCTTCTGCACATGCCAAACAATACGTTTGAGCAGAGTTACCGTACAATATACTACTAACAGTCATGCAAAATATTTTCATTCGTCTTCTACCGATGTCAACTCGCAGTTTGAAGACTTTCAACTTATTTGACGAAGATTTAAGATTGCATATCAACACTTTCCGCGCAGCGCAAAATGCTTTACCATAAAAATTTTCGAATCTTCTTCGAGATTGTAATCCTGCCGTCCAGCATGCTTCCAAGGCATTCGGAAGATCGTTTGCTCTTTATTCTCCCAACAGAGGCCAGGAATATTTCCACTATAAATTACAGAGAAGTTGAAATAGCCACAGCTAGTCTTTTTTTGGTAAATGTCTATTCGTCAGAATCAAAAAATACTCTGATGTTGAATTTCTGTACACAGTCAGTGTAAAGTTGGTAATGACCTTTTGCCAAAATGACCAACTATCAACAACGCTTACATAAAAGAACAACTGTATTTTAAAAAAATCAAACCTTCATTGTACTCGCGTTATTGCGCCAACGCGTGTAACGTGTGGCGGGGCCCATCTCCACGGCTTAGCGCCTGGACAAAGCAGCTCCGAAGAAACGTCGCAGCCGTGGCGAGCCGTTGGCCACACTGTGTCCGACTTAACCGACCTGAGATTCGAAGCCCAGACCTTCCGCACCGATGGCAATATTTTAACAACTAAGCCAGCCGGTCGGTCACAATACTGCACCTGTTAATCATTTTTTCGAGCCATGTTCTTAAACGATCTCGGTACTCTGGGGCGTAAGTGTCGTTGTCACCAGTCAGGTCGCTGTCGTCAGTTTTTGTTCCCATTTTTAAAAATTAAAAAAACAGTTTACACATTACTTCATTACTACGTCTAAGCAAAACAAAGCATTTAGTCACAGCAATGAACAACAAACCATATTATAATTCATAAAATACAGATAAAAATGTTTATATTCTGCACAGTTTTTTATGCCAATTACCATTAGGCTTGTCGGGATATTTAAGCCTGCATAACTGCATGCATTATTACAAGTTTAAGCAGAATTATGCTACATCAATTTCTCTATTAATATCAATCAAAGCTTATTGAGATAGGCAAAATCTTTCTTATTTCATAACCTTCGAAGAATCCGAGTTTATATGTAAAAGTAGGAGATGTTTATATTATGTTCCACTTTTGAATACGATTTTTTTTTAGGAAATAATGATAAATTTCAAAATTTATTTATAACGTTGAACTTTTTGCTTTCTATATTAGTATTTCAAGATTATAAACTCGTTTAGACTCGTTTACAGTTCGCCTTATAAAAGTCTATCACCTGTTTTTGTGGACACCTTGCATTTTTTTAACACATACTTTCAATAACATTCCACACAAGCTTATATTGCTTTCGATTTTAAATCAAGATGATACATCAGCAGCTATATATGGTTCTTAACTTTGACATAATCTGCAAACAGTCTGCTTATGTCTTAAAAACTTACAGTCTCGTACCAGTCAATGCCATCTGTAATCTACATACAACGCTTTGCTTACTCTAACACTCCAGGTAATCTTTTTCCTACATTCTTCGAAAATGTTAACAAAATTTCCACTCAAGGCGTCTTATATATTTTGCTTTTTTTCAAAAAATATCAAAATATTAATAATCGAACACGTGTCACGTTACGATTTTCCTAGTATATGCAGGTATGCATTTTAATTTCAACGAAATTAGACTCTTTAATATAGTTAACTTTGTCCTTGATTTTACACGATTTTAATCGCGAACTACTTATTTTGGTTTGATTTCCATCCAAATTACTTCATCTGTGCGTGTCCTTCTTGCACGTGGCCACACCACTTGCGTAAGTCATTACTTCATGCTTTACAAGCGAAAGTAAATGAACATAGCTATTTTTGGCTATTGCCATGTACGGCAAAACTGCAGCGTGATAAACAAGCATTTAAGATTTACGTATTTATAACTTTGTTTTTCTTTAAAAATTAAACGCATATTAGCAGCTACATTTATAACAACATACCAAAAAATATTTTTTATGACATACAACTAGCATAACGTATTTGTTTATGACATCATCTACAGCTACACTGGTCACTTCTTTAAGTCACGTAGCTCAAACAGTTCAAGATGCAAAGTGATATTTTTTGGCATTCGAACTAATGTTAATTCCCATGCAATTACACCCATTCTCTTATATAAGCATACGCAATAAGGAAAAGGAAAATTAACAAAAAAAAATTTCAAAAACAAATTCAAAATGTATCTGTTTTTATTGTGCGTAAATTTCCTCTATGTGTGAAGTGACAATAATTTACTGAGAATGACTAGGGCCTCATTCTACTTGGCAACTAGTTAGATTGTCAATCATATGTATAACAGATCTGCATCATATCATTTTGCTAGTGAATAGTGGTCTTTTACAACTAATCTGTCATTGAAAACTACTAACATTTTTCCTCCAACTGTACCTAATGGAGGCACTTTCCTATCATACAACATCATTAAATTGTCAAATAACGCCACCTCTGATGTTTCCTATGACATTAACAAGTTATTCACTTAGAAATGTGACGAGCACATTATCTTTTAACACCTTTATGGAGCTCATGGAAAAACAGCACTTGTACTCAATGAGAGGTTGCATAAAATAACTGGAAAAGGTAGGGCACTAACCTATTGATTGCGAACAAAAACGATTAAACTACATTAGAAATGTTAAACGAAAAACGATATTTTCAAAAGCTACGGACCTGCGTCATCCCACATTAACATATTTTTAAATATAAACATTAACACAGGATGATTAGTTAATTCTTATGATGTGTTTGATTTTTTCACCGAGTATGGCTGCGTATGACAACGCATAGGATAAATAAAGTACAAGAAAAGGTGAAACCGTACTCGAAGCTGATAATAAAAACAGTACGGAAATAACCACTACTTTTATTCGTAATTTTAAAACTTCGTACAGAAAATGATTAGCGAATGTAAGCTATCATAGTGGTACTGGTATGCATTTTTCGTGGCGATTCAAACCATGTCGTGCCGAACGGTAACAAGAGACACCGATATTGACGATGGAGGTATTCGGTACTGCACATTTCTCGGAACAATACCAATTCACCGTCGTGCTTACGTCAAACTTTTCACGCCTTTTCTTTACAAAGCTTTATAGTTATCTGGTCCAAGGTCTTTTAGTTTTAATTACACATCGCTACAACGTTACCGAACCTCTTCACACGTGTGTTTGTTGATATACGTGCATAGCAATAGCGAAAGTGGCACTTTGTATTTATAGGCATGGAAAAACCCGCCGGTGATGGTCGGAGATGACAATTTGTGGTCAAATAAAACCATAATCAAAAAGATAATTAAATCACTTATTGCTCAAGTCAATGATAACATTCAAATGTTTACAATGTAAAATTTGAAATAGCTATTTCGAGGTAATAATTATTTTCGTCGTTTGAAAAAAATGTAAAATGATTTGTCATAGTTTCAATTTCACATACAAATGATGAATTCATTACTCCTACAATCAGAACCTTTGGTTTTTGAGCTAGTATTTTACCAAAGAATCGCATTTACAAAATACAGAACACAACTAACCATTACTGCTCGAATAGCCAAAGCTTCCTTGGCATTATTCTAATCATAAAAAAAACAATCAGGAAGCTCTCAAGATTTTCTAACTTGGGAAAATTTTCACTCGGGGTCTATTGAATATGAATGATTATACATGCACAAAAAGTCTTGAAGCTTAAACGCTCATATCGACCCGCTGGTAGTAATGCTATTAACGCAGTAGCTTCGGCTTCTGCACAGCCTTTGCTTTGCTGATTTTATATTTGCTGACTAAAAACGTTGCCGTTAACATTTTTTGACTACAGTATTTTGCCCAATTCGGTGCGAAAAATTATTTCAAAATCTTAACATTAATCAGCCATTTTCATTTCAGCCTAAGTTCTGCACACCTCAACTAATGTCAACTATGTTCCCATCCTTAAAGACTACCAAGGTGTAAAGGCAAAGAGAGACCTAATAAAGTTCATATCAGCATAATGCACGACAAGCATAAGGTGTGGTTGAAAATCACTGAAAATTTTTTTGACTCTAACTCAGTTTTTTTTCTAGTGCCTTTAATTCCTGCGCTATAAATGGTAAGCTTTGTCTATTCATTAATTAATTTTATCTTCGTTTATATCAGTTGTAACTTTTCAGCAATTTAACGAAAGCTAAAAAACATTCAAGATCAGAATCTCCCTAATCTGCTAGCTGAAACTTGGTTAAAAATCGTAACTGTGAAACTAAGGCATTCACTTATGAGTGGTACTTAGAATCACTGCACCGCCATTTAATTAAACAACGTATTTACTTGTCTATTCACTTCTTTTTGCACGAACAACTCATGTAAGAAGTGTCTTTATCGTCTGCTCTTATATTTCTTAATGAAAAATTTACATGAAACCGACTCATAAATATATCGTCACGTTGGCCTTTTTCAAACTATAACATGATAACAATTCGTGTAGTGACAACATAATACTAAATCAAGTCATAAGAATTAAACCACGTGATGCAAAAAATCTTTCATAGTAATGAAAAAGATTTCTACTTATTTTCATTATATAATAAACTTCAAAACCATACTGCACACGTTAAAATAACGTGATGTGATTGCAAACCTTGCGGAAAATGTTTTACATCAATAGCTTGAATTTAGTGGTTTCTGGTACTGCAATTACGCCTTAAAAGCCTTACAGAAGCAGATTCATAAATTTTCAATGTGGGGTTCTTTGACTTGGAAAAATGTTTGTAGTTTTGTGGGCATAGAAAATATCAATATGCTTAACTACAAACTACGGCAGAAGTGGGCACTCGGTAATTTAAAAGTAACGACGACATCGAAATTTTACAAAAAAAGTAACGACGGCAGCGATAACGGCACATATTTTAAGAAGTAACAACGATAACGATACTCGGTACCGATTTTCAATACTTTTCAAATAAAAGTTTCTTTGTTTTTTTCAGCAAAATTATGCCTTTACATACTGTAGTTCATAATCTAAGACGCGTACCGTCAGTGATTGCATTGGATCTAAAGGCAATAGGCTTTTAAATTGATTTTTCATCAAACGCGAAGTGAAAATGTTTTCTACTGTAGCCAAGTAGCTCATTTTTTAAGATAAAATAGTAAGTCAGAAATCTCAATGATTTCCATACAGGTCTACTCTATTGCCGTAGCTACCAAGGTGGTGTTTTACAACATTCAACCTTCGCTGCAAGGCCGTTAATTGTTCTGGCAAATTTTTAATAGATAGGTTAAATGCGAAAGGCGTAACCAGAATTTTCTGCAGGGGGGCTAACGCTGTCGAAGAAAGCAAAGAACAAGTTTTCTAGTACCAAATGTTTTAGAGCACTTGCAGTACAATTACACACTCATATAGGCTATATATACTCAATCTCCCGACAGCCACTGTTTCGACCTTATTAGATCTCATCAGAGGAGCTCAGAGTAGGTCTCATAGGCTATATAACTTATACATATATATACTCAATCTCCTGACAGCCACTGTTTCGACCTTATTAGGTCTCATCAGAGGAGCCCAGACATTTTTTTTTCAGTCCGCTGCAATCATGCATAAATGGCGGCTCCAATCAAGAAATTTTTTGTTCTTGTTTTCAAAATCCATTCCAAAAAAAGTTACCGAATTACCGAGCAAAACAATCAAAAAAGTACCTAAAACGGTACATTTATAAAAAGTATCGACGTCACCTATAATGGTATTAAAAAGTACAGCGTTACATAGGGCCGGCGCCAAGGGGGGGGGGGTGGCCTACCCAATCGACATGCTTGCCCCCTTAATCAACAAGCTTACTCTTTTGAATAGAACGGCTTTTCCGCTTAATTTCAAGCTTTGCCCCCCCCCCTGATAAACGCTTGCCTCCCCCCCCAAGGCGACTGCTCTGCCGCCGGGTCTGGCGTTACAGTAGCGCGGAACTTTTGCACCGAGTTTCGTATTTAGTTCTTCATTGGCTTGGTTCAACAAGCTTCAGTAGGCCTACTAAAAATAAACAGCGATAAATTACTTTTTAGTATGTAATAGCTTGGTGCTTATCAAGTGTTTAATCATTTTGGTCTAAGCTATTAAATAATAAGTAAGATTAAAATAACTAATTAAGAATATTTAAACTTTAAACACAGTAATACGCAAATTACTCATCTCAGTAAACTTGAAGTATGGGAAAATTTTGACCCTCAGTGTTGAATTCGGCGTATCGTTAATCAATTTTTTTTATCTTATTTTTTGTCTTCAGAATGCTTTTGCCGGTAAGTGAAGTCGAAACAATTAGTTTGTTCCAGAAGCACTTTCTAGTTTATTTTGACGCAGATAATAAATCAAATTTATTTTTATGACATTTCAAAACAAAAAAAACGATTTTTTATTATTTAATTTGACAAAATTCCAGAATGTCAATAATTTCCCAGACTGTTTCCTAAATTAATCTTGACCATTTGCCAAATTGCCTCATAATAGGTCTCTCATTTGCAACCATTCACAAAGTTTGTCACGGTCAAAATTGCAACACGAAAGCAAAAATTAAATTTTTTTCGTCATATCATATCTTCCTGCATTTTCAAAAAATTTTTAGCGTAGAAAAGCAAAATTTTTATTCAAATTTTTCCTTTCAGGTTACTCAGCACAAAAGATATCACCAAAAGGAAAACGCGTTGCTTCCGGTTGCGGGGGGATTTTATGTCTTGACCGGAAATAGAAAACAAACTATATTAATCATACATTATGGCATGACAGATAGCACATTTGTTGATTAGACGCATGACCAAGAAGGTAAATTTTGCCCAAATGCTTATATACTTCTTTATGACGTCGCTATGACATCATGCACGAAATAAGGCTGTTTGAAGACATTGTGTATATACTACTGACTCACACATTGCGATTTTCCGGCGCTAGGATACAAATAAAATTAATGTTCTTAAAACATCATAATATTGATTGCGTCTATTAAAAGTAATAGCCTAAACATATTTTTAATAACGGTAAAGTACTTCACCAAAAATTTCGTTTTCCAATTCTAACTCCTTAGTACTTAGCCGAAAAATTGCGTGAGAGATTGAATAGACTTAAGGCGCAAAGTTAGAGCCATAGCGTTTACCGTATACAAAATAAGCTGAATTATGAATATTTTCGACGAAACACTTTGATCTAAAACTCCAACAACTTATTGATATTTGTGTCGCGTTAGGATGTGCTTGAAACCCTCGATTTCAGTGCGCATTCTTCTGTAACTATTAATTATCCTATTCATCATCGTTAGCAATAAAACTAACGCGTATGAGTGATAATAATTCTTGATTTTTAGGGGCGTGCCCAGAAATTGGAAAAGGGGAAGGGGGCCGCAATATCCTGTTTCTGTTTCCACTGAAAATATCGGTCGGTGAAGAACCAATGAAAAAGGTCTTCACGTCTTTCGTGGTCAAATTTCCCCCCAAAATCAAGTGAAGACCAAAAAAAAAAGGTCATCGCGTCCTCAAATGTTCTGTTTCCACTGTTCCGCAGACTGAAGATAAATATCAGTTTATATTTCAGCGGGGTGGTGGGGCGCCAATGACTTCAAAATTGGTATTCACAGCTTCCCTGCTTGACGTTCAGCATTAAAGGGACAGTGTGGAGAACAAGCTGGCAAGTTTACTTGTTGTGCCGTTGGGAAAGGCACTTAGCGGGATTCCCCCATCTTGGTGTGGTAGACAGATGGCTGGAAACTCCTAAGCGAGCTCGTATAGCGCATTGATCGCTTTCTCATGATAGGAGGATAAATATGCTACTAATTAACTAAAAATAAATTAATAGCCTGTACTAACGAGGTGAATCCTATTTTTATTTACAGCATTACAATTTGTTAATTGTGTAGTTTCGAAAGACAAATACCGTGTACAATTCACAAACTGCAATGCACTCACCCAAATCATAAACAAAAACTTCTCGGCTTTTTTCTCCACAAAAATCGACAGACTTTATGCGCAAGATGCTTGTCAAACGGTGAAAATTTTCAGCCAGCAAGCTGGGCCATGTTTATTTGACGATAAAATACGAGGAATTTTCTTTCAGCTTCGCATTTTAATTTAGAAAGTAATGCTGTCACGTTTAATATTGTGGCGAAATCTTCACTTTGTCAGAAGAAACGTGAAGAATATTCGTGTGATAGATCGTTAACTTTTGTTTGTTGCAGTGAGTTAAAAAAATTTAAATACACGTTTATATTAAGCCAAAATCAATCAAGAATTTTACAATCATGTCAAAATCATAACTACGCAGAAATATTTGCGTTGCCAATTTATTTTATTTCAATTTTATCATTGACATGAGCGCGCTGTACTAATTTATTCAAATTTCAGTTCATTTTTGACCTCTTTCGCGCAACACATTTTGAGCGTCACAGTCATTAAATATGGCCTTCCATTTCTGAGTCGGTGTGCCAATTTGGTGGGGAAATAGGCCAATGAGTGACGTCATAAGATACACCATTACAACAGAATTGATTAACATTTTGCATAGACGTTGCATTAGTAATTGATTACTTTCAAAGTTTATGTGGAAAACATTATTTATATCATAAACATTATGCATGCCCCTTCCAAAAATCGACAATTGATATTTAAAACTACTTGCACAAAATGTAACAGAGAGTGAAAGTTTACAACCTACCGCTAAAAAGGTTAATGGTTTCAACTGCCATTTTCATTTCCAGCCATCAACGCTTTTTAACAAAACATTTGACGTGAAGCCACCTTACCTAGGGAAAGCGGTCTGATGCGATCAAGAGTAAAAAAACACCGTTACTTGGTTATCATGTTGTCAGGGTTTTACAAAATCATTGTTCTTTGCCCAAAAACTTTCAAAGTACACTACGAAAAAATGTTTCATAGATCTTTTGCAAACTGTATGTTGTAATCCCAAGCTTTCAACGACATTATGAAGCAGAGTTGGGGAACCGGTAGAGCACAGCGGGCCACATTGATTGCGTGATATTTTCAGCGGGCCGCATTTACTTTTAATTGCATTTCGCTTCAAAAAGGCACAATATTTCCTCGCAAATTAAACAACATTCATGCTGAGCTGTTTTTTACCGTAAAATCAGAGACTTTTGCGCGTTTTGTATGCTACATATATAGCATGTAGTTGAATGTGACGCAGTTTTTGAGAAATCTTGATGTTTGATATTCCACCATTTTGTTGTACACTTAACAATTAAAGTTCTAACGCGGGCCACATTCAAAACTTAAGCGGGCCGCATGTGGCCCGCGGGCAGCATGTTCCCCACCCCTGTTATAAAGCAAGGTTGATAAGCTAAGCCTGACATCAGAGATTTGCAATATTTTGTATACAGTTGCATATTTATTATTTATCCTCCTATCACGAGAAAGCGATCAATGCGCTATACGAGCTCGCTTAGGAGTTGCCGGCCATCTGTCTACCTCACCAAGATGGGGGAATCCCGCTAAGTGCCTTTCCCAACGGCACAACAACTAAACTTGCCGGCTTGTTCTCCACACTGTCCCTTTAATGCTGAGCGTGAAGCAGGGAAGCTGCGAATACCAATATTAAAGTCATTGGTTTGACCCGACTTGGAATCAAACCCAAGTCTACAGCTCCCGAGGCGGACGCTCTTACCACTCGAGCATCTGCCATTAAAAGAAAACAAAAAAGAAGCTCCAGTTTTTAACATCGTGTAATCGCATTATTCCAATAGCAACTGTGGCTTTATTTGGATTTCAATGTCATACGTAGCGTCAATGCATTAATTACAGAGTGCATCAAAGTTGAATTCAGTGGCAGGATTCAATTTTTTTTGTCAGCCGGTTCTATAACAAAAGTTATATTTTTCAGCCGATTCTATTTCATCTATTGGTAAACGCATAAAAAGCGACACTGGCCAGCTCATGAATCTAATCAAATTCTATAAGGCAGTTCTACAGTCCGGTGCGAACTGGGAACAGGTTGCATCTCGCCACCGGTAAAACTTTAAACCTAAACATTGAAATAAGAGTTTAAGAGAAGCATTTAAAATTGTAACCTCCGTTGCACATCTCAATGGCACACGCAAAGGGACGAAGAAGTAATTAAATATGCCTCTCACATAGTTGCAACTTCTAATTTCATCAAACGTTCTTGCAAAACAACTGCGTTAAATCCTCTGTTTCAATGATAAAACATACCCGCTAAGTCAGAAAACTAAAAAGGGCTGAAGAAGTCTTGACCCCCAAAGAAGCAAGACTACAACGGGCCCTCCTACATTTTTCGCAAAATAAACAGAGGCAATTAATGCAGCTCCACTACATTACCACACTAATCAACAGCAAACTGTCTGCCCAAATCTTTTAATCTAATTCACAAAAAAATTCAACTGTGGTTAACAGACTTTTTCTCGTCAAAACAAATATCTAAACTAAAAAAAGTTTTTCCTTATTGTTGGTCTGAAGAAGTTCAAACTTTAATCGAACACTATCAGTAAAATGCACCAAATTCTAAGCTGAACGAACAAAATAATCTGATATGGAGCACTATGGGTCTGTACTAGCAAGGAGCACCTTACTGTCACGTGATAAGATGGTGTCCTACCAACGACATGACATTTGTATCTCAAAATCATCCTCCGCAAGCTACTTTAACAACAAAACTCTTCTTCCGCCTTGGGTAATGAAATCATCTCGTATAAAACTGTCACTAAATATCCATGTATCGAGAAGATACCCTTAATTTGTTTAGCCAATTTAGCAAGTCATGTTGCTTAATTAACCTCAATTATATACCGGTTGTTGGAATTTTGTCAACGCGTAAAAAGTTTTCTTGCTTTTTTAACATAATCTTACGCTGTACTAAATCAATGAATCTATTGCTGAGGGAGTTTTTACAAAAATTAATTTTGTAACTACGTAAAATTGTCGTGATGAGATCAAAAAGATAGGTCTTTTTGGTATTTACAAGGTTTGAGTATGTCTCAAAGGTATATGACTATAAGCTTTTTTAAACTGGAAATTTATGGAAACTATACTTGTTTAAACTAATCCTTGTAATTACTCAATTATTGCTTTTAATGAGAAGATAGTCATTAAGTCTGAAATGTGAAACATGAGATTTACCATGTAAAAAATTCCAAGTTCAGGTATATTTCACTAATATTGCCATAATTGACGGACCCAGAAAAGCTTAGAAGGCTCAACCTCACCCCCTAAGTTTTTAGTTACACATATTATTTCATTAACATTTAAAAAATCTGAAAGTACGAAGCTGTTGAAATATGGCTTAGTATGTTTTGAATTCTCAGCCCCTTCCTAAAAAAGTTTATAGATTCGTGCCTTGCTATAACTCATACTAGGAATATCAACATATGCTACAATATTTTGTCGTCAAAGCTATTATTTCCAAGTTAGATAAGGTGGAATTAATCAACAAGGCAAGGCTCTCCATGAAGAATACAAAAAATTGGATCTTCCAAAACACAAGAGATGCCACAATGTGCACCAACCTGAACTTGACTAGGTTTTTGTGGCTCAGATGCGAAATTGTGAGCTGACAACAACACAAAACGTGACCGAGATATATGAAAGTTATTATGAAGCGTGCAGCGCGCAAATGGGAAAACTAGACTATGCCAACGTCATGGATTTGAAGTTAAGCAGAAACTAGTTTATTTTTGGTCAGCAGGTTTTTTTAGAATTATATTTTTAAACAACTGATTTCCATACCTTTTAGGTAAGTAACGTGAAACCGGTCTCGAAATTGTCATAACTATCAACAAAAGGTTTTGCAAGTTCTGACTAAATATGAACAATTGGAAGATGGTGTAGATCGTTGGAAGCATGCCTTATTTGCTTGTAATTTCTAGCTAGTAATCCACACAACCTTGACCTGTTATATGAAGGATGGTTAGGAAGTTTTTAATTCCACATCGTTCAGGTCATTTTCTCCCCCTTTTTCTATGATTTACTGTCTTGGATAGGACACAGGCCAACACAATATTGAACACGACAACACTTTCTTTCGCACCACCTTTGATACGGAATGCCAAATAGGATAACAGAGAATATCAGAACATCGGTACTTTTAAATCAGTATGAAGCAATCCAGAATCGAACCACAATCTTCCGGCGACTTAATGAACCCTTAATTAATAGTCCTAGTCTCCACTGTCTAACTCTCAACAGACCGTCATCATAAGATAAGTGCTTGCACGCAAAAGTTGCAAGTTTTTAGAAGTATAACCACCGGAATGGCAAGTCAAATGAAACTTTGCGTACCGAGTTGAGCTCATGGAAAAAATAATCACCTTGACGCATATTTTGTGTTGCTGCTGAATCAAAGTGCTTATACATATATAACGGGTGGCTGCTGACTCGAAGAGCGCAAGCTCACTTCGCAGTCTCCCTCAATACTGTTGAATTTTCAGTTCAATATAATTTGAAAATAACCTTAGTTATTTATTATATACTCGGTCTTGTCTAGTTCTCAGCTCATTGATTTGGAAGCAAACTTAGTATTTGGGGGAAATGCAAAACAATTATGCTATCGATATTTGAACGAGTTGCTGGATTTTTTGATCAAAAGATCATTGAATATCATATACCGCACAAAATTATGTAATATGTAGAACTATAAATTAACCAATCGGAAGACATAGGTCTGCGAAAATCACTAAAACTACAGGTAAACAAGCCAATAAAATTAAGATTTGAATATCCCTGATTAATTATCAACTCAAAGAAATTTACACAATCATCAATTTCCATGAGAAGGCAAGATGGCTTTTGTAGCTATGAATGTTATGCCACGCTCAAACGTAAAATTGACATATATATTTATATAACGATACTATTTGCCGACATATCAATCATATATTAATATGGCAAGATTTCGTGGCGTCGTGACAAAAAGTAAATGAACTGACAAGTGCTTTACGACACTTTACAAGCACTAGAGCATTTAAGCGCCACGAATAAGTTTTATTTGATTCTTAATTATGTTTTTACATATTAAGCTTTATCTTGATGTAAACTGAGCAACAAGAAGAATAGTCAGCTAGTTACATTTTGTCACCAATCAACATCACCACTCCATATGCTTTGCCACCAGAACAACTGAAGTGAATACCCTGAAAAAGTTTACTTTTTAATTTCATTTTTTAGGCAAGACTTTCCCTTCCAATATAATAAATAAAAAAAAAAAAAAACAATAAATATAAGACAAACAATACCAGCAAAAGCAGACCTCCCTAACAGCGAGGAATACCTTTAAAGTCTCGATTATAGATCGAGCCACCCACCGCCCTTACATTTAGAAATATAGCAGCTAAATTTTATTCACCTTGTATAGTGTCTGATCTGTAATAGAAAGTCTATGGTCTGATAGAGGCTCAACCGGCAACAGCCTAGGTTGTTGTTAACAAAGGCCTACGTACTCACAGTTTGACCCGTGAACACATATAACTTGGTTGACTGTTAATTTTGCTAAGTGGTCAGCATACCGGTAGCCAAAAAGTACCTTAACGGCGTGTCAGTTAGAAGCAACATCAAGCTAGTCAAAAACATAAACTTTTGGTTTCACCTCTGTATGTTATGCAATACTCACATTCATAAAAGGCCAGTAAAAGTCTCAAAACTCCCTCTGATATTTTCAATCTTCCGCTCCGAACTTCACCAGCTAAATTAAAACTGTAATACAAGCAAAACTTTATCATTTCATCACACATACTACACTTTATCTCGCTGCTTTCTAAGAAACCACAAAATTTATTTCAGTCATAATGAAAGTGCATTTGAGATCTAGGATCAATTAGTCCACGTAGCCTGTCTGTGTCTCAGACAATGCCTTAAAAGTGTCTTTTGATTGCTACTGAAAGGTTACCAATAACTTGCTTTGACAAAACGTAGAGTTGACGCACTTTTGACCAAAAAACGTTATAGTTCTTCAAGAACCATTTAGAATTACCCACAACTAAAGTTACAATGTTAAATGCATGCAAGATGAAAATAATTTCCGGTATACTGAAACTGAAGTACTGTAATTGTCAACCTTAGCAAACTAGAATTATCAGACGTTAGAAGCTTGCACCGCAATCTGAAAGCCAACCATTCAACTATTTCCAATGAAATTATGCAAGTCGAAAAACTAACACCAAAAGATTTGAACAGAACTCATATTACCGGTAGCTCTTTGTAACTTGCTTACAATGAAAAACGACTTTATGTAATAACTCTTGATCAAAATTTCTTAATAACGCATTTTGACTCATGGAAACTTACATCAAGTCATAGCCTAGATTTCTGCCGATGCTAATAGACATACTACCAAATATCAACATCGGAGTTCAGGCTTATATCACGATATGAAACTAGCCGCAATGCGGTATCAACACGCAAAACCAGCGACAATAACGCTGCTAATAATTCCATCGCTTACTCATGCATTTTTTTGCTTGCATCTTGATCTTGTAGTACTCTGTCAGCAAGGTGCCGGTATTCGGCAGAAACTAAACTCGGCGCACAAAAGTGTACGTCAAATATTTTGGAAGGGATCGGCAGCCTAAAGAAACTAGGGACAACACGCGAAAACGTGGACCAAAACTCGGATAACGAATTGGTAATCGGCAGAAACTAGGAATTGTAGCCAAGACCAAAAATTTTAGGAAAAAAATACCTCGATGTTTACAAAAGTATAAAATAGCGATTATGAAAGTTTTGTTGTATCAACACGGTATTCCATCATCCTATAAGTTACAGCAAAAAAAAATCCAAATGTTATCAATTTTCCCTTGTTTCCTTCCTGTCAACATTCATTTTGAAGTCTAAATTATTTTCATCAAGTTTGCGGTGCTGAAGTTTAAATTTGGGTGAAGCATGACGAAAAATAAGTTCATTAAATAAGATGAGAGGTGTGTGACAATGTACCTGTTTACATGATGTGCTTCCATAGCGGTTAATTCGTACTATGACGTCAAGATGACCGTGCAAATTAGAAGAGCTAAAATAAAAAAGTGAAAACCGGGTGATATCTAGCCTACATATGCGCACAAGCTCAACAAATATAAGTTCGATTTCGATAAAGGATCTTTAAATGAATTTGTTTTGGTTCAAAACTGTAAGCCAAGGCCTACGTCACACGCGAATTGCAATCGCTTAAAAACGCATCGTGTTTACACTACAGCAATGGGCTTTTGAAGATAAGAAGAATCAGCATCATGCTGAAAAGCATACCTGAAAATGCTGCAATCATGCAGACGAATGGCTAGCGAAACCACTCAGGCTAGAACCGCAATACTGCAAAAGAGTGCATGCCCATATTTAAACAAATTGCAGTTTAGCACAAGTGAGAGCGTATGGTTGTTTTTTCGTTTTAATTTTTTTTAATTCAAAAATAAGTTGTTGATGCGTTACTGTTCGTTTTTGGAGCCTTTTCCTTTGACTGGGTATTTCCATTGTAAGACATGAGTTGCAACTGAAAGTCGGCAAAGCAGAAAGCAGTTTCATAACAAAAATTTTAATACAACGCTCTGCTTCGTCGTCGTCACATTTCAAATTTTTCTCCTCAAGCTTCATACTAAAGGCATAGAATTTTCAAAAATCATTTTTCAGTGATCGTTCTTGAAGAGAGAATATTCCAAGCGAGTAAGCCTTAAAAATTTTGTAGCAAGCTTAACGGTAGGCCTATATTAGATCACCTAGCTTTATTTTTCTTTGAAGAGCTGGCAAAATAGAACGAAAGGGCCAAGATCGTCCAGCTGCAAACCTGCAATAGTCTACTTCCTGGTTGGCAAGAGCAAGATAAGCACAGGCAACAAATTCTACTTGTGCGCTATTCACCTCTACGGTTATGAATTTCCAACAGCAGCATCAACAGCCAGCCAGCTTGAATGTTTTTAAGCACAGAAGAGAAGGCTAAAAAATACTGTGATTATGGTTTCTTAAAAAAAAACATCTAATTTTTTTCAATGTTTTGAAAAATACCGTTCCACTTGCGATATAAAAGAAAAGAAAAGCATTGTTTGGAATATAGTGCAGGGCTCTTAGTTTTATTAATATTTAACATTTTTGCTATGCACAAATACTTTTGAGATGCAACCAACTTGTATAGTACAAAATAGCAGAATTATACGTGGCAATTTTAATTGTTTGTTTAGGTTTTAGTTATTCTATCAACATACGCTTTTATAAATATGAACCAGGCAACCGATATATCATGTTAATTTGTTTTGTGAACCTCAAATGAGTTTGCAAATCATTAGACGAGACGCATATTCAGTAGACCTCCATCTTGAAGGCCTATAAAAATATGCGGGCCATGCCATTTCGTAATAAGGTCGCTCTACTTTAAACCGCTACTTGCAGTGACATACTCTCCGTTACTGCGTTTAATGTAGGCCTAACCGTCTTAATCTACCCTAGCCAGAAACGTGAATTATGAAATTTTGAAGTGCTGGCAGTTTGGCCTAGCTCATCCTCGCTTGGGAAATGTGTAAATTTGTCTCAAATGCTTGGCACGTGTTGCTTGCTTTCTCCAAATTTGTCTTTATTACACAATTTTGTTTGATTTCTTTTTGGTTCATAAGCTATATTATGCTTTAGGTGCAGTGACCATGCTTCTTTTAGTTTTTAAATTTATTGTAGGGTTGTATATTGCATGCTTTAACGGTTCGCGTTTTGTCGCTGTTACCTTTTTTTCGGCCGAATGTCGTGATATGCGTTGTTTCTATGTACTTTGATGGTCGTTGAATAAAACACACTACTACTACTACTACTACTTCTGATGCAGTTACTTCTAGTTCTACTGTATACTATCTTCGGTGTATGTTTTACCGTACTAACTTATTCCAGTGCTTTCGCTCTCTACTGCAGCTGTCATTTGCAGGACACATTAAGACTACTCAATAAATACGGTAACTCCACAGATCACGTTGATAAAACTCAAAACGGCCCCACAATAGCAAAGCTAATGACAGGTAGTTTTCCTGATAGGCTAATTTCAAAGAAAGGTGTAGTAAGGCGGGAAATGAAACCGTTCTGACTCACGTCGACAAATGACGCATTGTGATGAAATAACCTATTGTGCAAGGGGATGCATTTGATCACGCCGTAAGAAAAAGTTCACGATTCAACAGTCATCCTTTTCCTTTATTTCAATTACCAAGCCAAGGCAGTCCATCATATTTATTTTATCATCCCTCCCACATTACAGCTTGCACGTAGGCTTTTGTATCCTGGCTGATTCATTGCTTTCCGTATAGGCTCAATAGTACAAACACGATTTCATTACTGCAGTCACTATCATTGCCTCTTCCAAAAACAAAATCTTTTCTATCACCAACACCTCACTTCAAACGGCCCTCATTGGCCTATCCAGAGAGCTCAATAACCCCCCAATCTTTTTAGTTATACAGCATATATTAATGCTCCAGTTCTTCAATACCTCTCGATGCACAAAAATGCGAGACAACAATTGCTTACTTCGTACTCCACCCATCAGAAAAAAGTTTTCTCGGGTCCGCCTCTTAATTACGGCTTTTAATTCTTTCCCCCTTGCTGACAATGTTCTAGCTGAATAGACGTAGATCAATTGACTTCTTCAACAACTAACCTAACTCATATTGCAACTGCCTCGTTCATCACGTAGCAATACAGACCAGAATTGGTATCTATGCTATCGTAAACACCGCTCGTGTGGCTACTCGTGAGACTGAATGGTTTGTGGAAGCAAAAACCGAAACCAATTCGCTTTTTTCTTCTCCCGTTTAAGCTTACCTTGTTCTTATCTTACAAAAGCGCCTATTAAACAAGCAATAAACGCGTGCGGGGTTACAGTTTGCTTGAAAAATCGATTAACAATCTCGCGAAGATCGCGCAATCTGCGTAAACCGCTAACACCTAGTAACGCTTACAAATACGTATTTTTCGTTTTAACCAAAACCTTTTCTCACAGTTCATCCTTTTGTTGTTTGCACTTTTTCATTGCACCAGTTACGCATTCATATTGCCTTTCGCTTTTCAATTACTGAAAGGGAAGCAAATATTAATTCTTTGTTGTAGGTTCGAAGCAAGCTATTACAATCGAAACCGTTCTACAAATATTGATCAATGTTTCATCCGTGTGACGTGACGTTATTATAACCCCGTCAAAATCGAATTCATGTTAAACCAAGCCAATTGATTTACTACATTTATGTGGCATCGAGGAAACGCCTTTGGTCATTGAGTAAAATTCCATCCCAATTAGGTATAAATATGACTGCTTTCCGGTGGCACAATACCAAATAGGTTAAAATTAAGATGATATTGAGTTATGCAATCACGTTAACGGTTGTCCTATTGTGTAGAGTCAATATTTAAATGCTTCAAGTTTGAGATGATGGAATTTAAATGAAAAAGTAGTGAATGAACAAAGTAGTCTCAATGTTGATGAGCATGCAAGCTTTTCTTTCGTAAATACAATCTTGAAAGTGATTGCGGGCGTAGAATAAATAAAAGAAGAGACAAACCTTGATGTGTGAAAGCACGAACAGACTGCTTTCGTTAAATTTTTACATTTTTAGTTTCTACATACTTTATCTGAGGTCGTCCTTATTATTTAGACACATTAAAACCAGGGCGTCGAACCGAACCGGAACGTAAACCGAAAACCCGTATTAACCGCTTCCTTTTATTGAACCCGAACCGAACCGTAACCTTTATAATTTAATAGAGGCGAATCTAACCCGAACCTGAACCCAAGGTCATCAAAACTCTTGAACCTTTACCGGATGTGAACCGTTAAAATAATTTTTGTCTAACCTGAACCCAGAGCGGAGCGTCTTTTTTGGACTGGGCTATTAATTTTGGACTAAAAATGCATTTGCTACGTTAAATCCTGTGCGTTCTTAAGAAGATTTTTCTTGAAGAATAATTGTTATAGTAGCTATAACTGCAGTTACGGACATCTGAAGTTAATCTGAGGTTGTTTCGGCCTCTGAGGACATTGCTTGTGAGCTACAGTACCTTCTTAAAAAGTACAGTCAGCCTCAATACAGTGACTATTTTTGAAAAAAATGCGTACGTGGCTGTTGTACCAGAACATAAGTCGAATTGACGGTTTTAAATTTTTGAACCCAAACCGAATTTGAACCCTTAAACTTTTGCTTCTGCGAACCTGAACCGAACCTGAACCCGATAAATCAAAGTATTTTTAATTTTAACCGGAACTGAACCTTCAAAATTAAACGTCGAAAAACCTGACCCGGAGCTAAACCGCTAAAAATGAATTTTGCGGAATCTAAACCAAAACCGGAGCGATATTTCAAGCGGTTCGATGCTCTGATTAAAACCCAAAATACCGTAACACAGTTTGTTAGGGATACCAGAGGTACTTCTCTAGTAGCGTTTTTCTCAGATTACGAAATTCAATTGGATGTAGCCTTTTTCTTTGGACACTTTGTAGGCTGCAGGCAACGGCACTGGCAAAAAATTTTAGGGGTTGAAGGAGTCAATCACGATGATTTCACAGGAAGCCATATCTAGCACTAAGTCAAATGATAAGCTGCGGTCCGCAACAAAGAAGATAGCATTGTTTGCTGGTGTTAATACAGGCTACTATGAAGCAGACATGAACTTGGAAATGATAAAATGAAAAATTTGTGACATTCGCCCCCTCTCCCTTACCTGTTATTTTTAAAAGTGATCGACTTATAGGTTGTCTTTGAATGTTTTTGTTCGTACGAGTATCATATCCGTAGTCTAATAATTCAGCAGCAAAACTTTTGATCATATTTCATGCTTCTGTCCATAAATAGTAAAGTTTTGGAGTAATTTGCACGTATCCCTTGGCATGTATACACAGATATACGAAAGACACAGTCGAAAGCGTCGCATATTTCGATAAATAAGTCTAGTTTGTCGATAAAAAGTCCTGAGGAATTTCCTCAGCAACTTAACATTATAGGAATGACAAATTCGATTTTCGGAACGATTATACGATTGCGCGCAGTTTAGAGGTTTTTGATCAAAAGTCTACCAGTCCACTATTCCAACATCAGCCTCTATGACAGTGTTTCTTAACCGGGGTTCGATGAAGCTGTTTCTGGGGTTCGGTGGAAGTCCTTCAAAATCCTAACACTTTCAGGGGCGTACCCAGGGGGCCGCTGGCCACTTAAATTTGGGGGGAAATTGGACGTCGGAAGACGTGATAACCTTTTTTTTGGTCTTCATTTGATTTTGGGAGAAAAATTGGACGTCGAAAGACGTGATGACTTTTTTGATTTTCGTCTTCACATGATTTTGGGAGGGAAATTGGACGTCGGGTTCGGTAGAGACAGTCACGAAGTTGTTAGGGTTCGGCCGCTTGGCACGGGTTAAGAAACACTGCTATGACAACCATAGGCCTATTACTTATTTTTGTGTGTGTTTCCTGCGTACTACTACAACAAATGAGCATTAAACGGAAATTGTATAGAACTATCAAATAATAACTTTGGAAAGTAGGAAACGCAAGTTGTATATAAATAAGCTCTAAACGTGCATTGATTTTTGAATAGATACTTTAAGCTCATTTCCTACTTGAAAATTAGCGCAAAAATAATACAATTTCACGAGTAACTGGAATTTTTATCTTCAGTGTATGAGCTAGATTTTACACCAAATTTAAATTTCAATCATATATGGTCACAACGAAAACATTTATAGAAAAAGTTGAATTATTAAGGTTTTTACTCGTCAATCTTAGCAATGACGGATATAATACTGTGGTACTTTCGCAAACTTTTGACGTCAAGTCTGCGATGGTATTTTAGTTCAATGCTTGTTGTGATTGGTTGTTTTTAACACGTGATATGAATGAATAAAACACAAAATAGCAAACAAAAATGGCAGTGAAATATAGCCTATGTTATAATCAGTGATGAAGGTCTTAAGAAGGGTCTTGGTCTTAAGACCATTCTTTTTAGGTCTTGGTCTTGGCGAAGACGATTTTGGTCTTGATCTTGACCATTTGCGGTCTTGGTCTTGACCATTTAGTTTGGTCTTAAGATCGAAAGAACTAAAAAGCCTCGAGTAAAAATTTAGGTGATCCTGCGCAGCTAGAAAAAGTATGCAACAGCGTGTATGTGATTGTGTTGTTCTCAATCAATCAATTTTCTGGACCCCCTTATCCTTGGGGAGTCGCTTTTATTTCTTTTAATATTCTGTATATATTTTGCTCGTTTTTTTTTTTTGGTTGTTACAGAAAAATAGCGATAAGTGAGAAACTGTCGATTCTCATTCCGTTTTTATGGTCTTGGTCTTGAAAAAATTCAAAGGTCTTGGTCTTGGCCTTGGAAAAGACGGTCTTGGCCTTGAAAAATTTATAAGGTCTTGGTCTTGTAGGTAATGGTCTTAACTGCTTCATTGGTTATAACTGCTTGGGTACAAATTTTTAAATTGTCAAAACCAGTCTATTTGATTAAATTGACGTAACATCGCAACATTGTCTAGAAAACGATCATGTTGCCCTTGATATGGATTTTTAGCGTAAGAGAATATGGGGTTTTGTAAACACTTCAAAAGGCGCTTTTTCAACAAGGAGTGCAGATTTCAAATTTATGCATTTCCAAAAAAGAGTGCAAGTTTCAAAATTGAAATTTGACATTTAAATTTTACTTTAAATTCAAAGTAGCAGAACTTAAAGATGTAAATGAATTGAACAAAAGGTTAATGACGTGTTTAATTCGCGTTTAAGATCATTATGACCTATCAACTCTTAGAAAAGGGAATGACATACCACAAAGATGTATCCTTGGTCGTAGGGCACTAATTTTTGAATCAATAATCCAAATTATTATGTTTATGTTACAGTGCATTCTCACTTAAAACTATTTTTGGGACTTTATCGTTTGTAGAATGTGGTTAAACGTTCGTTTGAAACCTTGGAATAGTCTCGTAGTCACAGACAAAACAATTCTTTATAAGCAAAACTAAATGTCGTGCTAAATCGGTTACTTGATTCTGAACAAAAACTACTGTAATTCTTTGCATTTTCAAAAAGGCCAGCTCAGTTGTGTCTTGTAAATAAAAAACTAAACGACTTGATTAAGCTGGAGAGTTTGAAACTTTTGTTACGCCCCTCATTGATGCAAAAAATCACACTAGCAGAGATGAGGATCCCTTCCACCACACACAACACTTTTTCAAGCATTTACCGTACCGGTATAATTTTTGCATTTGGCATTGAATAATACGCCATGGTGAGAGTCAGCCCAAAGGTCAATTTCAAACTGCTTCCAACAAGTTGTAAAAAGCGAGATTTATTGGACCTGCAGAAAAATTGTCAATTTTTAACCTGTTTCGGATACTACTGGGAACTAATTGCTTACTTACCATAAAATTCAGAACAAAAACTAACCTGTCAATTTTAGTTTAAGTACTTTAGGTCGTTGTTTCGTTTGAGCGATTAAAATTTTACGGCTTAATCGCTTCGTTAAACTCGAAATTAATTAAACTCGCAAAGAGTTTGATTTATTACTTGCTGTATCGTTGGAATCGTTTAGCTCATGTTTTGTGTGCGTTCCCAAGCAGCATACTGGCGCTAAGTTAGACTGTTCAACAAACACAAAAGGTTATGAATCCAATAAAAGTAGAAAACGACAACAGAATACTTTAATTGCAAAAAACTAAAATAAAAACCAATAATATTTGAAATTTTTGAGTCTTTTCGATTTATTTTTAGATCACGGTAAATCTTATTCAAATAGATCGAAGCGTTTCGAAAAATTCAAATGTTTGAAGTATTATACTCGCTCTTAGTTTTGTATAATTAAAGCAGCCGATTCAAAATTCCCGTAAATTGTCTACCAAAAACAAAAAAATAATTACGAACTTTTCCTATTTCAAACTTACCAAAAAATCGATTCTAGGTGAAATTGAATCAAAAAGTGTTTTTAAATTGAGCCTATAAACCATTTTAGTTTAAAGCACTAACAAGATAAAGTGTTCGCCATCAGTAAATGCACATTTTCTCTATTGTTCTACAAAATTGGCTAATAATTATGCAGTAAGTTAGTTGTTTTCGGCGGCTTCTGTACATTTATGTAATTAGCAGCAATAAATCTCGTTAAGAAGACCTGCAGAAATGTTTTACAAATTTTGCAATAACCTTTCAGTAATTTTTTGTGTAGTCTTGAGTATCTAAAAATTGTAGTTTATGAGTTAATCAATTGGAGAAAGTGAAATTGGATTAAAAATTCACTGTTAAAAAATTAATTTTAGGCAACACCCTACGAAAAATAGAGATGGGTCATTGAACAAAAAACGACTTTCGACAAATAGCCCTCGTAAAACTTGAATGGCTTACTAAAATAAAAAAATCTGCAAAACACACAAAAAAACTATTTGGAGCTGTTAGGCACACCTCATGACAAACTGATCTCATGTCTTGACAACGACTTGAATCAAAAATTATTGACATTAAAACTGCTTTCTGTTTCAAACAAGCCACCCCTTAAAGGAATTTAATTTATACCGATATTGGCTCACGCAGCCTCGGCGCAAAATTGGCATCATATTGTACACAAAGCCATAAAATGCTTGGAATAATGGCGTTTGAAAGCGATACAACAATCTGTTTGATCATTATTTTGAGATATTTCGTTGATTTTTTTCGCCATCTTTTTCATAAATTGAAACGTTTTGGTATCAACATCATAACGATATAAAAGTTCCAACACTATTTGTTGGTGTTCAAAGCTGCCAAAGGCTCCGAAGACAAGCTAGCTGCTGTTGTGGGCTGTTGTGCAATAATCGTTTGGCTTGATTGCTTTTGTCGCCATCATATTTTGACGCTGAGCATTTTGACGCAGAAAGTCATCTCTGACTGAAAGCGAATATGTATGCATGCTCCCAACTAAATAATATGTATATTTATTGCTGAAAAACATAATTTCTATGAAAAGAAACCATATCATTGATTTGTTTCCTGTAAATTCTGTGCAGTGTTTGCCATATACGCGAAGGGTGTTCACTGTTCATATAGTGCGTGATGAGCTTAGTGCAGAGGTGGGCACAATTTCGTTATTCGTTAATAACAAAGCTAACTTTTTCATTAACTAGTTAATTTGTTAAATTTGTTTTCGAGATGAACGGACTAAATTGACTTCCGTTGGTGCTTGATAACTTCCCTTAAATTTTTGTAAACGCTTATTTCTCTTATTGTTATAGTTACAGTAAGTTTGACATCGATAAACTAGCAAAATACGACCAATGAAGTCAAAAAAGGAGTGAAAAACAACAAAACATATTGCTTGTGAGCAAAAAATTGCTTAAATTCATACGCAAACATTGACATTAAAAAATTTCAAGCTTTTTTTAAAAAAAGAAAATTAACGATTTAAAAAGCTTAAATAACTTCCGTTAATTGGAGCGGAATTTAACGAAATAACGTTAACCGAAGTACAAAATTGTGTTAACGAAGTAGTGGTTAACGAAGCTATCGCTTTGCATTAACTTACCCGTATATGGCTTAGTGGTACTTTGTTTTGTGTCGCGAGTGTGAGCGTCTCACTTGTGTCGATAAAACTGTTCCCAGTTTTCTAAAAAATTCTAATTTTATAGCTGTTTAAATGTATCGTTCTTTAAATGGAATGCAAAACTGATCTTGGGTGACATTGGTCAAATAGCCACTGCTTAATTACCACGTAACCCATAAAGCGTGTGTCAACATGGGTAATAAATCAAATCAAAACTTCATTATACTCGCCGTATTACGCCGAAGCGTGTAACGAGTGGTGGGGCCCATCTAAGCTGCTTCGCGTCTATCGGCCACGTAGCTCTGCAGAAACGTTACAGCGGTGGCGAGCCGTTGGCGACATTGTGCCGGTTTGATCGGCCCGGGAATCGAACCCCAGACCTCCCGCACCGATAGCATGGGCTTAACAACTGAGCTAATAGCCCAGATAATGCTTAGACGAGTACAAAACAAAAAACAAAACCGGAAAAACTGGAACCTCATTGGACCTGTTACTTTTGTTATTCCTTTCATAATGTCTGCTACATGAAGAAGAATACTTTACCTTCAATGAAGCTCTTTCTATTTGTTTATTTGTCATTGGTTTAACTTGAAAAGGTACAAAAGATTTAGCAGGTGAGGTTTTTTTAAAATTGAAACTCTAAGAATAATATTTTGTGATGAAATTCAATTTGATTTCAAAAAACTTGTATGATATTAAATACACTTTGACAGGTTAAGAATGTCAAAATTTTTTGAAATTAGCACGTATCACCACTCCTTATTTTCAATGAAACTATTCAATTGAAACATTTTTGTTCTTTACTAGCTTCTCTCATCATCTTAGATTTAGGTGGTTTAGATTTAAAGAAATGCTTCAATCAAGCCTTATTGGGGTGGAAAGAATTAGCCACTAATTAACCAATGTTACTTTCACTTGAAACTGTTGGTTTCGCTTTATAAATATGAAAGGAGGTTATAAAAACAATTTTATTGCTTTAAGATATAGTTGATTGAGAAAGCACTCTGTAGTAAAAACAACGGATTTCCTTAATAAAAACGTACTGGTATGCTGAAGTAATGTAGATGTTGTAAAAAGAACAGCTTAACCAAAATGCTTTAACAAAGCTTCAACAAAAATGCTTCAACAAAAATGCTTTAACTTTAGAACAAGAATTTGCGCTAAAGGTTTCAAGATGAATACATTTTTGTGAAACTTGATTATGTCATATGTAGCCTATTAGATATTTCCACAGGTGGTCGCTAGACTTGAAGACCATTAGGTGCCTTCGCGACCTTCTTAAGTACAGCATCTGCAAGTCTACTCCTTGTGCGGTAATTTATTCAACATTGATGTTAATGTTTGTGACTGTTTAACATCGTGGGTTTTCAGATGCATCAAAATAAACTCCGGTTGTTGAAATGTTATTTTTTTAATAGTGGCCTCAGTCAAGCTAAAAGCTTTAAATTTTCGCAGTCACTTATCCCTTGAAAAAGTATCATTCACACATTCTTTGATGATAATGCATTGTAGTTCGCATGCGGACTTCTTTTCACGACGAAACTTGTTCAAATTCAAACATTTAAATTCATCTATTTTCACGATAGAGTTTTACACGTTTTTGAACAATTAACACCGAAGTACAATGGGAATCGTGAAAGAATCGCTTCAAAAGCGAACAGATCGACTTGTTAATTGACTTCTAGCGTTCCCTCAACGGTTCTTTTGATTGGTAAAAACGAACTGCAATTTCCGGGCCTCCCGGTAGGCTATAGGGCAAATAAATGAACAAACAATGGAAGTGTTGTTCTTGCTATCACGTTATCTTTATCTCTCTTCAAGTACCATTCAAAAATGTGGTGTTAGTTTCACCATTCGTTTAATCATTGATAGAAAAACGAAAGTTCTTTACGACCTTTCCATCAGTATCACTTCCAGTTACGCTATGTTTGACTTCTTGGTTTCATAACAGTATAGCCTACTTATAAAAAACACTCATCAAGTTTAATTAAAGGTTCTCATCCAACTAACCAACACTGAACTTGACGTAATTTGAGGATTATGATTAAAGATTTGTTCAGCTCCTTTCTTTTTTCAAAACAAGAATACTCACTTCGCTAGGAAGGCCAAATGCACACGAGGCCTGCTTAGAATATCGGATCCAACTTTACTACTTACGCTGGAAAATGCATGAAGCTCACGTAGTACCCCGAAATAAGAAAACACTCCCCCGAACCCACTACCGGATTGCATCATTTTGTTAACCGAAATTAAACTCATGTCTTCCAGCTACAAGTAAACTAACTTAATTAAAAAATTGAAAAAAAATACTTCCAGCTTCAGGTCATTATTTTGGGCCAAGCCAGCGCTAAAAACTGGTCGTTGTTTTTGGCCTTTTATATTTTGAAAATAGTATCGCCAGCACCATTTCGTCTTAGCTGCTGTAAATATAAAAATTTTAATCGGGAAGCACTGAATATTAGTTCATTATCGCTCTATGATATGACGTACTAAAATCAAAAGTCTTTAAAGAATTAACTTTCGAAATTAGTCAAGCAGTTGAAGTCGCGTGGGAAAAACACATGAGACGCAGTGTCTAGTTTTTCGAGGATACGTTTTGCTGCGGATCTGATTTCACAAAACCGGCGGATTCAATTGAGTGGTTTCGGTGGCGTGGACAGGTTTTGTTTTCAATGTTTACGTTTATTGGCGTTCACAAGTCCTACACATTTGTTCAACAACTCGGATTTAAGTTAAGTGACCGCAATACAAAAGAAAATGGACGTATCGCTGCGAAATTGAACACCTCTAAAAGAAAAAACTCTCATTTCTCCGTGTGAGGTTTTTCTGATTAAAACAACGTTACATTACAGCAAGCGCGATGCTGTAAAAGCTTTTCCTTCTAACGTGGCTATACCTTTTAAAATAGACGGTAGTATTCAATTGTTTTTGAAGTTGTTTGACCAAATAAAATTTTTTGTTGTAAAAAACGACCATGACTCCTACGTACAGGAGTTAACAGCCTTCGTCAATGCATATAATCATACCACCTGCGCTTGCTACTGCACAAGGATATGACAGCTTTTAAGTTACAATTGAAGGTGCATGCGTTTTAACAAAATATGATCAACTTTTATACTATAAAACACGCCTTAACTGGTATTTCGGAAAATATATTTCGCTACTATCTTTTATTGCCTAAAAATTTTGTCTTTAAACCAAACAGCGTAAAATATTCATCCACCAATATACTATATATAATCAAGCAATGAGGAAAATGACTTCTTTCTGATTCATGTGCATGGAAGTTGTTTCTTTTTTTCGCCGATGACTTCACAATGAATGATCAGGGTTATCTGAAAAAAAGTTATGAGGAAATCAACACTGTATATTACAAAAAATTACCTTTACAATACTGCAAGATTTGATACATTCGAGAAAAGATACACAAAGAAAAAACTAAAATATATGCGATTTCGATAAAACCTTAAAAACCTGAAAGTACAACAAGTTGTTATAAAAATTTTGAAAAAATGATTGGGTACTCTTTAAAGCTAAAAAAACTTTTCTTTACAGCTATATATTTTTTTAACAAAAATTTGCTAAACTTCTTTATCGGTTGTGTAGTGTTTGTAAATTGTTGATTTTTTTTTTGTCGGATCTGTTCTGATCCACGTTGTGTTTTGTCTCATTAATATCCAACTCTTTAGCGCCAGTGAGTGCTTAATTTTTAATAATTTGAAGTAAATCATTCCCAACATACATTATTTGACTTCGGTTAAACCAGGGGTTCTCAACAGTGGCCCTCATCCCCCCGAGGAGGCCACAGAGTAACGTATGTGGGGATACGAGCGTAGGAATAAATACAGTTTTGTTTCTAGACCGGAACTTTTAAAATTACACTCAAAGAGCCACGAAGTTTTAGAGTCACCTTCACGAACCACAATCACGTTTTAGGGCCCACGAACCAAAAAAGTTTGAAAATCACCGGGCTAAACGTTGTTGACCACATAGTCCCATTCAATATCAAAATTTTGTAGCTGTTTTCCAATTTAAGATAAAAATACTTTATTGAAAGCATGGAAAAGATGGGGCTAAAAATAACAAACTGAAACCAAAAGTAACAAAAAATCAAAATCTTGATTATACTCGTTGCATTACGCTGAAACGTGTAACGAGTGGCGGGACCCATCTTCGCAGCTTAGCACGTGGTCAACCGAGCTCCGTCTAAATAGTAGCCACTGGCGAGCCGTTGGCAATTCTGTGTATGATTTGACGGGTCCGGGAAATCGAAAAAGATCTTCTGCGCCAATAGCGAGGTCTTGTATCAGGGTGTCAACCAAACACGATTCCAAGCCATAACAAAAATTAAATCATTCCCTATCTAAACCCATTTTGCATCCAGCAAGTTTGAGTCTACGATTCCTATACATTCTCGTTACAAACTTTAAAGAACTTTCGCAAGTCTCTGAAAAAATTCGACATCTCACGTAGAGATAAACAAGGGTTTAGAGTGCTACACGTCTACGTAAATGGCTATTCTAGTTATGACGTTAGAGTTACATATCGCGTACTGATGCTAAAAGTGGGATGCCTGCCATCAAATACTGCCGCTGTTGCAAGGCAAATATCACACACAGAAGCGATTTTATCGTGCAGATGTCAACCGAAAATGACAAAAACAAACTACGCTTTTATTAGTTTTTCGATTTAAAAGTTTTTTCGAACAAAACTGGAATATTTTCATGAGAATTGTAAATGTTTTCAGATTCAGATATTTTTACAAAATGTTTACAAAGTTTTTATGTTGATATTTATTTGCACTATCACCATAAAAATGTTAACTACTATTTTCTTTAGTCTAAAAAGGTCGACAATAAAAACTCAATTACCCTGTCCTCATGTCCAATTTATGCGGGCTTTAAGCCCACATTCATGTGGGCTTGTTCTTGTTGCTGTAGGCTTTCTGCGTCACAGTCAAATTTTTGATGTTATAGGCTAATTTAAAAAAGTGATTATGACATTAAGCTCACAAGCAACAAGCCCACATAAATTGGACATGTGGACAGGGATGCGCAATTGCCCCTAAATTCAATGCCAACAATGCTACATTGCCACAATGGGTTTAGTTTTCAAGAGAACTTATTTTACTCTTATCGTTTTTCTAAAAAGGCTTTTACAAAGCTTAGATTACAAGAAGTACTGTAGTGGTGACTCTTTCCTATCTCCATTGTTGTTAGTCTTGCGGTCTTTATGTTTATCATTGACATGAAATATTGGTTAATTTTCAGGGTAATTCTTGTGGACGTTTAGAAAAAAGTGTGCAAATCTTCGTTTCAAACCTTAGATGCCTCGCCTACGTATAGTTTTCTCCCGCATGTAAGAATCACTAAGATTGATTCATTACAGTTCAAAAAAAAACAACATATCTTTGTTCGTGAAACGAAGGATGGAACCCGTAATTATCCCGGGCAACACAACTTTCTGATTTATGTTTAGCCAATTTTCTGATTCATATTTAGCCAACTTTCTGATTTATATTTAGTGATTTACTATTCTGTTAACTACGGTACCGTTTTACACATGCTAATAGAGCCCACGTACAGCAGAAAACTTTGTGTATTTTACAACTTTTTCATAATTATTCTAATTCAGATTTTCAATGCCACAATATTATTGATAATCCAAATTACGCCACACGAGTGAAAACCAAATTGAAACATTTTCATTGAAATACAACCAGCAAGGTGCACTACCACAAGCTGAAATATATACGCAAATCCGAAGACCAAAATATTCCCAATTTTGTTTTCTTTGATTAGCCTCTTAGACATATTGTCTACCATCAAGCACCTCTGTAAGAAACCACAACCTTGATTCATACAAGTTATTTACTCAATAGCATTGACAAGGTAATCACAGTCCACGAACCTTTTCCGCTCAAATTGCTATATGATGTGAAATATTGTGAATGAAATTCATTTTTCTTGGAATAGTTTCAGGTTTATTACCTATACTCTGCTAATTTAAAAAATTTTTCGTCACGGCTTAATTGATCCATTTATTCTTCGGTGTTCAAAGTTGTAAATTAGTAAAGCAAATAGGCTACTTCCACATATAAAAGCAGAATAAAACTCACTGTGAAAAGCAAGCACGAAAAACAGTATTTGTGTTCCTGCAACAACATCTACACAATTATCTCACCATCATTAAAATATAACCCGCTGTTTACCTAAATATTTTCTAAAAAAAACATTGGTAAAATCTAGTTTCATGCGACGGAAGCATGCATTTTAGATTTAATCTCTTATAAAATGCATTTTCTAAAAGTTTACTAGAATAAAAAATAGGTCTAATATGTTAATGCTTTTGTATTTATTAAATACCGGCATTATACAAGGGCAAAATATATCTGTAAATATTCGAAATTAGTAAGTAGACTACGGCTTTGTGTGTATATGGAGTACAAAACTTGCCATATCAGACTGCTTATTATTGCTTGTTATAGCTTTTATAGCTTATTATTGCTTATTATAATGATTGTTTACTAAACATCAAAACAAAATTAAAAACTTTTTCTAACGAAACCTACGCTGTACTTTTTGATAACGAGGTGCTTGGAGCGAGCAAATCTAGGCTGTCGTCAAATACGTTTAACTTTGAAAGATCATATGATTAAACTTAGCTGGTTATCATTAAATTCATTATTTTTCAAAAGTATGGCTAAAACTTGACGTTTTTTGGGAGGAGAGGTAAGCATTGGGAAAGACACATAATATGATGCAAACTATAAGTCGCCATCGCACATTTGCTCTTTTCGAAAGTCTTCATGGTGTTTGTACTTGGGCAAAAAGCTCTCAATGCAGGTTCTCTATAGCTAACTCACCACAGGGTCGGATCTTCAAAGTATTGAACTTGACCTATTTATTTTAATGAAGTTTATTTATATTATATTTCAAATAAAATATAATAATACGTTTTGTCAAAGTTATTTGATTAATATTTGATGTTTAATTAAGTATATAATTATTATTAAATCACCAAAGACGACTGTATTTCTTCTTTCTGAAAAAGCTAGAGCAATGAATGGTTTTATTTCTTGTGAACTTTCGATCACGCAAGTCAAGTAGCAATTGAAAAACAAAAACTTCTACCGTCAGCTGGCCAATATAATTGGATTAACCTTTGGTGATAAGGCCCTGAGAAATAAAGTACATTTCCTTTCTTTTGCTCTTTCGTTTAAAGACTTCATAGAAATAAAACAAATACGAACAACTTTCACTGCTATAATCCTTATATATTTTAGTCTAAGTTAGAAAAACTGCTGCTATGAACTGCCTAAATCTCTAAAACTAATATTTTATGTTCTGGCTCCTTGTGGAGATATCAAACAGAGAATACTGAACACCTGTGGCGCTGTTCCAACCTTCTTTTCAGAGTCCTACAGGATATCAGTTTCGCAAGTAAGCAGCAAAGTTAGTCAAAAGAACTAAAATGCATCCGAAAAACGCAATGGCAGGTCTATATACATTTTACACTGATGTGTTAGTGTCAGAATAAAAAGCTTTTCGCTGGTTGGTGAGAGCCTCTTGCAGTTTCATGTGAGATTTTGGAGAGTGTGGCTAAGAAGAGTCATCCAATAGGCAAGTCAGTGAAAATTTTTGCATGCTCTTGCAATTCTGGTACAAACTTGAGAAAATGTATGTTTAGCAAAAAAGTGTTAACGAGAGTTAAGTTTGAATACCCAAGCCTGCGCATAAATTATTACCTGAAATGTAGACATTAAACGACTAAAAAGAAAAAATTCTTATTAGGTTATTACAAAAATTAAAGTTTTCTATTTCGAATATTGCCGTCCATATTAATTACCTACTGACACATCATACCAGTGCTGTATTTTACTTATTTGATGGCTTTAATAAAAGCGTGTTTTTCCGCCATCACACAAAAGCAACTGCAATTCCTACTCGTCCCGTATTCTTTAACCTATTACCTTATTTTCCTAAAATTTGATGTTCTGCGGGCAAACGTATAAAAGCTGACATTTAATGTTCTGCGGGCAAACGTATAAAATCTGAAATGTTAGATTATTACAATACGCTAGTGTAGCCAAGTAGACAATAATTAGCTGCATTTAGGCAGTAAAACTGTATCTACAGTACTATTAAATTCTTCACAAAAAAGCAAGTTTTCAGCTATATTTCAAGTCTTCACAGTTACACAACTGTATAGATGTTGTAATCCAAATTAGATCTATCCGGTTATTTTATTAAATATTTCAGATATTGATTGTATATCAACTTTTTTTGTTTCGCATCGTTCTTTTGAGTGCATAACATGAGTAACGGTGGTCTTCATCTTCGAGGGTCTATTTCGAAGAGGAATTGCGATGAAAATGACTGTGACGTTGAGGTGATTGTGATGATTTTTCCAAGGATTAGTTTGTGAGCGCCAATAACTTTCCTTGTTCTAATTATTTTCTTCTTCTTAATCATTATCAACAATGACTCGAACATATCGATTGCCATACGTCATTAACTGTTTGTTTGTTTTTTTTTTTTTTTTGGATTTTCACCTGATGTAATTATTTTGGTTTACTTTTTCTTTATGCATACTGTATACCGGTAATATATTATAAATCAGGGGTGGGAAACCTGCGGCCCGCTTAAGTTTTAAATGTGGCCCGTGCGTACATACGGCTCATGTAATGCTAGGCTTTCCGCACGTCCTCCTCTTTAACATTTCGGCATATTGAAGAGTGAAAACTAGAGGTGGGCACAATTTTGTTATTCGTTAATAACGAAGCTAACTTTTTCATTGACTATAGTTAATTCGTTAATATTTCTTTTGAAATTAACGGACTAAATTAACTTCCATTAATGCTGCATACCTTCCGTCAACTTTTTGTAAACGGTTATTTCTCTTATTGTTGGTTAAGTTTGACATCGATAAACTGGCACAATGCGACCAATGATGTCAAAAAGCGAGATAAAAACAACGAAACATATACTTGTGAGCAGAAAAACTGCTTAAATGCTTACGCAAACATTGGTATTGATAATTTTTTAGCTTTTTTTGTATAAATAAATGCCGTTTTAAGTCAAAAGTAACGATTTAACGAATTTAATTAACTTCCGTTAATTGGAGCGGAATTTAACGAATTTTACGTTAGCGGAGGTACATAACTGTGTTAACGAAGTAGTGGTTAACGAAGCTAACGCTTTGCATTAACTTGCCCATTTACGGTGAAACCATGTCAAAACAGAGTTACACAGCTCAAACTACGGCCTGCCGACGTGATGACCTTTTTTTGCTCTTCACTTGATTTTGAGCGAAAATTTAGACTTCCGCTGATGTGATGACCTGTTTTTTGCTCTCCACTAAATTTTCAGGGGAACTTTTTTTTGCTCTTTACGCATGAAACGTAAATGTGGCCAGCTGAAAATATTATGCGTGCAATGTGGCCCTCTATGCCTTGAAGGTTTCCCACCTCTGTTATAAATAATAGTAAAACACCATAACGATAACCAACGGTTTCAAAGTTGGATAATATTAATTCAAGGCGGCTATTTAGCGTCAGTAATCTTATAATATCATCATTTCAGTTTTCAAAATGAAATTAAAAAGTAAGTTTTCAAAATTAATTGTCAATTTTGTCGTACGAAGTAAATCCTCTTTCTTACATTCTTTCTTTATATTTCAAATATGCTGCCAAAAACACAACGTCCCTGGGTGGGCTCGAACCACCAACCTTTCGGTTAACAGCCGAACGCGCTAACCGATTGCGCCACAGAGACGGTTGACAATGTTTCAATATTTGACATTTTTCTTGTTACACCAAACTCGACCTTCGAGCATTTTTATGCTTCATTAAGACGTCATGCCAGCGTAAAAAGCTCGTGTGAATCAAAACCCCTAAAATATACCTGCGGAGTAATTTTACGCACACCTTCCGACTTTTGCAGCTGTTTATTTTTTTTAGATGACCTTACATGACCAGCAGCTTTGGAGCAAATTCGATAATTTTATGAATGAAATGATTGTCACTAAAAATGGAAGGCGAATGTTTCCCGTGTTGAAGGTATCGGTGCGTGGACTCGAACCCGCGTTTATGTATTCGGTTGTGCTTGATTTTCTTCCGGTTGATAATAACAGGTAAACTACGGGATTGTTTGGATATTTTTCTAAAGTTGAAAAGATTGTGTACAGCAAATATTTATGCTACTAAAAGTTCGGAAAGATGCAAAATTTTCGACTAAAGTAACACTATCAAGAATAAAACAATAATATCTGCCCAATAATAATGGTGAACAGATACTGAACGAAAATCGGAAAGACTGAGGGAGACTACGAACTGAGATTGCTCTCTTCGAGTGGGCAGCTGTCCGGTCTGTCCAATGCGGTTGGCTCAAGCTGTGAATCGAACCTGTCTAGTAGGATCTGCACCCTTGGCGCCGCACCACTAGGCCATGTCGCAGACAAGATTAAGAAATAATTATTAATCTTAGAAGTAGGCTTAATTAATTTTGTGATTGCTAACATCGTCATGCAGTAGCCCTATAACGTTCGCATCACTTTGAAGATAAAAATGGCGCTTTAAATAGAAAAAAATATTCGACATTAAATAAATTAAGCTACTGCATAACTCCAGTTTATTTATATTACTTCAGTTTCAAGCAGAAACAAATTGCAGAAATACAAGCTCGTAATAAAATTATTTTTCAGATGGAAATATGTGAATGGAGAATGGGTGCCTGGGGGAAAACCCGAGCCCTTTACCACATCTACTGCCTACATTCATCCTGACTCACCAAATTTCGGATCTCATTGGATGAAGCAACCAATCAGCTTCAGTCGCGTCAAACTTACCAACAAAGCATCGGGAAGCAGCCAGGTAAAATTCTCAAACCAGCAGCAATCGTGAAAATTAAACATTACCGCTAGATGATAGCAAAGGACTGTTCCTAAAGGTATTTTATTTTCAGCAAGTTATGTTGAATTCCTTGCACAAGTACGAACCGCGCGTCCATATTACGAAAATCTCCCCAGGAGAAGGATCTCAGAAAATGATTTTTTCACAAAGCTTTTCGGAAACTCGGTTTATTGCTGTAACCGCCTACCAAAACGAAGAAGTGAGTTTGATTTTTATGATGATTCGTTCTTTAATATTCGTTTACATTTGTCATATATGAGGTAACTGCAAACTCCAATAACGCTAGCTCACTTGGTAGTCTCCTTAATACTTATTTTTGTCAGATTTTTTGTAATGTAGAAGCAGACTTATTTTATTTTGAAACGAAAAAAAACTAAAGAAGTCGATTAAAATGTTGGTGATGCAAAAGCGAACTTGCAAAGCAAAACCAAACCAAATCTTGACTCGTGGCATTGCGCCGAAGCGTGCAACGGGGCCTAATATCTCCGCGGTTAAGCGTCTGGGCAACGCAGCTTTGAAAAAATATTCCAGCGGTGCAGTGGTGACAAGCCGTTGACGACACTGTGTCCAATTTAGCGCCCCGAAAATCGAACTCGGACCTCTTTCCAGTGGCCATGTCCTTAACCATTACGCCAAAAGCAGACTTGCCCCATAACGAAATCAATTTCTGGGTTACCAATGCCCGTTCAATTTTTCTATTCTCCATTTTGAAAACAGTGAGTGTTTCTGAGACGTTAATTTTAAAGTTACCGACAAGGTCAACTAAAACCAATTTTTGTTTATATATGATGCTACACACCTTAATATTTTGGCTTGTTAATCTTGTATTTGATTTGCCAATATCACAAGAATTTATTGCATTTTCTCTTTAGGTGACGTCCTTAAAAATAAAGTACAATCCATTTGCAAAAGCTTTCCTCGATGCGAAAGAAAGGTACAACCGGATAAACGCATAGAACACGCTGAAACAGGACCGTTCGGCGAAACCAACTCGGTGTGACCAACTCGGTCTGATGTGGCGTTAAGACTGAGTTTAATGGTTTGGGCTAGAGCTGAGGTTTGAGTTAGGGTTCCAATTTGATTTAGGGGTCGGGTTAGCTTCTCGGTCAGTGCTTGGGGTAAGGGTAGGACGAGAGTTGGCAGTTGCAACACCGAGTAAGTCAGTCGAATGGTCGCGCACTCGAATACGCTCAAGACACCCAATAAAATTGCCGAGTATCAAATCGAATTTAGTCGAACGGAATGTTTCCAATGGAAAATGTCATGTATTAACTTTGATTTTTTCAAACGTCGTGTTATAAATTAAGTTTTCATTTTCTAAAGTTGTTGGAGAATTTTCAATTTTTTGTGATGTTTATTCACCGATCTGCGCGCGGTAATGGAAAAGACTTCACAAGCTAGCGATCGCGTCGAGGTCTTGGTCGAGCCCGCACAATGCAAATGAACTGAGAGTAGTGCATTCTATTATCTTTTATGCCACGGAGTGGCAAAGTGCGGCCCGCGAGACCATTATGCGGCCCGCGGGCACTTACGAAACATACACTCTTTACGTGAATCAAGCCAATAACGATTTTTTCTTTTTTCTACAGCTACGGGCTGAATGTCAGTGAAAAAAAAAGGACATCTACGGACGCAGGAGCGTATTTGGGGGGGGGGGGGGAACGTAGTGCCATGGACAGCCCTTTTTTCGACTCTGCCTTTTAGTAAAAAAGAACAAAATTAAGCGTCCCAAGTGACTGAAATATGTCAGACACTTTTGATGGTTTCTGTAGCTTATGGCTAGGGGCTGTAGCTTATGTAGGATAAAGGATACTATGCATCCTCCCACCAGCCATTTTCAAAAATGTTTTTGATGTATACAATTTTTCTATAATTTCGAACCTCTTCGATAGCAATAAGCTATACGCTTTAACCACGCATAATCGAAAATATGCGAACAACAGGCATCATATTTGGCGAAGTAGGCTAGTCAGAATTAGGGTCAAAAAATTTTAACAAAGTTTGGGTGAAAATTATTCAAAAAGCACTAAAATAGACATTGCAGCACGTAAATATTCAAAATACTTCCGGGGGAGCATTCCCCCGAACCCCCTGGAACCTCTCTTGTTTCTCAATCAGCCTCAAAATAGTTCTGCCGAAAAAAAAAACACGCTTGAAAAAAATGAAGAAATTATGCCCCCCCCCCTTTTAAAATTTCTCGCTACGCCACGGAGCGAACGTGATAACTTTATTTTAGCTGTTCACTTGAATTTGAGTGGAAAATTGGACATCTGCGGACGTGCGACTCTCGGCTTCAAAAATTTTTCAAATGCGGCCCTTCGTGTGAACATAATTGCCCACCCCTGTTTTATACCATAATGATGTTATACATAGTGTTACATTAACTGCGGTGTTATTGCATAGTGTTACATTAGAGTAGATGTGATGCAATTTATTTAAAGTATTTGGATTTTTTTGTTTACATTTCCATCTGCAATCTTATTCTTACATTTCCTTTTTGCTTTTTATTTAGTCGTCCAGACTGTGAGTCTTATTATGACGCAAGCATTCTGACATCACAACCATACTCTCACTGTAAGTATTTTTAAATAAATAAAACAAAAATCAGACCGGCCGTTAGCTCAGTTGCAAAGCGCTCGCTCTCGGTGCGGGAGGTCTGGGGTTCGATTCCCGGACCGGTCAAATCGGCACAGTGTCGCCAACGACTCGCCACCGTTGCGACGTTTCTTCGGAGCTGTGCAGCCCAGGCGCTATGCCGTGGACATGGGCCCCGCAACTCGTTACACGCTTCGGCGTAATAAGGCGAGTATAATGAAGATTTGATTTTTTTGATTTTTTAAAACAAAAATCATGTAAAATTAGATAAAAAATTTACAGTCTGGAATGAGTCTAGCCTGGAATGGCTGTGCGTAGCAAGGCTGACGAGACTTTTGTTACAGTCGAAAATTCATGTAATAAATATGTAAATGAAGTAAATTCGTGAAATTATCTCAAAGTGGTTAAACTGAAAATTCAAAAGTGGTTGAAGAAGAGTGCGAAGTGAGCCTACACTCTGAGAATAATTCTATCTAGATGTGAAAGTAAATAAATAAATGAATTTATTCAACGCTAATTTACGTACACTACACAGTGTTCCATGCCACACGCAATACGCAAATGCGTGGGCAATCTTCAGGTGTTAACTTATTCAAATAGATTCTTTGTCAGATTGTTAGATGTTATTCAACGACAAACTTTGTTAGATGTGAAAATAAGTGTCATTGATATAGCTATACAGGTATTACAAACAAAGTTGGCTTCATCTATACCAAAATGTTCCGAGGCTTACAGCAAATCAGGAAGCACTGCAGGAGTTTGCGTAACTTCAAGCAAATTAGATTTCGCTTTACAGCAATAACATTTTGATTGAAGTAAGAAGCTAAATTTTATTTGGTTGCCTACAAAGCATCGATTCTCTAAATTCAAAATTTTGATAGATTTGGTATTGTTTAGTTGCGTTACAAATTGTTGCTGCTTCTCCACTCTTTTTGCTTAGTTGACAAAAACGTAATACTCTTCGTTAGAAATGAAATCTAAGCATACGAAGTGTAAAGATTGCTAAATATTGCTTGTTTTCACTTTGTGACGTTTTTTGGAAAACAATGGAATAATTTTCAAGAAAGTGATTCATCAGCGATGTGCAATCATAGTTCCGCTTTTTTTCACTTAATCTGATTTAGCTGAAAAATGATTTGATCTAATTAAATTTTGCTTTTCAGCAACAAACATAATTTAGTGTAACCGTCTTTTAAAGGCGTTTTTTAATTGGGCAAAGAACTTTTTTGTAAGAAAAAATTTTAGGGTGTACAAACTTGTTGCTAGTTGTTGCTGCCTGCGTTCTCTGATCTATTGACGTTCGTATCTAAATCTGCTGCAAGCGTTCTCTGATTGGTTTATACGCGCAAGACAACGACGTGCTTTGCTTAGTATGTCGCACCAGCATAAGTCGCTAAACTCTTGCAGCGGTTAGACGTTAGTTTCAATGTGATACTAAGCAATCGAAACCAGATTGTGTAAGTTATTTTATGTGAGACTCGTTTATCATCATCGTCCAGTTTTAATCCGGTTTTTCCTCGTGTCCGAAGGTGGCCGGATGCACCTCATTCCTTCAGCAATCGCTCCCACTCCCTCTCTCCATCTCGCGCGATCTGTAGCTTCCTCCACCCTCAACCCAATCTTATTTATATTCTCCTCGACTTGTTTCTTCCATGTTTGCTTCGGCCGTTCTCGCTTTCGTGGTCCATTCACTTCAAACATCATTGCCTTCTTCAAAATGCTCTCATCATTCCTCCTAACCACATGTCCATACCATCTTACTCCATTCGCTTGTGCCATTTTATCTAAAGTTTCCTTCAGACCCAGCATTTTCATCAGCTCCTCAGTATTCTTTCTATTCACTAGTTTTACTCCACACATTGATCTCACCATAGCTCTTTCAGGTCTTCTCAAAATTACCATCTCATTTTCCCTCAAACATCATGTCTCACTTCCATGTAACATTGCTGATCTTACGCAACTACGATACACCATCCCTTTCATTTTCAAAGAAAACCTTCTACCAAGTAACAACTCTCCACATTCTCTAAATTTCATCCATCCGATCCTTACTTACATGTTTATGTTTATGTTATGCTTATATATCATTCTTATACATCTTTATGTTATTCTTATGCATCCATGTTTATGTTATTCATATATTCTTAGGTTGACTAATTAGTTCCTTAGAGCCTTAGTTTAAAGTTTAAGGTTAATAAATGTAAACATAAACTGATGATTGTGGTTTACAACATAGGGCGGCTGGGGATTTGAAACCATTTTGGCGGGTACGCGCCATCACTTCACTGCGCGACTAACCTTCATTTATTGGCGCAGGCAAAAAGGGAAACGCCGGCTATTACGGTACTGTAACATCACACTCTTTGCTTATAGGTGTCTCTTTCGCGGAAAAAAATATGATGCAACGCATCATCATGTTTTCAAATATATAAAAGCTTTATAATAATTTATTTGGTTGATTTTACATATTTAGCTTTATGTATATAAAATCAACCAAACAAATATATGAAATCAACCAAATTTTTTCATGTTATTACGAATTTCTAGTTCAAAAGCGACATAACCGTAATAAAAACGCAAATCTGGCATTAGCGGTTTAACGTAACTCCATAACTAAATTGAGTAAAAGTAATCTTCTATTGAGGTTGCACGCAACAGACAATATGAACATTGTTCGTTAAAAAACAAAAACAACAACAGTAGACAAAAACTAATAAGAAAGCAATTTAATGATGCATGTTATCAATGACTTTTTATCTCTTACATTACAGTAGTTATTGCTCTTCTTTGAAAAAATACTTGAAATTTCGCCTTGTTATTAGCGGTGACAATTTTTACATATTTCTAGCGAATTCACCGGTTTTAGGTTGATGTGCAGTAGAAGTGGTAAACTGGTTAATGTACTGAGTTATGCTTGTTTAATTAACGATATAAATAGAAACAAAACCAATTAACCCGAGGGCGAGCCATGAAAAACAAAAGATAAACAAACATTATTAACATCTTGGTTTCATCTTTCCGCAAGTACGCAACTGCATTTAATTGCTACCGAAAAGGCAATGAACGCATACACCTAAAATAATAACGTTGTTATTTTATTCGGGGTAATGCAAGTGACAGCAACGAAAGCCAACTGAAATTGTCTGGGACAAAAAAATTACCTACTACCAATTTTGAATTTTCATCTGTGAATCCTGCTCAAAATTCAATTCATAAAAAAACGTCTTAGAAATAAACAAACTCTTGCATTATTGCATCGCGTTTTTCAAACAGAGTTAACACATTCCGCCTAGTTGGCTTGGTTATTAAGCGCATCACTATCTGTGCGGAAGGTGGAGGGTTCGCTTCTCGGGCCTGTCAAATAAGACACGTATTGTCAACGCCAACGAATCTCCACCGCTGCGACGTTACTTCGGAGATGAGCTGCCCAGGCGCTAGGCCGCGGAAACGGCCCCCCACTCGTTATACGCTTTGGCGTAATACCGCGAGTATAGTCTTCAACACCCTAGCTAAGCCTACGGGATAGAGCGTTTGCCTTTATAGCGGTAGTTTCAGGATTTGATTTCGAGTCGGGTCACGTCAATGGTATACTGTAAAAGTAACGGTTTTTTTTACACCTTTTTTCGCCTTAATTTTCGCATTAAAAGACAGAGTAATAAACAAGCCAAAAATTTGTATTTGTTATGGGGCGCCGTTTGGAAAAAAACGATTTTGTCCGACTTATTTTGCTTGTGTATTTTGGTCCGTCTTAAAGTACATTTTGTCCGATATATAAGTAGGACATTTCCTATATACATATCGGACAAACTATGGTCTAAATAAGCTCAAAAAACATGGTTCACAAAACGAATAGTTTTTTTCCAAACGGCGCCCCATAATTTATGCCATTGAAAAAGACACTTGGGATTTCGCCTAGTTAAGTGGTAGACCGGTGACCGACAACTCTTGTAAAGGGTATCGTTACTGCGTTTCTGTCACATTTATTGAGAGAATGATAAATTAAGCAGGCGATACCTTAACCCTAATACCAAAAACACTCTGTTGGCTTGGAGAAAACAAGCCAAACAAACTGCCTGACGCAATCATTTTGGACGCTGTCTAAACTTTTGATTAAGAACGTCGTGTTTGTTGTTGTATTGCATTTTCTCATGTTGATTTTTTATAGTAAATTTTCTTCCCCCCCATCCTTCGTTTCAAACTTCAACTTCTTATGGAAACGATAGAATTCCGACACTGGATGATAAATCTTTGATGCAAGCTGGTTCTCATTTGCATCAGCACCCACATTTACACCAACCTCCTCAAAAATTGTCGCTAACAGGTATTGTTTTGATTTTCAATGAAAATTAAGAGTATGATGTTGTGACTAAACTTCGAAACTTTTAACTCATAGTGCTGACCGTCTTTGCTTGATGAACTTACATTTTCCCGCAGGTTCTTGTTCTTACGTCCATTACTCCAATCCTGAAGTCCTCAACTCAATAAATTTTTCCAATCATGAAAGTCAATCAATGCCACTTCGTAATTCTTCTGAAGTTGTTGAAGGTGAAGAACTTTACTTTGGACAGCCATCTGCTCAGCAATACGGCCAGGTGGCTCAAGAAAATCTTTATTCTAGTGGAAATGTTGAATTTTTATCAAATGAAATTGGATTGCAAAGTTTGCCAACAGAAGCAGCTGCAGACCCGTTTTCCAATAATGGTAACATTGGTGGAATTTGGGACGAAAACACACGTGTACATTTGCTCTCAACGACTTCTACTGATGCGGAAAACACTCAGCACGAATCCAACCACAGCAAGTAAGTCAACAAAACAAAGTAAAATTATTGACAGCAAATTAGCAGCTTCAGTGAAAATCGTGAAGCTAGGATTTGGGTTTCGGGAGGAGAGAGAGAGAAGTATTTTTAAACCTAGTCTCTATTTTGAGACGAAATATAGCTTCCTGTAGGTTAACATATTTTTCAACTAACAGAAAGTCCAATCATTTTTCTCTCATACCAACCCTAGAGTCTATTGTAACTTTTATATTATCTGTTGCAGCGCCAATTTTATGACAACATCCAGGACCATGTCATCGCCGTCGTCATCTAATACCACGTCATCGTTTTCATTTTCTTCCAACCTGTCTGCATCTCCTGACCCTAATCCATCACCTTTACCAATGGAGTTAAATTCGGTCCCACGCTCCTCCGTTTCTAACCGGTTTGAAGGAGCCACCCAGCCATGGATGACCCCATCGCCATCAGCAATCTAATCATGATCAATGCAAATTTATAGCCATGAGCGCCTCCTCAGTAAAATTTATAATGTGTATTTTGTAGTCTCTTGATTAATTCTTTTAAAATATGGCGTCAGTTACTTACAAGAACGGCGCTCCTATGTCTTGGAAGGTCACGAACGAATTTTAGGCTTAAAACCGAAAAAACAATTTGTGCAGAGGCCGGTTTGTGACTATGCAATTACTGTATATACCGCTTTAGTGCAAATTACTCAAGTGTATCCCTGTCTACAGCAGCACTCAATAATAGTATAGAATACAAAGATGTTTTGACAGAGGCGACGAAACTACTGCTGTTTTCCTGAAGTTTACAAACAAGCACAATCGAATCAGCATGAGATGCACGATAAGAGACACTCGTTTTAAACAGTGATTTCTGTTAGGGTAGCGACAAATACGGCGACACCTTTACGAAAGTAAATTCGCTTTTGTTTTATGGTATGTTATACCCCAGTATACCCTATTGTAGAGGTACACGTACTTCACTTACGACTTCGACTGCGCAGAGCTAGCAAAAATTAGACATCGCGCAGCCTCGATTCACGACGCAAAAATGCTATCACTTTGGTTCCATTTTTGGTCTGATTACAAACGCTATATGTGTGAATGCAGCTTTAGTTGTTTTGCAGCATAAAAAATTATTTATTATTCTGTTTTGATAGTAGCGCTGTAATAAACTAGGTTAATAGTTACCAGTCACCGCTCCAAAATGGGTACAGCATTTTAGTGCCTTACCCATTCCCAACGGCATGACAAGTAATCTAGCCGACTTGTTCTTCACAATGATCCTTTAATGTTTAACGTGAGGCAAAGAAGCTGTGAAATCAATTTTCGGTTTGACTCAACTTGAAATTAAACTATGTGGCGGACGCTGTAGTCTCCCTCAGCCATAACCATTTGACCTACTCTGTTTTAGCATAAAAGTGCAATAAAAAATTCAGCACTATTTTTTCGAAATCTGCGGTTTTTTATTTCATTGTATACGGCAAACAAAAACTAATTTGGCTTTTAGAAGCCAGTTGCATTGATGATGCAAAAAAGTATGTTAACATAACACCCATAACGAGCGCATAAATACAATGAAATAATTAGCAGTTAGATTACATTTAAAATATACAAAGCGATGGAACAAGTCAAAAAATTCAGTTTCTGTTTTAAATTGCATTATTTAGCTTTCACAACCCGGTATCCTGCAATAGCTAATGTTATGAAAAGTATGCGAAAGAGTGTATCTTTGGACCAGCCATAATAGCATCAAAATGTTTTTGTGTCAGTATCAAAGGTAAGCGCTTCACACAAGAAACACTTTTTCATTCTGTTTGCGAAATTACGTTGCTACAAAGCTGAGCTACTGCAGTAGGTTGATGAACCAAGGAGACAGAAAAATGTAATTTCACTCATGGAAATATTGGCATAAGTTAATCTAGTGTCTATTGTCAAGGTCACTCTAGTAGCAGCAGCTGCTCAAAAGAGAAACAAATAGCCTAGCCAGCGCTTCCCATCACTTAATTTCTTTGCTATGTTGGGTTAATAGAAAACACCTTCGCTAAGAACAGGAAACAAAATTAAACTAAAATATCGAGAATGCTTGTAAGTACACAAAAAACGCCTTACGGCCAGTTGGTCACTGGCCTGGCCTAAACGAATCTCAGCGAGCTTTTACTCATGGACGTTAATGTTTTAGCAGCATTAAATTGAAAAGGTCATTTTTCGTCCGAGAGACGTATTATACACAAGGTAAGATATTGTTAAACTTTTTGAAGAAAGCTGCTTCACTAATAAAAAAAATTTTAAGTTAAGGCAAAACGTTGAAAAATTGAAAGGAACATGATAAGATAAGGTAACATCATAATAATAATATTGTGACAACCTTTTTGTCAAAAAAATTGTGCTATTTGACACCAATGAGCAAGTTTCCTACTTTTTCAATGTACAGTGAAGGCTTGTACCGAAGTTTATCCAGTTAAGCTACAAGGCTAAAAGAGTAATTCAAGCTTATAAATCAATATAAAGAATTTCATTTAATGAATTTAACTCCCTGGTTCCCAACCGGTGGGAAATTAAACACTCCCTGAAAAATAACACCTTCCTGTCCCGGAATTTCACTTCCAGCACTGAAATACAGGACATCTGGAGACGTGCCGACCTTTTTTTGCTCTTCACCGATATTTTGACGGAAATACAGGAAAACTGAAGACGTAGACACCTTTTTTTGCTCCTTACCGATGGAGATAACTAAGGTAAACTTCAGTACTAGATTGTTGTGGGTAATTGAGGATCAGTCACATCGAAAGTGGGCAGTGAAGGAAAAAAGGTTGGGAACCGCTGATTTAACTTAAATCTAACCCACCAAGATCTTAGGCTAAAGTAAACGTAATCAGAAAAATCCCACTCGTAATCAGATTTTTCTGATTACGTTAGTTTAGCCGAAGATCTTGGTGGGTAAGATTCAAGTTAAATTCATTAAGTGAAATTTTTCAATGAAATAACATTTGCAGCGTAATAAAAGTTATGATACTAACATAACATTATAAAAGGTGCATTGTTACGGTAGGATTTAATTTATTGAACACAGATGAGACGGTGTTTGTTTAAGCTGTTCGATAATTATATCACGATGTTAATGTAAAAAGACCAAATTAACAATTTGAAAGTACCGTAAAAACGAAAATTATGTCTTTTTGGACTTTTTTAGTTCACGGTTAAACACACAACTTTTATGCCTAAAGATATAAAAGTGGTTAGAATGGTGAGAACGTGGTTCCCCGCTTAACTACTTCTTCTGCACGAATCAGGTGATGAAAATAATACACCGTTTAAAAGTAATCAATAATTAAAGCAAAGATAATGCTAAAAATTTATGCCAAAAATTTTAAAGTATGCTCATTATTTTCAACCAAATTCATTTTTTGATAAATAATATGGTATTCTTATCTTTTCAACTCCACAAATATTTTGATAAAAGTGCAAAATTTTTGCTTTTTGTCTTGCCGCATTGCTTTTTTTTGACATTTACGATTAGAAAATTGCTTTAATTTCAGACTGTAGCAACAGTTCAAATGTTAGAACTTTCGATTCAAAATTGGATTATCTTTGCTAAACTAATCTATAAATAGTAGAGAACTGAATTTTCAAGAATATCATGTTTCTCTACCAATTTCAGAATTTACATTTTCAAAGCTTGGAGAATGCTACTTGACGCAATTAACGAATACTTCGATGAAAAGTATACCAATATTTAATCATGTGTAGCATTTTCAGATTGTTGTACCGGGTATTTAACGTTTTAAAAATACACACACCCATTAACACAAAAAGTCACGATGGATAATTCTCTGCTAATCATTTGATTATACAGTAAATGCATTGATCTCTAACAGTAACCCATAGCTTAGCATCACAGGCAACCATCAAATCGAGACCCCATGGTTTAAATTAGAGAAGCAACTTTAACTTTGCTGGTTGCACTGATGCCAGCAGTTCCACAGAAAAACATATGCTGCAATCTTTTCCTTGAATCTAAGTATGTGATTTTGCTGAAGAATAAGATGCTAGACAACTTGGGTATAGCAAGACTGAGCTTTGAATTCTGAAGCTTTTTCCATTGCACCAGATCAAGGTTTTTACGAGCAACTTTACGTGCTAAAGTGCATGCAGATCACCGGCGCTGCTGCTAAAATGTAAATTGTAGAAACAATTCCAAGCAGAGTAGTACTTTTATTTTCAATTCTAGATTCGAACTGTCGTATGTTTTGCCAATTTTAGTCGAAGTCAATCCAAAAATTTTGATACTTTTACTTTTCATACTCCCTGCTTGAAGTGAAGCTACTAAAAACTTTGTTAAATCAATACAGACCACCACATCATAGCCACTATCCGCATTAGATCCGATGCCATTTTTCAGTTGAGACCCAGCGCTGACACATTTTGAAAACTGTTCAAGGAATTATCGTAAATAGATGCTCTAACGTTCGTCTCAGCGGAACTGCAACGATAGGGTGATAAAATAATTTCCCTCAACGATCCTTTCTGTACCGAGGTGCACTTCAACTTTAACAAAAACGAACAACATTTCGGGTTAGTTTCATCCGTCACAACCGCCTTTTAAAATACGAGTAGCTTTTCGAATATGAGGATGGTTAACTGAATATCTGTGAGATCTTAAAAGTCGATGAATAAATAAAAAAACTCTTTTGTTGCAAGTGCGAAATAAAACTTCGTTTCTTTGCGTTGGAAAAGGTGATATTACCTGCAAAAATATAAAGCGTATTACAAAATTATAAAATCCAACATCTATATTAGCGCTACAGCTGACCAATGAGATGATACCGCATAGCCTGAGAGAGATTTAATGGAATTGCAAGTTCGATTGACCGTAAACTGAAAAAGGTGGGTTTACAAGTGTTTACATGAATAACTAAAGTGCAGCGAGCCTGAGCTGTGTCCAGAAGTGCCTTGGTAAAATTCGAACTAGGGGGGCCCTGTTCAGCGTTAAAAATTCAGTTGTTTTAAACGCCAACAGTCCATAGCATTTGAATTGTGCAAAGCTTAATTGCTCCGGTTTCAGTGACCTAGAGTATGTTTTACAACGTTTGTTACAAGCTAATTTCCAATAATATTCCAAGACATTAGTTTATGTCAGGCATGGGCAACATACGGCCCGCGAGACTATTTTATGCAGCCCTCCGGCACTTACAAAAACATAAACACCTATACCGTGAATCAAGCCGAGGACCTTTTTTTTTGCTCTTACAACCAGTGCGACCTTAATATTGGCAGTTGTTTATTAGAGATGACATGCGCTGACTTTTTTGTAACCCGGACCGCCCATGGCCCGGAACCTCTTGCCTAGTAGCGGTAACCCATCCAGCAGCTCATCCCCATAATAAAGCCCGGCCCGCCCAAAGCCTATTCTTTTATAAATCTTCAACCATATTTAAAAGAAAATTGCAAATTGAAAGGGATTTCAAAAATTGGTAGCGGCTCTCTAGCGGCCCAATTAGAAACAAAAAATAAAACTGGGCCGTTAGCGGACCACTAAAAAGATTGGCCAACGGATTGTCAGCGGGTCTCTTACCGGCCAATGCCATCTTTATTGTTTATGACAATAAATACGATTCATCCAATAAACGCCAAGAACTTCATTATGCCACATTTGGCCCGCCGACTAGAAAAGCTGCCCGCCCCTGGTTTATGTAGTTACAAGCACACAATCAATAAACATTCAAAAATAAAGAGTGTAGACCTAGTGACAGAAATGGTAAAAAAGTGACAGCTAGGTCTTCGAGTTGTAACTATCCTTGCCAAAATATGGCAGTAATCAGTAATCTCAAATACTTAAGTTTACCAGCACTCTACAACCAAGCTACGTTAGAGAAAAACAAAAATTGAAATCACAAATGACAATCTTCCGCAATCTGCCAGAAAAACACAGGCCCACCTTCAGAAGTCAAAATATACGGCAGTAAGTACAAGGAGCACGACGCAAATTATACAAAACAAACAAAAGAAATACAAGAAAAAACCAGAAATCATTATGCTAATGTAACAACAGTCTCCAGCAGTCAATTATTTTCACATATGAAAAATGCAGCAGCAGTAAAAAAAATTCTTAACATGTCATCAAAAATACTCCAACTTCTAATTTGTTATTGCATTGGGAACAAAAAAGCCTAACCACCCAAAGATCGGCCCTACTAAACACCGCAAAGGACTGAAACACCGCAAAGGACAACAAAGGACCTCAAATTGATCTAGTAAACACCGCAAAGAACAACAAAGGACTTGGAATCACACTATAACAAAAAACGACGAAGGACTTTAAATTAGGATTAGGGTTAGGGCTACGGTTAGGGTTAGCGTGAGGGTTTTAGGGTCCTTTGTCGTACTTTGCGATGATTGGTACATCAATTTGAGGTCCCTTGTCCTCCGTTGCGGTGTTTCAGTCCTTTACGGTGTTTAGTAGGACCCCCCAAAGATCAATTTGAAAAACTCAACTCCGCGGCTTTTGACAAGACAATAGGCAGCCTGTTTTGTCTGCTTACTCTCGGTGTGATGGTAAAATCACTCCCACAAACATCCCACAAACAGTGTGCTATTACTGGCACCACCGCCCCTTAATAATAATAATAATAATAATAATAATAAGGCACCCCTGGCTGTGTCAGTTCTTTTATGACGACATGCAGCTAGGGGTTTAGCAAAATAAACCAATTTGCATGAAACCATACAAAAATAAACGGAGCTGGCATACATAACCTTGTACGAAATTCTGACAATGTGGCGCAAAATGTACACCACTTTAAATATAGTATCATATTACTTTCAAATAATGGCGTGCATATTTCCCATAATGTCGAATAAAGGAATTGGAATGATGCTCATTTCTTCTATGGGAATGATGATTTGAGCACGCATTTAAATATTCATTAAAGAACCACATTCCTCGTTGCAATTCGCAAGTTAATTCAGTGGAACTCATTTTAACCTAAAACAGCAAGTAAAAAATTGAAATAAAGCAAAGATTTAAAAAAAAAACCGAATCATTTCTACAAAAAATTTGACTGCAAATGATCTGTAGCGATCAAATTGTCAACTCAAGAAATTAGCATTCGCAGGGCAACACCTTCACACAACCCCTTCACACACCTTCACACAACAGATTCAATTACTATTTGCGTGGTCTTACCGCGAGAAAATCGCTGGTCTGGTGCATTGCTGCAAACACCAATTTTACGTTGAGTCACTCATTCATTTATACATGCTTTTTTTTTTTGCTGATATTGGTCCTGGCGCTATAAAACATCCTTAGTAACAAAGCGCCGTAAAGTTCCTTTATAATAATAATAATAAATTGCCACCAATTCAGGCTTGCTGACACAAGTGACAAAGCAGACGTTGCAGAAACTAACAGTCTCACTAAAAAATAAGAAAATATGCAGCTGAGGTAGATTTTAGCTTGCTGGGCCAAGCTGAGCGCACAGTTTCAAAGGAAAAGAAAGGAATAAAACAGATTGCTAAAAGTTGATGCAATCTAACCACGAAATCATCAACCCAATAGCAGTTCAAGAGCATACGCGTTACGAACAAGCATTTTGCTTTTAGCCTAGGTAAAAGAGAAAATGCAGTTGCAGTCGGTAAGCTAAAACACTGCCGTAATCATAGTAGGCATAACTAAATCTGGCCCCTGCCAAATTTTAGTAACCTATTCAGGGGCGTGCCCAGGAATTTAAAAAGGAGGGGGGAGCCGCGTTTTAAAGTCAAGCCAGCAGGGCTGGATATAGTGATGAGCAAAAGAAAAGGTCGTCACGCCCGCAGATGTCCAATTTTCCGCCCAAAGACAAGTGAAGAGCAAAAAAAAGGTCATCACGCTCCAGATTGTTCTTTATACGAATATTACCTTTACTTAGTGCATTCGTCTGCGGGAGGGGGGCGGACCAAGCGAACCCCTGGGTACGCCCCTGCTATTATTGAAGATATTGCTTTCGGAGAGCGTGAACAAGAACAGTGTCTGCTATTTCTAGCTTTAGCGTGACCAAATGCCAAGAGCCGGTAAGCCGCACTTACTTGGTCAATTACGGGTAATTGCGGACATTTGCAGAAACCAGCGTGTATTTTTATTGCATGCAAGTTGAGGCGATAACTGTTTTCGCTTGTATTTCAGGTTAGTAAACAGTGATATAAGTGGAGTTATGCTTGCTGAAACTAATGTGGTGTTGATGCTTTCCTTCATCTAGTATTCTGCGAAATTGGATGCATGATGCCGAATCGAATGATAATGCCGAATTGAAGTTGAATAAGCAGGTATGATACCAGGATTGAACAAAATTTAGGGTCACCCGTTGTCAACAGTTGCAATGGTGATATCATAATAGCAATTATAGCATTACCAGTGACAGCGGCTGAAAGGGAACATATCCCCAAAATTGACGTCGATAAGACAAATGACAGTAGCAAACTTAAAAAATCAAACTTACCATTGAAAGAGGAATTGTGAAGTGACATGTTGAATTCTGCAAAAAAAAAGATACAAATTTATGCCCCAGACGTTTTTAACTATAGCCTAATAAATGCTTATCAAATAAATCTTCGATTTTTAAATGCTTGAACTAGTTTGGTTAATACAGAGGGCGTCTAATAACCGTGGTGTTTGTGAGCAAATAACCAGTCGTTACGATTTTGATATAATTTGTGTCTCTGTTTTTGTCAGCCATTGCGACTGGAACATGTTATTGGAAACACGTTTGAGAAAACTTGTCACAAAAGTTACAAATTAACGGAATGTAGACCTTTTCTAAGCCATGTATCTGTTGATGTCATTAATAATTAAATTAGATCTACTGCGACTTTTGGTTTTTATTCGCTGTAATTGTAACCAATTTCAAAGGGAAAAGATCGGTCCTACTAACACCGCAAAAGACTGAAACACCGCGGAGGACGACAAAGGACTTGCTAAACGAGGCAAAAGAACGGCAAAGTACTTCAAATTGATCTACTAAACACCGCAAAGAACGACGAAGGGCTTGGAACTATACTATAACAACAACGACAAAGTACTTTAAATTAGGGTTAGGATTAGGTTAGGGCTAGGGTTAGGGTTAGATTAGAGTTAGGATCGAGTTATCAAGTCCTTTGTCGTTCTTTGCGGTGGTTAATATATCAATTTGAAGTCCTTTGTCGTCCTTTGCGGTGTTTAGTAAGACCCGGAAAAGATGGTTCGGCTTATTAGAAAAAAAATTTCAACATCAACAACATTTTTTTGATATTGCTTGAAACCAATTTAACTGTCTAAACTGTGGTGACGTCACTTTATTGATTATGCTGATTAACAGTGCGTTAAATTTGAATTAATAGATATAAGTGGAAAAACAGCCCAAAAGGGTCGAGACCAAAAGAAGCAGTCGAAAGTTAGTTATGGTACAAAGAAGAGCGTAGCCAGAGGGGGCACGGGGGCCATGTCCCTCCAATCCATCCTGGACAAAAACAGGGATCTTGGTAATTATGATAAATGCTTGCCATTGCGTAATTGTTTTCTTGCTGGGCTTTTAATAAGTGAGCTTACAAAGGAGAAATATGATACAACTTTGCTTTTTGCGTAGCCAGAGTTATGACAGCGCGGCCGCATTGACCAGCGAACGGTCAGGCGTCACTTCAATAGTGCAAATGAAATCTCCGTCGGCATATTATTTTCACTGTGTGCTGTTGTGCATTGCTTAAATTTGAGCGCTTTTGCAGCTGTAAAAGTTTCAGCAATACAAAATGTTGAAAACGTTGCACAAAAAGTGGTTAAAATGCTTAAGACCAGTGCGAAGAAAACAGCGTTGTTGAAGTCCTGCATCAAAGAAGATGTCTCTAGTCAAGCAGAAGCAAAACGTTATCTTGTCGGCTTTTATGAAACCCGGTTTGTAGAACACCATGCATTGATACCGGTGAAGCACTCAAAATTAGGGGCGAAAAATTCAAAAAAGTTTGCCGGAAAACTGTTCAAAATGCACTAAAATGGCCATTAAAGTACGTAAGTTTTCAAAAAATTTTCGGTAGAGCATGCCCCTGGACCTATTTTTTGTTCCTCAACTTGCTTCAAAATGATTCTGCCGGAAAAAACTGAGCTTGAAAAAATGTCGAAATTTGGTGCTCCTTTCTTAAAAAAATTTCTGATTACGCGTCAGAATTGAAACATTTTCACGGGTCTAGACGTCTAACGGTTTTTGTATTTACTAGAGCAAACATTGAACCTAATTCAAAATCGCATCCCCCCACCAAAATTATCAGGATTCATTTTCGGCCTGAAGTAAGCACGCATAAATTCAAAATGCGCGAACAAAATGCATCATATTTGGTGAAGGACTCCGAATGAGGGGCAAAAAGTTTGATCAAACTTTGTTCAAAATGCACTAAAAAGGCGATTATGCCATTATAAAATTTCAAAAAATTTCCGGGAGAGCATGCCCCCGGACCCTCCTAGAGCCGTGTTTTCCTCAATTTGTTAGAAATTTACTCTGCCGGAAAACACACACGCTTACAAAAGATGTCACAATTTGGTGCCCTTCCTAAAATAACTTTGAACACGCTTCTAACATGAAACATGGACGTCCTATTCCGAGTCTAAACATCTGACGTCTTTGTATTAGTTAACACTCAACCTTAATCAAATCAGCATCCCCCCCACCAAAATTTTCTAGATTCGTTCCTGCTGTTGGGTAAGATGTTATAAACTTTAGCCCCCCCTCAATTGAAAATCCTGGCTACGCCTACGGGTAACAAGTGGGTTCAAGTTACTGTAAAACTAATTAAGTATGGAAGTCATTCTTTTAAAATAACTTTAGTATCATATCCGTAAAGGAGGACTTTGAGTTTGAGCATTAGGTTTGAAATACTTAGTTTTAAGTAGCCTAACTGGTAGGTTTGGGCGTGAGGTACCGTACCGGTAGCCTATGTTGTCTGGTTAAGATCAGATTCGGCCTTTCAGTTAGTGATTTGGATCGGCTTGAGCCCTAAATACTTGGCCCATTCATAACTTCAGTTCAGCAACGTAGTTGCTACAAATGCTAGCAGTGGCGTAGCGAGAAGTTTTAAAAGGGGTTGGGGCACACACTCCAAAAGCCATCAAAGGAGTGTGGTATATTTCAGTTACTTACCGGTATTATTCTTTTTTACTGAAAAGCTAGTCAAAAATGAGAGAGGGCATGAAACAATGCCCCACCCCTAAATACGTTCCTAAATATAGGTAGGCCTAGTTTCGGATAGTAAACAAATACGATAAACCAGGGCTTCTTTACTCATTTCGGTCCGTGAACCACCATGCCCATTCAGACACCTCTATGGACCCTCCAAAAAGATGATAGGCTACCAGCGGCGTAGCCAGAAACTTTGTTTGGGGGGGGAGGGCAAACTTCATCGTCCGAACCGCAGAGGAAACGCTACTTGAAATTCTCTCTTACCATCACTGGCGCACCCAGGTTTTGGCAAGGAAAAAACTAAAAGCCGCCAAGAGATTTTTACTGTTTTCGCATATAAAACGATCAATTTAGCCGGTTTTTTATCAAAAAAGGGGTCCTATTAAACACCGTAAAGGACTGAAACACCGCAAAGGACGACAAAGGACGTCAAATTGATGTATTAAGCACCGCAAAGAACGACAAAAGACTTGATAACCCTAATCCTAACTCTAATCTAACCCTAGCCCTAACCTAACCCTAATCCTAACCCTAACCTAACCTAACTCTAATTTTAAATCGTAGTCGTTCTTTGTTGTGGTATAGTTTCAAATCCTTTGTCGTTTTTTGCGGTGTTTAGCAGATTAATTTGAAGTCCTTTGTCGTTTGTTTTCGGTGTTTAGTAGGTCCTTTGTCGTCCTTTGCGGTGTTTAATAAGACCATCAAAAAAGGACACACTGATGCGTCTATTCGTCTGGCCGTTTGCGTTCAATTCGTCCGTTAATCAAATGACATGCGTTGCGCAATCGTGTTGTAGTCAAGATCAAGGTCTGTCAGTCATATTGATTTGTCCACATGCAGCCTTAAAAGGGCGTTTATTTTTCTCTTCTTTTTCGGTTGTAACATTCTTTATTAAATATTTCAACCTCGTTCTGTTCTTTTGAATGTTTTTCTCAAATAAATGTTTAGCTCGTTCAATGTTCGTACTTTCGATATCAATATGAATACTTGATTCAGCCAAACTTAAAGGTATAAAACCCCCACAATGTTATTATAACTAAAGTTTTTTACACCAGTAGCTGGTTATTGATTCATTATTATAGGCGCAAAAATCGGTTGAAATTTGACTAGTAAAATTCAATTAAAACAACTGTGGTGGATTGGCAATTTTAATATAATTTTTTTCTGCATAGCATGCTTAGTTATTAGCAAAATCATCACAGCGTGAGACGATTGGTGCGTGTATTGTATTCCCTGGTAGCCTACCGTATGGAATTGCATATTTTCAAAACACCTAATAGACATATAGGTTCTTCTACTGTGCGGTGTGTGCCTGTATTTTGTTTTGAAACCAGTAGTGGTCTGGAGGATGTATGGATATTTGTTTGGTACCGGTAATAACTTCAACTTGGTAACGAGAGACCCCGGTCTGCACTAGTTGCTTAAAACAATTCATTGTACTGACAAAAATTGATTTAAAAAAGTAGCTTCAAAACAACCATAACAAGGAATGCTGAATCTTATTTATTTTAGCTCTTCAAAAGTCAGTCATAGTATGGCTGGGAGAGGGAGGCGGGCTCAGAGACGCGTCGTGCCATTAGGATCCGGGGTAGGCGCCCCTCCAAATTTTCTGGAATTTGTCATTGTTTATAATATAAAATATTGAAAAATAAAAAAGTCAGCCAGTGCCATGTCGTTCGCATCCTTCAAACTAACGATCTACCTCCCCCCACACTTTTATTATTATGCTACCAATTACATTTTTGTTTCAATCAATCGCTTCGACTCTGGAGTAAGGTTAGTTTCTTGATCTGTAGTTGCAGTAGAATCAGAAAATATAACCCATGCGTTGTTGAAGATTGCGCGACGCCCCTAACCCTGGGCCCTCCCTCTGGCTACGCCCCTGTAGCTCACCACTGCAGAAAAATCCAGAATTGGTGTGTAAGACACAAAAAAGGTTTCCAATGCAGAAAAATTCACAAAAAGTATTTAAAAAACTTGAATGAGCAAAAGTTACCAATTCAAGTAACAGGACGTGAACCTCTTCAGCAGGCCTCGTGGACCCCTACAGCGAGACGCTGTGGACCCCCAGTTAAGAAGCACTGCGATAAACAATGATAACTAATGACAGAAGAGGCTACGTACTGCGTATCAAAGTTATTTAATCTGAAGATTTTTACAAATGGCCACCTGCTATGCATTGCAATAAACTTATAAAGTTAGTTAGCTTTTGGTGGCCCTCTTTTGCTTTTATTTTTTCTTTATTTGATTTTAACATTATGGAGGTTGTATCACCCCATCGTTTGTAATTCGGAGAGGTGTGAACCTCTTTGCACCATTGACGCGGAAAAGATTTTATGGGCAGGTGCGATAGAGTTATCCAATACTTGATTTCCGTAGTGCAAACCTGATTCAACGATGAAATCAATTTTTGCACAGTTAATTCATTGAGGGCTTGGTGCTGTTTTGCTCTTACTGTAACAGCAGAAAGTTACTTTTCTCAATAATTTTGATGAAGATCTGGATATCTGATGCTTTACAGCTTACCTATTTCTTCGAAACACTTAGTTTAGTTACAAAGTTGACAGCCTGACAAAACAAATTTGATCGGTGTTCCGAAGCATCAAACACTGCGTGCTGTCGCGGGTTGTCCATGCGCCTGCTAATGCTTAGCTTACTTGAAAAAAGGTTTATAATTAACTTCGCAATATTTTGATGATGCATCAAACCCAAAAAATTTCCGTAAAAATTAAAGGTCAATTTTGCACATTGGTTTAAACAAAATTTTATCCGCCGAAATAATTTTTTACCTGCTGAAATTGCCTTGTCACTGCCGTCACGTAAAATAAAACTACGAAAAGCTGCTTAATTTTTCATTATAATTCTGATTCATAAGACTTGATCCGCATTTGATGTTTTTGTGAAAAGCCAGAATGAGGTACAGGCACAAAACATGGCGTTTCAGACAATGCTGCAAGTTTTTGAGGTGATAATTCGATCAATATAGAACAACGCATGCTGTTGTTTCTTGACTTTTGCTTAATTGCGTGACTTTTGTTTTGCACCTAACTATGATTACAACACACTTTGTTCTTCAATAAAATCAATAAAATGTCACGTAGATCGCCGTTCATATTTCAAAGATTTAATTAATTGCCTGTGCAGTGCTGCGACTTGTTATTGTTTTTAATTTCACCGGCTTGCTAAAGCTAATCTCTGGCGTTTCTCCCGTTTTTGATGCACTGCACGCTAACGACCGCAACTCGAAAAAACGCCTCTTGGTAAACTGCGAGCTATTTTTTGCAACTGTTATCACGCTTCGGCAAAATGCGCGGTTGCTTGGACGAAAGTTTACCGACATGAAGCAAAAAAATTAATCTGACGAATTTCTTGAACGCTTTTATATCTTGCGTTTGTGCTCTGAATAAAATAGTAATTCTAATTCGCACCTTTTAGGATGAGTTTGAACAAAGTAAAACCATTGGCTATATTGTTTTTACCGGTTGCGTTTCGTGAACCAACGTTTGAGTTTTTAACGGTTTGTCCCATTTCAGCGGTTTTTAAACTTGTAAAAGTTTATATTCCGGACGTCGAGCTGCCGCAATATTGCTCCGGTTCACGTTTAGCTTTGCACAGTGAGTCTAACAGTTCAATTTCTGTAACAAGTTGGTAACACCTTTTTTTCCTGCAAATTTTAGTCGTTGCAACGTTGCTGGTGCAGTTTCGCCTCATGCCGTTGAAAAAGGACGATTTATAGTCGAGAAGTAGGAACAAATTTTTGATAGCTACTTTTGCATTGTTTATTTTGAAAATATAATACAATGATGGGATGGGGAGAAAAAGTGGATAAGTTTGAAAAATCCATTTTGCACGGAGTATTAAATCAGTCGGTTTTCTTGTTTTATAAGCTCTGGTCCACAACAGAAGCAAATTAATTGTGCTATGATAGAAAATCAAGTCCCAAGTAATAGAAAGTTAAAGTTATATCAAGCATCTTGCATTTGTGGTAAAAGCTCTAGTTTGACCGGCTTTTAAGATGAATTACTACAGCAGTTGCAAAGGAATTCTACAGTCTATGAACGATTTACATTCATGGGTAAAAAATTTAGATCTATTTTGTAAGACGATTTATCAAATTATTTTTTTTTATATTTACTGTTTTAACGGCAAAGATCGAGTTGGACTTCATGTACAGTTACACTTGTACAGATTCTTTTGTCGTGTTTGTTTGTTTTGCCACAAATACTGTAATGCCTCTTCTGTCGCTTCTACTTTCTTTTCGCTTAATAGCGAATGCGCAGAGTCGGCGTAGGGGCAATTCCGGTAGTTTCCTGATTGAATGTGCAATTCTTACGTAACTTTAGAACTTTTGACTTTACACTTGTAAACGTGATGTGCTACCATAAGTTCTGCCACATCAAGTGACTTTTATCAGTTATTATTTGGTTATCTCGTACAAAAACGTTTGAATAATAATTACGTAACCGTGGCCAGCCTCCTCCCTTCTAAATTTCCCGTCTAATTTTGACCGTCATTTTTGCGTTTACGTGTTTGTTTTCAGGATATTACCGGCACTGCTGTCTTCAGATATCAAACAGACGCCTTCAGTTTATGGTGATAATTCCACGTTAGGTGTATTTAGCGATATCACACACACCATGTCACGAATTAGACCTACATGAGGAGACGTTTTTGACAATCTTTATTTCGAGTGAAGGGCGTTATTAAGAAGTTGAACACCAAAATTTTGATCAAGATTAAATATCTACCCCGCTTCCGTTAATTGGAAAATGTAGCCAGAGAGTCGGTTTCTTGATACATGGTTCTGAGTAAAACGGTGACCGTGTAACTATAAATCTAAGCTACCACAATGGATTATACTGTTAGTGGTAAGCGCTGGCTTGCCAAGTATCCAGCTACTTTGTCGTTCTTTGCTTCCAGCGGGTTACTTCCTAAGTTGGTGACATGTAGCTAGAGAGAATGTCACCAATCGGCTTCAAGTTTATATCTAGGCAGTGGGGACCTCAAAAGGTTTTGTTAGTAAATTTACCCTAAAACGATCGCTTAATTTTCTGAAAAATGTGTAAGCTTTTTGAGTGAATTTTTATTGGGTGGTGGAGAACCTACAGAACTTCCTGTAATATAAAAAATAATCTAAATGGTTAAGCAAAAACATTATAAATCAACGCTTGGGTTTTTGTTGGAAGGCATTAAACCGGTGAGCATGGTATTGCCTTACTCTGAATTTTTGAAAAAGTCGTGTACTTTTTGTATGCAAACAGGATGTTTCTCAATGTTTGGTCTTGGTAGTTTTCGGTTAGTTATGCGACTTGTGAAAACAATGTAGAAGTAATGCGTTTTTTTAAACGAAAAGCACTAGTTGCTGAAAAGATGAAGACGGACCTTGGATGTTTAGTTTTTGAAATCGCGGTCCCGATCGAAATATAAATGCCTGCTCGGGGGAGTCTTATTGAATTACATATTCTGGAATTGATGTCATATGTTTTGGACAATAATATTGTGTCGCATCATGCCAGGCACACGCTTGTGTATCGTGATCATGCGAGTCGAAAGTTTCCTTCGGATATATGAGGTAGAGCCCAGAGGAGAAAAAAAATCTTGCTGAAGGATCACTCCAAAAGCCTTCCACATTTTTATAAAAGTAATAGACATGAGTGAGGCATGGTGTGGTCTCTTATGCTCCATTGCTCCAACTTTAGATTTTTTTGAAGGTGATGATAAAACTTAATGTTCATTCACATCAAACTTCTGTTGTTCCAAATTATATAACTTAGGCCTATTGTTTTGGGATGAATTTAATATCATTTTAAAAGTCTTGGTTTAACGATGTTGTAATAATCATGCCTTTTTTTATATCAAAAAAGTAGATGCGTTGATTCTCCAAATTTGACTTTCTTGAAATGCAGCAAAATGTTAAAATTTCATATTTAGTAAACCAATATACTAATTTTTATCGAGATATGATAAAAATCTGCGTATCTGTTTAATAAATACGAAACGCACTCAAGTTTTAAAACTATCATCACCTTGATGAATTAACATTTTTAGGACGTTGCCGCAGACAGACCGTTATCATATTATATCTTATAAAAATTTCTTGCTTAACATTTTTAACCAATTAATGATTTGCTTTGAGAAAAGCGCAATTGACTAAAAATGCGAAATTGTCATGCCAATGGATTGGATGATTTAGACTATAGGTTTGGCCGAATTGTCGATATGCAAAAAATGTTTCGTAAAGTATTGATTGCCCAGTTGCACATTATAAGTTACTAAGTTAACAAAATAGTAGTGAACTTCCAAATAATGGTTAGGTTGCGAAACATGTATAAAATTCGCTAACAATATTCGTGCTTTCCTTAAGCTCGCGCGTTATTTTTATAACCTTCATCAATGGAATATTAACTAAATTTGGTAAGTCGTTAACTTACAAATTTTGAATTGGCTACGTTTTAATAAATTGGTTTTCATTGACGAGAAACTTCAAAATACTTCGTTATAAGTTTGCACATTGTTTCGCAACTGCTTTTTAGCCTCGTTATGAAAAATAGCAGTGACTCGAAAAATTATTTTTTATACGATAAAATTGTCGAATATGGGTCAAAAACATTAACGAAACGTTAATAAAAGTAATGAGCAGTAATAATTTACCAAATCAACAGTTTAACGTAAGTTGATTTGGTCCAATAATTTCGAAACGCCTTTTAACGAATTATTTAATTGTAACAAGTGAAAAAAATGAAATGTTTTAATGTTATCCCACCTGAAAATAATTAATTCAACTGACAACAATCTGAAATAAATGCAATATATCTCTTTGCATTGCCGTAGTCAATTAGCTTTTGGTATTTTTTTCGCTTCTGCTATTGTCAGTCTTGCAACACTGTTTGCAACCAAACTTATCCAACTAAACTTCTTATAATGTAATGACTTCTTAACTTTGACGTTAGCTTGTGATCAACTTTCTGCTCTATTATTTGGGTTGTGCTTTTTCAAAAGTCTTCAAAATTCTTACATGATTGTTTACTAAATTCTTACTTTTTAGCTCAGTGATTCTCAAACTAGGGACCTCGGTCCCCTTGGGGTCCTCGAAGTAGTTTTAGGGTGCCACAAAGAGGTCGCGGATTTCTGATAAATCTTCCCATTGCATTGTGTTTGTAAATTTAGTGAATCTTGCTTGCTTCATTTTCTTGCTCTAAATACCTGTATACTTAGTGCACATAGCATTTCATTCAAATGTCCATGCATTTGACATCAGCTACACTCTTACTTCTTTTTGCGCTGCTGAACCAGAATTTATGCTTAGACATGAAGGACCGTGAGTGATGAAAAAAATCTTTGGTGACCGTAAAGTCGAAATTTTAAAAAAGTTTTCAAGAACCACTGTTAGCTTAAATTGGTGTTACGATGGCGGAGTTTTTTGTGAAAGTTTTTAGAATTGATCTTTTCTGCTGGTGACTTAAGTTTAAAAAGGTTTTTCATCATCCTTTTTTGTTCAATGTTTATCACTTTGTTGCTGGTAACCTGTAAAGCATAGTCGGTAATCGGTATGCATATTTACTGATAAAAGAAACAATGCTATAACGTTTTAGTTTTAAAAGATCTAAATTAAACTGCTGAAATTGACATTGACAAAAATATAAGAAATATTGTGAAGTTTTTGCGTATTCAAGGCTTTGCGCAGGTAATAGTATATAATTTTGGTCAATGGACTCTACTCTCGTGTAACTTTAGTTAATAGTTTTCTAATCAAAATCAACTCAAATCATCCAAGCTGAGCGTATTGTAAAAATTCTTTTGACTTGTAGGCTTACACTACCTACCGACTCCTTTCGTATTTGCAAGGTCATTTTGCGACCTCACACGTCATTATGCACATTGCTATTATCTGACACTACGGGTTGATCATAACCGGTCCTACTAAACACCGCAAAGGAGCGACAAAGGACTTACAGCACTAAACACCGCGAAGTACGACAAAGGACTTCAAATTGATCTACTAAACACCGCAAAGAACGACAAAGGACTTGGAACCATACCATAACAAAGAACGGCAAAGGACTTTATATTAGGATTAGGTTAGGGTTAAGTTAGGGTTAGGCTTGGGGTTGTCAGGTCTTTTGTCGGATACTTTGCGGTGTTTTAGTTAAGTCCTTTGTCGCTCCTTTGCGGTGTTTAGTACTGTAGGACCTATCATAACGGTATGTCTTCCTCGCGATTAGGTGGACTTTTACGTAATTTGCTGTACAAAATGTGCAGTGAACATTCTCAATTTTACTATTCAGCGATCATGTATCTGTACATTTCTAGGTAACATTGGTGATATTGTTTGATCACAACGTTGAAAATTTCCTGGTAGGCCTATTGTTCAAAATCCAAATTATTTCAATTCTGAAAAAAGTTACAAGAAGTCGACTTACCTCAGTTGCGTTTCTTAATTCCCTCAAAGCGGATAACATTTTTTTGTAATGACCCATAGATACCATTGAGCTAGTTTTTGGTTGGCATTGCACAACACCAGCCATGCAATAGCAGACGATGTTGATAACAATTAAAAAGCTTATTATCACTGAATTGTCAGCTAATTTCATATTAAGGATAGCTTCCTGAGTTGTAGCATAGTATGCCAATTTTAGATATAGCTACCGGTATATATATATATGAACTGTGCACAATCTTAGATTTATACGTACATCTAAAAAAGAAAAAAGTAAAACTGATAATGAAAAATTCACATAATTGATGACAATGAAACTTGGGGTAATCTTCTGATAAACACGAAAAATATTGTGCGTAGATGTGATGAAGGTGTTTTCCAGTAAAAGATCAACTTTGGAAATTTATTTTTTTTTACCAGAATATATTATTCCTTTACTTTATTAGTAAATACTTGAAGTTTTAGTTGCAAGTGATTACATTTTTTAATTCCAATCGTCTTCTATGCATTTGCAAAACTATATTTTTATTTTGGGGATGGTTTTTTAATATGAGGGGATATGAGGGGCCTTTACTTGAAATGATTGTAAAACAATTGAACCTTTTTGCGTGCCTTGTTTCTGTATTTTGAAGTAAACAAGTAGTACCTGGTATTGACTTTGAAGTTGACTATGTGTACATTTCTAGGTACCGGTAAGACAAAAAAACGCAATTATTGTGCAATAGCATTGCTAGTTTAGTTCTGTTGGTTCTTGGTTGATCGTCGCGCACATTAGTGTAAATTAATGTGAATGTAGGTATCTTTTACATATAAAGCGGAAGCATAAATCGATTTGCATCGAAACAAGCCACTCATAAGTAGGATATTCAATTTCAACATTTTCTTCGCTTGTCGGGAAAATATTTCTTCCCAGCTGAGTTTCTCTGACGACGTCCTTAGTTTTCCACCGGTTTAGACTTCTGGTGGCAAAGCTGTTATATACCCAAGAGTAGAGTTAATTTGACGCCCAAAAAATAATCGGTTTTCGTCTAAAAACATGGAATTTTAAGTGCGTTTTTCTTTTGTCTTCCTGTCAGCTGCAAGTTATAATTATCTTGCAATTATTTTGTTTCAACTTGGTTTCTGAAAAGCTTTGATAGTCTAATTACTATGCTTACTCCTAACTGATTAATCATCTTACATCACTAGTCTACTACAAAACTTCGAACATTTCCACAGATATCAGCGAAATCGTATCTTATTGATAAGTTTCACTTTTTTTGACGCGACCGTTAAAAAATGTGTAGCTTTATTTTTACCTTACTAGTACTACCCAACATACCATCGTGCAAGGTTGACGTGTTGATCATGTGAACAACGTTTGTATCTGGTATAACTTGTTTAGCTTATAAGTTAGTTGTGTTGAAGTTATAAATTCCAATAATTCGTTTAGATTATCTCTGGCATCCAATCGTTTTAAATGCTGCATACAAACTTTTAAACTGTATGTATAGTTGGCGTTCATAAATGAGGTTTAGCTGCATTTAGGTCTACTACAAAACAGAGCTCTAGGTTAGATGTAAGAACGTAACTTTGCCCGCAAATGTAATAGTGGTGCACGTAGTGGATGACATAGCTGTGTTAAGAGTACGTTTTTGCTCCATTTGTCTTTCTCCTGAAAACCTAATGTCATTTGTAAACTAGCATGCTAGAAGTTTTATCACTACAACCAAACCCAAAGTTGGTGAGCATTTAACTTGCAAATTTTCTATAGACAATTCACCCTGTAAGCTCAGTGCCAGCCACACAGCAATGTCTTGTGCCAATGCAGACTTTGACCCAAAATAGTCAAATCCTACTCGTTTCATGGCATAACGTAAATTGCCATGGATTTATCAATTTATTTTTGTATTTTCAAAACTCTAAAAAAATTATGGAAAAAGAAGAAAAAAAGCGGAGGAGATACATGGGGCACTTTTCGCGAGTAGCAGTTAGCTCCCATGTAATGTACATGGGCTACTTGCCATACCGGTATGTAATTACCACCAATACTCTGACCTACTGTAGGTTGTTATTTTATGACTCATGGGTTACTAACTGTTTCGAAAAAGGAAATAGCAATGCCTTCGTTGATATAGCCTAATCGTTACAAAACAAGGAGCAGGTTAGATTTTTGAATAAAAATTACGTTTTTGTAATTAATTATTTTTTGTCTTTGGAGAAATTTGCTAATTGTTTATTAATTTGGATGGAAAGACATTTACCACTGCTTTTACCAAAATTTACCGTCGGTTAAGAATCACTGTTCTAAGTCTTCAATTATTAGCTATAATCATTAATCAGTAGAAAAGTTGAGCGAACTAGAATTGTGGACTAGAATGCAAGTAGTTTTTGACATCAGCTTAAACTTTCAACTACATTATTTTGAAAAACATTTTTTCAAACTGATTATATTATAAACCGTCGTAACTGCATTTCTCATCTGTGGAAACAAATTTATTTTCTAGCTAGAGTTTTTCGGCCTTCTGTATTATTTTCTAATCTTGCAAGTTGCATTTTCTTGACAAGATACTTGGTCCAGACTTCCAGCAGTCTATTTCTAATTTATCTGCGTTTAAGTTGTGAGCAGTTTGTTGTCTCAAAGCTGTCCAGTATTGCAGAAAAGTTAGCGTCGACAAAAGCTGTTTATATGTGTTACAAACACAACAACCGCAACTGTTGTATGACGGCATGAGTTATGTCGTATGCGTGATAATTATGTCTGGAGCAGTAAGACTTTGACTAAATCTTAACATTGTTACTTTTTCTATTCCTATTCTGATATAATCTATTTTATTAGATGCAGATCAAATCTAAGCTGATGCGCTAATTAGGACTTATAACGAGATCAGAATTTCAAAGCTTGTTTAGTTTTCTGTTTGAAACTATTGACTTCACCCAATTGAGATCACATTTTTCCTGTTGCATTGTCCCACCTTGAACTTATAAACGCAGCACTAAAAATCTCATTCAAACGAAACAGGAAAGTTAGTCTATTTCTGTTTGAATAAGGACTTGTTCCTGACGAGACTACAGTTTATAATATTTTATTCGGATTTTACAAGTCAAATTTTATATAATTTAGATTTTAAATCATTGAGCAGCTACAAGGTGGTCCAACTGCAGGCCCGCGGGCCGATTTTGGCCCGCGAAGTGTTTTCTTGGCCCGCAATGAGTTACGGTGATTTTTGTACATTTAGCTCTGAAAATATTTAGGCTACTTAATCTTTGTTTTTGTAGTTTTCGACTGCATTTACGTTTTTGTTTTTAAATTTTAATTCTGAAAAGTCTGTACCGCTTCGCTTCATAACTTATGTGGTGTTTTATTCATCGAATTGCAGCAGATTACTTTTCAGTTTGTTGCTATTGTTGGAACCGAAGGGCACGTCCATGTCGATATAGCAATGAGGACGAGCCGGGGCCAACAGGCGAAATGATAAAACACTCGACTTGAACACGCTTGCTTATAAAAGTCTCGGTCGTATGGTCTTTCACAATCGCTTTTAATCGCCTAACCTTATTGAAAAAAGATAATAACAGCTATTTTGAGCCGTTGATGGATATATTTCATGCAAAGTAAGCTTATCTACACCAGATGACCAGGTTGTTAACGTTCGCGCCTCTGAAGCGGAAGTTTGGGGTTCAAATCCTGGGTCGGCCAAAACGGACACAGCATTGCCTATGGCTCACCACCGCTGCGCCATTTACTCAAAAAAAGCTGTGTTGCATGGCCGCGTAGATGGGCCCCACTAACTCGTTACACGCTTAAAACGGCGAGTATCATGAAGATTTGATTTTTACTTGATCTTCTTCACAAAATGCCGAATTAACGTCACTAGTAGTAGTTCATTTTATTTCTGGCTTTGCCAGAGAATATTCAAATAAACAACAATAGTCAGAAAAAAGACACAGCGACAAAGCGACGCACGTTAACACATGCTGGAGTTAAAATGTTAAATGAACAACCAACTTAAGTCTTTCGTTGCAACCAACAATTATGTGGATCTACTAGCAAGTAGCAACATCTATTAAACACTGGCCCGCGGGATAAGTAAACAGCTTTTTATGGCCCGCGATATAATTAAGTTGGACCACCCTGATTTAGCAGACTGAAACACATTACTTGCTGAAACTTTTTTGAAAGGACTTGTCTGCGTGACATGTACACTGGCGGCTATCCACATGTCCAAGTAAAGTCAACCAAAAGCACACCGACGTTCTACATCATAATCAAATGGTTGATATGTCATAACCTCTTTTTCCAATTATGACGAGAAAAATTTGATTATGATGCAGAAAGCTCATGGGATTTTGGTCCTCTTTATTTGGACATGTGGACAGAGTAATGGTGCTCCTTAAAAAATTCACGTACCCTCCCCCTGGGGAGGCGGTCACGAACCTCTGCTTCATTGTAACTTCACCTCATTTGCCGAAAACTTTAATCAAAAACGAAAAATTAGACTGAGATTTGAAATATGTCTGGGATTATTAGGCTATTAGGAATAAGAAGTAAAAAACGTTTTGAAGGCGAAGTTGTTTGGGTGCTAGCTACATGGCGAAAACCTTACTTTTTTGCTATTCGGATGTCGCGAGCAAACTCATCATCTGATGGCGATTGGTATTGTGGCTGTAGGCCTACTAGTACAGGAATACCATGAAGCTGTTAGCCTGCTGCATTTGCATTATGCTCTTCCAATCTGCAAGGTCAGTAAGGAATGTTTTTGTTCTTGTCATCCCAATGACTAAAAATGCTAATGTGAAATCAATTCGAAATTATTAAAGTATAGGAAAACTCAATCGCGTGGGCAAATGATTCTTAAATTTGATTTGTGGTTGTCTGGTGCGGTTTTCCGGATTTGGTTTGGACTTTGCGCTAATATTGTAAATATTTTTATTGGGCAGCGCCGTTTTGATAAGATTGGGCAAGGTTTGGAGATCTGTCAAGCGCGCCCCCGATTACGAATTCACCATGTCTGGTTGTCGGTGCAACGTTTTTAGTTTTGGAGATGTTTGTTCCAGCGAACGCATCGCTTGCAGACAAGTTGAACAATGAAACGACGCCTTTATGCGGAGCTGATTACTCGAATTTGCGTAAATGCATGTTTGGCAATAGCTAGAAACAGCTATAAAAGAAGTGTTTGACTGAAATATTTTAATGATTTTGACGTTATTATGAAATTATTGATTGATTTAAAATCACTGAAATCGACAAAGTGTTTTATGATCTCTAATTGTATAATGTAATCAGTACGAAATATCTACTTGTTAAGATATATTTCATAAGGTTACTGTTAGTTTCTCGGCTTAATTACGCTTTTAAACAAGCACTTTTATGTAAGTTATAAATCTAATCTGGAAAAGATGTTTCTTCAAACTTGTTCTATCATTACGCTAGGGCGCCAAGTGCTTGAAATGGTGAATGTTCCCTACTTTGAGAAGATATTTTACAGTAGATTATATCATTATGACCAAAACAGAAAATCTCTTTGGAGCTCAAATCGCGGTTATAACTTATAGCCTAAGGTCACTGTTTTAATTTCGATGTAATTGCTTCCTTTAAGCTGCATTTCTGAATCTATTTCTGCATTGCATCAACAGAATTTTCTAGGATTGTAAGCTTTTTGCTGTGGTCTTGCCCTCATAAATTAAAGGCCGCAGCGAGCTAAAAAGGCCAGAACATTTTGCCGAACTGTAGACTTCTAAATTAGCAATTTTGATAAGATATTACACTATATTTGGTAGATAGTGGGGGAGGGGGTACAGCGCTGGTAGTAACGAGACAGAGACAGTAATAGCTAATATAGCCTACCCATCAAGCATCACACTTTATCTTATCGGTTCATTACTGGGTTGACAGTGTAGAAATAGAAGACGCTATTTCGCTATACTTGACTTCTATCGTATTATGTCACAATCATTTACCAAATCACAGATTGTCAACTTCACACAATCTTAATAAAAAGATGATAATCAGTATGTTTGCAATGATTTTACTAACGTTTCGGTAAAAACTTACACCATCTTCAGTGTAGTACCGTCATGTAGTTTTTACACTGAAGATGGTGTAAGTTTTTACCGAAACGTTAGTAAAATGATTGCAAACATACTGACTATCATCTTTTTATTAAGATTGTGTAAAGTTGACAATCTGTGGTTTGGTAAATGATTATGACATAATACGATAGAAGTCATGCATCGCGAAATAGCGTCTTCTATTTTTTACACTGTCAACCCAGTAATAAACGCGATAAGATACGGTGTGACGCTTGATGTATATACTGGATAATGCTGTCTCTGTCTTGTTGCTACCCCTCCCCCCCACTATCTACCAAATATATAGTGTAATATCTTATCAAAATCGCTAATTTAGAAGTCTACAGTTCCGCAAAATGTTCTGGCCTTTTTAGCTTGCTGCGGCCTTTAATTTCCGATTTGCAGAGCATGTGTGGGCAAGACCACAGCAAAAAGCTTACAATCCAAGAAAATTCTCTTGATGCAATGCAGAAACAGACTTAGAAATGCAGCTTAAAGGAAGCAATTACATCGAAATTAAAACAGTGACCTTATATGTTATAAGTAGTGATGTAAATCGTTTTTTTTGCTTTCGTTTTTTTTTTTAAAAACGTGTTTTTTGCAAAAAAAACATGGCTAAAAAAACTTGTTTTTGAAAAATATATTCTGAAGTAGCTTAATTATCTGTATTTTGGCCACCGAACTGTTTATTGGTTGGTCTTTTCGTAGAGATGGATCTAATATGTAGCGACTGGAGCGGCGTTTAATTCTGCCCCTAAATTTGTAACTAAAAGAACCTTTCACCAAATTTAAAGCGGAAAGTACCGTGTCCGTGCTTTTTAGTTCTTTAGGCTTAGGTGTTATAGGTTAACACCACAAAGCCATACACCGCAGAAAAATATTTTACCGCTATGCAAAACGACAAAACCCTCTTTTTACTCCAGGACATCGTCGTTTACTCCGCTATGCGGTAGCGGTCGCTCACCATCACTGAACACACTTCCAACGAAAGTATATGCAAACTTGCAGAAACCTCAATGATTGTTTAATTTAACAAAGATTAATTACACAGCCAAAATATGTGCAATATTGTGCTTTGATTCAAATAAAAACTAATTATACGTCCGGTACAGTCTACACAGAGCCGGCGGCAGAGCAGTCGACTTAGGGGGGGGGGGGGCAAAGTTTGACATTAAGCACAAAAGAAGTTGTCTTCAAAAGAGTAAGCTTGTTGATTGGGGGGGCAATCACGTCGATTGGGGGGGAAGGCCTCCTTGCCCCCCCTTGGCGCCGGAGCTGTGTCTACACCTAGTGCTTGGGCTACGGAACGCAAAATTTAGCGCAGCCGAACTGTGCAAATCGAAAAATAGGCTTACATCGTAAGTGTTAGGTAAGGTTTATACTAATCTAGGCTACAAATAGAAAATGAAAATTAAGCTATATCATTCTACCACCTACTGTCATGTTCAATAATTATGTCAACGCGATTTCATGCTACTTACCAAGCTTTGCATTAAAAACAAACTTGTTTAGACTTATCAGGTTCGAATGCATAAAAAAAAACAATAAAAAACAAAAAAATACTAGGTCAAAAAAGACAACTGCAAAAACAACCGTTTTTTACATCACTAGTTATAACCATGATTTGAGCTCCAAAGAGATTTTCTGTTTTGGTCATAATGATGTAATTTACTGTAAGATATCTTCTCAAAGTAGGGAACATTCACCATTTCAAGCCCTTGGCGCTCTACTGTAATGATAGAAAAAGTATAAAAAAACATCTATTCCAGTTTGGATTTATAACTTACGCAAAAGTGCTTGTTTAAAAGCGTAAAACTAACTGTAACCTTATGAAATATATTTTAACAAGTAGGTATTTCGTACTATTTACAATATACAATCAGTGATAATGAACACTTTGTCGATTTTATCAATAATTTTATAATAACGTTAAAATCATTAAAACATTTTTTGTTGCTGTTTCTAGGTATTGCCAGATATGCATTTACACAGATTCGGGTAATCAGCAACGAATAATGGCGTCGCTTCAAATTGTTTGATTTTCTCTACGCGAGTTTCTGCGACGATGCGTTATCTTGGTCTTTCTCTACGATATCTATGGTGACACCGCAAGCAATTAATTATTTGTAAGTTTTTTTTTAGAAAAATTACCTGTGATTTAGATTTGCACTAACTTCACCACTTGAAAATTTATAGAAAAATTACGCTAACTATTCTATCATTCTGCCGGTAACATCGTCTGAACTAGTTGGCACGTTACCACGCCTCCTTTTGATTTGCATCTCAAAAGTTGTCTGCGGGTTATATATATCGACAATCTTGACAATAACCGCAATACTCGTCTGGATTGCGGTTAGTTTATGGATTTTTTAGACTTGCGTGTAAATTGTTTGGTGGTTGCACGTTGTCTATATGGAAATTAAAGCGTTGAATAAAATCATATTGATTTCTTAACACATTTATTGAAAAAAGTTTAAATTGTAATCAGTTTGTAAAGAAGCAGCTTGTGTAAGTCTTTTCGACTAAAACTTTTTCCGCTGTGACAGTAATGTCTTCCATGCTTCTTTATTATACGCTGAGTTTATTTGCTGAATTAGGATGTAATATGACATGCGTAAATTTGAAAAATCTGAATGTATTTCAACGTAAACAAATTTTTTCCCGAGACGATTTTGGAAAATGGCCTCTCTTAATAGCGATGTTTTTGTCATTTTGAAGATTCATTCATTCATTCATTTTCTAAACCCACTCATCCTTGGGGGGTCGCGGGGGCAGCAGCTTGAGTTGGAGCCTCCAAGCACCTCGATCCTCTGCAACAAAAGATAGATCATTAAGAAGTCCGTGGATGGATGCTCTGCTGGGATGCCAAGACGAGACCAACTAAGATGCTCTGCTGGGATGCCAAGACGAGACCAACTAAGATGCTCCGCTGGGATGCCAAGACGAGACCAACTAAGATTCATTTTGAAGAATAGAACTAAAAAAAAATTTGAGGATGAAGTAAGTTTTGTATAAAAATAAGCTCAAAATCAAGTCATCATGATATTTTTACGTCAATTACGGCTCTCCGTTGTTCCTTCATCTATCATTTAGTGTTCCGAATCAACTTTTTTGGTCTGTTTGTTTGCATCGGATTGTTTCGTCAGTTTTAAAGTGACCCATTGCCGCAGAAGGGTCAAACTAAACTCCAGAAATCCTTATATAAAATGGTTGTCTTTTCATGAGTGAATTGCAGCAAGCGAAAAAGCCAGAGAATCGTTTCCATATACAGAAGTCAAATGTACAGTAGGTTTCAGTGCGAAAACTTTTAATGTGAATAGCGTCAATCAGTATCGGTATGTTAAAACTTCTTCCTTAAATACATAAACTGAAAATACACGGAAGAAGCTGTTTTGCATTTAAACAGGCTAGATGAAATCTTGTTGCAGTATATGCCATTTTACTGATACCGTAAAGACTGCAGCATGTTCTTTTTGACAATTAGCTACTGCAACATGTTGTTTGTTGCAATACAGCGTATGCATGGCTTAACCTAAACAGCTTTTGACGACGTCAAACGTGGAATATAGACAAAAGTTAATTAGTTTTCTTTCAAAAGAAGTTTATTATTGATAAGTGTGGTTGGATCAATCTTCTTGTCAAAACAACAGAGCAGTTAAGGAAACACACTATCTTTGAGGATGAAATTAAATATTATCGACATCGTTACGTTAAGAGTTTAGATAATGCAAATGTTCTTGATTCTTCCGGAAGGCGCTATTTAGCAGTGGTTCTACGAAGAAAATATAGGCTCGGTCAAGACGATTTTACGTAGAAAAATTGCACTCGTAACTTGGCACCAGTACTCCAGTAGCGCATAGAGTTATTAGGCAGAAACGAATTGGAACAAGCGACCCCCTCTGAAACGTTTATAACAGTCACTCAGGGTTGGTTGCGTAACCAGGGATGTGGAAGCGGAAGCTGAAAGCGGTCATATTTTAACGGAAGCGGAAGCGCGAAAAGTATGCCGCTTCCGCATCATTTAAAAAAGCATATAATTGTAAACAACTTAATAGATATTATTTTATTCCAATTATTAGATATTATTTTACAATAGTAGATTCGCATGGATGCCATATCTCATGATAAGCCATTACTCTTCGCTTGACTCTCGGATAGTACTAACGTAGAATCGCTTTTTCTTTCGGCTTTCTCGAAATTTTAGAATATAGCAACTAATTTATCAGTGGTGCTCAAAGCAATAAATTCCTCTTTCCAATTATAATCATGTCACGAAATAGATGGAGTGCTGTCAGGGGCGTATTGAGGGGGGCATAGTGCCTTGTCCCCCTCTTTTGACTCTGCCTTCTAGTAAAAAAACAAAATAATGGTGCCAATTGACTGAAATATGCCAAAGTTTTTTTGATGGTTTTTGCAGCTTATGGCCAGGGGAGTAGAATAAGGGATATGCATCCTCCCCAGAGCCGGCGGCAGAACAGTCGACTTAGTGGGGCTAAGCGTTTATCAGGGGGAAGCCAATGTTCGAAATAAGAATATAATGCGTTGTCTTGAAAAGAGTAAGCTTGTTGATTGGGAGGGCCAAGCGTGTCAATTGGGGGAGCCAGGCCCCCCTGCCCCCCCTCTTGACGCCGACCCTGATCCTCCCACCAGCCTTTTTCGAAAACTGTTTTTGTTGTATACAATTTTTCCATAATTTCGAGCCTGTTGGATCGCAATAAGACTTACACCATAAGCACGCACAGGCCCGCCGAGAGGGGGGCAGAAGGGGTCACTGTCCGGGGGCCCGGGGTTCAGAATTGTCAGGTTTAGAGTGCAAAATTCATCAGCTCAAATTCTCAATCAGCTTCAAATTAGTTCTGCCAAAAAAATATGCTTGAAAAAAATGTGGAAGTTATGCCCCCCACCCTCCTTTTAAAATTTCTCGATGCGCCCCTGAGTGCGCTATGTACCAACATTTCTCTAATCAAGAGAGTGAGTTTCGTAGCAAAGTTGCGGTAAAAGACTCCCAGGATTGTGACTCAATGGTAGACTATTTGTGACTCAATCATTCCTTTACACTTTTGTTTGCTTATTGCAAATTATCTTTAAAAACAAGCTTGCTAAAGTTTGACCAAGAGCTTTCAGCGTCTTGGTTCAAGCAAAGTTACGGTTTACGCTATCGGCTGCCGATGCGCTGGTCGTATTTTACTGGCAAAATTTTGATGAATCTGTTTGGAAGCGGAAGCGATAGGTGTGGAAGCGGAATATACCGCTTCCGTATCCCTGTGCGTACGACAAAGAGCTAAGATAAAGAGAGTTTTAGAATTGTTTTGAGCCTTCGAATAGAATGAAAAAGATTCTCGACTTGACGGAGCATTTTCTGCAAGGTGCATCTTCTGCAAGGGTCGAGTCATTGTACAGTATAGAATAGGAACTGACGCGCTGAGCCAGTGTCGTAAGGTGGCAGCTGATGCATGAAAGCCACCACTGGCTGAGTTGAAAAATCGAGGGGATCAATCTTCTTGTCAAAACAACAGAGCAGTTAATGAAACACACAACGTTAAGAGTTTAGAACAGGGTGGTCCTACGTAATTATGTCGCGGGCCATAAAAAGCTGTTTACTTATCCTGCGGGCCAGTGTTTAATAGATGTTGCTACTTGCTAGTAGATCCACATAATTGTTAGTTGCGACGAAAGACTTAAGTTGGTTGTTCATTTAACATTTTAACTCCAGCATGTGTTAACGTGCGTCGCTTTGTCGCTGTGTCTTTTTCCTGACTATTGTTGTTTATTTGAATATTCTCTGGCACAGCCAGAAATAAAATGAACTACTACTAGTGACGTTAATTCGGCATTTTCAGTAAAAATTAAATGTTATCGAGTAAATAAAAATCAAATCTTAATGATACTCGCCGTTTTAAGCGTGTAACGAGTTAGTGGGGCCCATCTACGCGGCCATGCAACACAGCTTTTTTGAGTAAATGGCGCAGCGGTGGTGAGCCATTGGCAATGCTGTGTCCGTTTTGGCCGACCCAGGATTTGAACCCCAAACTTCCGCTTCAGAGGCGCAAACGTTAACAACTTGGTCATCTGGTGTAGATAAGCTTATTTCGCATGAAATGTATCCATCAACCGCACAAAATAGCTGTCGGTATCTTTTTCCAGTAAGATTAGGCAATTAAAAGCGATTGTGAAAGACCATACGACCGAGACTTTTATAAGCAAGCGTGTTCAAGTCGAGTGTTTTATCATTTTGTCTGTTGGCCCCGGCTCGTCCTCATTGCTACACCGACGTGGACGTGCCCATTGGCTCCTACAATAGCAACAAACTGAAAAGTAATCTGCTGCAATTCGATGAATAAAACACCACATAAGTTATGAAGCGAAGCGGTTCAGACTTTTCAGAATTAAAATTTAAAAACAAAAACGTAAACGCAGTCGAAAACTACAAAAACAAAGATTAAGTAGCCTAAATATTTTCAGAGCTGAATGTGCAAAAATCACCGTAACTCATTGCGGGCCAAGAAAATCACTTCGCGGGCCAAAATCGGCCCGTGGGCCTGCAGTAAGACCACGCTGGTTTAGATAGTGCAAATGTTCTTGATTCTTCCGGAAGGCGCTATTTCGCAGTGCTTTTACGAAGAAAACATAGGCTCGGTCAAGACGATTTTACGTAGAAAAATCGCACTCCTAACTTGACACCTGTATTCAAGTATAGCGCATAGAGTTATTAGGCAGAAACGAATCCAAACAAGCGACCACCCATCTGAAACGTTTATAACAGTCACTCAGAGTTGGTTGCGTAACACAAGAAAAGATAGAGTTTTAGAATTGTTTTGATCCTTCGAATGGAAAAAGATCTTCGACTTGACGGAGCATCTTCTGCAAGGGTAGAGCCATTGTACAGTAGAATAGGAACTGGCAGAGTTGAAAAATCGAGTGGTAAAGCAGCAGTTGAGTCATAGCAAATCTAACTGTTCTGAACCCGATACTTTATCGCACCACTTTTTTTGCCTTTGACACACTCTCTCCTTCTCGAAGTTCTAAAGTTTATCGTCTGCTTTACGCTATCCCGATGTTTAGCCTATGTCTCTCAGTAGCATGCTTTGAGATTTTCTGCCGACCAACTCTCTTTAGCCTCTTCAGGATGGTACCACTGTATTTCATTTGCGATTTCGACATCATGCAGACGCTTGGGGTAAGATTGCTGAATAGCCAGCGGTAGCCTGCCTTCGCCATTACTCCAGCGATTGAACCTTGTTTTAATCTAACCCCCTTCTCGACCCACCAACAGTTTTTTGAAGGAGTCCTCTCCCTCCGTTAATATTCCCGGCTTTCACGATTTATTCTTGTACGTAAACTTGATCTTTCCATGCAACGATTCTAAGAACTGTCAGCTGCATATCACAAATTACGACAGCAAGCTCAACAAGACATAACATATTTATGTAAAAGAAAATAACAACAATAACGCTTCAAGACAGTGCATACGAACGAGAACACAAACACACCTGTAAGTGTGATTGCACAGCTGGAAACTGCGTGCGTAACGGTATGACATTGTAACCTAGCATACCTAAATAATTTGGTCTACCCCAGATCGTGATGGATAGATAGTTAACTTAAACAACAAGTTTAGTTTACAGTTTCTTGGTCAGCTTGCAGTTCGATATGAGCTATCGGTAGTCAATTTGAAATTGAATCATAGCAAAATATATTTTTAAAGATCGGTTTCTAAATAAGCTTTATCAAAGTTTGATTTTGATGATTGAAGAGGACGGTTAGGTTGAAGTTTTCGGCGGCGTCTGCTTGATCCCGGTTGTGTGGGCAAAGTTTGGGATTTGGATTCGGTCCCGTCCCAAATAATGGAATGGTCCTTCGTAACTATTGCACTAGATCTTGGTCGTGCAATTTTTCGTCGACTAGAATTGTTGTTGTTGTGGTTATTATTGTTAGAGGCAATGTCACTTTCTTCTGAAAGATGTGACACTTCATCGACAGCTGGCGGGTTTTTAACTCTAAGATTGTCCGCCAGCAGAGGGCGCTTGTGTTTCGATATCCGTCTTATTGTACCGATTTCAGCAACGAGAGATGGATGTTGATTTATCCACGAGTACAGGTCGGCGTGAGATATTTTGTCTTTATTCAAAAGCTTATCAAAATAAGCAAGTTCCAATTCTTTTGCCTAAACGACAAACAATAAAAATAATTGCAAATTTAATTCGATAATACTGATTACTTGGCAAATATGCCGTTACCACTACACAATAGAAATATTGAAAGAAAACCCTACCTCTTAATTCCTGAGCAAAAGATCCTTTAAATGAACGGCTAACTTATAATATAACCTACCTTTAATTCTCTTTCCAACGCTCTTTTACGGAGCATTCTTTCGTTCAGTTTAGGATTACTGTTCAAGACTGTCATTTTTCTTCGCAACGTTGTCCTACTTCTGTTGCCTCCTAGAAGATCGACTTCGGCTTCTTTGATAGATTGTCTCATTCTGCTCAAAATCGCTGTACGCTGAGTCGGAGGGGAAGAAGGCTCAGAAGGGGTATCATTATAAGCTAAAATAAATACGCCAAAATCAGCTAAGGAGTCTAAAGTACTACTATTTTGAAACTCAGAGCAAATTACTTACCCGCCTTCGGCACAGACACTAAATCGGAAGATCCTGTATTTAAAGACTGATCTTTGTCCTGTCAAACAACATGGAGTAAATAATAATCAAGACTGTCCAGAACATACGCAAATCGTAATTTTATTGAATAAGTCTCCTTTTCGTAACCTTACAAATCAGATGGCAAACGAAAACAATCGTAACATCAAAATTACACATTAAAAAAGAAAATACGACACTTACGGCCTGAAGAAGGAAAGAATCAGCTGTACTTGGTATTGAAGGAGCAGAGAACGAACGATACAACGTGGTTTCTGTAGGCTTAAAGAAAAATGGTGATCTGAAAAGTACAAGTAGTTCTGAAATTCCGCTGCAAGATACAGGTTTTATTCGTGACGATTAGAGTTGTTTTTCAAAATAATTATCTACGGCAAAGATGGCGAACCTTTTTTGGCGAACGTGCCAAAATATTAAAAATAAAGTTTAGCAAGCTAATGGCGTGCCATAACATTAAATGAACTGTGGAGAAAGTGGTTCAGCGGACGTTGATCTTCACCCGATTTCAGTAATAATCCACACTATATGTAGCAGCTGATCTACTTTCAAATGGCCATTTTGCATGGACAGGAAGACAGGCGGAACGGACGATTGTGTATCATCATAAACAAGTTATCGAAATGAATAGTCAAATTATAACTTGCGATTGTACATAATTGTGCAATCGTCATTATTCCACGTAACACAACGATGTACAAGACAAATTTGCTCGATAATTGAGTTATTTAGTAATCAGCTATATGCAGGCCAACCTTGTACGATACTGATTAAAGCTAGACGTTTTTTCACCTAAAAAGCGTCCCCCCAGGTTCCGCCGCCCATGGTAATAAAGCAGTAGCTCTGCGGACGCGAAGACGTTTTTTTGGTCCTTACCTGTCTTGAGCGGGAAAAATAGCACCTCTACGAACGTAAAGGCTTTGCGGGGGCAATTTGGACCCACTCTTTCCGAAAAAGGGCGATTGTGCAATTATCAAGTGGCGTGCCGGAAAAAAGTCCTGCGGCGTGCCACATTTGGCACGCGTGCCATAGGTTTGCCACCCTGATCTATGGCACACGATTCCAAAGGCATGCTATGGAGTAGAACAGATGAAGCTGACGCCTGGCAAGAGCAGCAGGTGTAGGCACTGGGCGCTTCGTTGAAGTCTGTTGCACCTACTGCAGTCACTAATTGGCTCGAATTGCAAAGAAAGCCAAGCCGTCTACATTGATGTATTGCAAGTGCCAATAATGCTCAGTCTCGTTTTTCGCTTCGGAGACTAAAGTTGTGTTTACAAGGAATTTTTTCCAGCGCAGTTGAGGGCATTCCTTGTTTTATTATATCGATTTTGAGCTCAACTTCACTTCGGCGGGCTCCACTGCGGTGGTTATCGCTCCTGAGCGATAATTTGAGAGGCAGTTGAGCGGAGAGGGCCGCAAGTATCGGAGAGCCTATTCTAGGCCAAGGTTATTTCCATGATCAGTGGGAAGCCGTCAGTGCCATAGTTAGGGATGCCCATTTCATAATATCGAATCCTACGGAACCGGTTCCTATTTTGAACCGGAACCGGTTCCTATTTTGAACCGGTTCCGTTTCTCGGATTCGGTTTAATTGTGACGAAAAATTGCGCGTGATGTTTTCACACGTTGCGCATAAACGCAAGTGCGCGCTCGGCCTCGTGTTTGTGTGATCATGCGAGAGAGAGTGCACTTATTTTCGAATGGAAAGAGGCAACACAAAGAAAAAAAATATCAACATTTTGATTTTCATATAAGGCAGTACTGTCCATCCTGTGAGAGGTGCGAATTGACCTTATTCCAATCCCAGGTGAAATTGGCACGGTAGTCGAGTCAGCAGCCTCTCACAGTTTTCTTAGCAAGTGTAGTTTTTGATATAAAGGATTGAGTTTTGTTCCGATAAATGATGATTTCGTGATAATCTTTACAATGTGATTTTGCTGAACTTGAATTTTGTAGGTATATATTTGGCAGCGGAATGTCCCCATATAGATATACCATATTGCAAGTGCGAATACACAATACTAAAACACACATTTCGCAATACAGACAGAGGTGCAAAGTGTCTTAGTTTGCTGATGATGCCTCTTGCAATAGTCAATTTTTTAACTGCACTTTTCGTGTGTTGTTCTCATGATAGTTTGTTATCAAGAAGCACTCCTAAATATTCATCTAACACTTTTTTGTCAGTAATAGTATTTTCAGTACGTGCTTGAATGCACAATTTATCTTATAAATTTTGTTCGAAAATAATACGAAATTAGTTTTGGAATAGTTAATTATCAATTTATTGGCAGTGACCCAACTTTCAACATGGTGCATTTCTGCTTCACTCTTGATTTTCAGTCCATCCCAGGTCTTATCGCTACGTAATAAAACAGCATCATCAAGACATCCAAACCGCAAGAGTAGGGCAGATCATTAATGTACACAAGAAACAAAAAAGGCGGTGTTCATCGGAGGCCGTAAAAAATTTGTGGGAGGCCATGAGTATAGTATGCACCATTTGTATGTGTACGGGAGCCGTATTTTTTGCATGCGTTTCGAAAATTCAAGAGGGGCATGCCCGCTGTTAGCTCCACGACTACACCACTGCGTGTATATGTGCTTCGAATTTATAGTGCTGCTATCCCCGTGCTGGCTAAAAATTCACGAAAAATGAAAGAAATGGTTGATTTTTTTTCTTTTGCAGTAGTCGAACGGCTGCGTGCTGAACTGATATCAAAATAGTACTAACGGCCACTTTATAGATTTAGGATTCGGTTGAGGATTCGAAAAAAAAAAATTATTTCGGAATTATTCCAGAATACTTAATTATTCTGAAATGGACATCCCTAACCATAGTTTGGGGGTCTCAATTAAGGCTAACTATACAGTTGCAGGTTAATTCAAATTTTTTGCATTTTTTATGCCAGCTGTCATACAGGCTCGCCAATTATTCAAAAGCTTTTGCCATAGCATAATGACTACAAAAATGCTTGGTCTGGCTAGCTTAAGCAAGCAGGCTTGTAGGATAGGCTATTACTCTCAGGATACCCTGACTGGAAAAGGCTCTCTTAACCAGTAGGCTACGTCTTGGTCGATACACTAATAAGTTCATAAAGGAATTTTGTCCATACGACGTATTTTGGACAGTAGTACAACCCTTTCTTTTAAGGGGAACTTTCTCACTGATTTGCAGATGATTTATTTTGAATGCAAAATTTTGATTAGACTTGAGACTAGACAAAACTTTATCTACTTAGCTTGGTTGATTTTTTGATAAGCCTAGGCCTACGCTTTTTTAACTTCAGGCTAAATTCGTTAAAATGTTGTTTCACAGAGACATCATAGCCTACTGTTTATGGTAGTGTAAGCAATAATTAAGATCATCTCTTAGTTAGTTATTATATATGGTATATTATTTTTCAATTTTAATGCTGGTTTGCAGATAAATTTTTTCTACAAATTTTGCTGTTATTTGAAACTCCCATTTTCAAACTTGGAAACCCAAAAAAGCTTTAGTGGACAAATTGATACACCCATGCAAAAATTAGACACTCATTGTACTAAAACCACGTCATAAAGAATGAGGACATCACTGCTCTTTGTGATGCTTATGTTGAGACTCCGATGTAGCCTATTGTAAAGTACATTGCTATAGGAATTGGAAACAATGATTGCATCATTCAGGGGTGCTGTAAAAATTTGCCGCTGGCTCAATGGAAGGAATGCAAGATTGATGAGTTGGTACAATGGGTGAAGAGCAACTGCATTTACAATATTCACATACTTAAGCCTTTCCCAAATAAAGTCACTGCTTTCAGTTATTATTCTTTCCTGTTTCAGTTGTTTTTTGGTCCTGGAATAAAATTAGTCTGATTCTTACTCGAATGTTTCATGACAGTATGCGACGCGCATTCATTAACGTTGTGGTCAATGATTTTGCTCTTGGGTAGGGTAGGCTAAATGTCATGGGGCTATAATATTGATCTGAAAAAAATTGTGTAGGTGACGTCATGACATAATTTGAATGGACGTTATTATCATGTACTTTTCCATGAGCCTCGTAAGCTTGCTAAGTTAATAGTTTTTTTCTTTTCTAAGCAACTGCATGGCGAAACAAGCGTTATGCGAAAGTCATTCATGGATAAGAAAATCTAAAAAGCCTGAAGAACAGTTACGTTTTGTAAAACGTGCAACTAAAATAAGTTATGGGAACCGGCCAAATACTTGGTTGTGCTACTCCAAAGCATGCACCAAATTAAATTTTTATCAATTATTAAATTTGATACGCCATGACAACAGTTGCAAACTGCCTCGATGAGTCGCGCTGAAAAAATAAACCGTGTAAACGGTTTCTTCGCTGCGCCGAGGCGAGTTCAGTTTCGCTGCAAAAAAATTTAGTGTGAACGTGCCTATTGCATAAAGATATCAACTCCCGTGTGCTGCCTCTACAGATTGCTTACACATGCAACGGATTCACATGTTACACATACAACGGCGAGTCGGGGAGTGTTTATAGCTAGCCAAGGAATTTCAAATGGCTGGTCGGTCGCACCCATATTAGGGTGTTGCACATTTTGGCGAATTTTGAGTTGGCACTTGCCTGGGTAAAATCGCTGAGTGAAATGGGTCAACTTAAACTTGTGTTAAATTTTTCTGATTTTTATCAACGTTTAGAAGTGTTACCCCTCGATTAACGTATTTTGGGGGAAGCGCGAGCTCAAAAATGCCTAAAAACGCGATAACTAAAAAAATACACAAGCTATGAACATAATTTTGGTGTCAGAAGTTGCACAAGACCGACATTCCTATCTAACTTCTGTACAAACATATGGGCTATATGCAACAGAAATCGAGTTATTTCAAAACAACGTATTTTTTTCTTTTTATTATTGATGATTGAGATCAATATCAACAAAAACTTAAATTTTCACAATTCAAAATACATAAAAGTGATCAATAATCATTGATCACATATCCTTGTATTTTTTTTATCAAAGTCTGCGATACTGAGTGATCTTTCTTCTTTTAACTTTTTTGTCTTCCATCACCGTTTACATTTTTCCAATGTATCGCTCACAACTTCTGTTGTGATTCTCAATCGCTTTCCAGAATTGTTGCTCGCAGTATACAACACAAGGAGCTTTCTTGCTTTCTACGGAAAAAGAGCTTTTCACAGGTTTTCGATCCCACAACATATCTTTCGTTGTTACTTGCAATGGGAAATGGTGGATCATCTGCGTGCACTCTTAAGGCAACATTAGGTAGATTTAACCACGTAGCGGCATGATTAAAAAACATTTTTTGACTACCGCACTCAACAGCTCTTCATCATATTGCTGGTAGCACAGGAGAAGCTCCCTAATGAAAATCATATTTCCTAGGCCATTAACTGCACGTGGCTTAAGATGGACTCTCATGAACATTGGAGCTTACACATTACACTTTTGCCACGAAGCCGACAATTCGTCGAAGACGATTTATTTTATCGACATCAAGCGACATGGATAGAGAGCCAAAGGCTAACACTCAAAGTCAAAAGATGTTGTGCGTTGTTTATGCATGTGCCCGAGAGGATGAAAAAATATCTTGTTTACAAACAAGAAGCTATTTGTCAATCTGGGTATGAATTAATACGCAATGCTCTCATTAGTAGGCCTATTTGCAATCACATTTTGTTTCTTCTGTACTTGGATGACAATAGCCAACGGGTACCTGAGGCTGGCTTTGTTTGTCTTTGGCTCTCTATCCATGTCGCTCGATGTTGATAAAATAAATCGTCTTCGACGAATTGTCGGCTTCGTGGCAAAAGTGTAATGTGTAAGCTCCAATGTTCATGAGAGTCCATCTTAAGCCACGTGCAGTTAATGGCCCAGGAAATATGATTTTCATCAGGGAGCTTCTCCTGTGCTACCAGCAATATGATGAAGAGCTGTTGAGTGCGGTAGTCAAAAAACGTTTTTGAGTCATGCCGCTACTTGGTTAAATCTACCTAATGTTGCCTTAAGAGTGCACGCAGATGATCCACCATTTCCCATTGCAGCCCTGCAATCCTCTCAGCAATCTCTGCCATTGCAAGTAACAACGAAAGATATGTTGTGGGATCGAAAACCTGTGAAAAGCTCTTTTTCCGTAGAAAGCAAGAAAGCTCCTTGTGTTGTATACTGCGAGCAACAATTCTGGAAAGCGATTGAGAATCACAACGGAAGTTGTGAGCGATACATTGGAAAAATGTAAACGGTGATGGAAGACAAAAAAGTTAAAAGAAAGATCACTCAGTATCGCAGACTTTGATAAAAAAAATACAAGGATATGTGATTAATGATATTAAGGATAAGAATTAATGATAATTATATGTGATCACTTTTATGTATTTTGAATTGTGACAATATAAGTTTTTGTTGATATTGATCTCAATCATCAATAATAAAAAGAAAAATATACGTTGTTTTGAAATAACTCGATTTCTGTTGCAGACAGCCCATGTGTTTCTACAGAAGTTAGATAGGAATGTCGGTCTTGTGCAACTTCTGACACCAAAATTACGTTCATAGCTTGTGTATTTTTTTAGTTATCGCGTTTTTAGGCATTTTTGAGCTCGCGCTTCCCCCAAAATACGTTAATCGAGGGGTAACACTTCTAAATGTTGATAAAAATCAGAAAAATTTAACACAAGTTTAAGTTGACCCATTTCACTCAGCGATTTTACCCAGGCAAGTGTCAACTCAAAATTCGCCAAAATGTGCAACACCCTAACCCATATCAGCGGCAGTGCACATAAAAGTTGTCTGCAAAATTTACTTTCATGCTGACAATGCACTTTTTCACTTCAGCCACTGGGAATCGCTCGATGCTTGCAAAAAAACGCGATGGTTTTCGTATAAACGTATTATAGTCATTATTCTGAGTTGTTTTTATTCCGAAAGATCGGGCCACGGAAGACATTACCTCCACAAGAACATTGGCAAATTAGACGACATATTCACCACCCTTTCCCTAAATTTTTGATCTGTTAAGTTCCGCCTGAATGGATTAGATCAGAGTTTTTCAACGTTTGTTTGCTTATGGCCCACATAAATGATGAAATATGGCGGTGGCCTCAGAGACCCACCAAGTTTTATTAAAAACAACAAAGTGAGCGCAGCAACATAATTGGAAAATGCTGATTTTACTTTCTAGCCGGACACTGAGGCCCAGTGAAAACAGCACCGACGTCCATCACTGTGCCATGGCCCACAGGTTGAAAACCTCTGGATTAAGATAGTAAGTATCAGCGTATTTCTTCCGTTCAATAATTATTATCTTGGAGTCTTCCCACACAATCAAAAGATGAATTCCAAAACCATGTAAATGATTTTTTAAAAACTGTTCTAGTGATACAAAAATACGACAGCGATAGTGCATTTTGAAACACAATGGTTGATAACGCTAAACGTGACCTTACCGACTTTGCAGGGAACTGTCAAGTTGGGTTAATGAAGACGTTGGGCTTGAGCCATCTTTCTGCTCACTCACACGTTCAGTGCTGGAACATCTTTTCTCTCGTAAGCTTGAAGCCTGAAATAATTTGCTTTCACTTGATTTTTTCACTATCATAATTAAACTTCGGACTTAAGAAGCAATTGCCATTCAAAGAATCATAGAAAGCAATCACATATTAGTAGCAGGTGTCACACATAACAATTGTAGCCAATTGCAGCCCAACTGCCTCTCACTCATACTTCAATCACACCAAGTTACTTACCCATTTGGAGGCCCGAACTTTTGCGTTCTTATAACTGGCAGCCACAACAAAACTGAGCCGATCTGAGGAAATATGAGAGCTGAAACTTCGAGATAATTTTGAAGTTGTATCACGTTGACGGTTTGATATATCAGCTTCAAGGGATACCGGTAATGCAATTTCGGCCGTTTTAACGTCACTTTCCGGCAGCGTTGACGTAAAGCTCTGTTCAGAAATGGACAGGTTATCTTCCAGTCCTAGTGAATCGGACTTTGAACGAAGAAGAACAGGATGCTCGGTCGAAGCCAGGCCCATTAAATGACCGGTTGTATACAAACGATCAATTTTTCGGGGACCAATATTCCCGTTAGGAGCACTGCCAACAATTAATCCGTCATTATTCTCCCTGGAAGGACTGCTTGAGTTGGAAGGAACACTGCAACTTTCCGACGTACTACTTGCTTCTTCGTCACTTTCACTGTAGTAATCGTTGTCTGCAAATACGACATAAAGTTACATTCTCACAATTATTCAATCACAGAAGAAATTTTGATATTGATCACAGCATTAATGGAAAACTTTCAGCGTTATTACCCGCGTCCATACTCAACCCGAAAATTCAACAACTTGACAAAAAGGCTGTGGCTGAACATAAAAGGTGTTGCGAAAGAATCAATTTTCTGATTTTTACCTTTTACATACAGTAGCAAACGATTTTAACGCTTCAATTACAATGACTAAACATAACGTGTCGGGTCGAGCTTAGCCCATCGTCTTTTCTCGGAAACTTCACGATGCATTGTGAAAATCGTCTTACGCTACAATGCATAGTCGATATGCGTTAAAATTAGCACATTTATGTTTCTAACGAATAAATTAAGGTACAAGCTGGTCTTGATTCAAAAATTAAATGTGATCGGAGCGGGCACGTTATATAAACTTTGTTACAGGTTGATATTTGCCACAACACAGTGGTTGCAGGCATGATAAACATCTGGGTCTTGCGGTTGCACACTACGATCTTGCAAGAGGTGGATGCTTTTGAAGCAAATGATTCTTGAAAAAGCAGCCCTAGTACAGTAGTTGCGCAGATTACATTCAACATTGCGGTTATTTTTTATCAGATGTTGCTATACCCTAGCTTCTTCATTGGCCTATTTCTTACTTATAACTCAAGCATTTTTGCGTTAGTTGTAGCTTACTTTTCTTATGCTTTGCTAACCCGCCCAAGATAAGTGATTTTCTAACAACATTCAAGTTTGCCGGTTGGTAAAAAGGTTCTGCAAATCTAACTGCTTTGCATTTGGTGCTTTTATTTGTGTTTAATCGTATGACAGCAGCACTTTCCTACCCACCATTCGATTTGTTTTCTTCCCCATTAGTTCGTTGATTTTCATATTTGTATTCAATTGCGGCAAGCCCCATCTTATTCATCCATCTTGACATATCCATTTGCCTTTCCGCGGCGAAGTAAAATGTTTTTCTTTTTACATGCGAGATGCGAAAAGCAAATTTTCTTTTGCATTCAGGAGCGGGAGTAACCTAAATATAGACACGAGTTTTCTTCTATTTTCCATCTCTTCGCGGCAATTCTGAAAACGATTTAGCACATTGATTGACTCTATCCAGATTCAAGGTTTGAAACCAAATTAATTCTTACAATTTACATGCAAAGTTTAAGAAACGAGACACCAACTAAGAACACATTTGTGTGAAATTCACTTACATGTTATATACCAATTATGATGCATCAGTAGTTGGATAAAATTTACACATTTTTTCACACGCAACAATCACACTAAAAACGATCGACAAGTCACATCCTGTGATTTTTGTAGCAGGTTACTACGAACGCTTCAATATTCCATTCAGAATTTTAGTAATACTCTCGCATTAGCCACACATTGTACTTTTAACGTCATTACAAGTTTCCACATAACCTACTGAGTTTATTTAAGCCAATAGTTTGAACTTTTGAAGCGGCTTCCGCTCCACTATCAATTAGTTCGGGAAGTCGTTAATTTTCTTGATTTAACATAGTTACCAAAGCAGCAAGAACTGCAAAATCCTTATCAAGTTACAGTTGTTGCTTCCACATGTTCCGCATTTTACAATCTACATCAAGGTCTTAAGAAAGTCGTCGCCGATTTGACATGCAAATTTTGCTTTTCACTAGTGGTATTTCTTAAAGCAACAACTGTCACCAACTTCTATTTGTTTTTATGATACTATCAGTGCAGTATGACACTTAGATTTTTTGCTTCAAGCGCGTCACGTGCTTTGATCTATTCTACAGCACAGACGCACATTAGCGTTTTCAAACAAAATGTTTTGTTGGGAAAGTGATACCTTAGCTAGCACTAGCTAGCTTACGCTCATTGTAACTACTTCCTCATACAATAAAGCTGGCATAGAATATGCTATGCATTCTCACAATATAAAATCCGTGACCGAACAATAGATCCATTTACTTGATGAAATCAAAGTTTGGGCAACTAGATAACGCTGACAAATTTCAGGTTTCATAAACATGGCTTGGGGTCTCCAGTAAACGTTATGACAACTTTTATGCACAGCAAAGCTTAAGCATATGCTTTTGACCTAGGTCAATCTTAACTGTATGAATACGGCATTTCCTTCAATCAAAGTCCACCTTATTGCACGCTTTTAACAGTGTCAGCGACTTTTTAAATACAGTTTTCTGCGGAAATGGTTAACTTAACCTGCAATGCTGTGCAAGACGCTAACATGAAGACTTACCGTGCATTGCGTTATCATCGCACACAACAAAGAGTTTAACTTAGTAACCTACCGTGTAGCCCGGAAGACTGATATAACATTCTGCTCTTTGATCTGTGTCAGAAGAATTCGTGCGGTAGCAGTAAATTGCTCGTTCCTTGATAACCACCCAGCGCTTAGTCCATTTGGTGGTCAAGGGTCCATTTATAGCTATATCGTTTCCACTTTTCTTTTTCCAAAGCCAACCTTGACAATCTCCCTTACCCAAATCGCGACAAGACACTCTACGTCTTTCTCCTTTCATTCCTAAAGAACAGAAAATGCTTACGCAAAAGCTTACTGTAACAAGTATGGCTCATTCCGCCGCATGCATTTTCATTATAGTCATCATACGTCGATCGTAAGAACGTAAACATTTTGTACGCATAAGGATTGACGTTTTACGGCAAATGAAAGAAGAAAATGAATAAGAACTAAAATCAAATCTTCATTATACTCGCCGTATTACGCCGAAGCGTGTAACGAGTTGCGGGGCCCATCTCCGCGGCTTAGCGCCAGGGCAACGCAGCTTCGAAGAAACGTCGCAACGGTGGCGAGTCGTTGGCGACAACTGTGTCGATTTGACCGGCCGGGAATCGAACCCCAGACCTACCGCTTAGCAACTGAGCAACGGCCGGTTTGAATACGAACTATAGTAAATAAAATTACTGACACTTACCTATTCCAGAAGACGGACTTGCTTTAGCTTTGTCTGGGTTCACCTAACACAAATGTTTGTTTTGAGTTAGAAATTAATTAGTAACTTAAAGCATTGAAGGAGTTTCGTTATCGTGGTCGTTCAAAACGAAGTTGCTCCACTAGCTCAAACCTGCTAAGTCAACTTGCCAAAGGTACACGACTTGTTAGAAAAGATGAATACAAGGCACGGATACGTTTAAGCGTTAAAACATTAAACCTTAACGCGACTAAGGTACCAAACCAAATGCAGCTAGCGCCTAACCATCCCGTGCCTAAATGTCCTAACATGACATGCTCTTACCTTAAGTTTGTTTCCAGTAAGCCTGGTTAGACTCTGTAAAAATTTAGAAGTTGAAAATCAGCTACTTTTATACGCAAAATTACATGGCCGCGGACTACAAATGTTGCATATTTGTCTGGTCTGTAATCCAGAAAAAAATGCGTACAAGGACTCAAATGTAATTCACCATGTATTTATGAGCATAAAACTCAATAAACTTTAAGATAATCGCAGTAACTGTGAGTGGTTTTTGTTAAATTTGGCAATATTCTCGATAAAGTGAAGATGAATGTAACACATAAAAGCATCCACATTTTAATACGTAAAAAACATAAGTGGGACACGCAAATTCTAAAACGAAAGCAACTTGAAATGCATCGGTTATATGACAACAATAAAAGACATCCTTAGAAAACCCAAGCAGCTTGATTCATGCATTACTACACGAGCAACTAAAAACTTAATTTCCGCATTAGTTCGAATAAAAAACAGAGCAGTTGATCTATTTTGAAGCAGATGAAGACAAAATCGAACACGATGAGAAAGTTGTAGACATTGATCACGTCATTAGTTATAAAAACGATAAGCTTTTAATAACGTCTAGATGAAACAAAAGAATAAGTGTTTGTCTATGACAAAATATCATGTTTCTTATAATTGCATTTTCGAAGCATTCTGCTGAAATCTTGTACAGTAATACTTCGCCAACAACAATCCAACACCAGTGGAAATTATTTCGCTAATTTTTACATTGAATCACTCGTGCAGATTAAATAGGCTCACTATAAAAATAAAATAATCCATAGCAGAAGTAAACACAGTACAAAATGTCATAAACTGGTTATGTGGTGGCAGAATTAGGTTTCAGCGTCACTGCCAGCTAAAGAGGCGTTGAATGACCAATCAAAACGAAAAAAGGCATGGCTGAATCCACGCGCAGGATAATGCCGCATCCACTGCGTCATTAAATATTAAATTCCACACAGTACACATTACTTACCTTTCTCAAACGTACAGGAACGCCAGCGATCACGCGTACCTCATAACTGTATAAAAAGAAAAATGTGTTAGATTTGAATTTGTGATACACGAGCTATATCAATCCCTGAAAAGATTTTCACGGAGGACCCTGAAACGAATCCACCAAATACTAATCGCGGAGGTATCACAAATGGCGAACTGATTACCGAGCATGATCTAACTTCCTTACTTATAAATCGTCACTTTTTAACCATTTTTTTATCAAAAACACAACCGTTAGAAACACAATCTGTTTTAACTCGTGTTTATCACAATAGCATCACGTTCAAACCAAAATAATAAACTTCATCCTCCTTACTATCAGAGTTACAAAAGACCAACTGGTTCACGCCCGAACTTGAACCTACTCCCTCGTATTAAAGTTAAGTTTAGGCGATCAAACGTAGTGAGCCGATAAAAGGCAACAAAACACCCTATGTGTTACACACAGGATCGCGCGAGTTTATCAGTAGACATACGACAGCGTCTAATTGTTTATGTGTAAGCTTCACACTGGGTCCGAATAGGGATGTCCAATTCAGAATATCGAATCCTGCGGAACTGGTTCCTAATTTGAACCGGTTTAATGGTTTAATTGTGAAGAAAAATTGCCAGTGATAAATCTTTTCAGATGTTGCGCATAAACGCAAGAGCGCGTTCGGCCTCGTGTGTGTGTGATCATGTGGTGATCGTCGGAGGCCGTAAAAAATTTGTGGGAGACCATAAGTGTAGCATGCACCGCCTGTATATATACTGGAAGCGTATTTTTTCATGCGTTTCTAAAATTTAACAGAGGCATGCCCGCTGTTAGGTCCATGACGACGCCACTGCGTGTGTATACGCTTCCAATTTATAGTGCTGTAATCCTTGTGCTAGCTATGAATTCATTAAAAATGAAACAAATAGTCGATTGAACTGATATCGAAATTGCACTAACGGCCATTTCATAGATTTGGGATTCGGTCAACGATTCGAAATTCTGGATTTGAAAAAAAAAAAAGATTCGGAATTATTCTAGAATACTTTACTATTCTGAAATGGACATCCCTAGGTCCGAATTAGGCCCAAAATTTTTCCTAAACTTGGGCCCGAACCGGGAAAGCCTAGATTGACTTCAACTTTGGTTTGTTCACTTTAATCAACCGTTAACAAGTTTTGCCACGACACGCTCTGACAGTGAACGCAATTTGCGCTTCAAAATAACTTTTAAATAACTTGAAAGAAGAACAAGTTTCCAATTTCACGTAAGAGCTGACTGTCGTAACTTACAAGTTTCACAAGTAATTGTGCTCGATATCGTAGGTAGTTTCGTGGGAAGCACATGGTTTTAGGCAACAACGCAGTACAAAAGTCACAATGACATAACAACACTATATTATACATAGTCATATACATGTACAATTATTGGATCAAAAGTGCAAAATCTTAACGAATTTCAATGAAGATCTGAAGCTTATATGCAGGCTTGAGTTGGAAGCTTCCTGAACTTTCGTTAAGGTAAACCAATATATAACAGCAAATAGTTGCAACGACAATTCAATAAACCAACAATCGACATTTAGATATAATTCTTTGTGAACGCAATTTGCGCTTCAAAATAACCTTTAAATAACTTGAATAAATTTAAATTTCACGTAATGGCTGACTGTCGTAAGTTACTGGTCTCACAACTGATTGTGCTCGATATCATCAGTAGTTTCGTCGGAGGCAAATAATTTGTAAGTTTTTTGAATTCTCATATTGTTCATACATTTTTCAATGATCCATAAATCACAAGCAAATCAGCCTAACCAAAGCTTTTGATACTGCATTATCGCTTAGCTTTCATTAGACTGATCTATACTCACTCAAGTATTTAACAATAATAATAATGTCGTTAGTAACTTGGGATTTTACTTGCTACACTACAATTATATTGCTCAGCTGAGACTTTGGATATTTACAAACTATTTGTAAAACTGCAACTGCGACAAATTGAATTTCTCAAGCATCACAACCAAGTGTCCTGAAAATCGTGGGCTTCGAAATTGACATCGAATATTTCTACTACTAACAAAATACCGTGTCTTTTATACAATAACATTATCATACAATGGCTACAGTTCAACAATCAGGTATATTATTCTTATTACAATTACCTTTTTTTAAAAGACATATCAAAAGACAATTGTATCAAACAGTAGTATGTTCGCCTGCTCTCTTGTCGGAATCAGCGTGATACTGAATGTCATATAAAGTTTATAAACTAGATTTATCTTAGATATATAGCCGACGTCAGAGGAAAACGTGTCGTGATGCATTTGAAAAGTAACTGGTCAGCAACTATAGAGTGTAGTCTACTTAAAATGCAATTTAATGACAGCAGTTCTGTACAAGCTGGACTATAGCATACGGAAGTTTGTACAACCCAGCTCAGCAAATGCAGTGCAAAAGAAAAATTGGAACAAACACGCAATTCCACAAAATCAGTGCGCAAAGACCACGCTGGTTATGCAAATAAAAATGTGGCCAAATATTTTTATAAGTGAATATGTAAAGCCTTTATACTACGCACGTTTGCTACTTCAACATCCAAGCAGTAAACGTTAAAACGTGTGAGCTTGCTTTCTTAACTCGGATGAACAGACGAATTTTCTATCCTTCACCAACTGTCCAAATAAGACTTACAAAAATTACAACAAAAAAAAGCCCTTTGGAGTGCAATCTCTAGTGTTGTAACTTGGCTAAAAGCTTTGGCCCGAACTTCTTAATATTGGTGGTGGATGGCGATGTCAAGTTCACCCCAAACTGCCGTTGAAAGTCCATGTCTGCTCAAACTGACGTCATTAGTGGCGATGTCAAGTTCACCTCAAACTGCCGTTGAAAGTCCATGTCTGCTCAAACTGACGTCATCAGTGGCGATGTCAAGTTCACCTCAAACTGCTGTTGAAAGTCCATGTCTGCTCAAACTGACGTCATCACTCGACATTATAGACAAAATTTCATGCGCAAGAAATATTTACTAACAAATCTAAAAAAGACTAGACCCTTTAAGTTGCTGCGTTCCTAATAGATTATTTTTGAAGCAACGTACTTTACTACTAACAGAGTAAGCTAATGCTTCTTACGATTACACAGTAAGTTGATAATTCAAATTACAAAACTATAACAAATGCAACATATCAACCTACCTTGCTCAAATCTTCTCATTTTCACAAGCATTTACACTCTCACTTTATCAAAACTTACACCTTTGTAACGACAGTGGAAGCAATTAAAATGAGTACATACGTAGGAAGCTTAGCACAAAAAGAATCTTCAATGAAGCGTGGGCTTATTGCCTCCAGCTAGTATTATTCTTTAGCCGCATCAGCCACGCATTGCGAAATGTCTATAAACGGATACATACTTTAGTTTCTTTTTAAAACGCTTTTAACGTAATCATGCAAGTGTGCATGCATTGATGCATTTAAATAAACTTATTGTACGAACGCTGTTGACTACATTTTGCTTTTAGCATACAAGCAGAGGAACTGAACCAACATATGCATTACTCATGCTCAAAAGCAATGGTTTTGAACTTCCTACACCTCATAATATTAAGCTCCGAGTATACGTTTTGATAAAATGCGCGAAATGGCTTTTTTTAAAGATTTAGGCATAGATGAGTATATTTAACAATTTTTTTAGAAGTGACATCTCCTGATGAGGTTAACACATCAAACTGAGCTATTCAGAGCGTACATCCAAGCTTGTACTAACAGCGACAACCACTTTCTGTTTTAAAACATAAGCCAACCGTTGCCCATCGCACTTCACAATTCCTGTTAGTGGTTACGTTAATTGCCAAATCCAACCAGCAAAGTTCTGTGATCTGCATAATAATCTTGAATTAATAGATCGTACTATTCCCTCTTAGCCATGCTTTTTCCACGGCCTTTGCTTCAAACTGTTTTTGACAAAATTTTTAACAAATAGACGATACTTTTTGTTCGTTTTACAGCATGGAGTTGAAAGTTTTCTGAATGCATTAGTTTATTACTCTAATCCAATCCAATCTAATGCTTTAAAAAAATTTGCAATTCAAATTAAAAGTTTATTTATAATTTATTAATCATCGATTATTCACAAAATGCCTAATTTCTGTTGCTACGAAATGCGGCTCTTAATACGAAAACCGTAACTACGACACTACTACAGTGGGCAATTTAGGCGCCAAAATACAATTCCTCCCCATTCAAAGCCGGTCAAACATAAAAAATCTGTCCAGCACATGTTTAATATCACTGGTATACGAACAAAAGCATCTTATTACAGCCAACCAACATACCTTTCGCTCAGCTGGATAACTTCTTTGGTGAAAAGTTGTGCGAAACTTACATATTCATTGTCGAAACAGTTAATTATTAACCACGCCGCACGTTACAAAAGGGCAACAGGCTAACGTAGTGCATACAATACTTTCTAAAACTAAAGTGAAAACTTTTAGTTTTACGGAGCATGCGTTTTCACTATTTTAAACGTAAAACGAAAAGTGCCTTAATGCAGTGAATACTCGGTATGCTTTTGTAATCTCGTAGCATGCCAGAACCAATTGCGCATGCGTAGTCAAGTGTTTTTTTTTAATTTGGCTTGAGAAACCACTGAACGATTTTGAAAGATCGCCAATTCAAGCAAAATACAGCTTTTTACGCTATTGTAGAAACAGGTTTCGAGAGACCGCTGGACAATTTTGAGAGACCATTTTGGTTCCTCAAAACGACTTTAAACACTGTGCGTATTACACATTCAATTATCGCTAGTATTATCCAAATAGTATATTCAATTATCCAAATATCTCGGTGTTACCATAGACCACAGGTTAAATTTCAAACCTCATATGCTCTCACTCAAAACACGTGTATCCAGGTCCGTTGGTATTCTAAGCAAGCTACGCTCCACTTTTCCTTCTCGTACCCTCCTCCTCCTTTATCACGCCCTTGTACAACCCCACTTAGTCTACGGACTCCCACTTTGGGGCAGTACATTTAAAACATATCTTTCGAAGCTGCAAATTCTCCAAAACAAGGCATTGCGAATAATCACGAAGTCCGATTGGCGTACTCCAATAACTCCAAAATTCCGAAACTTCAAAATTCTCAAAATTGCGGACTTGTATACATTTGAACTTGGGAAATTGATGCATCAATACTATAATAACTCTCTACCTCCTTGTTTTTTCGATTTTTTTAACCCACTTTCGGCCATCCATGAACGTTCAACCAGGTCAAAAACCAATAATAACCTATACCTTCCCAAATTCTCCACATGTCGCTGTCAACAATCAATAAAATACCAAGGAGTTAAAATTTGGAACTCATTAAACCCAGAATTGAAAAAACAGTCTTTCAAAAAATTTAAAGCGAATTTGAAAAACGATCTTCTTGAAACCTACCAGTAACTCCTTTCACTTTAGTAACGTTTTTTTTTTTATTTTCCTTTAAGAGTATACCGTGCAGTAACGATATAGCAGTCGCTCAAGCGGCCGCTGCAATCTGTGGGTGGCTGCTTGACTCGAAGACTTTTAACAGTCACTTCGCAGTCTCCCTTGGGATTACAGTTGCATTTTGTGCTTCTTTTTTACGAACTTCACTACATAATATTTGTTTATAAAAAATATAAGTATATATTTTTTTCTCTCCAGTTGTTTGTTTTTGTTTTGTTTTTTCTATTTGATGGTACTGTTCTACTGTAATCTCGCCAATAATAAATTGATTTGATTTGATTAGTAAAGTAGAAATTAACCTTTTGAACGGCAGTGTCGCTAATCGCACCACGTCTTCAAAGATATGATGAAGTAGGGCTCCAGAGACATACATATTACACAACCGTATGCTTTTGTGATTCAGACAATCTCACACATCAAGTCTTAATGCGCGAAAATTTATTAAATTTTTTAACTAGTCGATCGCGGGAAAAGGTAAGAACTAGGGCACAACCACTAATATTTGGAAAGATGATCGAATAATCGGTTAGAATGTCATATTGTCCAACTAGGCCCTAATTAGTAATCAGCTATAGCTGACGTTTTTAGAAGGGAAAATACCTTATTTTCAATCGCTTACTCTGATTGGACAGGTGCGGGTTGCTCTAGCAACGGCAGAGAGGATATTATTGGGCGCCCAGCCCAGCATGCCTAAATCTTCTCAAACAGGTTGCAAGGTGAAAACCACTTACCGAAATTGTGCGCCGAAATAAAACTTGAATTATAGTAGAACAGATCAATTAGAGCAATACAAACAACGCATTTGGTGAGCACAACAATAATACTCTATAGCGTTAACTTTCTTGACTTTACTATAAAACAAGCGTGCTGCGTGTACCCGGAAACAAACAGTCGATACCCGGAAAAACTTCTGGGCCAGAAGTTTCTCCTAGAAGCAGAAAACATTTGGCAAGAAATCTATTGCAAAACATCAAAGCAAACCACTCACTGATCGCCCGGTTGTGGCACGTCATGCGAATGCAAATCTTTAGTTTCAACTTGCAGTCTTGCTTCCCCTTCATCTGTCAACAAGTTAAACACTATTTAAATCCTTGAGCCTGATTAACTACAGACTTTCTCATATCAGCATTTGACAGTTTAGAGAGAAGGCTAAAATTTAGTTTCAGTCAGTTCTATTCGAGACTTTTTACCGATTGCTATTAATGCTGCATCAGCTAGCGGCGCTTGAGTATAATCGCCGAAACGAACTGTTTGTTGATGTCACTAGCTTATCTCAGCATAAGAGCCGTACAGCATTCCATGCAAACTAAGCAACGATCTCGCTGATGGCCATCAAAACTTCAAACAAAATTGGAACACAACCTACCCAGCAGGTAAAATTGAAAAAAAAATGCGAAGTAAATTAACAACTTCAACCCAAGATCAAAACAGAAAATCATGCATATCAAAAAAATAATCAATTGCAATCAAAAGGAAACCTTCGGACCAATATATTCCATGCTAATACAAACAAATGCACAGCGTATAGAGATAGACGATTGAGTTTATATGGCTTAATCACTACAAATATTACTTACACTTCTACCTCGCAAAAACGTTTTGTTTACTACAGAATTAACCGGAACTGACTTACGAGAATGTCAAATTAATAGCGATATCTTAGCGCTACCTAACGGTCTACTTTCTTACTCTTGATAGCTTCAGTGCACAAGAGACGGGTGGGAGAGGATTGCGCAGGAGCAATGGAGCTCAACGCAGCAGACGACATTTGTCCTTCACGTCGTTCATCGTTCTGTTCCAATGGTTAAGAGAATAAATCATCATTCAAACCAGTTTTCGTTGAAATGTTACGTATCCATTATGCAAAAAAAGCTATTCGCGGTGAACCGCCATAAAAAAACTGATTTAACCATGCATCACATAACAAACCGAAAGCGAAACGCAAGTAACATGCGATGAAAAGTTGAAACTGGTTTAAAAATTAAAAACAAATAGAAAATAACTTTGGACAACATACAACCAAAACTTCCACTGACCGTAGCTATTCCAGTTTTAACTTTGTTTGAAATGTGGCTAACGCTTTTCCTCCGCAAATGGTCTACATTCGGAGGTGAAATTTTCAAATCAAGAATATCATTGTGGGAATTAGATCTTTCTCGCATCATGGGATTCTCTGCAAAAATATCTGATACTAATAAAAGCGACAACGCATTGTATGATAAAATTTCGATGTGCCGTGCAAAGTTTATTTGATTTTGCTCATTCAAGTGCGTAACACTATCTCTCATATTACTTAGCTAGGCCATACCGGTAATTGTTAAGTGGGAGCAGCGGTGCACACTGCATAGAGTTGGAATAGTAAGTTCTTTGGGTTAAACATTAAAACATTCTACCTTGATTTTTCCGATCTTTTAATTTAGTTTTGATGCTGATTCTAGGCTTCGGAATCGGTCGGGAAGGCTCGACTAAGTCTCTTCTACCAGCCTTTTGACTAAAACCAGACTTCGTTTCTTTCAATTTATTGTCGGAAGCAGAGAGTTGAGAGGAGAGCTTCTTTTTCCCTTCAGGATTTTGTTGCAAATGAGGTGTACTTTTGCTACGACCAGCTTTTCCAAGCATGTTCTTGACTTGATTTACATTTGGTTTCCGAGGAATTGCTGGTTTGACACCAGGCGAAGATAATCTTCTGCAAACGCAATAAGTGAACGAATAGAAAGATAGCTGCAATAGTGTGCCCATTAGGTCATGAAGTAACAGTGCTAATCATCATTACATCAGCAAAAACGAACAAATTAAGCGATAAGCACTCACAGATACGGTAGCAAAAAACAATGGTATTTTTTCACACAAAAAAGTTGGTATCTATAGAGACAAAGAATCAAAAAAAAATATTTGAAACCACCTCAGATCTTAAGGGCATGAACAATATTACGTGAAAAAAAAAACACTGGCTAATTTCGATGAAAATCCAAAAACAATTTTAAATACAACTGTTAAAATTACTATAGCTCAATAGCTCATTATTCATTACGTTACAGTTCAGTCATACAACTTACTTTTCTTCTAGGGTTACAGCTAAATTTGACTTTTCTGGCAGTGACGATTGGCGAGCATGTTCTATCTTGCTTAGTATTTCAGCTGATAAACGATGATTTAATTTACTAATCGACGATGATCGAGGAGGGGGCTTGGGAGGGGCTTTACGACTCGGTGCTTCCTCTATATGATTGTTACTATTATTATGGTTGTAATTAAATTGATGAGAAGGCAGTGGTATTTCATTATGATTGGAAATAGACGGGTTTCTTCGATTGAAATTCGTAGCAAATCTGAAAATTATCACAAACGTTATCATTATCAAATTGTACAGTTCACTGGAAATTTACTCTTAGATAATTTGTGCCGACTGGTGCGGGAGGTCTGGGTTCCATTCCCGGGTCGGTCAAATCGCACACAGTGTCGCCAACGGTACGCCACCGCTGCGACGCTTTCCCGGAGCTGTGTTGTCCTGGACGCGGAAATGGGCCCCGTCCATTGCTAAACGCTTCGGCGTAATGCCGCGAGTATAATAAAGATTTGATAATTTGTGCCAAGTTACAAAACACATACCATTGCGTTGGCAAAACAGAGTTAAAAGCGAGTGGCATTTCGAGTGCCGTCCCACCCCAAATTGAACGTTAACGCCCAAAAGGTAAATTACAAGAGCGTGTTTAATGTTTTGTACGATAAGTTTGAAAATAGCCTATCTTAACATTTATTCATAATCCAAAGAGACGCACCGTACCACCAACTAGAAATTGCCTTGATTCATTACCTGTATTAGAGTAACAGATTTGTCAAAATCGCTGCACTGCATTAAATAATTGAATACCTATTGTTAGACGGAGGTTGAAAATTCCGATTTCTTTCGCGAGAAGAATTTGCAGAAACTGACGACAAATTAACCTGACTGTAATAATCAGGAGGCATTGATACAGGTCTATGAGTCCGCCGTGGACTTCGGTTGTACCTTTAAAAAATTTAAAACAAATCAGAAACAAGAGCCAGAAAACGAAAAAGTAAGGTATATTATATTTTCTAACCTATTCAGTCCTTCGCAAAAACGCATGCATTTCATATTATCATTATCAGTCACATTGCAGACTACATAACAAAATTGATAAAATTACGTTGCGCGCTAAAGTATCAACCATATCTTGATCGTATTTCAAAAATCTTCAGAACTTTGATCATGTTAAAAAAAAAGAAACAAAAACAGAACACTCTACAACTTGGTTGAAATAACCTCAAAATTTTACAAAACCGAGAACAAAGATTACAACTTTTTTAAAATATTTCAATTTACAGTTATGAGAAAATGAAAACGAGACAAACTTACACTGCAATTCTCTCGTTTTCAAATCTAGTTGAAGAAGGCGGCGGTCTGTGAGATGGAGTTCGAGAGAAGACTTCCTCATTAGATGAGAGTTTTTCTTCAGATTGCATGGTGTTCGACGTTGTTGAGCCAATGTTATTGACATGATCTAAGAACTCTTCATACCTAACAAGAAACCGTTGTTTCATACTTAACAAACAACAAGCACGTAAAAGTGATCATTGAACTTTGATAATAATGGCAGAAAACGCAGATTTTTACAGCTAGTTGACAACACCCTATGAACCCTAATAGCCAGCGAACCACAGTTCACACTTGAATGAACTGAATGAAAATTAACAAACACATTCTCTGCAGATTAATCGTAATTCATTTACGGGATAAAATAGAAACTTCGCAGGTAAAAGTGAGATTTTACCAGATATAACAACGATGTAGCTGGACCCAAACTTCAACGCAACCACTGGGTTACGTTAACACAATACGTTCATAGTTTCAACGCAACCACACAATTTTTATGGAGAAAAAATTATAAATTGAAGCAAAGTAAACATACCATTTTTCATCCACAGTCGAGCCACCAATCACGGTATAGCGTCTCCTATGCTCGACATCTAGGATTGAATTAGGGGAAGCAGCTCGACCACCAGGAATATTCGATATCACTTGCTCAACAGCGAGATTGTCAGTTCTATACAAATACATCATTTTAATAATTGTTTGCGACACCGAGCAATGCAAGCACGACATGGGCCGGGTGTATACTAACGCTCAGTGCACGAAAAAGAGTACAAAGTAATTTTAACCCAGTCTCAGGCGAAAAGGGGAGTATGGAATCTAAACTGCTCTTGCGGGCCTTAGAGGCCCATCGATACTTCTAACAGCTCAGATGATCAAGTGGTAAGGCTGGAGCCTTCGGCTATGGAGTTGTAGACTCTGGTTCGATACCGAGTGGAGTCATATCAATGACTTTTAAATTAGTATTCACAACTTTCCTTCTGGATGGTCAGTCAGAGTGAAAAAAAAACAAAAAACAAAACGCAAAATATACTTGTTGTGTCGTTGGGAAAGGCACTTAGCGGAATTCCATCAACGACGGCTGGCAACTTTTAAGCGAGCTCGTTATAGCGCTTTGATCGCTTTCTCGTAATAGGAGGACAAACATGCAACTAAACATAACAAAATACTAAAAATGTGCCGCCTTTTAACATAATGGAATTAAGTACTGCAAATCATCTAATGAAAAACTTCAAATGCACTAGCTCATAACATGATAACCGGTAATCGTGCTGAAAATATTACGGAATGGACCTTCGCCGTCAATAAAAAAAGAAGTCAATTCAGTGCAAAAGTATGTCAAATTTGTCACAGGTTTAAAGAAAAACGACTATTTGGCAATTAACCGAAGTTAATCAGTTTATTTGCCTGTAAGGAATTCAATTCCGTGATGCATAGATCAGTCGGTTATTTAATGTTCATCGTGCAAGAGAAATCAATAGTTTAGGCTATTTGAGTACGGCACAAAAAAAACAGAGCTTTGAGGTTGTAAAAAAGTGGCATATTGATGATGATTAGGCTAACCATTAAAAAAACATATTGCTACTAAAAATTTGCTAAAATAGTTTTTTTAAAGAAAGATCTCAGCATACTATCCATGCCTTGATAAATTAAAACTGATAGGGCATAAAAATCAGCCAAGCTATGACCTATTTTACAAAAGTTTTAAGCAGAAAATGCATTAATTATTAAATGCAAAGAGGCTCTTAAATCGACCGCCTTTGACACCCGAGAAATCGTGATTAATAAGTAAAATAAATACAATAATTTTCTCATAGTGAGATATCAGTTTAATTGTAGACAAGATAAGCTACAAACAGTTCAAAAAGGAACCACTCTTCGAAACCATATGGAAGTAAGTGAAGTTCAAACTTTCCTCCAAGACATTGAGTTTTCTAATAATTGGATAAAAATCAATGAAACTGCGTGATCAAACAGCCTTTAATTATGCATAAACGAGGCTTAGTTCATCGAAAAAATAAGTTTCAAAACTTTTAGATTATGGATTAGTTTGGCATAGCTAAAAATGCCATAGCTGAAGCAGGGCCAAAATCTATTTCAACCTCAACTTAGTGATTATTTCATATCATGAGTGTAACATTGGATTGGAAGATTGTCTCAGTGACCGATAAAAAACAATTAACAAGCCTAAAATATTCTTTGCATTAATTAGATGTACTTTGGTGCGTATGGCTCAGCTGGGGGAGGAGGAAATTTCAAGAAATCCATTGGACTTGTAACCTCTACCGAGATATGCGGCATCAGGCCTGAAAACAATAACGTTATCAGCATAAACGAGATGAAAATATTCCTAAATAACACATTCATAAAATTAAGTGGAATTGAAAACTGAACAAGGTACGAGGTTTGGCAGCTAGCGGGCGATATTTAAATCCATTGCAAACACCTATGATTTTTTCGGTAAACTAAGCAACGAAATGTCGGCGAACAAATAACATACCATAAAGTAATCAAACGAACAGAAATTATGCAAGAGGGTCTCCAACCAGGTCGAATCTTTAGGGAAAGTTGTCAACTACTTAAGACTCGCCCCTTCTCCGGAATCAGGGAAAATTGTTAAGTTGAAACGGTCAAATCTTGCATTATCGGTGAAGCCTTATTTGGCCCTAATTGTGTATTTCTAGGTTTACACAAATATTGTTCCAAGCCCCCACAATACGTAAAATTCTGGAAGACCAAGAACATGGACATAAATCATCGACCGCTAGTCTTGTACTTACGTGAGGGTTTTGGATACATATCAGATGGTGTCGTCAAGTTGTCAGCTTGTTGAGGGTAATAAGATTTCAAATCATTGCCAGCAGCAGATTGCCTCCTGACGCTATAAAAGACTATTTTAAATGCAATGAACAAATTATAAATGTAAACCATGATATATCATACAATCTAAAACTGAGCATTATTTCCAAAAATATGGTCATTTGAATAAGGCCGGCTTGCCACTTGTCCTCGCTGTAGCAGTAACTAACCATCAAAAAAGGAGCACCTGTTCTCATGCAAGCAATAGACAGACACCTGCAACACGAAGGCACTTCGTTTTACAACCTAAACCAACACCATAAGTCGCCCCGTATTCGTTTGCGAGGGTAAATATTTGAATTGCTACAATACTACCCCCTCCCTCCGGTATCAGTTTGTAACTTCGCCACGCGCATCAAACACAAATTGCTAATAACGAGTTCAATTCGCAGTTGCAATTGATAACATTTGACACAAACATGGAGAGACTGCTGAGTGCTGATTCAAAGCGCGCGGCTCACTTCGCAATTTTCTAGAACGAACTGCTCAATGCATTAAAAATATCCTTGGTTATTCACGTGATTGAAACAAAAAATTTAACAAAATTTTGAAAAATAGTTCAACCTTGCATCGGAACCGCTGGTGCGTGACGTTGACGATACGTCATCGGGTGGATCATGTGACCGTACAGAAGACCAAGTGCCAGAAGAGAGTCTACTGTTGGACGATGGCCTAGCGACGACGGCAGGGGAACGGGGTTTGGAAGGATCTTCAATTCGTCGAACAGGAGTTGCAACGCGAAAAATTTTTGCTCTAAACGATAATCAATGAAAGCAGTCACTGGAGGTCATTATCAACAAAATTAGCATAAATTTTTGTCTAGTAGTTGTAATCAGTAGCGTATTTAGAGGGTTCGACCTTGCCTTTTAATAAACAAAGAACAAACGTTGCTAAGTAACTGGATGGCTTTTGCAGTTCATGCCCCCTTCACCCCCTCCCCCCCTTTTTTTTCAGTACCCGCTACGCCAGTGGTTGTGATCCCACAAGCCCTGCAGTCTTGCAAAATTCAATGTTACTGAAACGTTTTAATTAACTTTTTAAAGTGCGGTATGCTTTTAATCACATATAATTCCAAATTATTAACTGACCAACATTCAACAGAGTTTTAACGATCACTATACCAGTAGCCCCAGTGATTCAACACAACCAGATATTGATTTCGAAATTACCAGCAAATTTTTGAAACATTTTCAGAACAAAGCAGCGAATAACTTGCGGAAAATCATTTATTTTCATGTATTTTACGAGTAATTTCGAGAGCACACAAGTTACTATTACAGAGCAAACGCACTAAAAAAATGCGAACAAACAGACACAGATGGTAAACATCACAATCGTTTATCAACGCGAAACAATACGCGCAGACCTAAAGACTTTTTAAAATTCACTGAGGTTATTTAACAAGAGAAAACACGTAATTTAAAAGTCACGGTCTGACAACGTTTATCCGTCAGCGCTAGGCATTTGGCATATTCAATTTTGACCTTGTAAAAAGCTTAGTCCTGCCAAAAAGAGCTGTTTCTCGTCTTGTACGCTAAACTTAATCAGCTGTTTTTAAAGAGGAACGTAATACTTCTTGCAAATACCGTGAAAGTAAATACTTGGGTATGTGGACAAACATGATTGCAGAGCTTAGGTACTGCTTAAAGTTGAGTAAAACCTGACAACACGCAACGATGTGGAACGCTTCTTGAAGATACAGTTACACCGCGACAAGTACTCACCACCACACAGCCTAAAAACTACAGAACATATTTGATCATGTGTGAAAGTTTGGGGGATATTCAAACATCAAGTACCGAGAGAAGCAAGACATTTTGTAAGTTATTCAGCTAAGTGGCAAAATCACAATACATGCAAAAATGCTCAATTATTTTTTCTTTAAAGTTGCCAATCTATAGTTGATAATAGCTCTACAACAAGTTTGAAAGCTTTTTCTACGCCGTAGTGCAAGAACCTACTTCAAACCTGTTCGAGTTTTTTGAAATCTGGCACACCAGAAAATCAAAGCAATGAACTACACACAAACCTGTCCTTTTCACTTCGTTGCAGAGTTGTGAGAAGATTCGAAGTTGAAGCGCTCCGTGATAATTGCGGTCGCTTCTTCATCAATAACACCACCTCGTTAGGCTGCTCTTTTAACACAGAAACCAAAGACGATAGAGTCCAACCAACCTAATCATAAAAAAATCAATTTTTCATTACTCACTTCAATTGCTTAGGCCTGTATCTAATTTGCAAATTCCTGCAACAAAAGGTCAGAAAAGCTTCTGTCTGCATTGATTGACTAATTATTTTTTATGTAGGAAGTGACAGCAGCCCCGTGCTGAAGACAAATCTAGTTCCAGTTTTTTACAGTCGGCGTTAGGATGATATCAACACATACTTTTAATCACGATGCGATATAATCTTCAAAGTAGAGAGTATCGATAGTGATAAAGCAAAGCCAAAGTTTCACGATACAAAATGTTCCGAAGTGGTTGGTAACAACACCAAAGATTATGCAATCGTAATTCAGCAAACGAGCCATGAATTTTCAATAACAGTTTACTTTTAAGTTTTAACCATAGAAGGGTTAAATCAACACTCCAAACCATGAGGCAAAACATCTGATTCTATCAGAGCGTGAATGCATTTATATCGCATCAAACTGAATCCCATATATGTGATACTAAATAATACCTAAAATACCAACGCAACGGGAACCATTACTTAAATAAATAAACAAGACCACTGAAGTAATGTAAGTGAGGCATAATAGATTGTTGGGTACGCATCATAAAAAACGTTCCATGATCAAAATAAAACCTTTCATACCACTGCTTTTCTGTTCACAGTAATCACTTCGTCCCCAGATGTAATTCTTCTGGCCCGGGCCGCAACGGAACCGGGTCTGGTCCCTGTAACGACGTGATGGCCCTCAAAGGTGGCCTTAATAAACAAACCAAGACCCTCCGTCGGATTCACATCTCGCAGATATATTTGCTCCAATGAAACAGGTTGGCTGATGAGGGAATCGTTTAACTGAACGATTCTAAAATGAAATTTATGTTGGCTAGTTTTACAATACACGTTGCGAATCTCTAAAATCCGCAGCTTTTTAGCACAAAATGATAAGGTATAAAACGTTGACGAGTGTCTTAATATAACATAATATGTATTAACACGACCAGTGCTCTTTGCACACATCAATTGCAATGCATGGTAAAGTTTAGAATGGACATTCAAGATATCTCACATAAACTCCAAAGATTATATCTTCCCTAATTACAGCTGGTCACCTCTAAGCATGGAGAAGTTAGCGTCAAAGACGAAAGAAAACAGCAATCAATCACCATCGAAAAGCACAATGCACACTGAAATACTAATTTGAAAAATTTCGTATTCTGCGCACATATTATGTCGTCAACTGCATAGTATAACTTCATTACTTTCCATATATAATCGTATCAAGACTTAGCATGCATCAACTTACCCTTCTGCACAGTTTTCCATCTCAGTACATATATTCAACGCCGCATCCTCAATCACACATGCAAATACACTCTGAGGCAACAAAAAAAAAAGATGAATGGATGAAGCACGTTCTAAAACCAATGAAAAAACGGCTACGCGAATGCACTATGTTACTGAGATAATGTAATGTATGTACAGTATAGCAGATTTGTTCAACTACGACCTAAGCAAAAGACTTATGCTAAACTTACAGTAGTTTTACAACTTAAACAAATTCACGCAATTGTTGAACGACTAGCATTTGAGGACTCTTCCTTGCTATGCAAGTTCTGCCAGCCAAATTTAACCAATAAACGAAACGTAAGCGCATTTTCATTTCAAGAAAATTCGTGCCATACTATCGCCTGACGTGAATTACGCTTCATCGTCAAATGGTTAAGAATTCAAGATCCAGCATCAATTCATTTCTATTCTCATAAGCTAACCTGCTGCATGGTGACACTTAATTCATAACATAACTCCACCATTTTGTTTCTTGTGGCCTGAAATGTCTGTTTCTTGTTGAACGGATATCTGAGAGTAAAAAAGCAATTATCACAGCTAAATTTTTACGTGTTAAAAAATTAAAGCAAAATGCTGGCTGTAGGCCGTTAGCTCAGCTGCTAAGCGCACGCTCTCGGTGCGGGAGGTCTGGGGTACGATTCCCGGGTCGGTCAAATCGACACAGTGTCGCCAACGGCTCGCCACCGCTGCGAGGTTTCTTCCGAGAGCTGTGTTGCCCATGCGCTAAGCCGCAGTGATGGGCCCCGCCACTCCTTACACGCTTTGGCGTAATACCGCGAGTATAACGAAGATTTGATTTTGATTTGACGCTGGCTGTAATAACAACGCAACACTACTTCAATCTGAAAATTGAAAGTGGTTATCGATAAGATCCAATCTTAAACCTTTTCCAAGCCTAAAATATTATCATGAGCTATAGTGGAACACTGAGAAAAAAAAACTATTAAAGTTTACCAGTTTAGAAATGAATAAAACAGCCATAAAAATTTCATTACGTAGGTCGCACTCGAATATACAATTTTTCTACCTTTGACGGCTGGACGCAGCCGTTAATGCATCACGTATATATACTTGTTTACCTATCAAGCCAAAGAATAAGTTGCTTTCCCTCGTTCAAAGCATCGGAAGCAAGATGGAGGAGCTGATTAGTGGCTCCTCTTTGAAGGGACAATCCTCCGTCATATTCATACTCCTCTGCCTCCCTTCTTCTAGTTGCAACACTAGAGCGAAGTCCACGACAGGCACACTTAAGGCAAAGTGCGCGAGACTGAAGAGTCTCTAAATCAAGACCATAATCCTAAAAAAGAAAAAGAGCATCACACATCGTCACGCACTTACAGAGTGAACCAATACTCGGCGTGACCGTTTCCACGTTGAGACAGTTAACCCCGGCCAAACTCCTTACCAGAATCCTAAACCAAACCCTGAAACCCTCCCTGTCCAAACACCAAAAAGTTCTTCCTCGACATTCTATGTAAGCTCCAAAAATAATTTGTAATTTGACAGTTAGCTACATATGCAAACAGCCAAAAGGCCAATATACTGTAAACTACAGCTTACAGATATGTTTATTTCGCGAGGCAAAAAACTGGTTGCTGGTATGTCACCAACTTCCACAAAAACAACTCCCACACAAGCTCAACTTTCGCGACCAAAAAGGAAAGTTCAAGACAATTTGCAGCCAGACCAAAATAGAAGATGTTTACATTGCTACACGACGTTTGTCAGAAAATTGTACAGTCCATCTCCGGCGCATTTAGCCATGGGCAATGAAATAACAACAGATTTAAAGTCTGTAAGGTGCTTGACTATTACTAAGCATTACATGACAATCGGTAAAAGGGCGCCAAACAAACAAATCATACATTTAGCTGGAACACTGATCGGTTGATTACACACTTTTAGACAGAATGATGTATTGAAAACTGAAATTACTGATGAATTCATTGACCGAAAGATCCTTTCAACACAAAAATCAATGTTGCATTAACGCAATCAATAACTCATACACTTAGTGTTGGAAAGTTCAAAGTGAAAGACATGGCCATTCGTTAATGTGCAAAATTTCATGAACATAAATACCAAACGCAGCTGTTCTTAGACGGTAAGTTCAAATGTAACATACTGAAATTATCACTAAAACTTCTACTGCTAAGTCCAGTCAGTCAATAAAGTGATTTGATAACAAAGCACTGACAAAACAACTTTTGTATATATAGTTTCTACATACCAGTTGTTGTAACAGTGAGACCGCATATAATATTAGCTCTTGGTGGCCAACAACGTGAATGCGTAAATTGTAAAGGTCGTCATAGGAAAGATTTAGTAACTGTCTGCCAACTACACCAGCATTGCGAAAGTGGCTCTCGTACTTCTGCAAACTCTCATCCAAACCTAAAATGAATAAATAAATCAAAATCAAAAAAAAAATCGTTAAGAATTCAATTTATTTTATTTTTGCTTTCCTGTCACAAGTCGAGGTAAGTACAGCAAGACCCCAGACCCATAAGGTTAGGGTGATTGCAACTTCCAAATTGAATTCTGATATCTCACTTGGTTGTATGTTAATCCACCAGACAGACCGCACAGAAACAAATGTCGTGAAGCATTGGTGTGTCATTTACAAATCTCCAAGAAAATTCAATAACCTCGCGACCACGATCAAAATTTTGCTACATCTTTTCGTTACGCCACCGACCTAGGGCTTAGTTACAACGAGAAGCCTGGAGTCGTTATAAACTGTCGAGTTGAGGCAATCGGCAAAGGAGAAAATGACAGGAAGTATAAAATTTCTAGGCAAATCGACACCATCGTTGTCTGTGTTTACAAACGTAAGATAATTCTTCTAGACTACATATTATGGATATGCAACGTCTACAGACGTGAGTTAAAATTTAACTTAAATCACTGACACGTAACGAAAACCTTTTAACTTGTGTGTGAAGAACTAAATCAACAAAATTTTTAAAAGCAGTTCCAGAAATCTTGCACCTTTTCCTGATTAAAAAACCCAGAAAATTCGAGTTTTTTTCGAGTATTTTTTTGCAGTAACACCAAAAGCTATATTTTGTAACTTCAACAAGCGTCATGTAAAAGAAAAGCAAAACAATAACCTTTACTCAAGTCGTTTTCAGTTCTAAATCGAGTTTGCTCACATACACTAAAATTGAAATAAAAAATTGGTGTATAAGTAATCAAACTATATTCCTTCGCATTTTTAGTGATACTGGGATGCAACACAAAGCTCTTCAAGAGAGAGGCCCATCATCTTGCAACTGCCATTATGGTTCTAAATGTCAAAGTTCTTGAGCACTTTTATTGGCATAATTTAACCTCCAAGCTAACTGGAAATAAATGCAAGATTTCTTACATGCAAATACACCAACCAGGGGCGCACCCAGCACATTTCAAAGGCAGGAGCGTGCCCAGGAATTTGAAGGGGGAGCGGCGTAATTTAAAGCCGTCTGTTTTCCGCCCAAAGTCAAGTGAAGAGCAAAAAAAAAAGGTCGACACGTCCGAAGATGTCTAACTTTCCACCCAAAGTCAACTGAAGAGGAAAAAAAGGTCATCACGCCCTCAGATTGTCCTTTCTACGTATATCACCTAGATACGCCCTTGAAAAGGGGGGGTTAAAAAAAAAACTCGATCCTGCCCTAAGGAGCGGATCCAGAAAATTTTGGTGGGTGGGGGGAGATAAAATTTTGAATTAGGTTGAATGTCAACTAAACACTAAGACGTCAGACCCAAAAAGGGCGCAAAAAGCCCTTTGAGGACCCGCTTATCCTTGGGGGGTCGCGGGGGCAGCAGCTCAAGTTGGAGCCTCCAAGCATCTCGATCCTATGCAACAAAGGATAGATGCTCTGCTGGGATGCCAAGGCAAGACCAACTAAGATCTTCTACGTAATCTCGCCATCAAGTTCTGGGACGGCCTCTAGGCCTTCGACCAATCGGTGTTGAACAGAGCAGTTTTTTGGCTGTTCTTTCCTGGGACATTCGTGTCACATGTCCATACCAACGCAGTTGCGATCTTTCTAGTCGGAGAAGCAGCGATTTGATGTTTAGAGATTCACGAATATCTGCACTTTTAACCTTGTCCAACAAGGTCAAACCGCTAATTCTTCGCAAGAATCCCATTTCGGCTGCTTGAACTCGAGATCTCACTTTCTCATTCATGATCCAACACTCATGGCCATAAGTCAAAATAGGAACATAGACCGATCTGAAAATGGATAGCTTTGCCTTGGTGCAAAGCTCCCGTTTCAGTACCACAGATCGGTGGAGCTGGCGCATTACTGCAGTATGATGTGAGGCAAATTCTGTCAAACCTGTTTGGAAATAAGGGGGCGTACTGCACTTGCACAGTTTGGACCCTTCACTTAAAAGCAAGGATTCGGTTTCAAAAGAGGGGAGGTTTGGACTCCCAACCCCTCCCCCCCTGAATGCGCCACTGACACCAACAACATGGAACTAAACTCAACCTGTACAATTGATTATTACTTGATCCTAATGTATTTCAACAATAACAATATTTCCGAAAAGCAGAGATGAGTTTGTATGTTTTTGTTGAGTATATTTGTTTTTTTTTATGCCATCCTTGGGTAACACTGTAAAATGCCATCCTTGGGTACAACTGTAGTTCATTATCTCAGTGACAAACATCGGTTTCTAATGCTGAAGTTGAGCAAACATGTTTAACTGGAGCATTAGAAACATATATATTCAAAAAAGTTTGCTTTGAAAAAACATATATACAGTTAAAGCAAAAAAATAATTCTTGCTCTTTTCACAATAAGTATACCGTTATCCACAGACGCTTTGAATAGAAAGACTGGCGGCTGGCAAACTCGGGTTTTTAACTTGGGTGCCAAATTTTTAGCATGGTTTTGTAAAAACGTATGTTTAAGAGCAGATAGAGGCGTCAAACTTGGCATTTCTCTTCAGGCTAAGCAATACATGAATGTTCCAAAATGGATACTGATGGGGTAATGACGTCACAGTAAAGGTGATGACGTCACTTTGAATGCAATTTTAGCGTAGTTTTCTCAAGCTATCTGTGCGTCTCTTCTTCATTTTTTAATGTGCTTTGTTAGCTCAAAACTTTGTCAGTAGCTAGTTCTTTTGCTAAAAAATATCCTTTAGCGAACAGACCCGTAGAAAGCATAAAAATTGAGGGGTAATATGTGCTACCCCCAAAACTTGGATAATAGTATACGACTCATTCGTTTGCAACTAATGCAAAATTAAAACTTCATTTTTAACTATCTTCAATCTTACCTATGCAAGAAAATCAAAGGTCGATGACGTTATAAAGCGATGATGCCTTCATTGGAAAACGAGCATTGTCATAATTTTACTACATTTTTTTTCCATTCTCTTTTAAGTTTTCAGATTTAACTCAAACTTATCACGTTTTTTTGGCTCTAACGTACTAAAAGCACATTACCGGGTTGAATTATGCAGTACTTTATATAACAAACTCCTTTTTTTGCTCAGAATGAAGTATATTATTAAGATATTGCCTGTTATAAATGCGGGAACTTTAAAAACACAAAAAAGTACTGATTCCCGTGTAGAAGGAGGCTCGGCAAAATTAAAGTCAATCAATTGCCCCTGCCCAATATGTGGGCCAATGCGTGACACATAAATATATTCTGAATGAAGAGCGTCAAACATGTGCCACATAATCACATACTGAGTGAAGTAAAATATTCGTTTGAAATGATCTAACCTAATGCACATTTGATTGCCAAGTTTCTCTCTCCTTCTCAAACACCCAAGCTGTTTTCTCTATCACTCTTGTACAACCCAAATTTCGGTAGATCACATAGTAAACAGCACCAGGCTGAGTGGGTCTTCGTAACATGATGTACATAAGTGAAAATGTTCCTAATATTTATTCAGTTTCTTGCAATTTGTGACAAACCAAGCCATAAATAATACCTTTGTACTTATGGCATTGACGCTACATGCAAAACGTTGCTAGGCTAGGTTTTCTGCATTATTACCAGCGATAAATAGGTCAGTAAAATCCATTGAAATCTGCAATGCAATGAAAGATGGAACTACACAAAGGCAAATTGCTGCTTTTCCACAATATAATGGAATTTGCATAAGGAAAACAAGAAGCTATTATGACATCATTAAAATGGTATAAATATAATTCAAAACATTTTTTTATTTGGGGTACCTAGTAATGACAAATTTTGGGGGTGTTTGTAAATATTTGGGAATTTAGGTCACTTACCCTCGTCCAATCAACCTCGAATTTCGACAAATAGTGTGTGAATAATGTAGCGTCGTCAGAAAGTAAACGCTTTAAAAACCTTGGAGACACATCAAAATAACTTTTTGGGACACACGTTAAAAACATGAGTTTGCTAGCCGCCAGTCCTTTTCTTCAAGGCATCTATGCAAGTATCACTGAAGAAAATTTCATACCTTTAAACCATTGCATCACTTGCTCATTTGGCCAGTTTTGAATATTTAATGTTTCCATGATATGTTGGTTATTTGTCTTTGGATGACAAATAGATGCAAGAACAATTTTCAAATCATTATGGTTCAAAGCACAACTGTGAAAATAAGCAAGCAATCTTGCTCAGTGTTAACTTTAAAATCAAAATTATCAAAGTGCATACACACAGTCCCTAGATATATACAAAATAAAAAGAATATGTTTATAGTTTGAGCAGATTGATCAAACACAACACTGTCCATTGCACCAAAAAAGCTCTTTCTTAAACTGCTTCTGAAATTTGTCCTAATTTGGATGATAAAACTCTACTCTAGCCCTAATTAGTTAGTTAGTCAGTTAGTTAGTTGCATATTTATCCTCCTATCACGAGAAAGCGATCAATGCGCTATACGAGCTCGCTTAGGAGTTGCCGGCCATCTGTCTACCACACCAAGATGGGGGAATCCCGCTAAGTGCCTTTCCCAACGGCACAACAAGTGAACTTACCGGCTTGCTTTCCACACTGTCCCTTTAATGCTGAGCGTCAAGCAGGGAAGCTGTGAATACCAATTTTCAAGTCATTGGTTTGACCCGACTCGGAATCAAACCCGAGTCTACAGCTCAAGAGACAGACGCTCCATACCACTCGGCCACCTGAGCTGTTAAATTGTAATCTAGGCTACTGAGCTGTTAAATTGTAATCATTGTAATCTAGGCTACCAAATTTTTATATTTCAATTGTTAAGTATAATGCATAAATATAAAACAAATCTCATAAAAAAACAAAATAACAATTAAGTGTGGCAGAGTTATGAAATGGCAACTGAAATGATACTTTCCTGCCGCTACATCTTCCAGATTTATTGAACAAAAATCCTTAAAACTTCATGAATTAATAACTGAATGAAGCCAAGAATATTTTACAAAACACAGAGGCACTTTTATATCTTCCGATTTGTAATCTCACAATTTGTACATTTGTGAACTTATTCGACCTAGTTGTTTACCTTTTCTAATCACAAATGCATAAATTCTAAATTGCTCAATGACTGAGTGTTCAAATCCACCACTACTAGAAACAATTTAACAAAAGGCAGTGGCTATTTTTATGGGTCGTAACTTGTAGATGCTTTCATTATTCAATAATTTTGTCTATGCTCTACTAGGTGGTACAAGATCGTGGCAAAGTAACAACATTAGCTAAAGCAAAAAATGCTATATGCCTATAAAAATAGCCACTTAGTTATCGAAAAGCAACACATAAGTAGTGAAAGCACAAAATATTGAATGCACGGAACAAAACTGGGTCGAACTAAACACCGTATGGGCACCCTAACCCTGACCGTATGGGATCGTATGGGCACCCTAACCCTAACCTAACCTAACCCTTACCCATACGGTTTCATAAGTGCCCATACGGTTCAATAAGAGCCCATACGGTGCCCATACAGTCCCATAAGAGCCCACACGGTCCCATACGGTGCCCATACGGTCCCATAAGTGCCCATACGGTGCCCATACGGTTTCATAAGTGCCCATACGGTTCAATAAGAGCCCATACAATGCCCATACAGTCCCATAAGAGCCCACACGGTCCCATACGGTGCCTTTACGGTCCCATAAGTGCCCATACGGTCCCATAAGTGCCCATACGGTTTCATAAGTGCCCATACGGTCCCATAAGGGCCCATACGGTTTCATACGGTCCCATACGGTGTTTAGTTCTACTGAACAAAACTTGATCAAAATATGCAAGCAAACACAAGGCATAACCATAATAGAAGCTATTTTGCCAATCATGCAAATTAATATCGTCGACAGCAAGTCTAAGTAAGTTTAAAGTGTCTCTTTATGACAACGATAATCAGAAGATTGATGGTTCAACTCTCACTTAAGCCTCATTGTTGCTTCCTTGGATAAGATGCTTTGTGATAATTATTCCTGCGTGGTAGAAGCTAACAAGCAGCAAATTAAAGTAGGTTAGTCAGAACCAAAATTCAAGTGAAAAACTCCGAAACAAATGCAACTCCTAAGCAAATCTGGATTCGTTTTATCTATGTATATGGTAGTGCTTCCATCGCTTTCACATGGCTGGAGGATAAAAATAAAGAAACCGATTAATAATTTAAAATTGGACAAGCTTAACATTAATGTGTAGCAGTGCAATGAATCGATCTAACTAAAGAAACCCAAACCTGTTAAGTAAACTATTAAACCAGTACCAAGCTACTGAGTACTAAAACTAGTTTCAAGCTGTCAAACCTAGACCACTAAACTGCTAAGAACACTCTCAATACTTTGCAGTGGTCTGATCTACTAGTCAAGCTAGACTACTGATACGCAAGATAATAGACTCTGGACTAGTGAACAGGTGAATGCAGTTCAACAACAGACAACTACCCTGTCATCATGTCTAACTTCAGTGGGTTTGAGGCTTGCGATTCTTGCTGAATTATTGTTTTTGTGGGTTAACTTTCTGGTTTTTGTGACCGACAAAAACCAGTGGTTCTAAAGGCCCACAAAACATGTGGTTTCAAAAGCTCACAAAATTTAACAATGAATATTATTATCTCATTTACGTAACAAAGAGAAGATCACTATGATATCAAGTTTTTAGCAAGTGCAAAAGCGACTTTGCCCAAATAGAGATTTTAATAAAAAATCTGCCCAAAGATTTAGTGGGTTTAAAGAAAGGTTGATGCATATTTTGCCTCCAAGTTGAATACCAGACTGCCATAGTAAATACTTCTGGTTGGCATTAAAATATTGAACATTTTGATTCAAATTTGAACAATAATCACCATTCCAGAGGGCAAGCTTAAAAAAATATTGAAAATTTTGCATTTTTCTCAAATCTCACACCTTAGTCAAAAGAGGAAACAGTGCTTGAACTGTGAAACAACGCAATAGCAATTTTGGACATGTGCACTGTGGACATGGACCAGGAGCCAAGTAAGCACACGAAAACTTGGTGGGCCCACAACCAAGAACTGTGGGCCTTAAGCTGTTAAGCCGACGAAAATTGGACATGTGGACAGGATAAATACTACTGGTACTTCATCAGTCAACACTAGCTGTTAGTATACTACTGGTACAACAGAACACTAGAATAGACTAGGTTTACAGCACTACCAGAGTGGGGGCTTATTGTTTTTAAGCCAACTTGCATTACCAGTACGCGTACAATAGATGGTTTGCTTTAACAGTTGGGCAGAGACACCCATTGGGATAGGGTAAGCTGGTAATATAAGGGCATGTCTGCATTGCGCATGACGTTTTAAGAATTCCATCAGCTTCAACAGTTTAACGCATCCATTGTAATATGAAACAGTTAAAACAAGGAAGTGGCTAAAGTTACGTGACCGTAACATTTGCCTCTTTAGTTTATTTTATTACTTCGTCACGCTCTCGTACAATCAGGGAAGCGTGAAGGGATAATAAAATAAACCAAAGAGACAAATGTTACGGTCACGTAACCTTAGCCTCTGCCTAAAAACAAACAACCCCGCAGATGATTTACGGTACTGGTCTGGGACATTACTAAAATGCGGAAATAGGAAAAGACGGAAATCTTGCTAAAATACGGAAAAAGTGCTAAACTAAAAGTCGGAAATGACGGAAAGGCGGAAATCTTCATAAAATACGGAAATAGGAAAAGGGGGAAATGACGGGAAAAGTCAGAAAAAACTCTCGCTGAAAGACGGAAATGTTGAAAGGGCATCTTGCTGAAACAACAAAAATAGGTAATGATGGAAAACTGGAATTATTGCTGAAACACACGGAAATAAAAAAAGACCTATAATGCTACAAAGCGGAGGAAATCTTGCTCAAAGAGAAAAGTGTTGGAAAGACGGAAGTCTTGCTAAGGTACGGAAATTGAATTACTGGCAAGAAACTGCAGCTTGATGCAAAATCAGTCAAATCTTGATGCAAACTTTACTGGTTTTGCATCAAGCTGCAGTTTCTTGACAGTAATTAAATTTTGATCTTTCGATGCGAAATCGTCAATCCAACTTTGTCAGGGTACTTGTGATTCTTCCTATCATGTATACAATGAACTTCTCTGTTAAAATACGGAAAATATTGCAACCGGGCGAAAATCTTGCTGAAATACATGGAAACGGGAAAAGACGAAAAATACTGCAAAACAGAAGAAATCTTGCTAAAAGACTGAAAATGTAAAGACCAGGGTTGCCAGGTCCAGCTGAGCAAAAAATGCCAAACAGCGCATAAAAATATGCCAAACGGAACCAAAATATGCCAAACAACCTAAAACAAGCGCAAATCCTGTGATAACCTAAAGGTGTGTTTACACAGAATACGATGAAATTTTTCGTACGTACAGTGACGTAAGCTACGAAACTGTTAGAGGTTATGACGTAAAGCCACGTCACTATCAGTGGCATTCTAGAATACAATCGTTAGGGACTTTGCAAAACAACCGGTAGGCAGCAAAACTGTTTGGGTTTGAATTGTGAGAAAGATATTTTCGTCAACTGTTTACGTCAAAAATCTGATGAAACTTCGTACGACAGCAAATCGGACTAAAATCGCATTTAGTGTAAACAGACCTTAACGCAGTGCTTTCACACGAAAAGCCACATTTGAAAAAATGAGCCGCACTGATTGAAAGAGCTATGGGGCGCCGTGTGTAAAGCTACGCAATATAAAATTTTGCATCATTTTTTTGGTTAAATTACGTGCGATATCATATATTGTTGCAATTTATGTATATTGCTGCAATATGCGTTAAATTGTTGCAATTTATGTATATTGCTGCAATTTGTGTAAATTGTTGCAATTTATGTATATTGCAAAAAAAACTTTAAATCGGCTTTCAATTGCCATGGTGATATGCTAACTAAAACAGTCAGTGTTGCCCTTTCCCTTTTTCCATGAACTCATGTAGTGTACTGGCCTGAGGCGCTGTTGTACTGACTGTGCAGTGTGCGCTTATTGGTTTGGCTGAAACATTTAAGCTACTGGTTAAATGAATCATTTAAGCTACTACTGTTAAGCTACTGGTACCGGTATCCTTTGGAATACCAGCAGCTAGACTAGACTAGACTACCGGCATAGGGGTAACAACTAGTATCAGCTCCCAGGTCCAGTTGGGTTAGATTAGAATTAGGTTCAGTTAGGGTTAAATTTAGTTAGGGTTCGTTCAGTTACAAAATATTGGTAGACTAGTTTGACATTTTTAATTTTACAGTTAACCGTATGTAACTGGCTATTGGTGTATCGGTGAGCTGATCTGCTGATGTCAGGATGTAGCCTACCTGCTTTCTGTGGACAGATCACAGAAGTTACTGTAATCTGACATGTTTCAGCCATACAGCATAAGCGCACACTGCACAGACAGTACAACAGCACCTCAGGCCAGTACACTACATGAGTTCATGGAAAAAGGGAAAGGGCAACACTGACTGTTTTAGTTAGCATATCACCATGGCAATTGAAAGCCGATTTAAAGTTTTTTTTGCAATATACATAAATTGCAACAATTCACACAAATTGCAGCAATATACATAAATTGCAACAATTGGACACATATTGCAGCAACATACATAAATTGCAACAATATATGATATTGCACCAGTGGCGTAGCCAGAAAAAAATTTTAGGGGGGGCCAAATAATATAACGTTGTTGTGAGTTCACAAAATGGGCAATGTAGATAAGTAATTATCGCAATCTGTCGCATCGGAATTAGCGTTGGTTCGCCAATTTTCAGTTTACTTAGTTCCAGAATAGCCTACAGTAGATGTCAAAAACATTATTTTGTTTCTTTCAAACGAAAACAATATATTACACAAATCACTCTCCAAAATTAAAGTAGTAATTTTCGAGAAGTACCAGCAAATTTTTGAACAATAACATCAGTGTTTACGGAAATGTCATTATGCATATACATTAAGCACAAACCGTTCAGACGAGATTGTGTCATGGTTGTGCGTAGATCTGACTTAATCAATCGTAAAGCAGAAAACGATCGTTCGGCAGTGGCAGAAGATACAGGAAGCGTAGCGAGTACGCTAAGTAGCTTTTTGATCGCCGGAAAAACATCCTTTCGACAAAGCTCGTAAGCCCTTTTCCAAATCACAATTTCAGAATGTTTTTGACAAAGACTTTGCCATAGCAGAAACTCAGCTTTGACTGTCATTAGTGGCATCTGCAGTAATGGAAGATATAAAATTACTGCTGGTTCAATGTCACGAAAATCCACCGTCGCTATATTTGCTGGGAGTAATGAATTAAGTTGCATAACTGTTTTAGCGTGATCGGAGAAGAGCTGCGTAAGCTGCGAAATGATATTGTCCAAAAATGGACAGTAGAGGTTTCGGAGATAGTATAATTTAGGAGTTCCGGCAGGCGTGTTGTTACGCATCGTTTGATGCTTTGCAATTCGCGGCATACACATTTCTGCAGGTGCTACAATGTCGACGGCTTTTTGGTATATGCAGGGCCGGATTAAGCTTTTTGTGGGCCTGGGGCTATTTGATAATCAGGGGCATATTTTTCATTCTATTCTTTGAAGAAAAAAGTAACCACAATTAAAGAAAAGCACAAATACATAAACGAAGTCTTTACTTTGTATGCACACTTTCAAATGACACATTTTCTGGATTTAGCCAATGCAAAGCTCTTAATAACGTCATCAGCGTTTATTCTTTCCAAAAGTTCGTTTTCAATGCCGAGTAGAGCTAAGGAATTCAATCTGTTTTGGCCCTTAGACAAACGCTCATGATTCTTTACTCTTTTTAACGCTGAAAATGAGCGCTCGCCAGAGCAATTAACAATTATCAAGGTACTGCCTAACTAAGATTTAGAACGCAAAGCAGTTGCATCAGGCCTACTGGACGTCGTCTCTATACGCTGTTGTTTTTCGGTTTGCTTTGTGGCCGAGTGGTTTGGAGCGTCGTTTTTACGACGGCCATAATCGTAAGGTTGATGGTTGATGGTTCAATACCCACCCAAGCCTCGTTGTTGCGGCCTTCGATAAGATGTTTCGCTACAATTATCTCTGCTTGGTGGAATCCAGCAAGCAACCAAACCAAAGAGGTCGGAAGCAAAAAAATTTAAGAGGAAACTCGGAAAAAAGGCAACTCCTAAGCGACTCTGGATTCGTCCTATATATAGCGCCTCCGTCGCTTTCTCGCGACAGGAGATAAAAATGAAGAAATCATCATCATCAAGCCTGCTTAAAAAAAGTCAGTTACTTTTTGGATTTTGCTACAGCTTTTTTCGGTTTATCTTCTGCTTTTCTTCTAGATTTTTCCTTTTCCGAACTGCTTTTATACTTTCTCATTTTCGTTTTCAAATTACTCCAGCCGACATAATATGGAATCTCCTACTTTTCAAGCTACACACTGAAATCGACCATCGATGGTATTGGTATAACTGGCCGAGCAGCCGCGAAAAAGGATTGTTGGGTCATAGTGAGCAAGTAGGGTTTTGCAGCGACAGTGCATGGACACAAATTGAGCACTGTTTTCCATATACTATATAATAGGTGGGAGATTTCTAATAGGCTACCTTAGTTCTATTATCACTTCATTGACTTAGAATAGTGGTGGGCCTATTTTTGGTTGTGGGCCTGGGGCTGCAGCCCCATCAGCCCCCGCCTTAATCCGGCCCTGGGTATATGTCTTCATAGGTGCTGTTCGTACTAACATCCCGCCACGACTCCATAAGCGATTGCAAGTCTTTGACGCATTCCACTGCTGTCCTCAAGTCAATATCAACTTTTTGCAGCAGCTGTGATAACACTGACGTTTGCGCCATAACATGCTCCAAAATACATAAACATACACAAAATTGGCAAGATGTTATAATCGAATAGAGGGCGGTTGCTCTGCGATGTGTTTCTGCTGACTCTTCTGGTGAGTCACTGAACTCTAGTAAGACACGACATATTGGATCATACAATTCAGCTACAGCCAACACTGCTGAATGTTTCTCTGCCCAACGAGTTTGACAAGGTTGTTGCAATCTCCATTTATTACTGATTCGTCCGCCCATGCTGTTGATCGCAGATGTTAATCGTGCGTTTCGTTTACTGCTGGCAATCTCGGATACATTGTCGAATGTATTTCTAATTTCAGGTAACGCACAAGGTTTAACTAAAACCAAATTCAATGCATGTGCAGAGCAATGAACGTATACAGCATGTGGACAAGACTCTTTTGTAACCGCTTGTACGCCTTTCTCTTTTCCGGACGTGGCACTAGCTCCGTCATAGCCTTGACCAATCAATTTTTCCAAAGGCAAGCTTAAAGATTTTAAGCCAGACAAGATCGTATTGGCTAAAGCTTCACCAGTAAAATTTAATTGATCCATCATGGCAATGCAGCGCTCCGTTAAAACATCTCCTTTTAAATATCTGACTACAATACTCAACTGACTTTTTGTCGATTTGTCTGTGGTTTCATCGGCTATCACTGCGAAACAAGGGGCTTCTTTCACTTCAAAAGAAATAGTTGATAAAATTTCTTCTCCAATAATTGCGATCAATTCGTTTTGAATATCTGGACTTAAACATTTAGCATTCGAAGGAGATTCTTTTAAAAACCTTGCCAAGTCGGGGTTGCCCATTGCGTGAAGCTGCAATATTGCTCGAAAATTTCCTGTAGATGTTGTATCTATGTCTTTGATTTCCGTTACTGGCTCTACTCGACCGCTATCTCGATGCCCCCTGAAAGGAATGCCCAAATCACCAATAATTTTTAGGGTGTCGATTACATGACCGATTGCAGCCCGATTAAAAGCCTTTTGATTAGCAAAAGAAGTTTTCAACATAGAGTCAACTTGTAAATTTGGATTTTGAATACGCTGTTCAAATTCAAAAGCCTGCAAAAACATTGCCAAATTTTAAATTATGGTTATCATTTATCAATCAATAGTAAAAATTGAGCTGTTTTTAATTAGGCTTACTTACACCATAATTGTTACCAACATATTGTAGCCAACACCTTCTTTTTTAAAGAATACATTTTAGTAGATAAATATCGATTTTATCTAATTACAATTTCAGTGGCATATTGCACTACAGTACTAAGTATGGACAAGGTAATAAGTTTAATATCATAACTGGCAACTGCAGTTTACTGGATGCCTTTACATGAGATTAAGACTAGCAAAAACCGTTCATTACTTCATTAGCAAGATGTAACACTTTTTTGAATGGTCTTAAAGTAGGCCTACTACAGGAACAAAAAGAGATGACTTACTTCAATGATCATGGATTTGTGATACTCCAATTTGTCATGTTCGAATAAATACCCATTAGAGCCAGTTAATTTATTGAAAGCACAAAGTGGTTCTGTAACCAGTTTTCCTGGCTTTCGACAATTTTTTCCTACCCCGCTATTCACCAGCAACGAGGAAAACGAGGCACAGTACTTACAAAAGAGGCCCTTTTTACTTTCCGAATATACTAGCCATGGGTATGTTTTGAAGTGATTTTCGTTGAGATAGCGAAAATGTGTTCCTTTTGCAGTGCAGCATTGGCGGAAATCAAATGTTGCCGCAGCTTCTCCTATCGGACGAAAGGCATTTTTTAGCATATGAAGTTGGTCACTACGGGTTGCAACATTTGGAGGCAAGATCAAAGCCATATCATCACATCTAATTTTTGACTTGTTCAAATTATTTTCCGGTTGTGTCGTTGAAGTTTCGTTGGACTGAGCAAGGCCCGACGAGGTTGGTATCGAGATCTCCGCTTCCGCTTCTTTCCTTTGCTTCGAGAAATAATTCAATATTGACGAATTTTTTCGTTTCGAGATCATCCTTCACGGTTCCAAATAGAAACTACATGTTAGGAGCTAACGCTTTGGTTCAAGCTTGCAATATGATGTAACAATGGTATTTCTGGCTTTTAGTCTTATCAACTCATGGACGGTAGTCAAAAAGCTGAGTTTGTAAACCGTAAGATCCTGCCGGCCTACTATTTCTTATGCTTTTGTTACAGCGATTACACTTACCTGTAAACGAAAATTTAAGGGGGGCCATGGCTCCTGTATCGCCCCCCTGGCTACGCCACTGTGTTACAGCGATTATACTTACCTGTAAACGAAAAATTTAAGGGGGGCCATGGCCTCTGTGTGTAATTAAAAACCGCTTTTTTGGACCGATTAGCGTTTTTTCGTACAGAGATTGTGTTTTGCTGTGCTGTATCAAATTGCCTATATCATCTCGAGAAACTTTCATTGTGATGCAATAATACCGGGAGTCAAACTTTTCTGGTGCGCAGCGCTTGAACCAATGCCTGGCTCAAAATGCAAGCCTGGACAAGGGCAATGGGCAGGGCCGGATTAAGGCGGGGGCTGATGGGGCTGCAGCCCCAGGCCCACAACCAAAAATAGGCCCACCACTAATCTAAGTCAATGAAGTGATAAAAGAACTAAGGTAGCGTAGGCTACTAGAAATCTCCCACCTACTATGGAACACGCTGTTCAATCTGTGTTCATGCACTGACTCTGTAAAATCCTACTTGCTCACTATAACGCAGCAATCTTTTTTCGCGGCTGCTTGGCCAGTTATACCAATACCATCGATAGTCGATTCTAGTTCTAGCATGTAGCTTGAAAGGTAGGAGATTCCATATTATGTCGGCTAGAGTAATTTGAAAATAAAAATAAGGAAGCATAAAAGCGGTTCGGAGGAAAAATCTAGAGGAGAAGCAGAAGATAAACTGAAAAAAGTTGCCGCAAAATCGAAAAAAGTGACTGACTTTTTTGATGTAAGCGAATCGAAAAGCAACAGCGTAAAAACGACGTCCAGTAGGCCTAATGCAATTGCTTTGCGCGTTCTAATTCTTGGGCTGTACTTTGTCTGATGAATGCTTTTTAGCAAACTTGCTGCCAAATTGCGGCAAATATTTTCGCAGCAAGCATGCAGTGGTCAACTCTGCATCGAAAACGAACTTTTGGAAAGAATAGACGCTGATGACGTTATTAAGAGCTTTGCATTGATTAAATCCAGAAAATGTGTCATTTGAATGTGTGCATATAAAATAAAGACTTTGTTCATGTATTTGTGCTTTGCTTCAATTGTGGATAATTTTTTTTACTTCAAAAAATAAGAGGAAAAATAGGCCCCTGACTATCATATAGCCCTAGGCCCACAAAAAGCTTAATCCGGCCCTGGCAATGGGCACTAAAGCTGGAGTCGTGTTGTGATGCCATAAACACATTTTTCTCAACAGCTATGGCTGGACAAGACAACGTTTCAGCGCTGAAGGCATTCATGGAAGAGAACGGTTACAACGCATGCAGATACTCCGCTTGCGACGTCATAATTTTGAGCCAAACCGGCCAGTTGGTGTAGTGGTTAAACACATCGCTATCGGTGCGAGAGGTTTTGGGTTCAATTTTTGGGCCAGTAGCGGCCGTTAGCTCAGTTGTTTAGCGCACAGGTTATCGGTGCGGAAGGTCTGGGGTTCGATTCCTGGGGTGGTCAATTCGGCACAAGTGTCGCCAACGGCTCGCCACCACTGCGACGTTTTTGTGTTACCCAAGCGCTCAGAGATGGGCCCCAGTGACGTTCGCAGGGGTCGGAAGTCAGCACTCCCCTTCCCCCTTGACAATTGCAGAAAAAATGAAACCTTTTTTATAAACGAACCGACTTTTCTTCATGCGGAGCTTGCCGAAATTGCTATCATGTTTTCATCCCAAACAACACCATCCCCCACAAAACATTTTAGCGTAAACCATTTCCTTACAAGTACAATGATCATCCCTCCATACGTCTGCGTGAAAAGTTGTACCATCCCCCCGTAAGTGTTTTTACAACTCGAGCACTGATTACGATGCAATGCTACAATACCGGTACCCTGTAGTCCAACTTTTCTGTTGTGTTTTGCTTGAATTGCATTTTTGTCATTGATGTTGCTGTGAAACAATTAAGAAGTAGGAGTTTCCTTAAATGCGGTGTATCTGCAGTAACTATGGCTGCACACAAATTTTTTTTTTTTAAATCAAATCATATCTTGATTATTCTCGTTTTATTACATTCGTTGTTGTACCGAAACGTGGTAGCGAGTGGCAGGGCCCGACCCCGCGGCTTAGCGCCTGGGCAACGCAGCTCCAAAGAAACGTCGCAGCGGTTGCGAGCCGTTGGCTACACTGTGTCCGATTTGACCGGCCTGGGAATGGAGTCCCAAACCTTCCGCATCGATAGCGAAATCTTTTAACACTACGCTATAATCGCCCAGTTTCTTGAGAAATTTTATTGAAATATAAAAAACTAAATTGACACTGCTTTAAGTGCCAAAAGTAAGATAAAAATACTGCCAAAGACGACCATAGACCAACGAAAGATTTGAAGAAGCCTAGGGGCGGAACGAGGGGAGAGACAACATTGTTTTTTCGTACCGTAAGCTGACTATCTCAGGAGCTAGAGTTCTTCGTTTCCCATAGACACCCCGATTATGTGTTTGAAAGCATCTGATATCGACGCTGTGATTTGGCAGAAAAATGCTTAGATAATATCGACGCAATTTTTGACTTTAATCGGATGATTAGGGATTCCTCTCGCACATAATTTATTTTAGTTTGAAAACGTTTTGGTAGGGAGGGCAGTTTTTTCTTATGCTCCAATATCTTCACTTTTCAAATTTCTAGCGAGAAGCTGCCCCCTTCATAATGAGTGTACCGTATATTGACTGTTTATAACAAGGTTTAGCCAATATGCGTTGTTTATGTTAATGTTGGTTCTTGATAAACGTTTTTTTGGAGAGAAGGAATTGCTTGTTTTACTCCCTGGGTGCACTCTTTTTGTGACGTTGCGACAGCTAGCCAGCCTATACTTTAGCCAATTAACCTTCCTATGGCCCAAAAATGATTTCAACTGACAGAAAATTTTTAACCAAGGCCTGACAGCTTGAGTTTCTGTGAAACCTTTTCTCTCCTTAAATGAAACGCAAAGCATTAAGCAAAAGTGTGAATGAAATATGTTTGTTGTTTCCTTAGTTATGGCATTATATAGCTTAATCATGGCTAACTGCAATTTAGGCCGGAAACATTGCAATACGATGCACTTTAATACCTCAAAACTACTGTAATTGTAATGTAGTACCTTTACGTCATCACGATGTGAAGTCAGTGAAACCCCCCCATTGAAAAACCCTGCGTACGCCACTGGGCATGGCACAATGGCTCCACCCCTAAATAGGCTATGCTCTTTAGGGCCGGATTTAGATAATGAGAGGCCCTAGGCTATTTGATCACACTGATTGGAAAAGCAAAAAAAGGTCTTCACATCCTCAGATGTCCTGTTTTCACTAAAAATATCGGTATAGTGAAGAGCAAAAAAAAGATATGCACGTCCTCAGATGTTCTGTTTTTCACTGAAAGCATCGGCGAAGAGAAAAAAATAAGGTCTTCATTGTTTGTGATGACGTACCCATTTTCTCCGAGGCCTTAGGTTTCAGCCTGCTTAGCTTATGTGTAAATCCGGCCCCATGCCTACAATCCATATTTAGCCTGTCCACATGTGACATGTTTAATTTATGTGGGCTTCAGAGCCGCAGTTTTCGCTTCTAGTTTTCGTTCCCCCACCCCACAAACAAATTTTCAAAGAAAACATCACTGGATTTAAGCTCTTTACCGGGTTTTAATTTCGATGGTAGGTCTATTGAGCTTCATATACATTCATGCAGAGGCAATATTGTAGAAATAAACGCGTAAATTAGCCCCCCCCCTGAAAAAAAGTGGGGGGGCCAGGGCCCCCCCGCTTTTGCCACCTATGAGCCCAGAGCATTGACTAGCTGAGAAAATTACTTTAAAAATTTGAATTCGAATTCATAACAAGTGTCCAATCAAGTGACTTTTATTGAGGTAAAGTGCATGATCGAAAGATGTATGTTGCGATAAAAAAAAGAGGGTCTGGGGGGATTCACCCCCAGACATTGGTATGGGTAACACAAATTTCAATCCCCCGTACTTAAAAGCACTTCCAACGTCACTGATACAATACGATTTTTTGTGCGTGAAGTGACCACGAAACAGTTTATGACGTAAAGCTACGTCCCTTTGCGCGGCCTTGTAGAAAACAATCGTAAGCTACTTTGTAAAACCATGGTAAGGTAACGGATGGAAAGCAAGATTGTGAGGGTTAGGCCTACTGCATACTGGGTTCGCCTTGTGCGGAAGATATTTCCGTCAGCTGCTTACATCAGAAACTGGACGAAATTCCGTACGACAGCAAATCGGATTAAAATCGCATTTAGTGCAAACAGACCTTAAGTCATTGTCGTAAAATACACTGAAGTCATGCCTGTGGACGTGAAAAACAGGAGTCTATGAAACCCAGAGTAGGAAGTTTGATTTCTGGCCCTCACAGGATTCGGAGTGAGATCGTTTGGAGCAGGACTGGAACTGGAGTTTCAAAAACCAAGACTACGAACACGTCTGATAGGTAAAGGTAAGCATTGCATTCGGTTATTGTCCTGTCCAAAGGTGTTTTAAGTTTTTCAGAGGTGGGCCACATAGCCCTTTTTTTGAGCTTTTGCAGACAGCGCATTACAATAGTTGCTGATCCGCAGAACCATGAGTTTCAAACTGCTGATCCTCTATGGTGCGGGCACAAAGGTGTTTTAAGTTTACCTTCAACTAAAACAGAAGTCACCCCAGAATAGATGCGAGAAATCAGCGTTTACTTAGGGTACTAAATGAACGAAAGTACAATTAAAATTGGTCCTCCAAATAGTCCACAAGTTGTGTAATTATGTAAGGTTTTGTAGCGTAAGTATGTATTTTAATAATCGACAACAGTAGCTTAACTTCATTAACGGGAAAAAAATTAATCAATTGCGTTGAAATAAGTTTCCAAACAAACACACTGTTTCATCATAACTATCAAGTAGGTGCAGCATCAGAATTAGACACAACCAACAGCCAACATATACTCAAAATTGCAAAAATTACTTTTAAGAGATCGAAGTATCTGAATGATGAGAAAGAACTAAAAAGCAATGGCAATTTTGGCAAGACATTACCGCGAAAAAAAAGCGTTATCTACTAATTGTCGTCATACGAGATGGCTGCATAATTTTTGTTCAAATGCATATCCACAAAAAACGGCAAATGGTGGAAGGATTGGATTCATTGATGATGGCAATATAAGTGTTAATTTACACACTTTGAAACTTCCCAATTGTCTCTAAGAATCTCTGAAAAAATACTCATCGCAGAATAAACTGGTTCACAATCGATCATAAATATTCCAAATGATACTGACTTCAAACTTTAATAAAAAAGCCTAAGACCAATAGCACATTTAGGAAAGCAAAAATAAGATTTCAACCACTTTCTTTAAATTTTCGAAATTGTTATTTTAATTTCAACTTATTCGATGAAACAGTAAAATTTGATGGCTGTACAAAAACCCATTCCAAAACTGCGAGATAAAATTACAAGTCTGACTGCTAATGCTTTTCAATAAGCGGGGGAGGGGGGTGAAGTACAAAGAACTGAAGAGTCAAAAATTGTAAAGCACACCTAACCAATTAACCATATCAGTTTGATCATTACAAATTACGAAAGAAATGAAAAAGAACAGTAGAAAATTCATAAAATGAAAAATATATAACGCGTTAAGCGTTGACAACATAAGCACGTTAAGCGTTAGACAACGCCGTTGTCGAACAAAAATTTGATGAAGATTGCGCATGATTTAAGAGCAACAGCGAATAAAAAGTCAGTTCAGCAAATTAGCGTAAGACTCTCTCCGTAATCAAATTGCACTAGTAAAGCATTTATAAATTAAAATCAACGCAATCACCGCAAAATAGATTCGGAAAGTTTCGCGAAAATCTCAAAAATGAAATGGATTGCATAGCATTTACGAACTCAGAATAGCGACCATCCACCGTCAATGATGTGCTCTCCGCCAGTGACGTATACAGACTAAAATAAAAGACAAGGATAATCTTACTGCATAAGAACACATTTTTATTAGTCTTGCAGAGTGGTACAGCTTTCCACGAAGATATGATAGGCTGCATTAATAACCGGTAAATTAAATGATTTGCCAAGCGCGGAAGCAAATATGAATAGACAAAACTCATCCTGTAAAGCTACTTTGTAAAACAAAGCGTGCAATACTTCAAAACTTACACATTATCCAATATAAAAAACAGTTTCGTTTTAACTACAGGTACAAAGCCAATAATGACTTGAAATAATGGTTTGAAGTTTCTAGGTATAATATAATTAATATATCCAATAGTTTAACCAAACATTGTGTTGCTGTTGTTATTGCTTTGCCTCCGCTGGTATGCAATGCCGTGAGGTACCAAGATGCACAATTGCACATATTCACAATTCTTTACAGTAAACCCTTGGCACACAAAATAGTTGAAGTGATTTTGAATAAAACTCTGCATAGCCTACTATGCTTACTTCATCACTTGCTAAATACACAGCCAACATGGCAACCTCTTCTGCTTTACCAAACCTCCCAGATGGATTACGCGCTTCAAACATTTTCTTTGCCTGAAAAATATGACACAATAAATTAGTCGTACCGGTACTCTATGTACAAAATCAGTAATGTTTGAAGTCAGTGGCGTAACCAGGGAGAAGGGGTGTTAGAAGGTCGACCCCCCTTCCGCCTTTTGAAACCGAACCCTTTTCTTCAAAGCGAAGTGTCCAAACTGGGCAAGTGCAGTACGTGCTGTTATTTGAAAACAGCTGTGACAGATTTTGCCTCACATCACACTAAAGTCAAACCGGCTGGTAGGAGTAGTGGTAAGAGACGTTGTTATCAGTGCGGGCAGAGTGGATTCCGAATGAGCGTGGGAGATGCATTTCCCCACCAGCCATTTTCAAATATGTTTTTGATGAATACAATTTTTCCATAATTTCAAACCTTTTCGATAACAATAAGCTTTACGCCCAAAGCACGCATAATCGAAAATGTACGAACGAAATGCGTCATTATTTGGTGAAACACTCAGATTTAGGGTCAAAGTATTTAATCAAAATTTGCCTAAAAATTGTTCAAAAAATACTAAAATGGCCACTACAGTATGCAAATTTTCAAAAATTTTCCAGGGGAGCACCCCCAGAGTCTCTTTCATTCGCAATATGCTTCAAAATAATTTTTCCGGAAAAAAATACCCTTGAAACTAGGTCAAAACTTGGTGCCCCTCACTGAAAATTTTCTGAATACGTCGCAAACACGAAAACATTTTTCAAAGGGCTTTTTACGTTTTTTTTTTTGATCTAACGCTTTTGTATTTAGTTAACATTTAACCTAATTCAAAATTTCATCCCCCCTACCAAAATTTTGTGGATCCGCTGCGGAATCGAGAATTTTTCAGAACCCCTCCTTTTGAAATTTTCTGGGTGCGCCCCTGTTTCAAATTGAGCCAGAATGATAAATAATACAAGAAAAAAAACTTTGATAAGAACATGAGAGCTATCGAGAAAAACACAAATTTGGTCAAAAATCGGCAAATGCGGAGAATCTGAATTTATCAATACAATTTTACACACAGATACAAAGGAGCATAAGCCCCCTCAAATGTTCTTACACAGATCTGATATTAACTCCGACTTTCAACAGCAATTCAATCCTTTGAGCTTTGAACTAAAAATTGTGTAATAAACAGAAAGTCGCGACCATAGATTAGCAAAAGAACACTAACAAGCCAAATTTCTATTTTTCTTAGCAATTTTTGTCAGTAAATTGCAATTTAAACGGTTGTCATGTTTATCAATCTGATGATGGCTGAGGTATTAGTAAAGATGAAAAACCACCAGCTCAAACAATATACAAAACATTACCATTTGGTTCTAATAATAAAACAAAAACATCATAAGAATGTTCAAATGCATAAAATTTATGAAATCTGAACGAAGTTCACCTCATCTGCGTTCATACTGCTATTGTTTTGAATGCGTTGATTAAGTGAAGGTGTGTCTATAGTCCCAGGTTGTATGCAATTGCACCGAATTCCATCTTTTGCAAAATCAGCAGCAATTGATTTGGTGAAACCAACCACAGCTGCTTTTGATGTTTGATATACGCATCGCAAAACCACACCTAAATTTTAATACCGGTATTTATTAACATTTCAACCTGACAAGACTTCTTGATAGCTAGGACAGGGTATTAGGGTTTGGTTTAAGCTCAGAGTAAGGTATCTCACTAACAAGAGAGTGATGCTGTAGATTCTCAAACTTGTTAACAATTCATTTTTTCATTGTTTTTCTAATGTAATAAAAAAGAACAAAAGTATTATAAATGTTTATTGGTAGGATATTTGGATTAAATATGAAAAAAAAAAAAAAACGTTGTAGAGAAGCTAAGAAGAAATATTAACTTTTTGATAGCAGTATCTACCTATTTTAGTGGCAGCAACAGATGACATGTTAATGATGTTGCCACTTTTTGCTTCTATCATCTTGGGCAAAAATGCTTTAGTCATCAGAAACATGCTTTTGACATTGAGGTTCATGGAAAAGTCCCAATCATCTGATGAACAATCCAGCACCGTTCCATGATGAACAAATCTGAAGAAATTCAAATATTTTACAACAATAATACCGCGTTGAAATTATGCATGTCGAGAATTATGCAAGAAGTTATCTTGAAAACATGCTTTTAAGCAGAAATGAATTATGAATAGTAGGTACCACTACCAATACCTATATAATAAAGTACCGGTAGTGCAGTTAATAAAAGCAGAGTTTACATTGGATAATACATAGGCACGTTTCAATTCAAGAATGCTGATTATACACCATTGAAAAAATGTTTCAATGATTAAGCACCGGTACTTTGCAACAATTTAGATTTGGCAGGGCTATTTGTACGGGCATGCACAAATAAGCGCTTGGTTTCTTTTATTAGCTATTCCTTCGCGCTCTCCCGGTTCTACGAAAGCATGACAAAGTAATAAAATAAACCAAAGAAAGAAATGTTACGGGCGCGTAAAAATAGCCACTTTCTTTAGATTTCATGTAGCATGAGAAGTACCTACTGAAGAAAACTTGCAGCAATTTATCCACACATATCCTTACACTCTGCAAGGAAAAAATTTTACGAACATTTTGTTATTTCTAAATTAATATCTATATAATTTAATTAACTTCAAACTCACAGCATACACAAGCCACTACACCGTGTTTCACGCAAAAGAACGATCATCAGGCGGCTTATTCAAAGTGTGTTGTAGTGGCTGGTGTATGCTGTGAGTTTGAAGTTAATTAAAATTAAGTAACAGCTCTGGCTTTTGTAGTTATTGAGCACTTTTAGCAAGAAAACTTCACAAGCTCCAGTTGTGTTTATATCCATACATATATTCAATCTCCTGACAGCCACTCTTTCGACCTTATTAGGTCTCATTAGAGGAGCTCAAAGTAGTCTGGGGTGAAAATCCTCAAAATCAAATTTAAGGAACTTTAGAAATTTTTTGTTTGTGATACCACAAAACAAAAAACCTTCACCCCGACTCAAATTTAGGAAAACTTTTAGTTTCCTTCTGCATTGTGACTTTTCTGCTTGCTTTTTTGCGCTGAATTCAAAAATGTGCATAAAAATTTTTGTCGGTGTGGAACTTGGAGAGTTATTAGCAGATGTCTAGTAACAACTTTCGACAAAAATAACGAAAATCATTTTTATCAGATCTTTCTTATGAAACTGGCATTTTTGTAATTAATTTTTGAAAAAGCACTCTTTCAGCTGAAGAATTAAAAAAAATTTTTTTTTTTCAAATCCATCGATCGATTTCAGAGTTACAGCTGTTTAAAATAAATATATATTGCGTTGTTCAGCTGAAAGAGTGCTTTTACAAAAATTAAACATAAAAATGCCAGTTTTACAAGAAAGATCTCAAAAAAATGATTTTAGTTATTTTTATCAAAAGTTGTTGCTAGGCAATTGCAAATAGCTCCCAAGTTCTTTACCAAAAAAGATTGCCTGAAATCAGCTCATGCTCACAATTAATTGATTCTGCTAGGGCTCTGATAGAAATAGGAAATAAAAGAGTCACTGTTAGATCGTTATGTGTCAAACTAAACTGTGAGCAAGCTATCAATGATGCTGTGCTACTTATCTGCAAAGCAGACCATTTCCGTTCAACTCTACTTGCCAGTGGTGTTATTGCTCTAGGCGATTTTAATGCTCGACACAGTTTATCGTCACTTGAATTGACAAGACATTTTTGATACTCATTAGTTTCGTATGTATTTAAACCACACTTTGCGAAGTTGGTTCAATGTCTTGACACAGACAGCTGATATTCTGACCAAATTTTTGACAGCAATTGCATTTGATAACCTTAGGTTTTCTAATAAATTCATTTACACAATCAGACAATGGAGCTGATTACCAAGCTTTACTTCTTAATTCACGGCCTCTTTAAGCTGTTTTTTATATATGATAAAATTAACCTTCACAGTACCAGTAAAATGCTTGTCTGCTCCATGATAAAACAAATCAGCTCTAGCATCAGGATATTGCTTTTCCATAAACTTTTTAATAAACTCTTGTGAGTGGCAATCGTCAACAAATTTTTTTATTCCAATTTTCAACTGCATGCTCATTGTTAGCTCTTATGATACCCTTGTTGCCTTCAAAAAAAGTGTCCTTCCAACCTTTCAGAACATCTGAAGCAGCTTTAGCATCGTCCAGTTCAATAAGAATTGATCCTCCAGCAGTTGTTCAACAGTTTCTAATTAACATTCCTGGGAAAAGTTTGTTAAATTCTTTTCTGATATCTCAACTATTTTTGATATGCTTTGACCGAGGTTGGCGAATTAAACAAGTTCTTTCATTTTTTTGCTGTTTATCTTTTAAAATTTCTGGCACATGTTGACTTACAACTTACTGACAACTTAGTCTGTTGACAGACAACTTAGTCTAAATCAATAGTCTAGTCTAGAAGTCAAATTTGCTTCAAGTCGTGCCTATCACTAATAAATTCAAACAAACACCAACAGTTAGCAGCTAAAACTATTTCAAAAATGATTAAAACATACCCAGCAACATTGAAAAGAACATCAACTTTGGAAATAGAAGCAACAAATTCTTCTATTGCTTTTGAATCTGTTACATCCAATTTATGAACACTTATACTTCCAGATGATTCGATTTCTTTTAATTTCTCAAGGTTTATATCAGTAGCATAGACACGAGCTCCTTCTTTTGCAAATGCTAAAGCAGAAGCTCGACCAATTCCTTGTGCAGCAGCAGATAAAACAATAACCTTTCCATCTAGCCTACCCATGTTTTGACTACATATAAACTAGGTACTGAGGAATGCACTGCAAAAATAAACGACCGGAATTGGTATTAGACTAAAGTAGACCGGTATCAGACTGAATAGTTAGACTAGCAGACTAGCTAGTCTACAACAACAGAGCAAACAACACTGCAATAACGGTACTGAATATTTTAACACTTTTTGTTTGCATTGTATTATTTCCTGCACTGTGAACACTTGAACTTAAATTTCCACAACTCTCTTTAAAATGCAACGAACGCAAAGGTCCAACAGGATTTGCAATAGTATTGCAGTTTGAAGATAACCTATTATTTTTGCAGAAGTTGCAGTTTGCAATTAGTCTATTGCACTTCGCTCTAGTGCTGCCAAATGCTTTAGTCTAGTTATTGGTGATCCAGAATGACTTTACCGGTATCTCTGTACAGAAAAAGTAAGAAAACACAAAGGCAGTCTTTTTAATGCCTCAAAAAGAAAAAGCATGCGCCATGGCGCTATACAAACAAGACACGCTTCATATAGTATTTTGAGGGAGTGCTACAGTATTCTATTTGAATAAGAACGTTTGGATCATGTGTGTGTAAAAAGTATATAGCTAGGCCTATTCAAGTTGCTAAAGTATAATATTCTAACAAAAAAGTGCTGTCACTGAACAATTGAAAATGAACAGCAAGAAGGCAGAAGAAACAAATCTCAAGAAAATGATTAAAAAGATTCTTCTTAATTCAAAGCTTTTGGATGAAACCATAGCAGAAAAAAGATGTTCTGGTAATCAGATTTAAACTTCAAAACCCAATGATAATGCCGAGAGTATCCAACTCACAAGAAACTCATTTGATGATGCTGACCTGGACAATCTACAATAAATTTTCAATAACTGAGGTTATTTTCAAATTATATTGAACTGAAAATTCAACAGCAATTGAGGGAGACTGTGAAGTCAGCTTGCGCTCTTTGAGTCTTCAAGCTGGCAGCACAAAGATTGCTCGGAAGTCACTAAACCAAAATCATCTCCATTGTGCACTGACTGTTTAGCTAAAATTTTACCTTTTCCAAAAAATAAATAATATATATACGTTAACTAGAATTTGATTCACTATTTCAAATCACTCTCAATGAATCAATACTAAAGCAAACTAATGATGCACCAGAAGATCAAAATAATTTAGAATATTCAGCAAAAACAAATTGCAAATACAGAAACTTAGATTGGTTTAATGAATTTATAGAAAAGGCAAGAAGCAATGATTTATCAGAGTGTTCTTAAATGTGAGATCCCTCTCTAAAAACATATCTAAAATAGAAGATCTGTTAAAAGATGGTATAGCTATACAGGCTATCCAGATATCTTGGCAATAGCTGAAACTAAACTAAAAGACAAAAATGCCAATGAAATATCACTAAATAATTATGACTTTATTTTTAATAATTCTGTCACCAATGCAGGAGGAGTAATAAGACTTTACATATTAAGTAACATTAATTATTCCAGACAACCAGATCTGAATTTCTAATCAGCAGACTCCGAAAATTTATTTGTTGAAATAGACACACCCTGCAACAAAAAAATTACTATTGGTGCAATATACAGTCATCCTAGGACACCCTTTCAAAAATTTCAACAACAATTCACAAAAACACTAGCCAAACTAAATGACCTTAGACAAGACTAAACCATTTGTGGGGACTTTGATATTGATCTATTCAAACAAGAAAACCTTCCTCATATCGCTGACTACTTTCGCTCCATTACTGCAGAAAGCTGTGCCAATATTATTGATAAAGCTACTCATATGACAACAAATTCGGCCACTTTACTAGACCACACTTATAGCAATAATAATAAATAAATAACTGAGGGTTATTTTCAAATTTATTTGTTGAAATAGACTTACACTAATCTAAACAACAATGTATAAAGCAGAATATTAATCTATGAAATATATGATCATCTTCCAACCTTTTGCTCAATATCCAGAAAACCTCTTCAAGCAAAAATAAAATACAAGTTTAGAGATATGAAATCTTTTGATAAAGAAAAGTTTATTGATGATATAAGCATTCTAGAAGAAATAAATAACCAACGTATCCATACCCAAAGTGATACTGAAACAACTGTTGTATTTTTTACTGAAAATTTTTCACCAATTGTAAATAAACATGCTCTCCCTGAAAAAAAGTCAAGAAAAGAAATAAAACTAAAAACCAAACCTTGGATAACCGAAGGAATTCTTAAATCAATTCAAACCAAAAATAAATTATTTCAAAAGTGTTATAAAAAAAAATGATGCAGACTTAATCCTAGTATGTAAATATGCAATACGCTAACAAACTGACAACTATCAGGCAAATAGGCAAACAAAACTACTATTCCTTAATGTTAGATGTTAATAGAAAAAACATTTTTAAGCACTGGGAAATCATAAATGAAATACTAAAACGCAAAGCAATAACCAAGGAATCAGTAGGGAAACTTATAACTGATAACGACAAAATTTTAAGTAAAGGTGAGGACATACGTAATGAGTTTAATAACTTATATATTTGCAAATATTGGACCCAAGATGGCATCAAAAATTCCAACAACCCCCAAAAGCTCAAAACTGACAGATATCCACTCTTCTTCAAATTCTTTTTACTTTGAGCCAATTACCCCTGAAGAAACCTATCAACAAATTTTACTACTTGATGAAAATAAGGCAAAAGGGATTGATATTATTTCAGTTAAGTTCATAAAATTAGCTGCAGAATATTTAGCACCATGTTGAATCTCTGTTCAAATGATGGAATATTTCCTGCCGTGCTGAAAGTGGCGAAAATAACTCCAGTTCATAAAAGTGGAAGTAAATCTAAATCAACTAACTATCACCCGATATCAATTCTAACACCTTTTTCAAAAATTTTCGAGAAAATGATTTGCAAAAGACTGAATAATTTCTAGGAAGTGTCTATTTCACCAAAAATTCCGATTAACGAAGTTTGAAAAATTGTAGTTGCGTAATCGTATTCGATTCCTGTAGTGTGACTCTCACAGTAGGGGAACCGTTAGGGAATGTTTCCGGTTCCGCAAACCACGATTTTCGAACTTCGGTAACCGGAATTTCCGGTGAAATACACGCTTCCTAATTTCTATGCAAAAAATGATACAATTTGCAAGGAACAGTTTGGATTGAGAAGCTAACATTCTACATCACTCACAATAGCCAATCTTGTATGTGAAATACAAAGAAATAGGGATAACCATCAATACTCATGTGCAATTATGCTGGATTTGTCAAAAGCTTTTGACACTGTGAATCACAGTATTCTGAAAAATAAACTGGAAAAGTATGGAGTTAGAGGAAACACCAATGAACTGATGAAGTCATATCTTATTAGCCGCAAGCAAATAGGCCTAGAGAACACTAATAATGCATATTCTGGCAAACTAAACCTATTGTGTGGCATATCCTTACACCCCAAGGATCAATATTAGGACCCTTAATATTTTCTCTTTATATTAACGATCTTCCAAAAGCATCTCAACTAAATTTCTGCTGATATCGCCTTCGCATAAGCCAATAAAACCTGATTATTTTCACATTAATAGGCTATTAGAGTTTGCAATATTAAGAGGTGTCAGTCAATCAAATACCTAGGAGTTCAGATTGATGAGCTATTATCATGGAAAACTCACATAGAATTCATTATGTGCAGTGACCATGCTTCTAGGTGCAGTGACCATGCTTCTTTTAGTTTTTAAATTCATTGTAGGGTTGTATATTGCATGCTTTAACGGTTCACGTTTTGTCGCTGTTACCTTTTTTTCGGCCGAATGTCGTGATATGCATTGTTTCTATGTATTTTGATGGTCGTTGAATAAAACACTACTACTAAAAAAAAAAAAAAAAATTAAAGGGAAACCATTTCGAGGTTTGGGAATTTTAGGAAAACTCAGTCATTATTTAAACCAAAAAGAGCTTATCAAAATTTATGCGCTTTTTTATCCTCACATCTCATATGGTATTCTCGGATGGGGAAGTGTGAATAAAACTATATAGGCCTACCGGTACATTAAAAACCATTCAAATCTTACAGAATAATGCATTATTAATCTTCCACACTCACCCCACATCTCCCCCTACACCCATTCCCACACTTCCCTAACCTTCCCCAACACACTTTGCTACATTTCCCTTCACACTTCTCCACCCCCTACCAACATCGAAATTGAACAACTAAAAAGCAATGTCCTTCCTGGCCTACCGGACGGGAAGTCATGACGACTTCCTCTTGTTGGGTCAGAGGCTATCACAGCACTTCATCACCAACAGTGCAAAGCACTCCAGTAAATCGTACCGTAGAGCGAGACAGCGCTGTTTCTGGCTATTAGCCTTCATCAGCTGCCCTCAGGTAAGAAACATTCATCTTCCAGGACAAATGATCTTGCCAGGATCACTCATCCCTTCGGATAAATATTTCTTAAAGAATTTAACCTTTGTGGTACGCATATCCACTCGTGTGGCTACGTCACCATTCCAGTCAAACTCTTTAAGTGGCCAGGGTCATGACTTCCCGTCCGGTAGGCCAGGAAGGACATTGCTTTTTAATAAACGGCACAATAACACAAGGTCAAGCATGATTTGTTGAAAGCAGCACAGAACTGACTATGGAGTAGCCACTATAACGTAGCCAGAATTTTGCAATGGGAGAAGTTGAGAATGACGTCACATTTGACCATAGGCTGTATACAGGAGCAGATCCAGAAAGTTTTGGTGGGGGGGATGGAATGTTGAATTAGGTTGAATGTTAACAAAATGCAAAGACGTTAAGACACGGAAACGGTCGTAAATAAGCCTTTGAAAATGTTTCAGAATGTCAAGGGCCTATTCAGCATTTTTTCAGGGAGAAGGCACCAATTTTCGTCACTTTTTCAAGCGTAGTTTTTTCGACAGAGTTAATTTTAAGCAATTTAAGTACCAAAAACGACTCCAGGAGAGTCCAATAGCATGCTCCATCGGAAAATTTTTGAAAATTTGCACACTGTAATGGCCATTTTAGTGCTTTTTAAACAATTTTTAAGGAAAGGTTGTCATATTTTTGACCCCTAACATGGAATGCTTCACCAATGATGCATTTTGTTCGCAGAGTTTCGATTATGCGTGCTTAAGGCGACTAAGGCATATTGTTACGAAGAAGTTCGAAATTATGAAAAATTTTATTCATCCAAAACATTGTTGAAAATGGCTGGTGAGGAGGGGATGCATATGCCACGTCCTCCCAGAATCCGCCACTGGTTGTAAAATAAATAACAAAAGATGGCCTCAAATTTAAGAGAGATGTTTTAAACTAAAAATACCGAAGGCAGTTAAGGCACGATTGTTGTAAGAAAGTCAAAGGAATGTTTCTTGTGGAACTGGTAAAACGATATTTAAATGTTAGCGATTTAGTTCTCTTTTGAGCTACGTACATCATTTTTGTTTGAAATCGTTTAGCCTTTTTTCTGCGGAAGGTCTGAGGGGCTGAGGGCAGTTGCGTGTACAGGAGGCACTGTCCTGTCAATAAAATTGCGTCACTGCTTCATAAGCATATAACGGCAAAAAGAACAAAATTCAGGAAACAACGCTACGTAATTCTTGTTATTATGACAATTGCAAAACCAGATTATCAGTGACAAAGTAGGGTAGGTTAACCACTCTGCGACCGTCACCACTCCACGACCACTTTCGTTTCTTAAAAATTTAAGGTAGAAATATTAGTTTTTTCGTCTTTTTGTTTCACACAGCCAAGTACCTTGATCTTACCTATTAGTCCACAAAAAACAAGTTATTTTGGTTGAAAATTAAATTAATGAGACTTCTACAAACTTAAGTTAAAGAAAATGGTATCTTTTTTATCATAAAACCACTTTTTGCTTCGTTGTGTTCAAACTTGTGCTAAATCTTAACCGCTGTACCTAGACATTTCATTTTTTCGATGGAACCTTCCTACATGACTAGGCAGATTTGGTCAAAAATCTGGTAACCTACTCTAAAAACTTTGTTCATAATTTAAGATTTTTGCAGGGTAGAGATGGAATCTTGAGGTAACCACTCTGCGACCACCTTGCTGATTGAAATTTTGAACGTAGAGTGCAAGTTCAAATGAAATTTTGTTTATGAGGTCAAAGTTTTGATTATTTTAACATAATAAAAACTTACTTTTCAAAATGGCGCTTTGCTGTTGTAAAGTATAGCTTAATCGGAAGCAAAAGTCGAAAATAAAGGCTAAAAGGATTAGGTTTCCGTCAAAAATTCGCTTAAAAAATAATAAAATTATGCCAGGAAAGAAAGTGGTTCATAAAGGGTATAGTTACACCCAAGAAGATCTAGAAAATGCGTTATCGTCAATTAAAAGCGGAATGTCGCAGAGAAGCGCAAGTAAAAAGTACGGCATTCCGAAAACAACTCTGGCTGATCGGATATCAGGTAAGCTAGGTGATTGCGATCACAGTCAAAAAATAAGCCTTAGGATAGTTGAAAAAAGTGATTATTTTCTGCGTTAATTAAGGAAAAAGGAAAGCAGTAGTTTCAAAAAGAGGCGAAAAACTTCAAGCGCTGACTGTTGACGAAGAAAACGAATTAAAGAGCTGGATCAAGAGAATGGCTGAAGCAGGCTTTGGTTTGGGAAAGCAGCAAGTAGGCTACGCAAAAATTCTCTATGATATTGTTATTTTTTTTAGTTACTGTATGTTGGTAGCGTGGCCGAGTGGTTCGGAGCGTCGCTTTTACGACGGACATGATTGCAAGATTGATGGTTCAACTCCCACCCAAGCCTCGTTGTTGCGTCCTTGGATAAGATGCTTCACGAACGATAAATTATCTCTGCTTGGTGGAATCTAACAAGCGGCAAATTGACGAATTCAGAAGCAAAATTCAAGCGGAAAACTCGGAAACAAGGCGGCAACTCCTAAGCGAGTCGTATTCGTCCTATGCATAGCGCCTCCGTCGCTTTCTTGTTACAGGAGGATAAAAATAAAGAAATCAATCAATCAATGTCTTATTTAAATTGTGCTTTTTATTGTTTCACCCCTAAATAACAACAGCATGTTTTTAAAACCGCTGATGACGCTACGTGTTCAGCATTTTGGTGAATTTAAATCGCATAAAATTATTCAGAAATGAGGATATTTCATCTTGCGGGTGCAATCGACTTGAGAGCTGGAGCTCTTTTAAGGATTGGTTTCAAACAGACCAATAACCTATTATTTGTTGTATTCTCTATAAAACTGTGTGCATTAATTTCTTTACGTGATAATTTATTTCATTGAAACAATTAAGCTCTAAAGTACACAAGGAAATATCAACCTTTGATAGGCTTGATACAATACGATTAAAACCGATTTTTTTATAGGTTTTACAGTCCGTGAAAACAATGCTGGATATAAGCGGACGCCAGGTGGCTTGCTTCAGAGAAAATATGCCAGGAAAAGCCTGGTGGTTCGGTTTCATGTCACGTCATCCCGATCTAAAATTAAAAAATACCGAAAAATTAGAGATAGCAAGGGCCGCTGCTTGCAGTGAAACCAACATACGTGAATGGCACAACTTATATGAAACAGTCATTCAGAAATATAATATTAATTCACCTGAGTATATATGCAACTGTGACGAAAGTGGGTTTGCTCTTCAACCCAAAACCGGGAAAGTTCTTGCCGATAAATGCCTTAAAAATCCATATTCAGTATCAGGAAATAGTAAAACGCAAATAACGTCTCTAATATGTATCACTGCGGACGGAAAAGTTCTTCCGCCGTTTATACTTTTTCCGGGAAAAAGCGTGAATCCATCGTACGCTCTAGATTTTCCACCCAAGTCAATGTGCTATGCCACTGACTCTGGGTGGATGACCAAGAATGCTTTTTTTGCCTGGATTAAGAATATTTTCATACCCTACTGGCCCGATGCTTCCAAGAGAGGACATATTTTTCTACTGTTGGATGGCCATTCGTCTCACATAGACTATCAGACTAGCAAACTGTGCCATGAAAACAAAATCGTGTTATTTTGCTTGCCAGCTCACACCACTCACCTTTTGCAACCATTGGATAAAGTTTTTTTCGGCCCGTTGAAATCCAACTGGAGAAAGAGAACGCAGCAGTTTATGCAGGAACATCACGGAACCCCGGTCGATAAAATTAGTTTTGGTAGGGTATTTTCAAGAGCTCTGTTAGACACTTCTATTCCATCTTTAGTTACAACTGCTTTTCGTTCGTGTGGTATTTGGCCGGTGGACGCAAGTGCCATCGATTATGGGAAAACCAAACCTGCTGACTTATTCCTAAGCTCTGCGCCAAAGCAGACGTCTTCTTATCTTGAAGAAGCAAATAGGCTGTCTGTGACGGAGTCAATTTCAAACGAGCCTCCGGTGCAGAGCTATCACGATAGTGCAGAAGATCAATTCAGCTATGATGCATTGATGGCAGCTCCAGCAGAACTATTTTCGGCAGAAGCGCTGCTCCGAGAAGACTTTACTAAATCTGACTCCGTTGCAATTCCAAGTCCCGTCCATGTAGCTATCCAACCACAAACCCCTTTTCATCCAGAAGAAATTGAAGACTTCTCAACGTCTAATAACATTCTTGCCACCTCTCTTTCCCCGGTAACTAAAGCCTTCCAAGCATTAACTCCCATTCAATCGTTATCGCGGATGGCGCTTCATACTCTCGAAGAAAAACTTTCTTCGAGCGAAAAATCGTTATTCTACAAACGATTTGAGGAGCGTTGCGACATCGGAGATAATATGTACATGGCATGGTACCACCTACGTCTTTCCGTTGAAAACGAAGATCAGCAACGGAAAGACGATATTAGGTCATTTTGTGAGGCTTCCAATTCCAGCACTTTGGCGCGAAGAGAGCTGTTTGCTCTACCCGCAATAACAAGAAAATCCTACACCTATCAACCTGCATTTCCGCGCCTTTTAACCTCAGACCAAGCCTTGACCCGATTACAGCAGAAAGTTCAAAAAAGAAAGGATCTGGACGAACGAAAGCAAAAAAAAAAAGATAAACAAGCCATGAAACGTCATTGTAAGGCGAAAAGTGATAAAGCTAAAGAAGGCAAACGCACCAGGGCGAAAAATGACACGTGTACTTCTTGTGGAGAAATGTTTATAGGGGGAAAACAAGAACCGCGGTGGATAGCATGCGACGAATGCGACCGTTGGTTCCATGTGAAATGCACCAATGACCTGAAATCTACACTGGGCAAAGAAGAAATAGAAGAACTAAATTGGATATGTAGAAATTGCAAAACCAGATTATCAGTGACAAAGTAGGCCTATAGCACTTCAAAATGGCTCAGGTCTTATCTTGTAGCACTTCGAAATAAATATCAGAAAAAGAAGTAAGTATGACGTCATTTGAGGCTCAATGGGGGGGGGTCGTAACCTCCAACCCCCCCCCGCGGCTAAGCCACTAGGAGTAGCACTGAGAAACTGATCAAAGCAAAAGGATGTGTAACTGGGTACTGGTAGCCTATGCAGTACACTGTTTACTCATGCAAGTTAGAGATAAAACAGCAGTTTTAGTATTAATCTAGTCTAAGTTTAACCTGTTAAATACAGAATATTTTAAACTGTGTTTTTCTTTAATAACCGGCCGTTAGCTTAGTTGCAAAGCGCACGCTTTCGGTGCGGGAGGTCTGGGGTTCGATTCCCGGGCCGGTCAAATCGGCACAGTGTCGCCAACAACTTGCCACCGTTGCGACGTTTCTTCGGAGCTGTGTAGCCCAGGCGCTAAGCCGCGGAGATGGGCCCCGCAACTGGTTACACGCTTCGGCGTAATGCGGCGAGTATAATGAAGATTTGATTTGATTTTTCTTTAATTTGCTCTAATCAACTAGTGCCACAGCTTAAAAAAAAAAAAAAAAAAATTAAAGATTCACTATTAAACTAATTTTTCAATTTGCTACCCATAAAAAAACTTTCGTACAGTATTTAAACAGACTGAAAAGCCCTTATCATTATTACGGTATGACTAACTATTGTCTACCGGTGCACTTTAATACCGTATATCAACCAAGAATCATTTCTAATCATCTAATGCGCTGGTAAGAGTAGGCTGATTGGCTCAAAAACCTCACGTAACCTCAGCAGCTTGCAAAAAAGCATCCAATTATCCCGTCCCATCGTCACCTAATAACGAACTAGTGGTACGAACACCTCATAACTTACGCAGACGCAGTGTTGCAAAATCAAACACTTCTCTTACCATTCACCGCAGTTTTCTCGAAAAAAACATTTTTTTAAAAGTAGCCAATAATTAAAAACATCGCCAAAACTTGCTCGCAAGTAGCCCAAAAAGTCGCAAATCGCTAATCTAAAATTTCAGTCGCCAATCATGATTAAAAGTAGCCCAATTGGCGACAAGTAGCCCAATCTGGCAACTCTGCTCTGAAGCAAAGGTGTACAACGAGCCGGATCCGTATTTTGAAAACCAGATAATCTGGCTGTTACTTCGGATTCGGATCGGGATTGCAATTTTTTGCTTTTTCCGGATCAGGATCCGGATTCAATTTTGGATGAAAACCAATGATTTTAATAAGCTACTAGTGGCTTATTGGGTATATATCTAATTTGCTTATAATGCCAATACAGGATTTGGATTCGGAGTCGGATTCTGTTTCCTGAATTTTTTAGGATTCGGAGTCGGATTTTAACGCTTCGGATTTGGATTGATATTTTTAGACTTCGGACATCTCTGCCCTGAAGTCAGAAGTGGGAGAAATTATACGTAAAAGCACTTTCACGTGACAAAAGTTCTGTGACGAAAGTTTTGGCAACCATTAGACTTAGCTCTACAGCAGCTACAGCTCATAGAATGGTGGGGTGGGGTCAGAAAAGTTGGGGTTAGGGGAGATGGGGTCGGAAGAGTTGGGAGCGGGGGGTTGGCATTGAGGGGGTTGAGGTCGGGGGGTTGGAGTCAGGGAGGCTGGGGTCGGGGAAGTTGGGGTTGGGAGTGTTGGGTCGGGGGGGTTGGAGTCGGGGGAGTTGAAGTGGGGGGTTGGAGGGTGTGGGGTCAAGGAAGTTGGGGTTCCAAATCATGACACCACCCTTCTCCCCAAACTTCCCAGCTCTCCCAGATTGTCCCACAATTCTCCCCGCACCCCAACACCCTTTCCACACCTCTCCCCACATCCCAAACACATTTCCCCACGCCCCAAACACACTTCCACACAACTACCCACACCTCCCCATACTTTCCCACACCCCAACACACTTCCCACATCCCCAACACACCTTCTCTTACCTCCCCCCACACCCCAATACATTACCCCACTCCTTCCATATTTCCCCCATAATACTTGACCCAACTGCCCCAACCACCAAAAATTTCCCAATTCCTCCACCATCCATTCTCCCCAAAATTCTCTATACCTCCATGCTCCCCCCATTAGTTCTATTATGCCTATTAGTCCTATCAGTCATTTGCGGACTGCAAACCGCATGTAAACATGTAGTAGCAGCGAATTGAAAAGCAAATAGAATTGGCCTACGTCACAAAGCGCTTTATAACAGACCATGTAAATGGGCTTATTAACATATAACACGCCTTGGAATGTGCGCTCCATCATTGCAATGCATTTGTGGCGGTTTAGCTAAAAAATGTCAAATGCTCGGATTGTGCCGATAACTGCCGCGTAAGTAACTATAGGGAGTAAGCGATCCGATTTTTTTAGGAAAAGGAGGTCTATGCAATGATGTATTTAACATAAAAGGTCTTTGATCAGTTTAAATACCCCAAATTTTAAAATTAGCTTGCTTTTTTGCCCAAATTTTGTTGTTAGTTGTGAGCATTTTTCTTAAATTATTTTTTCTTAAACCAACATTCATTTTGCAATACCCATAATATTGCTTTGTTGCTCATACTGTAATAGGAATACTGTATCGAAGAAAAAAAAAAAAACTTTTGACAGAAAAGTAAAGGTTACTGAGAAAAAAATCACTACAGCATTATGATGATGCCAAACTTGGTAATTAAAACTTGTTACAAAAATGTATTGAGATACAAGTATCGGCGATACTGTATCGCATATCGGTAGGCCTATTGCTAAAGTAGTATTTTTAAGTATAGCGCATTGGTATCGCTTTAGCCCAACTTGAATGTATCGCATATCAATAGCGCTTAACGCACATTTAGAGTATCATGCCCATCACTGTACATGACTCAAGACAAGTAGACTAAACATAATGAAAAAATATGCCAGACAACAACCTCATTAAATCTACAGTAGATACTGCCAAATTGGCATTGTATCAACAAGTTGTTATTTGCTCGCCAATCATTGAACCTGCTGAACTGAAAAAAAAATATTTTCAAAGTCTCAATAATTCAAAAAATGAGTCAAAACTAATTTTAAGCATTCAAATCATGCCCAAAAAAATTTTACAGTGCTTGAATTTTTAACGCGGCATTTTCAAATTTTACAAATGGAGGGTGGTTGCCCTCCCTGCACCCCTGTCTCCTACGACTAGGCCAATGCCTTTTCCCACACCTCTCCACAACCCAACACACTTCTTCACCCCTTTCCCCACACCCTCAACCTGTCAACACTCACCTCGTACACTCTACCACACTTATCCCATACTCTATCCCACATCTCCCCCTACACATGGGTGCAAATCCAGGGAGGATGGGGATGCAGCCCCCCAAGAATTCGGCAGCATCCTCCCAATACTTTTTAGCAGAGGCTAAGGTTACGTGATCGTAACTTTTATTTTCTGAATTCAAAGTTACGCGACAAGCAATTTCATTCTATTTCTTTTCTATTCTAGTATCTTCACGAACCCGATTGTTAACCCCAAGTCACACGAATCCGAATCGAATGAAGCCACCGAAGCGAAGCCGCGACGAGCATCCAAACCAAAACTTGTGCAGCGCTTCCCAGTGTAAGCGGCGCTCTATTTACTGAGCTATCGAAAAGGCGTGGCGATCAAGCACAAAATGGCGGTTATAAACCGATGCTCGTCGTACGACTCTCACGTAACTTTGAATTCAGCAAACGAAAGTTACGGTCACGTAACCTTAGCCACTGCCATACTTTTAATGTGCAAGTAGCCTACCGGTACTCAAAACTGGGCATCAGAAAAACGTGATGACTTTTTTTTTGGTCTTCACTTCATTTTGGGCAAAAAATTGGGCATTTGCAACCTTTTGTTTTTTTGGTCTTCACTTTATTTTGACAAAAAATTGGGCATCTGCGGACATGTCAACTTTGCTAAATCATCCCCCCAATGCTCAACATAGATTTGCACCCCCGCCTCTACACCCCAAGCACCTTTTCCCTCCCTGCACCCCCGTCTCTTTCTACTAGGTTTATGCCTAGGTATCCTGCGACTAGGCCTTCCACCCTAGCTTCATGTCGTTTCAACTGCTAATCTGATGTGCTCCTTGTAAGCAATTCGGAGCGTACCTTGTAACTTATGCGTGACAAAAGGGTCACGTGACACAGTTGTACAGCCATATTATAGAGAACTACGAGTAGACTATGGTGGTAGACAGTGTTGCCTTGGTGTTGCCACTTGGGCGTTTTCCCGTCCAATTGGGCTGGTTTCAATACGAAGTTGCGGGAAAATTTTAGAGTTTGCAGATGGCGGTTTCTTGGGCTACTTTTTGTTTAAAGCTGCGGGTTTTTGGGCTGGTTTTTGGGCAATGTAGCAGAGATGAGCGGATTTAAATTTTTGAAATCCAAATCCTATCCAAATCCAAAACTTTAAATCCAAATCCAAAGAATCAAAACAAATAAATCCAAATCCAATCCAAAACCAATTTAAGATTTTTGCACAAAAGCTGAAGCTGCTGTCAGTACTTTCGGAACTTTTTTCCAGTCGGAACAAAATAGCTTACCTTAATTTTGCATGAACATTCTCATACTTTAGGTAGTTAGCATCTTCAATGAGTTTGTGGTTTAAGTTGAGCTGTTGGTCACAGTTTAAATAATTTAACAGTTACTGATTTAGTTGCACATTCAAGTTAAATATACAATGAAATTATTACATCTCCTACTCCCAATACAATTTATGTAGTTACTAGCAGTGGTGTAAAGTAACGAAATACTTTTACTTGAGTAGATTACTTGAGTAGTTTTTTTCGGTAACGAGTACTTTTTTGAGTAGTTTTTTTTTGGCTACTTTTACGTTTACTTAAGTACTTTTAGTATAAAGTAACTCTACTTGGGTAGTTTTTATTTTAGAAAAGTAGAAGTAGTTTACTATTGAGGCATTTGAGTTACAGTCTCGCCTTGAAATCCCTCGTTGCGCCTAAAATCTGTATTTACATTCCAATTCTCGATTATTCAACTCCATAACACTCGGTCTCGTCATCGCCATGGAAACTTCACTCCATGCGATAAGAATTACGCTGTCGCCTTTGATGCTAAACGTCATGCAGGGAAGCTATAAATACCAATTCTTAAGTCATTGGTTTAACCCAACTCTGAATCGCACCCCGAGTATACCGTTCCAGAAGCAGACGCTCTATCCAATCGGCCATTTGGGCGGTAATAATTTCTTTTATTTCGCCATTTTACCACCTTCAAAACAAGTCCATCATCGCCGCATCGGCAAGTGTGTAGTTGGCACTTTAACGTTTGAAAACGCTATACGAGTACTTTTACTTGAGTAGTTTTTAAATGACTACTTTTTTACTTTTACTTAAGTCCTTTTTTTAGTCAATACTTTCTACTTTACTTCGAGTAGTTTTGCCGTCAGTAACAATACTCTTACTTAAGTACAGTTTCAAAATACTTTTTACACCACTGGTTACTAGTAACTATCATATGTCACTGATAACTTATTTTTGTACATTAAATTCCTGAAAAAGAAATACACGCAATTTAACAACACTTATTATCTCATTGATAAATTCAGGTAGGCTATTAACCAATAGGCCTAACCATTGAGAGGAGCTAGCAACCTTTTGATTAGGGAACAGCAGTGGGCTGACATTGTTACCATACTAGGCTAGGCTATAACGGTAGGCTATGGTACCATGTTTCAAACAAAAATGCCTAGGCCTAGGCTATTCTTACAGTCCCCGGAGTCCCGCATGAAAAACTTTGATAAAATTTAGGTGGTTTGGTGATAGCCTATCTAATTAACCAAATCCTTATTTTTACAGGACTGTAAGAATACTGTAACAAGAATTGCAACAACTGATAAAGCGACTTTTACAGGCCTACCATACTATGTCGAAATAAATTTGTCGTGAGTTCATGTAAAAAGTTTTCAAAAAATCAAAAATTTTAAATAAGTATAAATCCAAATCCATATCCGAGAAATTTAAAATTTAAATCCAAATCCTAATCCTAATCCGAAAAATATGCTCAAATCCGGCTGTTTAAATCCAAATCCAAATCCATGATCATCTCTGCAGTGGGGTCCTACTAAAACCTGCAGGAGCACAAGGATCACAAGGAACACAAGGAGCACAAGGATCACAAGGAACACAAGGAGCACAAGGATCACAAGGATCACAAGGATCACAAGGACCGCTAGGAGCACAAGGAACACAAGGAACACAAGGATCAAAGTCCGTATAACTCACGTATAAGTTGAGCGAATCATTCGTTGCATTGTTAAGCGACAATGGAGCAAAAATGTGTCCAAAAAGACAATCGCCTGCCTATCTTTCGTAATGTAAAAACGCTTGAAAGTGTTACAAAAAAGATCATAACTTCGGTTATGCTTGTTGAATTTTAAAAATTTTAACTGCATCATGAAGCTCTTGACTTACGCTATCGTTTAAAACAAATTTCAAGAAAATTGGTTGAGTTTTAAGCACTCTACATTGTAAATAATTTAAACAGAGATAAAAATTTTTGTAGCGGTTTTTTGACTAGTAGCATTTCTTGTCATTTTAAAACATAAATATAGGGCAGATTTGCAAAGAGTTAATCTGATTCAAATTAAATAGGTTCAATCACAAAAATTGAAACTTCACTATGAAATTAGCGTAGCTATTGGTCGTGGTTTTTCAAACCCTTAAAACTTTTTCGCTAGAAAATAATTGCATAAATTATTTTAAACCTCATGTAAAATAAGGCTTCACTATATAGAATTAAATTTTTACAACCGTGTTAGGTTGGTAGTGTGGTTGTTAACTTTTGTCGTGCTTCACCCTCGGGCTTCGGACCATTTGTTAAACGAAAAATTCAATAAGCAAAATTTAAGCGGGAAAAATATACCGGTATCTATTTTACTTTTCGATTTTACTGTTTCATATCCATTAACATAGGTCTACGTCGTTTCACGGCCGCAGCTTCTTGAATTTCAACCTCGGGCTTTTAAAATCAAATATTGTGGGCCAGAATAAAATTAACTAGAGGCTCGTTTTACACATGGTCCAAGGGTGAATCATGATAGAAGTTAACAACCTCACTCCAATCTGGTGAATCTACCATGGTTGCAAAACCTAGTTCTACGCACGAATAGTGAAACCTACTTTTACACGAGGTTTAAAACAATTTACGCAATCATTTTCTTGCAACAAATCTTTGAAGGCTTGGAAAACTACGATCAATAGCTAGGCGACTTTCATATTGAAGTTTAAATTTTTGTAATTGAACCTAGTTTAAATCAAACAATAACTTTTACTTTTTGCAAATCTGTGCTATAGCCTATTTATGCATTTAAAACAGCAAGAAATGCTGCTAGCATAAAAATTGCTTCAAAAATTACTAAGTATGTCCAAATTATTAACCATTTAGAGTGCTTAAAACACCATCAATTTTCTTGAAATTTGTTTTAAACGATAGCTAAAATCAGGAGCTTTACGATGCAGTTGAAATTTTCAAAATCGAACGAACGTAACTAAAGTTATGACCTTTTTTCTAACACTTTCAAACGTTTTTGCATTATAAAAGATAGGCAGGCGATTGTCTTTTTGGACACATTTTTTGCCCCATTGTCTCTGCTCCATTCCTGTCCGCGCAACTTATACGAAGTTATACGGACTTTGACAAGGATCACAAGGAACACAAGGATCACAAGGACCGCTAGTGGCGCAATTGAGCTATTACTAAAAGCTGCAGGAACACAAGGAGCGCAAGGAACTCAAACATAACTGACCTAACCCTAACTAAACTGAACCCTAATCTGCTAATGGAAACTAATCCGAACCGAACCTAACCCTAACTAAACCTGACCCCCATTGAACCTAACTCTCATCGAACCTATCCCTAATGTGCTCCATGCGTTTCTAATTGCGCCACTAGTGGTCCCTGTGATCCTTGCGCTCCTTGTGATCCTTGTGCTCCTAGCGGTCCTTGTGATCCTTGTGGTCCTTGTGATCCTTGTGTTCCTTGTGATCCTTGTGTTCCTTGTGCTCCTTGTGTTCCTTGTGATCCTTGTGCTCCATGTGATCCTTGTGCTCCTCGGTCCTTGTGATCCTTGTGCTCCTTGTGATCCTTGTGCACCTTGTGTACCTGCAGGTTTTAGCAATACCGCTGCAGGGTAGTACCGTAGGTACATCTTTTCTGAACATGTTTCCATGCTGATATGCATATAATTGTTTGCTTATTTCCTCAGTTATTTAAATGTCAAACGACGTATTTTCTTAAGTTTAGTTAGGTGGTCAAAGTTTCTTTACAATTGCTTTATTCCACAGTATTGATATGTTAATGATTATGCTGTTATGATAATGTGCCAAAACCAGTGGGCTACCATTGTAAATCACTTGTCATCAATACTTTAAGTGTTAATGTACACTGCTTTTATACAATTCTTCATTTTGCTTGTCACACTGTTTATGTTAGTTTGCCACACAGTTTTAAATTAGCTTGTCACACTGTTTGTATTTAGCTTGTCACACTGTATTTAGCTTGCCTCTTTTCTTTCATTTATCTTGCCCCACTATTTATGTAACCTATCGCACTGTTTTTATTTCACTTGCCACTTTTTTATTTGTCTTACTAAACATTGGTATTTGTATCTATGCCAGGGTTTTTCAACCTTTTTTTTGCTCATGGCTCACTAAAATGATAAAACATGACGGTGGCCCAACAACTATTATCAAAAAGCACGAAGTTAACATAATGACATGATTGGAGACTGCTGATGTTGCTTTCTAATCAAGCGCTGTGGCCCACTGAAAACAGTGCCGTGGCCCACTGCTGGACCATGGCAATAGGTTGAAAACCTGATCTATGCTTTGCACCACCTATTTTTGTTTTTGTTACCGGTATCTGGGTATTGTTTTAGTTGATGTGTTGTATTCCACAAAACAGAGGATGTGTAGTGATCGTGTCGTGTACCCTCGTTAAACTTTAAATTTTCATATAACGTATTCAAACCATAAACTACCTTTCACATCCGTTGTTAGCTCATTTAGCATAGTTTTGATGTAGGTTAAATGCCGATATGAATTCTCTTCATACATTTCATATTTCCGTTAAAATAATATTTTGTCAACTAAATGCTTTTGCCATTCAGATCAGACTGTTTCATCTTGATAGACGGTTAGTTATTGTCACTGATTGGGCTGGGAAAAAATAATACCGTACTCTGGCAACACTGATGGTAGACCAGACTATCAGTTTCTGGTATTTCATAGCAGCATTGTACTTATAGTTGTTACAGTGGACCCACTGTACAAAAAAGCATTGTTACGTATGTCCACAAAAATGCAGCAAATGCTGTGATGTAATAATGTAATAATTGCTTGTTAAAGAAGTTCATCTGTTCTATTGCCGTATTGTTGCCGTTTCCAAAATTTGCTGTTTTTATTTTTTGTTTTTAAAATTGTCAAGGAGCCATTGCAGATTGTTTAACTACGTAGAAGAAAAGAAAAAAAAAGTGACAAGCAGTTTATAGTCTAATAAATAAATTGAAATTGCTCACCATTATTTTTTTTATTTCTTGGTATAGGAATGGGCAACACGATTTGAACAGATGAACTCTCAACTCTGAATTTCGTTCCGGACACTGAGCACAGAGATGGTACCACTGTTAGTAATAATGGATACACTGTGCTATAGCTATTTGTCATAAAAAAACGAAGTGTCTAGAGCAGGGAGCACCGGCAAACTTTATATAGAAACAAACGAGCAGTCTGGTGCAGCAGCGTTTTGATGATGGAAACCTGTCCCACGTGACTGCAATGTCATATACCGGTATAGAATAGAAACAAAGCAGTTTGGTATGCATATTTATGTGATGTACCCAACACCAGCAGAACCAGCATTCTTAGTTTATTATCTTGATGAACCCGATTGTTGAAACGAAGTGGCTAAAGTTACGTGACCATAACATTTGCCCCTTTGGTTTATTTTATTGCTTCTTCACGCAAACTGGTACAATCAGGGAAGCGTGAAGGGATAATAAAATAAACCAAAGTGACAAATGTTATGGTCACGTAACCTTAGCCTTTGTCTTGTTGAAAACATGGCGCAAGCGAAGCCGCGACGAGAATCAAACCCAAAACTAGCGCAGCGTTTCCCACTATGCGCTGCGCCCTTAGCTACTGTGCCACGGAACAGTCATTGCAACGTTGCACAAATTGGCGTTTATAAACCCAATTGCACAAATTGACGTTTATTAACCCACGCTTTGTCAGAAAAAAGCAAGGTTCTGCTGGTGCTGGGTGCATTACATAAAAACGTGTTGGATACAGCAGCATTTTGATTACCGGTATATACCGTATGGAAACCGAACCGTTGCTTTACTACTCTAGACATTGCCTAATAAAACACATTTGTTCTTATTTTCATTATGGAAAGCCAAGTCTTTATGCTTTATTGTTACCGCTGGGATGACAATTCAGCAGTTCAGCATTTAGCCTACAGCACCAGTAAGTCTTTCTTGCAATTTGCACAGGACTACTTTAAATATATACGGTAGTTCAGTTGTATGACTACTGGTATTACCGGAACCACAGATAAAATCAGAGTGTAGACGACTATCTACAATTTTGGTAAAAATCTTGAAATCAAGAAAGCAATATGGTTAGAATATTAGCAAATGGTGATATTGTTCAAGATGATGATCCACGTGTGAGAAATACTATTTCGAGAAGTAATTATGTAAGTACATTGGAATCTGCGTTGGATGAGGAATTATCGCTAACTTCCTGTGAACTTTTAACATTGGAATTTATCAACTTAATAAGTCTCTAAACTGTCTGCCTGTACCTGTGCAAAGTGTTCATGATCTATGGTACTTGAGCTTTTCCAAGTTTGATTTGAGTTCAGTTGTAATTTTCTAAATCAATACCTGTCTGTATCACAATGTTGTGTTTGTAGAGCATTTACTGCGATTGTACGGTGTGTAGGTAAAATTTGATGTAGAGCAATTATTATGGTTAACAAGAGGAAATAGTCTAAACATTCTACCATTACCAGGTTACTGTGTATGTACCGGTATGGTTTGCTTGATGTTACATTTTAATAATAATAATCCAGTTAACAGCTCAAGTGTATTGGACATCCTAGTCTTGCTTTATTGCTTAAGCAGCAGTGTGATTGATAGATCTTCAAATAGGGTATATGAATGAACAGGTAATGTTCCTCATCTGCCAATGACATTGCTATGATATGTCGCCAGTGGTTTTTTTTAAGGTTTGGCTTGAGGAACCATTAAGCAATTTATAACGTTAAACACAGCTTTCTGCACTGTTTTAGAAGCAGATTTTGAGAAATTGCTGGACAATTTTCAGACTGCTGACCATTTCAGTTCCTCAAAATGCCTTAAAAAACCACTGAATGTCTCAATTGCAACTTTTTTCTACTTACAGTAGACCCTACGCATTCTGCATTACCCGAATAAACTGTGATAAAGCAAACAGCTAAGCATAAATGCATTTTTATTTAGACCAGAAGAAATCCTACCTCCAATAGTCAATTTGAGCAACAAGAAGCAGATGGAATGGCACCACAGTATATGGAACAGCAAGGTCCTACAATCTTTGATACATGGAATCAGAAACTTTTACAACTTGGAATACCACGATGGAATGTTGGCAGTCATGTCGTTGAACCCCTTATGACAGTAATGATGCTTTTAGTACTGTTGTTTTTTGGAATTCAGGGTGTTCTCTTTCTTGGTTTGTTATATTTTGTTGTTAAAATGAGCCAGAGGTCAACTCAACAAGCTCCAAATAACGATGATCCTAGACGCCCAGGACGTTATTCTCAAGGATTTGGAAGTGGTCATAGACTGGGAAGATAATTTTTTTATTTATGCAGTGTTGTGTAGTGGTGTTTTTTTATTTTTAAGACGTTTATTTGCATAAGGATGATGCTGAACAAGCTTTTTGTTCCGAATTCCAATAGTAGAGTTCAAAGTGCAATTTTCGTATGCTTTGGCAGTTTGGCTTGATCTGCATATTGTAGCTAGCTAAATGCTAATGATGAACTCAACAATGTAAATCAGTGGATGAGCTCAAACAACTTGACGCTACGTCCACAAAGAACTATTGCTCTAAACATTTTTCCATATCGTTGAAATCCTTGCCCTAACCTCACACACTTCACGCAAATCTAATCTCTAATTCTAATTCAGGCAAATATCTTGGGTTAATTGTGGATGATCAGTTGTTTTTTAAAAATCACATTACTTTTCTTGAAAACAAAATATGACGTTCAGTTGAAATAATGTACAAACTTTGTTATTATCTTCATCAAATGCACTGCTCATATTATATTATTCCTTAATTGACACTCAATTAGTGTATGTTTTACCTTTATGGGCGTCTACGTTTCCAACATACTTAAACACCCATAAAAAGATTACAAAACAAACCATTAAGAATTATCACTAAATCTTCACGAAGAGAAAATACGACTCCTCATAAATTATCATCCGAATTTGATTACGTATAATAATTAGTTTTATAGGCTAGTGCAGTGGTTCTCAACCTTTTGTGAGTCGTGGCCCTTTCGACTGTGACTCAGAAAGACCGTGGCCCATTGAGTAAAATTTAAAAAGTTCTCTAGAAATTTAAATATATATTTTTTAAGAAAAAAAACGAAACAAAATCAATGAAAACAGACAATATTTAAATAATTTGTTCATTAGTTCAAACCTTGCGCTTGATTTTGTTTTGGCAAGCCTTCTATATTAAGATGAAAAGTCACTCTCCTCAATATTGTGCCATTTAGAATACAGTGGAAAAGGTCTGGCTTACTTGCGTTCAACGAAATCTGAGAACCTATCGAGAGAATGTTACGCTATTGGCTTTCATTAATGAGGCATGTGTTTGAAGCCCTCCAGAGAGCACTCTTTGGCCTCCTTGGGAGGACTATGGTTAAGAACCCCTGAGCAAGTGTTTTTTTAAAGTTGCGTCATTGCATCCTATGCTATGCCAGTAAACAATTAGCAGTGCACCAGATTTCGTTTTTTAAGCTGCATGAGTATACCCTATGCTAATGCTATACTAGTAAACAATTAGCAGTGCACCAGATTTCGTTTTTGTGATATATATGATGAATGATATTTCGACCTGGCGACCTTAGCCTAAGCACTCCTTTTAACCTTATCTCTTGGCCTGTTGATGTGCAAATCTGTTTCTTTACTCTGTCTCAGACTGTCTGTAGTGGTGTAAAGTGACGAAATACTTTTACTTGAGTAGATTACTTGAATAGCTTTTTTCGGTGACGAATACTTTTTTGAGTAGTTTTTTTTGGCTACTTTTACGTTTACTTAAGTACTTTTAGTATAAAGTGACACGACTTGGGTAGTTTTTATTTCAGAAAAGTACAAAGTAGTCCTTGAGTTACTGGTGTCAATGAAATCCCTTGTTGCACCTAAAATATTGCGTTGCAAAGTTGCGTCGCATGCAATGTCACTGTTGTCTGTAATTATTACTGCATGACTGCAACCGCATGACTGCAAGTTACAGAAAATGCTTAATATGTTCTCAATAATATATTCATTCCATGCATAAACCTGTAGGCCTAGCAGTAAAACTGCTGACTATCGTATTTCTCTTTTAGCCTTAGTTTGGAAAAAAGCGAATTGCAAAGCTAAAATTGAAGTGTTACAGGAATGAGTAGGTTTCCGCTTCTGAGTTAATGCCTATTTATTCATATGTTTATCCTTTTTTGCGTTAGAGGCGCTACAATGAGTTCGCTTTGGAGTTTTGAGCCACCTGTTTGCCGCTACGAGATGGGGAAATCTCGCTAAGCGTGGTTCCGAATGGCACAACAAATAAACTTGGCGGCTTGTTCTTCACGCTGTCGCCTTTGATGCTAAGCGTCATGCAGGGAAGCTATAAATACCAACTTTAACAGCTCCGATGGCCGAGTGGTGAGAACGTCCGCCTGTGGAGCTGTAGACACGGGTTTGATTCCGAGTCGGGTCAAACCAATGACTTTTTAAAATTGGTATTCGCAACTGCTTCCCTACTTGACGTTCAGCATTAAATGGAAAGTGAGATGAACAAAACCGGCAAGTTTACTTGTTGTGTCGTTGGGAAGGGCACTTAGTGGGATTTCCCCATCTTGATGTTGTAAACAGGTGGCCGGCAACTCCTAAGCGAGCTCGTTATTGCGCTTTGATCGCTTTCCCGTGATAGGAGGATAAATATGCCACTAACACAAATAAGTACAATTTTAAGTCATTGGTTTAACCCTACTTTGAATCGAACCCCGAGTTTACCGTTTCAGAAACAGACGCTTTATTCACTCGGCCATCTGAGCGGTAATAATTTCTTTTGGTTTACCATTTTGCCACCTTCAGCGCAAGTCATCATCGGCAAGAGTGTAGTTGACACTTTAACGATTGAGAACGCTTTACTTTTACTTATCCTAATTAGTTTTTAAATGACTACTTTTTTATTTTTACTTTGAGTGCTTTCTTTGGTCAATACTTTCAACTTCACTACGAGTAGTTTTGCCGCCAGTAAAAATGCTTTGGGGGGTACAGTTTCAAACTACTTTTTACACCACTGCCAAATACTACCAAGTCTTAAAAATGTAGCTCAGCGATAATGTAAATAACGCATCGCATTACATTGAATTGTGCGTTTTCTCTTCTTTTTCTGCATTTCATCGACAAAATCAGTTTTGTTATAAAGAGGATTTAGTAGTCTGCAATGTGCACGCTTCCATTAGCTTTTTGAGTTATCTCTACCCATGTTTTAATCCAGGGATGTCCAACTGCGGGCCGCATTGCGGCCCACTCAATGTTTTGATGCGGCCCACTATCGACTCATTAAATTTATGAAGGCCATCTTGTTAAAACTAAATTAACATTGAATAATAAATTTCTATTCTAAATTCCGGTCATTTCTATTCTTTTTCAATAATAAATTCCGGTCATTTTAATTTCAATAATAAATTCATTAATAAATTTCAATAATAAATTCCAATAATAAATTCCGATAATAAATTCCGGATTTCAAAATTCCGGTCATTTCGATTGTTTACAGGGAATCTGTGGCATCACAATCCAGCGTGTACTAATTCCTTGAAGGTTTTATTTCAAATGTTCTACCTTGAGCAGAACCAGTAGAGGCTTAGATTTGGGTTGTGTAGTTTTTTTGAAGGTTAGAATTTTTTTTTTTTTCAGGAAGGTGGGAGGTTGCTATGCTGCACTGATGAGACCATAATAAGGTCGAAACGCGTCTGCAGCTGCAAATGAGTGGATTGCCATGGGGGCTTCTAGTGATGTGGGCTAGTTAGGCTACCAGTAACTTAGTTGTGGGTTAGTAGTTATAGGCTCTTTCGTTGGTTATCGTTATTTGGGGACAGTCGCCTGCTAAAAATAGGGCGCAACCAGAAAAGAGATGAAGTCGAGATGTCCAGGTAAAGCAATGCAAAAAAGAGTCTTTACAGTCTGGAATGAGTTTAGCCTGGATTGGCTGTGCGTAGCAAGGCTGACGAGACTTTTGTTATAGTCGACAAATAAACATTATTGGATTAATTACTACATTAATTAATTATATTAATTGATTTTTAAATTTTCTTTGTTGTTGAGAAAAATACATTTTCAGTAAACTATGGCTAAGTATACCTATTAATGGTTGTCACGTTATTATATTAAATTGCTATGCGCTTGGGCTAAATTGGTTAATTTACACGACTGCATTTTCTTTCAAGTTAATTTTGGTGTTAGTTAATTACTTAGTTTGGATTAGCAACGTTAGAGAAACTTTAGTTTTTATTCTACGTGTTACTTGCTTCTTGAATCTGGTCGAATGTGGTTAATTAAATTCAATGTTTTTTTATGTATAGCTAGATACAAACATTACAATGTTGTAATAATGTAAATAAACTGTATTCACATGGTTTTGTTTATATTGTAATTTTTCCATTAAATTGTATTAAGATATTCTGGTAGTTCTGCGGCCCAGTTAAATATTTAAGTTTGCAATGCGGCCCATTAAATTAAACGGTTGGACATCCCTGTTTTAATCTATACGTTCCTTCTTTAGCTAATCCGAAACTACTTGGTATCTTCGGTGCAGTAAGGGTTTGAAGCGGGTGATATTGATGCAACTGTTTTTTGAATTATTACAATGCGCTTGAAGAGCTGATCAAGGGCAGTGAGCATGTTTGACTTCATTCCGGTTTGATAATTTTAATACCGCTGTTGATATTAAAATGTTAGGATGCGGTTGTTTACGTACAGATTGCAATTTACTCTCAAATTTTTGCTCGTAGGCCTACAGAAATTTCATTTACCGGTAATGAACTCACAGAATAAATGTTGCTATTTTGAGCATGTTGTGCGTTTTTTAATTGCATTGCGTTGTAGTCAGGTTTAGGTTAAGCTGCTGTGGTTGCGTGACTGCTGTTGTGCTACGCTGCGGTGGTTGTGTGACGGTGTAGGAATGCAGTGAGTTGTAGGCTGCGCCACTGCTGGGTAACGTACCCGCAAAGAATTTTTTTTTCTGCTAACAAAATTCTGATTAATGTCAGTTGGTATTGAAATTTAGTCACCCAATTTTCTACACAATGAGATCGAGTTACCAGCAAGTTTCTTGCAAGTAAACTTGCCCGAATTAAAGTTTAATTTTGAAGATAATGTATGCAATGCATTTGATAAAATTCTCGCAAAGATCAAATTAGAGTTCCAATTTTCCATTATGCCACTCAAGAGCACGTCAGTAGGCTGATATCATCATTGATATGTCACAAAAGGTTACGCACAAACTAGGGGCATCATTTACAAAAAGGAGCTGTTTTCTAAAAAAAAAGGTCTTCACAAGGCCTTCTCCAAAAAACAAATGTCTTTAAGGGCATTCTCTAAAAATAAAAAAAGGTTTTCGCCACGACCGGCCAGAGTAAACTCGAGTTAATACTAAAAGTTGCAGTGGCGTAACAAGAGTGTTGAGGGGGGCAGGCGCCCATGGCTGCTTTTCAATTTCTTTTTATTAAAAAAATGGATGAACCATATAGGCGCACGCAGGGGTGGCCATGGCCCCACCTTTGGCCCTGGCATTGTTGTAGATACCAATACGTGCTGTTAAAACACCGGTGTCTCTTATCGACAAAAAAAACTTCGCTAAAATGAGTGTTTTTCTCGTAAAAATCCTTTGGAGGCTGCTTAAAATCCCCCTTAGCTTACGGCGGCTGGGGGCTTCGCCCCAGACCCTCGCTGGGGGCCTCCCTTTGCCAAATCCTGAATGCGTCACTGATCTCTCCACTCTTAGTTTCTTGCTTTGTTAATCTTTCTCCTTCGTTGTTCTTTTTCAAACCGCGATTCATTAGCAACTCGAATGAAACACCAAATTTTACTGTCATTTTTATAATTTGTTCAAAATTCGGAGTGAAAGCAGGGGCGCAGAATTCCTTTTTTGCCCCCGGACGCTGGGGACCCTAGTTACGCCACTGAAGGGTTGTCAGTGACTCCAAAACTTTCACATTCAAAATTTCCAGTACAAAACTGACTCAGAATCCAGATGTCAAATCCGATGGCACCCTTAGATAAAACCGGTCAAATTTATATAAATTTAGTCGGTTAATTCCAAGATTTTCGATTACTTTTCTGCTTATCACCCTACTGAGATCGTATTTTTTCAACGAATTGTCGCGTAGCCGTAGAGAACGGTACCGTAAAACTGCTCAACTTTGAACAGCGGGAAAACTTTGAACGAAATTCAAAAAAGTCCGGAAGCAAACTTGTTTTGTCATCCATTTCTTTGTCAATTAAATTTTCGCGCCCACACTTTTTAGGAGACCGAGTGATCAGATGACCGAGTGGTATATATGGAGTGTGTGCTTCTGGATCGGTAGACTTGGGGTTCGATTCCGAGTCGGGTCAAACCGATGACTATAAAATTGGTATTCACAGCTTCCCTCCTTGACGCTCAGCATTTAAGGGACAGTGTGGAGAACAAGCCGGCAAGTTCACTTGTTGTGCCGTTGGGAAAGGCACTTAACGGGATTCCCCCATCTTGGTGTGGTAGACAGATGACTGGCAACTCCTAAGCGAGCTCGTACAGCGCTTCGTCGCTTTCTCGTGATAGGAGGATAAATATGCCAATAATAAAAAAAAAAAAAATTATTCAAAAAGCACTAAAATAGCCATTGCAACACGTAAATTTTCAAAATTTTTCCAGGGGAGCATGCTCCCGGACCCCCCTAGAGCTTTTCTTGTTTCCTAATCAGCTTCAAATCAGTCTGCCGAAAAAAGACGCTGGAAAAAATGTGAAAAATATGCCATCACCCCCTTTCAAAATTTCTCACTACGCCATTGCCGGCCCTGGTTGGAGGTGAAGAAAACCTGGTCATTAGTTTTGGGCACCCCTACTTTAGAAATGCTTCCGCCATCGCTGGGTGGGCAAAGTGCGGCCCGCGGGCACTTACCTTATATCAGCGAAATGGCCTTGCGGTACCGCACGTCATTTGTGAAACATGCTTAGCCTATGTTTTGAAGTTTTATGGCCATGCAGACAGCTACCGACACTCTCTCATGTGAATTTTTAATTCATACTGCATGTTTTAAACCTACGGGTTTTGCCATTTCCCTGATAATGTGTTTGCTATTCATTTTGTTTACCTTGCCATATATTTTGTGCTGAAAATGCATTATCGAATAAATAAACCTCCGTCATTTATATTTAGGCTATTTATTTATATTGCAAAAACATACACTCCTTGCGTGAATCAAGCAGAAGACGATTTTTTTCTTTTTTCTACAGCTCGGGGCTGAATGTCAGTGAAAAAAAGTACATCTGCGGACGCAGGAGCGTATTTAGGGGGTGACCATTGTGCCATAGACACCCCTTTTTTGACTCTGCCTTTTAGTAAAGCTCAGATGGCCGAGTGGTAAGGAGCGTCTGTCTCTTGAGCTGTAGACTAGGGTTTGATTCCGAGTCGGGTTAAACCAATGACTTTAAAATTGGCATTCACAGCTTCCCTGCTTGACGCTCAGCATTGAAGGGACAGTGTGGAGAACAAACCGGCAAGTTCACTTGTTGTGCCGTTGGGAAAGGCACTTAGCGAGATTCCCCCATCTTGGTGTGGTAGACAGTTGTCAGATGGCTGGCAACTCCTAAGCGAGCTCGTATAGCGCATTGATCGCTATCTCGTGATAGGAGGATAAATATGCAACTAACCAACTAACTAGTAAAAAAAACAAAATCAAGGGTGCCAAGCGACTGAAATATGTCAGACACTTTTGATGGTTTCTGTAGCTTATGGCCAGGGGCAGTAGCTTATGTAGGATGAAGGGTATGCATTTATGCATCCTTCCACCTGCCATTTTCAAAAATGTTTTTGATGTACGGTATACAATTTTTCCATAATTTTGAACCTCGTCGATGGCGATAAGCTTTACGCCTTAACCACGCATAATCGAAAATGTGCAAACAAAATGCATCAAATTAGGCGAAGTAGGCTACTCAGAATTAGATTCAAAAAAATTAAACAAAGTTTGCTCGAAAATTATTCAAAAAGCACTAAAATAGCCATTGCAGGATGTAAATTTTCAAAAATTCTTCCGGGGGAGCACGCCTCCGAACCCCCTGGAGCCTCTCTTGTTTCTCAATCAGCTTCAAACTAGTTCTGCCGAAAAAAAACACGCTTAAAAAAATGAGAAAATTATGCTTCCCTCTCTGAAAAATTTTCGCTACGCCACTGTGCGGACGTGATGACTTTTTTTTGCTGTTCACTTGAATTTGAGTGGAAAATTGGACATCTGCGGACGTGCGGCCCTCGGCTTCAAATTTTTTTCAAATGCAGCCCTTCGTGAGAACATAATTGGCCCACCCCTGGTTTAGAAAAAAGGGGTCGCTTCATTAAAGTTGCTTCAGGATTGCTTTATTAAGGTTCTTGATAGTTTTTCATAAAAAACAACGAAGTAATCAAATTAAACGAAAATGTAGGCAACTTATCACCTGGGCTTGCAATCAAAACTATAGAAGAAAATATAAATATAGATTTTTTGCCATGCTAGATGTCATGTATCATGCTAATAATTTAATGTAAATTACTGGTACTTCTTACAAAGTAAACGCGTTTCAAGTGTTCATGATCATAATAATAGCCGCTTGATGGCGTCAGTATTCAAAATGACTAAGTATGAAGCCTGAAATGTTAATGTTAAATGCACGTGGAGTTGGCGAAGTGTTTACCAATGTGACGTATTATCACGTCGGGGTCACAACTGTGGCGTTTTGTTGCGTCAGTGTGAAGCCAAATCCAAACAGTCAAAAGAACGACTTTCGTTTGTGAGTATACTCAAATAAATATTGTGTGGTTTTATGGCGCTTTATAACTACCAAGATCCTTTAGCGCCAGGACTAACTTTTGTCAAGAATTTACTGACGTATTTTTATTCTCTGTTCATTTCATCCTCCGCGCTACACTTAATTGCTGAGCGTTTAGCAAGTGTAACAGCAGATACTAGTTTTAAAGTCATTGGTTTGATCAGACTGAGAATAGAACCCAGTCTACCAGCTTCCAAGGCGAACGCTCTTAACCGCTAGGCCATGGGAGTATACTCGTGGAGCTCCGCAGCCTCTATTGCTGCAGATTCCGATTATAAGTCAACTAAACGTGATTACTTTTATGCCTGTGGTAGGCTACGTACGATGCCACAGGCGCACTGGACTTCGGAGCTAATTTCGTGTGTTCGATGTTCAACTAGGTCGCCTACCATGATGCATGTGTGCTATCAAAAAACCTAAGCTGCAAATATGTGGCTATTGGGAAAAAATACTTTCCATAAAAGTACTCCGGTAGGCCTACTTGACGGGGAGTATTCAAAGAAGGAAACGGGAGTGACAAAATAATTTAATCCCTCGACTGGTTTCTAGTGTCGCAAGGTAGAGAACATTGTGTTTTACTATTTTGTGGACAATTATTTTGCAATTTAGGCCGTTGAATTCCTGCGTGGCAATTCGTGTGTACAGCTGATGATGACAGCTGTACGTTGTCGAAACATCCAATTTTAAAATACTTGCTGCGGCTTCATTTTTTCTCTTGAAGCCATTTTTCTCCTTAGTGACTGAATTCTGACTTGACCAAATAGTTCTGCTTCTGTATACATACTTGCGCTTTTGGATTAAGTTCGTTTAAATTTGCTGATTAATTACTCGAATGCCTACTATCTGCTGAGTTTTACAGCAGCCTCCTACTATGGCGATTGGCAAACATGGTGGAAAATACATTAATATCAATATCATAAGCTTTTCGCAGTATATTTTTCATAAACTCACGTGATTTCGGATTCAGCAAAAAAGCTACTGAATAATTGCTTTATTGTACTGCTTTCGGATTCAGCTAAAAAGCTACTGAATAATTAATTGTTTTATTGTACTGCTACTCGGCGGCCATTTGATGTCGAGTCATCTAAGGCTAAGCAAACTTTTAAACAAAAGATTCCTAAAAGATCAACATTTTTAATGTTATGTCATAAAATAACCACGCCTTTAAAGTCGAGCGAAAAGGAAGAAACGACGCAGTTTAATTTTAGTAATTTGAAACAAGCGAGAAAAAGGAAATGACTATCGAGTAGCATAACGATAGTTAGCAAAGGAAATAAAGTGGTACCTTTTTGTGGATTGATCAAGTTCTTTAAAACTTCTAGTTTTAGACCATGAGGTAACTCAGGTAGGTGTATCGGCTTTAGCAGTATTAGTGAGCTGTGGTGGGCAGTAACTAATTACTTTGGAAACTACTGTAGTTACTTTTTTAGTAACTACAACTAAGTTACTTTTCTGCAAAAGTAACGGAATTTGTAACTTAAGTTAGTCACCACTTTAGAACCTTATGAGTTACAGTTACTTTCATAGAGCATCTAATCGTCCGCTAAAAAATTTTTCTTTTCTTGTCCAAAACGGACGTAAATAAAAAATATACCGAACCATTCGGCAGAAATTTATTTCAACTTTGACGCATTGCTGCGAAATTTCCGGGAAGTCGAAGTTCGCACACTTCGCTGTTGTTTAGTGAGAAAGTAGTGTTTTCTTCCAAACAGCAGAGGCACTGATTACAGTGATTAGTATCTACCCGTATAAGTTCTCTTTTTCACATCTTCATAGTGCACAAGTTCTTCATTAAAAAACAAACAAACGGAGAGCGGAAATGAAGTACCGACGCAGGACAATGCCAACATAAACAGAGATATCATAATTAGGCTCTGCAGCAACGGTGAAGGGCATCGAACTCTTAGCGTAACTACCAAGAGTCGAATGCTTTGCTGCTACGCCACACAGAATCCACTTTTTCCTCTACAATGCTTACAGTCACTCGCAAACAAGAATGCAATGCAACACAAATTGATTTATTACGTTAAATTATTATTGGTGACCGTGGTGACACTCAAACTGAACAAACATACAGCCTGCAGACCTAGGCAATTAACTGTAATTCAAGCAGCTCCTGTTGGTTTCTATATCAGGATAGGCGAGCTTTTGGGTAATGCGACTTTTTCTAAAAACTGCGGGTTCGCTTCTTACTGTTTATATTTTACACTAACAACATGAATCATATCGTACCACACTTAACAATTAACTAAGCAAAAAACAGGGCGACAATTTTTCCGCGCCCTTCCTGGTTGCGGGTCTTGAAGACAGTAATACGTACAGTTGGAATGAATTTTTGATGCGACTTGTTTATGATAAAAACGAAGATCAGTACCCAGTTTCGGGTTATACAAAGAGAGTTTCTTCAAATAATTGATTTTCCATCATGCATGTAGCAGATATTTTTTCCCGAGTTTACGACACAATGAACACCAATATATGCTCAAATAAATAACTGATTTTCTTTTGAGGGACGAAAATTTTTCCAGGGCCCCGTGCCTTCTCTCTCGTGACTACGATCCTGCCCCACAAACTGTTGATGCAAACGCTTTTGTGCATGAAGATTGAAGAACTTATGGAACTTTTAATTCATTGCAATAACAGGCCTACTGCTCTTCATTTTGGTGCTGCAGTTAAACTTATGGAACTTTTAATTCATTACAATAGGCCTACTCTTTATTTTGGTGCTGCAGTTAAACTTATTAAAATTTTAATTCATTAAATTAATACTGCTCTTCATTTTGCTGCCGCAGTTAACGACTTTTTAGCATCGGAAAAGACATTTTAAAGCCGAAGCGCTGTGGGCGAGTAGAGACAATCACTTCGAAATGTTAGCGTTTTTGAAAGGCAAGAAGTTGTTATTACTGCAGCGTTGTTTATCGTATCAGAATCAAATTCGTACTTTTGTTTGGTTTCAATACAAAGATGAATGACTTGGTTTGAATGCACACCATGGAGCTCTACATGTTAAGAACTGATAGTGGTTTTTCGGTTTTGCGGTATGCACGAAAATAACTGTAGCTTGAACTGTCACTAGTTACTTTTTTAAATTTGTAACTGTATCTAAGTTACTTTTTTTGCGATGTAACTTGTTACTGTGACAGGTTCCTTTTTAAAAGTAACGCGCCCACCACTGTTCATGAGTTTGTAGTGCCCTGCCGCTAGTGTGTTAAGGTTTACGCTCTGTACGAAGATCGCTGCAGTTTAACCAATTTAACCATTCTTTCAAACCTTGTGCACGCTGCGGAAGTGATGCTGTCATACACGCTACTCTAGCAATAAATAAAGATTTTCATAGATTTCACAGCTTTACGCCCATGTAGAAAGATATGTTACGAAATAGGAAGCTGAAACGTAGGTAAAGCTAGCATTTTACGTCAAAAATAAAAAGTTAAGTTCCTTACGTCATAAAAATCACTTGTTATTTGCAATCAAGCGTGAACTACGTTCGTACTTTCACCTTTTACGTTAAGGAACAAAACTTACTTTTGTAGTTAATAAAAGAGGTAAGCTATTGTGCTATACACGTTAAGCAGCGAAACGATAACGTATTGATGCTGAAAATAACTAGAAAACAATGAGATGAATGATGTTTACGGTTCAATGCCTTTTCGCTTGTACTATTTAATACGATTGAAATTAAAATGTTTTCAACGCTTGCTCAATGATGAGCTCATAAACAGTCTACGAAATTAGTCAGTATATTGAAACGTCAACAGGTCAATACGTTACGTTGTGCTAGTCAGCGTTTTTACTCGGGCAAGCTTGCGATTGAAGTACTGTAGTTTGGGAACAGCAGAAGTAAGTCCGTAGTTGCTTATGAGGCGCAATAAAATAACCTGTAAGTGCAGTTTTGATATGTAACCAGACGTTTCGACAACATAAATTCAGCTGTCCGTCATCAGCAGAGTAGGCAAGGCAGTGTTAAACTGTATCAACAATGATATGGTAGTAACAAGAAACCCAGAATTGTACTGCCTTGCCAACAGTTTTGATAATATGCCAATAAGCAAAATACTAAGTACTGTAGTTTGGGAACAGCAGAAGTAAGTCCGTAGTTGCTTATGAGGCGCAATAAAATAACCTGTAAGTGCAGTTTTGATATGTAACCAGACGTTTCGACAACATAAATTCAGCTGTCCGTCATCAGCAGAGTATGCAAAGCAGTGTTAAACTGTATCAACAATGATATGGTAGTAACAAGAAACCCAGATTTGTACTGCCTTGCCAACAGTTTTGATAATATGCCAATAAGCAAAATAAGGTACCGTGGTGGGGTATAAAATTAAAATTTCTTTCGAAATTGGCCCACTGAACTGCTGAAGTTTTGATATGTTTCGGTTTTGGCTAAAACGGAGTAGGGTTACTAGCTACCAACAAGGCCTTTTCCTTGTTTGTGCAAGTTCTGGTGAATTAAAAAGAAGGCAGAGGCTAAGGTTACGTGACCGTAACATTTGTCTCTTTGGTTTATTTTATTATCCCTTCACGCTTCCCTGATTGTACGAGAGCGTGACGAAGTAATAAAATAAACTAAAGAGGCAAATGTTACGGTCACGTAACTTTAGCCACTTCCTAAAAAAAAATGTCGAATGCCCGTCGCTTAATAGCTTAGAAGCTGATGGAATTCAGATCTTTGAGGTAATTAACAGATCAGATGGCTGAGGGGTGAGAGCGTCCGCCTCGGGAGCTGTAGACTTGGGTTTGATTCCGAGGCGGGTTAAACCAATGACTTTAAAATTGGTATTCACAGCTTCCCTGCATGACGCTCAGCATTATAGGGACAGTGTGGAGAACAAGCCGGCAAGTTTACTTGTTGTGCCGTTGGAAAAGGCACTTCGCGGGATTCCCCCATCTTGGTGTGGTAGACAGATGTCAGATGGCCGGCAAATCCTAAGCGAGCTCGTATAGCGCTTTGATCGCTTTCTCATGATAAGAGGATAAATAAGCAACAACAAAATTTTGCCAGTTTTTGAAAAAATAAGCTGATAAGCGCCCGCGTAACCGGCCGATTAGCGCAGTTGCTAATCGCACGCTGTCGGTGCGGAAGGTCTGGGGTTCGATTCCCGGGCCGGTCAAATCGGCACAGTGTCGCCAACGGATCGCCACCGTTGCAACGTTTCTTCGGAGCTGTGTTGCCCAGGCGCTAAGCCGCGGAGATGGGCCCCATCACTCGTTACACGCTTCGGCGTAATTTTGGGAGTATAATGAAGATTTGATTTGATTTAAGCACCTGCGTTGACTTTTTAATAACCGGTATGTCATAACTCTTTCGTTTAAAATTTCGTTAGGCGGTTAGGCCTATAGTGTAGCTTTATTAGAAAGCTCCCTGGCATGAGTTGGGATAACTTGGTAAAAGTTTGTGACTGTTTTACTTGGGTATAGGGCAGGGATGGCGAACCTTTTTAAGTGGCAGGTCAAATTTAAAGTCGTAGACTGAAAAAAAGAAAAACGTGGGTTACGAATGTAAAAGAATGGTCCTCACGTCCGCAGATGTCCAATTTTCCGCCCAAAATCGGGTGTAGAGCAAAAACAAAGGTCATCACGTCCGCGGGTAAGATTTTTCTAACTGCATGTGGGTCACTGAAATGTGCAAGTGGGTCACTTAGTGACCCGCGGGTCAGTGGTTCGCCATCCCTGGTATAGGGCTTCGACACATTCTTTAGTCATCTAGAGTAAAGTTGACATTGATCTCCCTACAGAACCTATACTTTTAGTTCTCTTGTCGGTTCTATTCGTAGACGTCCTCATTATGAACTAATTTGGCGAAAGCCGATTGGTGTGTCACGAGATATAGAACTGCGATGCAAGGCTTTGGTCAATAACTTCAACTGCCCTTTGCATTCACCTCATAGGCTCGCGCGCAAGGATACCGGTACTAAAACTTGAATCAGCGTGGCGGGTTAGATTGATAGTAGAGGCGATTGCCTGTACGCTGGGTTGTACGCAGAAGTTTTTTGTGAAGGGCCCGCAAAGGAGCTTTCCTTAATAAGGCGTATCTTTTCTAATAGATAACGACTTTTTCTGATAGATAACTTCGGCCAAGGCTTAGGGGAATCGTATAAATGCCTCATGTTTATGAGCATATTTCGTGCAGCTTCTAACTCGAAGACCGCAAGCCAGTAGTTACCCGTATTGCATTGTTCAACTGCGCAGGAATATATTAATGCTTTGATGCTTTATTGTTTATTATAAGGTATTTTGTGGATTAAGGGAAGTAATTAAACAATACAACGCTATGCGGTTGCGTGCTGTTATCTTTCTTATAATATTTTATTTTACTTATCTTCTTGTTGGAGCTCTCATATTTTACGCCCTTGAATTTGCAAGTGAAGAACAAAGATGCTTGGAGGCCATTGCAGAAATACGACGATATAACCTCTCGGCAACCGAAGAAAATATAACTGTTGAAGACTTTAGAAGTTTAGTTCAGGTAAAACGCTTTTTGCCGCGACGATACGAACTTAAAGTTTGTTTTTATAAGCGTATTTTTTGTTACTGTTTGAAGTTCTACGTTATGTTCGCCTTTTCGAATGTCTAAAACAAGTTTTTACCGAAACTTGGAAAATCTGCTTTAAATATTTTCTTATTTTGGGAGTATTTCAACTGTTGTTGGGAACCACATACGGAAGAACGTGTGTGAATGCACCCACGAAGAAAATTGTAGACTGTTTTCGCTATAAATTTCTTCACGTGTCCGATTTGTTAGTCCAGTTAATCATTTACAAAATTGTTAGTATTGCAGTTTGTATGACGTGGTGGCTTCACAGATTAATATATTATATTTTGTCGTCAATTTCATTGAAATAATTGTTTTGCAGACTTTGCTGAGAGCTAGATCGAGTGGTGTGCAATTTAACAGCCAATTAGAACCAAGTTGTGCTTTAAATTGGAATTTTCCAAATTCGTTTTTCTTTGCAGGAACAGTCGTTACCACCATTGGTAAGAATAAGTCTGTTGTAAGTTGCTATTAATCAACCAGTCTGCACTATATGAGGAGCAATATTTGATACTGCTGCTATTACCTGATGTAAATCTCAAAGCTTTCAGTCCCGGCAACTAATACGTTTATTCACCAGGTTATGGAAATATTTCCCCAAGCACCAGCGGCGGACGAGTTTTTTGTATATTTTTTGCGGCCATCGGACTCCCCTTTTTCGGTCTGATGTTTAGTGAATTGGGGGAAAGATTTGCTGGAGTGTTTACTAAGCTGGAGAAAAAACTTGAACCGAAGGTAATTTGCATCAAACAAATTTGCTAAAGTTTGCTTAAAAATTGCTTTTTAGTATCACGAATCGCTAATTTTATTGCTCGTTGTGATAATGCTGTAGGAATGTCGCATGGCTTTTTTTTTGTCATGTCAAAGTAGATCTCGATGACTTGCAAAGTACCAGTTTTGCAGTTTCGTGGGTGGCTTGCTGCTGATTATTGCATCTAATGCTATCAACCGCGCAAAAAGTATCGACAGTGACTGGAATCTAAACTTGTTGGTTAGTTAGTTAGTTGCATATTTATCCTCCTTTCACGAGAAAGCGATCAAAGCGCTATACGAGCTCGCTTAGGAGTTGCCAGCCATCTGTTTACCACACCTAGATGGGGGAATCCCGCTAAGTGCCTTTCCCAACGGCCGAACAAGTAAACTTGCCGGCTTGTTCTCCACACTGTCCCTTTAATGGTGAGCCTCATGCAGGGAAGCTGTGAATACCAATTTTAAAGTCATTGGTTAAACCCGACTCGGAATTAAACCGGAGTCTACAGCGCAAGAGACAGACGCTCTATACCACTCGGCCATCTGATCTGGTGAATGGTAATTACTTGACTCGTCCTTGAGCCATCATGCACTAATCAGATTGTTGGTGGGTTCGAATTCCATTCTGGGTGTTATTTTTGTGAGTTTAAGTATTGCAAAATAGGTACATGAAAAGCACTGTAACCCAAACTATTAAAACCACCATAACAAATGAGGTGCTCCCTAGACCGGTGGTTAGATTTGTGCTAGCTTGTTCAGTTCATGTGCTTCGGATAGTGTGTTTGTATATTATTTAGCAATTTAATTGGACAAGACCGGTCAGCTCAGTTACCAAGACTTTTCTATCGGTGCAGAAGGTGCTGGGTCAATTCTCGGGTCGGTCAAATCGGACACAGTGTCGCCAATGGCTTGCCACCGCGACATTTCTTCAGAGCTGTGTTGCTCAGACGCTAAGCCAAGGAGATGGGTTCCGTCACTCGTTGCGCACTTCGGCGTTGATTTAATTTTGAATTACTAGAATCCGTGTTGTAAAAATTCAGCCTTTAGGTTTGTAAGATCATCAATTTCTTTTTTGGTTTTAGATTAAGCGTGTGAAGATCTGCAAGGCTATTGTTTTGTTGCTACTAGTGGGTAGTCTGCTTGTATTTGGATTGCTTATTCCTTCCATTATTTTCATGGTTGTGGAAAATTGGACTTATCAAGAATCATTTTACTATTCATTTATCACACTTACAACCATTGGATTTGGCGATTTTGTTGTAGGTAGGTAAACTTTATTTGGAAACTTGTCCGCGTTGCCTAATATGCATCAGGCGCATTTGCCTATGACAGTACAATCCATTTTCATTATTGCTTGGCGTTTTTTTGTTTTTTTTGTTCTTGTATCTTTGGTATAACCTAGTCATGATCTAGTTTTAGTTTGCCTAACGATTTAGTAAGAAAATGATGTGTGGTGTAAATCTTAGTTCTTCTAGTTATTAACGTAAGAGAACTATGGAGAGATAGTAATTCGTGGGCAGCACTGACACAGACATCAGGCCACTACTCAGTGATGAAGTCGAGTACTCAACCTTCGAGTACGAGTACCGAGTACTTGCCTTGAGAACTTTTGAGTACGAGTACTGGTGTTTGGCTTCGAGTACGAGTATTACACGCTCGAGTACGAGTACCGAGTACATTTTGATTTTTTGCAGTTAAACTTTACACTTTAAAATCAGTTGCAGGCATTTGCTGCATAAATCGGAACCACTTTTCTTGAAGTTATTTATTTAATTTTTTGTCGCGTAGAGTTTATTGGCTGATGATTGACTCACAGTAATATGCACGAAAATTTATATACTTAAAATCCACTAAACTGCATGCTCATTGCACTTCAAAAACAGCAAAGTCCCTACCATCTTGGCAGATAGTCTAGAGCGATCAAGGAGACTTATTTTGGTGAAAAAACAGGAACCGTAACAAGCCAGCAAATGTCCAGGGGTCGGGGAATACCCTAAAAATCGCAACAACGTTTATTTAAATGAAGCCACGATCATGACATCTCGGAGAAAAAACATCAAAGTACTCGTGTACTCGACTGATTTTCAGACCGAGTCCGAGTACTTTCAGGTTCGAGTACGAGTACTTTTTGAGATTAAAAGTTTCGAGTACGAGTACTCAGAAAAGCTGTACTCGAGTACGAGCACAGTACTCGAGCACTCCATCACTGCCGCTACTCGACTGCTCTCTGTCTTAACCACGAAACGTGTACAATCACTACGCCAAAGAGTGAAAAACGTCTTAGAATTCATGTTTTTATAGCCTATACCGAGTAAAGTAGTGTTTTGGACTCGTCACAGACGTAGTATTATTTGGCATTAAACTAATATTGACCAGACTTCAGATCAAAGGTTTTGTGAAGTTTTTATTTACCTAATGATACAATCTGAATATTCAAAGAATTATAGTGTATACGTTGCCTGTTGTCACAAAACTTACCTTCTCAGCGCTATGACGTGATTGTGCGAACGTTTGAACGTAGAGAAATTCTTAGTCGAAGAGCTGTCCGTTAGCAGAAAGCGTATTGAACAATATTTACCTTGTTTCGGATAGTTTTATGCCTCACATTTCAGAACACGCTCTTCTTGGGGATAAACATTTAGAAGGGTTGTTGGTAAGAAAAATGCTTGGCGTTCGATGTGGACTTGATTTTCTAATGCAAGGCTCTCGCTTTGGTAACTCATTCAATAAAAAATCTTTAAAATACGTGATTTATTCAAACTTTAGTCTAAAGTAGTGCGAAACTTTGAAATTATTTTCCTTTAAAATGCATTTACATTGTTCTCAAGTTCAGTCTTCGTTTAGCACAGGAGTGGCGAACCTATGGCACGCGTGCCAAATGTGGCACCCCGCAGATTTTTTCTGGCATGCCACCTGATACTTTAATCTTGATTTCGTTCACTAGCGTAGCCAGGATTTTGCAATGGGAGGGGTTGAGAATGACGTCACATTTCACCATACGTTGTATACTGAAGCGGATCCAGAAAGTTTTTGTGGGGTAGATGTGATTTTGAATTAGGTTGAATGTTAACTAAATGCAAAGACGTTTAGACTCGAAAGCGGGTGTAAATAAGCCTTTTGAAGATGTTTTATGTCAGGGGCGTATTCAGAATTTTTTTCAGGGAGGGGCACCAATTTTCGTCACTTTTTCAAGCATAGTTTGTTTCGGCAGAGTTAATTTTAAGCAGCTTAAGTACCAAAAACGACTCCAGGAAGTCCGGAGGCATGCTCCCCCAGAAAAATTTTGAAAGTTTGCATACTGTAATGGCCATTTTGTGCGATTTGATTAATTTTTACCTTAAGTTTTTCATATTTTTGGTCCCTAACTTTGAGTGCTTCACTAATGATGCGTTTTGTTCGCTAATTTTCGTATATGCGTGCTTAACCCTTAAACGCCTATGTGGGTGTCTAGCGACCCTAGCAGACTTTTCTTCTGTTTCTCTTGGACTGTTTATCTTTACAGCGTGTGACTACCAGTATTCTCCTAGTGTTTAATCTTCTCCCATTTTACATCTACACGTTTAAAGTTTTTCTCACCTTAAAAAAAGTTATTGAGGTTTTAGAGTAAAAAAACAGTAGGGTCGCTAGTGACCCATGTTGGGTAATAGTGTAAGTTTTTTTAATGGCGAGCTATTTCGCCAGTGGTAAGTTTTTTGAAGTACCACAAATATAATGTTTGTATGCAATGGTGAATGTAGCAAAAGAATTCACGAGCTTTTAGAGTAATATTGCAAGTTTTTCTTGAAGCTAAATGGTATTGAATGCAACAAGAGCCGCAGTTCAATATTAGGTCCGCAGGTTTGTCAGATTTGTAGGAGAGTGTTTCAGATGGATCAAACCACAGTTGAAAACGAGTATTCTAAAGATAACATTGACCAAGCATCATTACATAAACGTTAGCATAGTTCACACAAGTATGGATGATGACTCAACTGCTGACAACATCCATAATGCAATCAGAGACAGTGTCAGATTATGAGCTGACAAGTGACAACCGCAGAAAATGATTGGACTAAAAGCAGTATAGGGTGGCGAGTGATGGTAATGACCCCACCGTTGGTAGGACGAATGATCTTTCAGCGAAAAGCTTCTTTCAATATAGAAATGGTCGTGTGTGGGTTACCACGCGTCCTCATCCTCCAGAATTTGCGAATAACATCTTAGACAAATCACCGCAAGGCTGCAAAAGACATCCTTAATGGCGATAAGTTTTTTCTTGTCATTGATAATGATTTGTTCAGGCAGATTGCAGCTCCATCATTTGAAAATCGTGCAAGAAGGGCCTTAGAGCTGTGGGTGCCATCTGATTTGTTGGTTGTGTGTATCTGATTGATGCGCATTAATTTCAACACGAATCTCTTTGTTGTTATCCATGGTTATTTGGCTCATCAGACAGAGCTTTTTTCAGCTTTTTTTGCCATAATCAGTTTGAGTTAATCACAGTAAACCCACGCTTTGATGGTGATGAAGATTATAAAACGAAAGATAAGTTTGCGCATTTCTACAAATCAAAGCATCTAGTGCAAATGAAACAACTTCCAAAAGCTGCTAACAAAATCATAGCTGCAGAAATGTGGTTACAAAATTATCACTAACTATTCTCAGTCAGCTACATATCAGAGAGTGAACGTCTTCTCTGGGTTTCCAAACAGCTGGTATGTACACGCAATGCGATGAGGAACGTGGTATCAACCACAAGCAAGTCACAGCTTTATGCTCCTACTGTGCCGCGTCACTCTTGTCTTGGCATTATCGTTGACATTGCCTTGGCATTATCATTCCCACTGCATAAGCATCCCTAAAAACTGCGTTTGTTTCAAATTTCTTGTTTTTTCTTTCTGCTGATACAATGACAGATTAAATTGATTCCTTGGTCTTATTAGTTAGCAGAGTATTATTGTACGCCTTAACTTCGAGAATATTCGCACAATCGAAATATTATTTCATTGAAATTGCTAAAAATTCAGTTTGTTTATGCTGAAACATGATTGTTGAGAGTCAATGATAGTGAACATGCAACTTCTTTACTTATTTCGTAAGCATATGGAAAAAAAAAAGTACGAATAGCAACCTATAGCTATGGTTTTTAACCCCTGGGTCGCTAGCGACCCACATTGGTAATAGTGATTGGCAAAACACTTGGGCGTTTAAGGGTTAAGGCGACTGAGGCAAGTTGTTATAAAGAGGTTCGAAATTATGGAAAAAAATTATTCATCCAACACATTGTTGAAAATGGATAGTGGGGAGGGATGCATGCGCAGCATACCCTACACCCCCTTGATTGGTCCCTGGTTGTATAAATAACCAAAGATGGCCTCAAATTTGAGAGATAGGTTTTGAACTAAAAATGCTGAAGGCAGTTAAGGCACGATTGTTGCAAGGAAGTCAAAGGAATGCGTTCTGGTGTAACTGGTAAGACGATATTCAAATGTTGGCAATTTATTTCTTTTTTGAGCTGCAGTACGTATATACATCATTTTTGCTCGAAATCGTTGTAGCTTTTTTTCTACGGAAGGTCTGAGGAGCCGAAGGCAGTTGCGTGTACAGAAGTGGCACTGCCCTGCTAATAAAACTGCGTCATTGCTTCATAAGCATAACGGCAAAGAACAAGATTCAGAAAACAATGCTACGTAATTCTTGTTATGACAATTACAAAACCAGATTACCATTGACAAAGCATCGAGCACTTCGAAATAAATATCAAAAAAAGAGGTAAGTATGACGTCATTTGAGGCTCAATGGGGAGGTTGTAACCCCTAACCCCCCCTTCCCGTGGCTACGCCACTGATTTCGCTTAACTCAGAGGTCTTCAACCTTCTTTACACAAACGCCCCTTTTCGGAAAGTGTGGGTCCAAATTGCCCCCACAAAACCTTCACGTCCGTAGGGCTACTGTTTTCCCACTAAAATCGGGTGAAGACCAAAAAAAAGGTTTTCAAGTTCAAGTTTATTTCGTTACATAAGTTAAATCGATCACAAAAAAAAACAAGACAACATAAAGGCACGTTATGTGCAGTGTTGTTGAAATTGTAACAGGAAGCTGCGAGGGGACCTTTTGGTCATCGAGTCGAGCAGCCACCTCAGTCATTTGTAGGGTGCTAGACGAATTTACTGCATCTTTTGGCTAATTTATAAAATTTAATGAAGTGTGGATATATTAATATCGCATCGATCTATTGTGAGTGTTGAGTGGTTTTTATTTACATATTTGTCACCAATATTATGCAATTCTGAATAGATTAGAAAAAAATTTTTTGTAAGCGCGAAACTTCAATAGTTAGAAAGTAAGATTTTTTTGTATTTGATTTTAAACTGATTGAAAGAGAGTTTTCTTAGGTTATTAGGTGTAGAGTTCCAAATTTTAATCCCTTGAAATTTGAAACTTCTTTGCATTTTGTTTGTTTTGTATCTTGGCAAATACAGGTTGTTGCTATATGAGGCCAACCGTGTTGTTCGTGTGTGTATCGAAATGACTGGAGTAAAGAAGGAGGAAAATGCAATAGGAGTGGTTCTATGAGCATATTTGAACATTAGTTTAGCAATTTCGTGGGTATATAGGTCATTTAACTTTAATATGTTAAGCTGAGCATAACAGGGATTAGCATTGCTCCGCCAATGACAATCGACAATTTGTTTAATGGCACGATTTTGAAGGCTGGAAAGACGCTTTAAGTAAGATTTGAATGTCGTACCCCATATTGCGATGCCATAAAGCAAGTGAGGGTGTATCATTGAGTAATATAACGTGCACAATGCTTTTGCAGGTAAAACGTGTTTAAGTTTAGTCATTATTCCGATAGATCTACAAATTTTTGATTCTAATTGTTTGATGTGGATTTCAAAATTTAATTTTTTATCAATCGTGATACCCAGATATTTAACCGACTCATTGATTGGAATTATGGATCCATTAAAAACTAGGTGTATGTTAGGTGGGGAACTGGTAGCCTTGGGTGGTATTATTAAAACTGACGTTTTTTTTAGGATTAACCGATATTTTATTAGCTTTAGTCCATTCGTAGACATTTACTAGTTCTCGGTTTACGCTATTTTCCAGTAACAATGGGTTAGGTGCTTGAATCACCAGGCACGTGTCATCGGCAAATAATCTGGGTTTAGAGAACAATGCTTTAGGAATGTCGTTGATGTAGATAAGGAATAATAAAGGGCCTAGGTTGCTCCCTTGCGGAACACCAAATCTATTAACTGCATCGTTGGTGCGTAAATTTTGGTCGGCAACGAATTGTCAACGATTAGTTAAAAATGATTTTAACAGTTTTAGAGCAATTCCACGAATTCCATAATGCTCTAATTTATTCAGTAATATGGAATGACACACGGTATGGAAAGCTTTTTTAAAATCTAATAAAACTATGGCAGTGTAATCATTACTCTCAATGTTATCATAGGCGTTCGTAAGAACATCTAATATAGCATGAGAAGTAGATTTGTTATTTTGAAAGCCATATTGTGTTTCGGCTATGACAGAATGTTTTTGAAAGAACGAGACCAAGCGCGTATAAATTAACTTTTCAAATATTTTCGAAAGACAGGTTAGTATAGATATTGGACGATGATTATTTACTTCTTCTTTTTTCCCTACTTTAAATAAGGGAATGATTTTTGCTATTTTACAATTTCGCGGGAATACACCAAATTGTATGGCATTGTCACAAAAATAGCAGAGTGCTGGAGCTAAAATGTTTGATGCAACGCGTAAAAAATAAGAAGCAATATTGTCATGGCCTACAGCTTTACTTAAATTCAGGGAATTAATCAAATTTATCACTTCATTGATTCTAGGAGGATCAAAGTATATTGAGGATTTTACCTTGTTGAGTAAAAAGTGCGCAAATCCACTGTCGTTCTAATCAAAATTCTCAGCCAATTTCTCTCCGATCGTCGAAAAAAACTCATTAAATTCATTTAAGATTTTTTGTTTATCAGTGATTTTGCAATTATTAACAATTATCTGCGAGGGTAAGTAAATTGTTATTAGAGTTAGATGTAGTAGAAGGAATCAACGAGCGAAGAAATTCCCACGTTTTGCGAGGATTAGATTTATTTTTTTCAAGTTCTTTCGCAAAGTACTTCTTTTTGGCATTAGTTTTAATTTTCGTTCATTTGTTAGAAAACTTTTTGTATTTTAACTTCATGGCTGCATCACCCTTAATGCAGTGAGTTCTATGCATCTTGTTTTTGAGACAAATTAATTGGTAGATGTTCCACGTAATCCATGGCTTCCTTTTAATTTTTTTTTGCTTTCGAGACACGCGTTTCAGTGGTTCACGTTCGCGGGGCTGCTATTTTCCCACCAAAAACGGGTGAAAACCAAAATATCAGGTCTTCACGTCCGCTAAACCACTTTCTCCACAGTTCATTAAATTTGCTGCATGCAACTAAATCTGAATTTGACCCCGTTGAAGAACCATGCAATGAAGTCTCATTGATATTTGTTTTATGACAATAAATTCATAATGTTTTTGATTTGTTTAATGTAATGGCACGGCATTAACTTGCTACACTTTATTTTTAATATTTTGGCACGTTCGCCAAAAAAGGTTCGCCACCCCTGGTTAAGCATGTAATTATTTAGCATAAACTGCTGAGATACATCGATTACAAGCGATTCTATTTCAATTTTTATGGTCAAATAACATTACAGATAATCCGTTTATTATTGATCATTTGTAAGCATTCATTGATCTACTTAAGACCCAAATAAAATATTTATCTTTTTTGTCCTTGCCAAATGTAAACTTAAATTTTTGCCTTGTCAAATTAAAAGCGCGGAGTGAAAGGGTGCACTGTGTTGGCGTTGTAAACAATACCTATAGTTTCGCCACTTTTGAGTGTTTTTGCTACTGTTGTTTGGACATTGCCCTGCAGTTTGCTCGATACATCATTCGCAAAATTTAAAAAATAATTAAGTGTATCTCGTGAGCTTAGGATGTACTTTGTTGAGAACAACGTCACTGGGAAAAATGAAGCGGTTAAAGTACATGCTTAAAATTAGTTAGCCGTTGTCTGTTGTCTGCAAGAATTAGACATTTAAAAAAGTTTAGTTTTTCGCTCCAAAAAGTACAATAAAAAGGTTAGCTCTTCATTTACTATCGGTGACGGATATGAGCAATTTTGATTTGGACGAAATTATCAATTATTAAAACACTCCCGGAACAACACGCGTGCTTAGTATTTTTGTATTAGTTAAGCTGTTTCAAAATCTTTTTTTAATATGCAGCAGTGTATGTCAATTCGATATTGACCCAGAGTGCTAGATCCAAGTTTTCACAAGGCATAGGCTGCGCATATGCACCGTTTTCTGCAACACGAACTTTTAGTGATCAATTTTAATTCGAGTGAATTGCGAAATTGCGGCTTTCTATCTTTTTAAAATCAACTCGATTAATGAGGTGGAACTTTTGTGTGCGATTTTACATTAGTTCCATCAACATTTTGTCTTGGGTGGTTTACGTTATTAAGCCTAGTTCAAGGCTATCGCAGAGCGGAAAAATATATAGGCTAATCTATGGACTGCCAGAAGTTTTTTTCCTGTATTGTTGATAAAAACTTACTGTATATTACACAAAAAATTCGGTACTCACGAAGATAAGTGGCTGTTTTGACCGATAATAGGCTGCAGCTGTCCCTAAATCGACTTTCACATTGTACAGATAAAAATTTTTCGATCGAATAAACAAAAAATGTTTGTCTAAATGGAACTAATAGAGACTACAGATAGCGAAGCGCTATCGTTAGCCTACACAAATATTTATTAGTTGATCTTGAAGCTGCTTAGCGGTTTCTTATCATTTTGCTAAGAAACGGAAAAAAGGGATTATAGTTAATAATGAATGCTATCAACAAGAGCGGAAGATATACCTATTCAAATTATATTCGTAAGGGTTTATCGTTTTCAAATTCATTGATAGCTTTGTTTTAATTTTCGGCATGCTCGGAGCAAAGAGTTTCCGCTTTGGCTATGTACTACTTATGCTCTAAAATGTAGAAATCTTGGTTGCGCAAATGTGTTGCTAAATGTGACTACAATTTTTGCAATTTTTTTGCAGGCACCAACCCTGACCGCTCCTATGACGGCTCCTACGGTATTTACAGAGTTTCGGTGTACTTTTGGATCTTGTTCGGATTAGCTTTCATGGCTGCCGTGATCAATCGCTTTAGTGACATCATTAAAAGCAAAGGTGGTACGCTTGCTGTAAAGTTGTGATAGCTTTGTCGGTTGACAGTTCTAAATTGAATCATATGACACGAAACCTATGGCTTGTAAGTGAACTTAACGAGCGTTTTACCGATACGCGTGGTATGCGGCATTTTTTTTTCGCATCCTGTTGGTTTTATATTTTTTGTTAAGCGACCCCGCGAACCATCCTCATTTAGTTGCATTATAATCGTTGCCGCTTTAGGTAGCTTTATGGTTCTCATTTCATGGCAAGCATTGCTTGCAAATGCTTATCCTATACTTGGTGTTATTTTCTTTCCTAATATTTAGTTTTTCATGTTTCACATCCATACCAAAGATATGAAAGTAATTAGAAGCTTAGTCGCCTGTATTTACTTTTAGTTTTGTTTCAGCCAAACCGGATAAAAACGAAACGGAGAAGGACCCTGGAATTGAAAGTGATTCAATTCATCAAGGAAAAGACTGTATTGATGGAAAAACTAACAACACAACCCAAGAGTACGAGAATACGGGCTCAATAAAGGATTCTACTGACGATAGCATTGAACGACACAATGTACCTGAATCCGCAGATTTAGTTTTTCTTTCCAAAGACGCGAATGCGGATGCAAATCATCCGCACGAACTCTCATCGGATTAATAACTTCACTATTACCCTACCACACGTCCCATTTCAGTGGGATTAAAGCCAACGGTTTTTGGTTCTAGTTTCTGCGTCATTATCAATTTTTGATGTCATAGTTAGAAAGTAATTATGACATCGAAAAATTGATTATGGCGCAGAAACTAGAACCAAGAAGCGTTGGCTTTAATCCCACTAAAATTAGACGTGTGTGTGGGGGGGTAATTTTGCACTTAAATAAAATTCAATCGAGGTGCCCACTGCGCAGTCTGGTTTTGAACTACTGCAGTACGAACACCAGGAGAAGCAAAAAAAGTTGTTCTATCTGCGGAATTGGGTTTGAGATGTGGAGTACCACATCGTTGTCATTTTCCTTAACTTCTTCAGAAATTTTTAATCGTGGTCTTTGAACACAAGTATCTATGGACGAAAAAAAAAGACTACAAAACCAGAAAACTCAAGATTATTTAGTCATTCATTTTTCGCCACGATTTGTTTATGGTTAGTATTGTCATCAGTAAGTCTAACGCTTTAAAATCATTTTGAAATAGGCCTATATGTTTTTTCATACCGGTGTTAAACATACACGCAATATAGATCTCAGAAGTGCTAATACAGTAAAATTCTAAGCAAAAACTTTCTTGTTTATTTCATTGATAAGGTCATTTTGTATTGCGCTCGTTTATGGACTAAAGCCTCGTCTACACTTGGCGTAAATATATTTCTACGCTGATCGCTCAGCGTAAAATCTGTCTACACTTGGCGCAGCCTACATCATTTTCACGCTGATTTTCGTTTTCTGACCTGCTTGGTTATTATGACATCACTGAGTCCTTTATGCGCTACTAACTACTACTACCGTAATGAATGACCAGGAATGACCTTGCCAATTCAAGAGATAAATCATTCCATGCAAACGTCGCAATAAAAATCTTGTTTATGGAATCATAAAAAACTAAATAACCAACCAAATGCAATACTTGGGCTTACCAAAAAAAAAGACTAAAACGCTTCTATGTTTCAATTTTGAAAGCCAATGCTTTTGTATATCGACGTTTTAAGCAGTAGACTAGGCCTAGACCAGTGCTGGTCAATCTTTCTCAAGAATTTACACACTTTTGAAACATTGTGCTCATCCTACTACTGTACCAGTCTTGGAGTACAACAGCAACACTACTCTGCATGTTTATATTAACAAAAACGTATATTGCAAATTAAACGACAAATCAGTTGTTTGATCATTTAAATAGCAGCTAGCTGTTAAATATCATCAGCCAGTTTTGCAAAATGACTTTGTACTCTTGTTTTCAGATTCTCTTTTCCTTAAAGTTTTTCCACAGCATCTTGCATAATCTCATCTAAAAACAAACACATAAAATTTTGCTAGCAAAACTGCAATATACCCAAAATAGCATTGATAAACTCGTAAAGCAGTTTCAGAGCTGCTGGCTCAATACTGCGAAAACTGAGTCAAAATTTACATACCGGTGCATCATTATGCTAGCTTACCAATTTGCTGTGTAACTGTAAGTCACTTACACAGAGACAAGCTTGAAAACTTAACTATGAGACTTAATGAGGAAAAGCTTTGGATTACTGAAAGCAGATTGGTAAATATATACTTACTATTCTCTGATCATTGTTTCTCAGCAGTGTTTCTCCAAGCATATTTTTAAAACTTTGTTTTGAGGCTGCTGGTAACTAGCATTGGATACACTCCATGGAATTGGGTAGAATATTGTTAAACTGCTATCAATAAGCTTTAATTCTCATTCCAAGGGTATGGTTTCTGTCAAAATTTTCTGACTTGTGTATTTTTATCTGTAGACAAACTGCTTAAAAAACCTACTGGTACCAAACTGCAAAATAAAAACAAATCGGTTTTAAGCTACGGTACCTGTACTGATTCACTATAAACCTATTAATATTTCAATCAAAAACCAATCTTTAAAAAACTATCTGGTCGCTTTCAGTACCATTGGCACTGTAATTCACTGGACAGGGCTACATACCAAGAATATTTAACCATCATCCAGCTCCAGAAGCTTATTTATCTGCCCATAGCTTACTAGACTACCGGTATGTAACGGCATCATCATAATTAAAATTTAGAGGGCTGAGACCCTGCATCTACCAATGAATCATACATTAGCCTAAAGAATTGAAAAAAGTTTTCTGGTTTTGTATGGCACTGCAGACTAAACCTGGATAGGGTTACATACCGGTATGACTTGGCACTGATATGCTAATAAACCTAGGTCTACCTCTGTTTTTAGCTTATTTTGCCATGCAAATTGAATCCGTAAGCATCTAGCATATAGTCTTTTCAAAAAATGTAAAAAAATATGAAAACCTCTGACTTGTTTATGCAAAAAAGACAAAAGGGCCCCAAAACACTGTTTGCCTACAAGCCTAGGATGTATTTACCTGCCTTTTCCAAGCTAAATATGCTTGAAACTTAAAATAGCTGAAGTTCTAACGCCAAGTCTAGACCTAGTCTTTTCCATAAACATGGAACCGCGTCCAAGCAAATAACGCAGGAGTCCCAAAACACTCTTTTTCAACTAGCCTAGGCTAAGACTTGACTGTGACCTCAGGATCAGAGCATGCTAGACGCTGAGCGTTTGGAAAATACTTTGCTAAAAAGGCAAAGTTTTTACGCTGAAGATTCCGCGTCGAGCGTGCTAGCACATCCGCGCTAGCGTTTTTCCAACAACTTAAATAAACAAAGAATTTTACGCTACGCTAACGATTTAACGCCAAGTGTAGACAAGGCTTAAAAATGTTTTAATTGCGAAAAAATGGTCACTATTTTTGCATAGAACTATTATTGTCAACTTTAAGTGCGTTGCCTGTATTTGCAAGTATCATTAGCAAGCGTATATGCAGTACAGATATGTTGGCTTTTTTCTTTGTGAAAGAATTACATTGCTAGCAAAGATTTAGTTGGTTTATTTAAAAGAGAGTATGATTTTTAATCGTGTGTTGGGTTCAACTATTTAAAACTGTGTTGTTATTACCCACTGTATACTATTGAATTGATTTTGTACTGAAATGTAATTTCTTGGTTAATTGTGACTGCAGTGACATCTTAGTTTTAAGTTCTATGACCGTCAATGATTTAAAGTTGAGTAGCAAGCATGTTTTACTGTGGTGTTTATATTGCGTTTTCTTTAGCAATACTACCAGTGATAAATTTCGTGTAATTTTCAAGCTTGCAGAAATTTATGTACTGTAGTTTAGAGACGCTTTGAAATTATTCCGCTACTTGATGGGGAAGATAGTTTTATTAATGCTAGAGGGGTTGGAAGGAACAAATTTTAACCTCGTGTCTCGGGATTAGCGATGGTTTAGGCCTACGTTAATTTCTATTTTCGTTTTCGAACTTCGTGTGAGTGAAATTCATGCGCATGAATGAGTCTTTCGCAGAGTATCAAGCCAACCACTAGTAATTTCATTGCCCGATTCGCTGGCTATTAGGTCCACCCCGTGTGCGCTACGTTATGTTGATGGCTCAGTCAATGTTCGAAGAGCTCGGTCGATATCTTGCGGACAACTATTATGTCGATTGTTTCCACAAAGCAGCGTTTGAAAAACGCGATAGAAGTCCAGGTATCAATCGCAAAATAAAGCACATGGAATTGGCCGAGTGGTTAGTGCAGTGGACTCCGCAATTAATTTCGTGGGTCATTTTATAATGCGTGCATGCTTCTAATATAAAAACCTAAGCTGCAAGTATGTGGCATGGAAAAAAAATGGCGAAACAAACAAATTTTTACTTCTTTCGGCAAGATACTTTTTGTGCAAGTCATGAATCAGAAAAACATAAATCTTAATCCAATTGCGTTTACACAAATATTGCATTTTTTAATCACAAAATAATTTTCAGTCGTTAGCTCTGAGCAAACGAATTTTATTACCGCAATAAAATAAGCTCGTCAAAAAATATTAGTACATTATTGTAAAAAAGTTAAAGTGTATAAGGCCTGCTACTAATTTCGACATTCAACAACTCTACCACAACGTGCTGTAGATTTGATTACACTAACCCTAATTAACTTTTGTAAGTCGTAATTCTCCAATGTTTGCTTACATTAACCATTAACAGCTAGAAAAAAAAGTGTGAACGGGCGTCTGCACAGTCAATGACATCGAATTCATATAGTTTACAAAATAAAAATAAAAAAAGATGAAAAAGCGTGGAGTTGCGTTTCTTGCTTTTTTGTATTTTTCCTACCTTCTTGTCGGGGCAGCCATATTTTGGGAGATAGAGTTTGGACATGAAGAAGTGCTATGCCGGCAAACGATAGCGGAATTGCAGGAATACAACATCACAAATACCACCGAAGAAGGAAATATTACCATTGCTGATCTAAGAAACCTAGTTGAAGTAAGTTACCAGCAGTTTATTTATGTAGTGACCAATCAGTACCAACAAATAAATTATAAAAATACTTTATTTATTGAATGAAAAGATGGCAACTAGGGGCGGATCTAGAGAGGGTGCATTCGGCCCCCTTTAAAGAAGTTGTCAACCTGGCTTGGGCTTTTCGGGTTTAAATTTTGAAAAGTTGTTGTGCTTCAAATGGGCCGGACGCCAGAGAAAAATCTAGATTTTCAGTGAGTGATAAGGTTTTCCTTTATATTTATTTATTTCGTTTATTTGTCGCAAGTACAAAAAAGTTAAGGATATTTTACAGTGCGTAGGCTACGAGCTAATTCCATTTTCTTGAGTGTATAAATATTGCTGTTCGCAACTAGTATGATTGTGAAGGGGTAAAACTCATTTTCCTATTTATATTTCTTTAAAATTCAAAGTGATGTTTTTGATTTAGGGTTTGAATCGTGCTCACTGGCTGATAAATTCGGGTTCGGGTTGAAAAACCGGGGTCGTGTCGGGCTCAACACCTTTGGCCTGTTGATAACTCTGCCCTTTAAAATGTCTACAACAGCTTACATATTTTGTAAACGCTATTGGCGTAGCATTACAAGTTGAGGTATCCAGTAAATCCCTCCCCCCCTGCGTGCCAATACCACTAAATGCCGCCGTATGTTTTTCATAGTTGTTCCCTGCTACGATTCCTTCCCGAATCCCGATTGTCTGCGATTGCCGAGGTGAGGTAATCGTAAAATAATCGGCCTTCAATGTAGCCCCACCATCAGAAAAAAAACACCATTTTTTCTTAAAGAGATAATCATAAAGTACATGATGGTTACTAAAACTTCACACTTATGTTTAGCTTTTGATTCATGCTAAATCCAATGGAGTACAATTTGACAGCTCGCTACAGCCAAGTTGTGCTCATAATTGGGATTATCCAAACTCGTTCTTTTTCGCTGGAACTGTCATTACAACAATTGGTAACATAGCTTACTGCAATTAGTGACCACTGTTTCGACCTTTCAGCTCTCTTCAGTGCAGTTTCCAGTTGCTGAGTGATTGAAATAACCAAGATTTCCATAAAACGTAATGTACGCTAATGAGTTCTAAAAGGCCGAAACAGTGTTATCATATGCATTTAGTTATTCCTGCTTGTGTTTGTGTATTTCGTGTTTGTTCCTTTAATTTTCGATTGTTTCAAAGTAATCCGTAAAAATTTTTCAACTCTGGGTATTTGGACTTAGATATAGAGGAAGCCATCAAAAATAAATTGTGGTCAGCAGCAATGAATCTTATGCTTTGGTTAATGGTTACGTTTCTTCCAGTTAATTATGGTGCAGTAGTTTTTAGAAAAAAATGAAACGAAAGCCAAAAAATTTTACTTGAAAATTTAAAATTGTTGATAGCTTCTAGTATCCAAATGGAGCTGGGTGAATGCGGTTAACAAACACCGGTAGCTTTTTTTTGTTTGCTCAATGCTCATCAATGAATCTAGTCCATTTTGAACGAGGTAGTCACGAACAATTTTTCCAGACGTGGATGCATTGTATTTGCTGAATGCCAGTCAAGCCCACGAGGTCTATCCACAACGAAGATTTCGCTCATGTTAAGTTGAAACCACGAATGAGTTCGGAGCTGTCTAATTATAACTTAACATTTTCTTTCCTCAAAAATGGTGGCAAAATGATCTTGATGTTGTTCTTAGTGCAAAAAAATTTTTTGCAGGTTATGGAAATATCTCCCCTAGCACGGAAGCTGGTAGAGTCTTCTGTATATTTTTTGCAGCATTTGGAATTCCGTTGTTTGGAATCTTATTTGATGTGATTTCGGGAAAACTTGCTTTATTGTTTAAAAAAATCAACGAAGTTTTGTCAAGAAAGGTATACTAATTTTGAACCGCCTATACACATGATGCATTAATAGAGGCATCTGTTTCCAGTTAAATATACCATGGTACGTTAACTGAGAAGGGGGGTACATTAAGAGGAAAATTCCGGTACTGTAGTATAACCGGTATCACGAATTCAATATTTTTTTTACTTTGTATTTGATTGCTTGATTAATTTGGGCTATTTACAGATTCAGCGCTCCAGGTTCCAAAAAATTTGTTTTCTTTTCTTGGTTTTGAGTAGCTTGATCGTCTTCGTACTTCTTTTGCCTGCTCTTATCTTCACCGCTGTTGAAGGCTGGACTTATCACGAAGCTTTTTACTACTCCTTCATCACTTTGACAACAATAGGTTTTGGAGATTTCGTTGTAGGTAGGTTGTGTACTATTACTACTGTGTAGGCTTACTGCAAAGCGCTAAGTGCTGGCACTTAAATGCCTTGTATGTAAAAAACTTTATTCAAAGGGCTTAGACTATGCTGCAGCAGGCCATAGCCATTAGGACAGCTTTATCGATTGATAGACAGAGGCGTTCTATGGTTCTGTTTTCTAACGGAAAGCTAGCAAAATTACGTAATATTTGTGCCTAGCTTCAAAAATAATTGACAAATCTAATTGATTTTATCTTTTTTTTTCGTTTTATGTCCATTTTTTTACCGTATTACGAGTTACGACCATTTCTGCATTTTTTGTTCGTTTGATGACCTCCTTGATACTTTCAGGCACCAACCCCGATCAGACATATTTCGCCACTTACAGGATTGTGGTATATCTTTGGATTCTATTTGGTTTGGCTTTTATGTCTACAGTTATTAAAGTTTTCGCTGATGTGATTAAACAAAAAGGTAACTGGCATAGCAATTAATTATCAGAGTGAGATTTTATTGGAGTCAGTACTGTTGCTTAATAAATAAGCGACATTGTTTCTTGTAAATTATAACTTCGGTGTGGAATAGTGGAGCGGGCAAAACAAGTGTTGTCCGTTTGGTTTTTATTTCCAGATTATATTTGGAGTAAATTTTTTGAACTGAAATCGTTGCTTGCAGGTTTCAGGTCTGAGCCGGCGGCAGAGCATTCGACTTAGGGGGGCCAAGCGTTTATCAGCGGGGCCAAAGTTTGAAATTAAGCACAATAGCCGCTTTCTTCGAAAGAGTAGGCTTACTGATTGGGGGGGCCAAACATGTTAATTGGGCGGCCAGGCCCCCTCCCCTCTTGGCGCCGGTCCTGTTCCAGGGTGTAATTTATAGCCTCGGTCTTCAATTAGGTCTATTGTTAGATCTCTTGCCACTTTGGGACCCTGGGTAAAGCTTCTTAATAAAATTATAAGAACTATGTAGTAGCTGCTACAGCATTTGACCTACTGCAGGCTTAATTTTGCTTAGTATTTTTGGTTCAAAGAAGCCCTGAAAACTCTGCGTAAGATCCGCCAAGTTTGATGATTAAGATGAAATGAGCAAGAGTCTAAAAAGAAACTGAAAACAGCATACCGTTTATAATGTATCTAAACTACAGTCTAGTACAGTACTTGAAATATCTTTTTAAACATTGTTTAGCGGACGAAATGAGAATTGAATTCAAGAGACTGAACGAACAAAGTCATGAAAATGATCCTCCTAATGAGTCAATTTCAAATTCCACCGAAGCCTGATTTCAAATGCAAGTGCTAGTTTGCAAAAATCTTCCGTGTCCTTTCACTTATTGAACAAATTACTTACTGTTTTTGTACCGTACCGCATAGATATGTACTTCAGTTTACAAATATCAGAGCGCATTTTAGTTTCAAAACGAATAGGCCTACAAAATTGAAAAACTTTCTGCCATTACCTAACGTTGATTCTTGATGCAGTTTAGTTAAACAATAAGATGCTATAGGTTAAGCTTTTTGTAGTCTCAGTAAAATGTTGCCTAGTTTGGTTAACCTAATAGGTTGCGTATATGTGGTGGTATTTTTTGTGGCGGGCTAGTACTCTGCATCCTGTAACAATAATTGTCGGCGATAGAGCACGATTTACTCGAAGCTTCCGGTTCAACGTTACAAAAAGTCTCGTCTAAAGAACAACGAGCTTTCTTAACGTATTTTATTTTTATGACGGCAAGCCAAAGTGATAATATGCAGAGAATAGAGATACTAAGTTAAATTTTGTAACACAGTGTGCGAATTAGGGTTGAATTTACTGGAAAGTTTGCTTCAAGTTTTGAGTGAAAGGTACAGAGTGTTTAATAAATTACAAAAAGTTCTTTTACTGTTGCTTTGTTTTGGCTTCATGCTATGTACCCAACTTCAACCAGCGTAAAATTTGTGGTAAAACTTAGGCAGTAATTATTTTTGCTTCGATTGTGAAAAGTTTGATCTCAGTTTGAAATGCCCTTATTCAGTTCTTCAAGATTTTCAGTACGGCAAGATATGAGATTGAGAAGTTTAACATTTAGGCCTAAAGCAGTGGTTCTAAACCTGTGGGTAATTACTTCCGTAGGACTAATTCAGCATTTTAAAACGGGTGAAAAAACTTTTAAAAAATAGAAATAACTGCTTCGGCAAAACGTTCTGCACGACTGCTTCAGCCAACTATAAAACTCTCATTGTGCATCACTATCACAATGCTTTCTGTGATTTTGTAGTTTAATACTATTAGGTCAGATCTAGAGTCTTGTAGTGTGAGGAGAGCATTTTGTTTCTTTCTGCGGTAGCAAGGCTAATTTAGTGCCAAAAAATTTAGATGCCTCCAAATCAGCGAAGTTACAAAGAAGTTTTTCTGGTCTTTGGTTATAGCGTTATTGAAAATTCTATATAAAAGCCTGAGTGTGCGATTTCTTTTGACTCACGAAACCAAGCAAATTGAAGCAACATTATAAGTCTGGCCATGGCGAATTAAATGGGAAAGCCAATTAACTGTTTTAAGCAAACATGTAAGCATTTAATTGCCGCCTTGATTCTGGGGGAAATTGAGCACAAACAACAACTTATAAGTATTGGGAGCGTTATATCGCATTGCTCAGTCAAAAAAAAACTCACACGATGGGCAAGGAATTATAGTGAAGCGAAGACTTGTTTTATTGAAGCAACCACCACATTTAGTAGCCTACGGAGAGAGGAAAAGCTAGTAGTGGTAGTAGCTGTGTTTGCAAAAAAAAAACCTAAAGGCTTATTGTTTTGTTTCTATATTTTTGATTGCAATTAGCTATTATAGGAGCTGTTTTTCGATAAAGGAGTAATTGGTATACACCAAATATTTTCTGGTGTAACAACACAAAAAAGGTTAAAAACCGCTAATCTAAAGCTTAGTCTAACGAGGAATTTGTACGCTCAGAGAGGGATATTTATGTTTGGAGTAGGACAGTGACGGAACCAGAGGAGCACTACCCTTTCCCTCTTTTGACGTACGAAGGCCTTAAGACGAATAAAAACGGGGCTTCTCACTGTCCAAATCCGATCCCGCCCCCGTAAATGGTTTGCTGGCGACTCTTCTGGATTAAAACTTTTTTGCATATGAGTCGGGGGTAGAGCTAAACAACATGATGTCACGTCAGCCTTGCTGCGCACAGCCAACCCAGGCTAGACTTATTCGAATGCGTTGCAAGGCTGACGACACTTTTCTTACAGTCGAAATATTAAGTAGTCCCTAGCAACTTTTTATCAAATTAATATATGACGTCGTTAAGTCAAATACGATTTGTTGTTTGTTTTGAAATACACGCAAAACTAATCAGATTTGCAATTGCTTTGGTACGCTGCCAATGTTTGAGGATTTCTAGATTTTATTACACCTTAATCATGACCAAATGACTTCTGAAAACTTAATTTATGTAGGTCAAACATACATCATTGTAGCATACTTGGAAAATATGAAGAACCAAGGCTTAAATTCCTTAATTCAATTACTGAATGCAATTGAGTTGTCATAACACAAAGCTGCCATAAATGTGTGCGCATTGAAAATCAAAACTAACTCAATTAAACTGAGGATTTGGGAATATAAAGAGACCGATGCCCTTTCTGAGACTCAATATTATTGCTAGCTGAACGAGGCAAGCTTTGCAATATTGCATATCGTTGTTATGGGAAGATTGAAAAGTACTGTCAGCAGCGGCGCAGCGAGACATTTTAAAATGGAGCATAAGCTGCAAAAGCCATCAAAAGAGCCTGGCATATTTTAGTCACGTAGCAACATTTTTTCTTTTTCACTGAAAAGCAAAGTTAAAAGAGGGGGCATGGCAAAATGCCCCCTCTAAATACGCCCTTGACTGTCTGCTACAAGTTAAAGATCTTGCCCCCGAGCAATAAGCTCTGTTCTTAAGATTTCGTGACTCGAACGCAAGAAACTAAACTCAACCGTTCGATCGACTAAATGCAAGCCAACTGTTAGCCAAATGCATTAACAAACCTTTATTTAAGTTACTTAGGCTCAGTGTGGGACAGTCATAACTTTCTTGATCTGTTTAGAAGCTATCAGTTTTCAGTTCTAAAATGCTGCGTTTACTGTTAACACGCTTCTTATTTCTGGCATTTGCATGCGGGCATATAGAAAGTTTAAGAATCAATCGATTGCGAGAAGGTACGTCAAACTTTATTATTATCTTCTCCAGTTGTGAGACAATAACGAGGCAATACGAGGTCTGTTCAAAAAGTTCGTAGACTGAAGTCATAACACAAAATGTACTTTCTACAGCAGTTACAGGTCTGGGTCTCCTTCAAAGTCCTTCCCCACGCACACACTTATACCAGAGGTGTTTTCACTTGCGGAAGCAGTCTAGGTACGTTTCTTTTTTAATGCCCTTGAGCTCCTTCGTCGCATTTGCCTTAAATCTCTGGAACGGTCTCAAATTTTCTTCCTTTCAAAGGTCTTTTGAGCATGGGGAACAAAAAGAAATCACATGGAGCAAGGTCAGGTGAGTAAGGGGGGGTGGGGAAGAACAGTGATGGAATGTTTGGTCAAAAACTCACGAGTTCTGAGGGCTGAATGGGCTGGAGCGTTGTCATGATGGAAAAACCAGTCACCGCTCCTCCACAATTCTGGCCTTTTCCGTCGAATGGCATCCCTCAGACGTTTCAAAATTTCAATGTAGTAGGTCTGGTTCACTGTGGAGCCTTCAGGAAGGTACTCGTGGTGGACAACTCCACTAGCATCAAAAAAAAATGTGAGCAGCACCTTGATTTTAGATCGAAGTTGGCGAGCTTTTTTGGGTCTGGGGGATGTTTTGCTCGTCCACTGTGAAGATTGGACCTTTTGTTTCCAGTTTCCACGTCATAACCATAAACCCATGACTCATCACCTGTTATGATCTTTGACAAGAATTCTTTATCATTTTCTGAGTGATCAAGCAAATCCTGACAGAATTGAACACAATGAGCTTGTTGATCACTTGTCATCAGACGTGACACAAGTTTTGCAACAACGCGATGCATCTTTAATTCTTCCGTCAAAATGTGGCGACAAGAGCCTGCCGAGATCCCACATTCTTCAGCAAGCTCTCTTACAGTCAGACGTTGAATCGCTCGCACCAAAGTGCTGATTTCATCAATGTGTGGGTCATCAGTTGATGTGGAAGGACGTCCAGAACGCTCATCATCTTCAACGTACAGCCGACCATTCTTGAAACGTTTATGCCACCTGAAACATGTCGCTCGCTTCATGGCAACATCACCAAACGTTTCCGTAGTAGATTTTCCCAGCTTGATACAAAATTTCACAGCAAATCGTTGCTCTTTCAAGTTATTCATTTTAAAAAAAATTTGTAAAACTTAAAATCCGACGAACTAAAAAACTAACCTTAACTTAACTGAACATAACCAACACTAAAATAAAGATATCTGCAATCAGAAAATGGCGTCATAATCAGCTGATCTCTGTGAACCTAGCGACACCAAGCGAATGCATCTGGAACAAATGAGAGCCGCGCAGTTCAAACAGTCTACGAACTTTTTGAACAGACCTCGTATGCAGAGTGCAGCTGTTGGATTTTCTTGATTTCATTTTACTAGTCTCGGTAGTTCTATAAGCTCACTGTATTTTTAGGTCGAAATATTTCGTAGCATTTTTCGTTATTTCCGAAACAAAATTGGATAAAAAGCGTGATTTTCAAGCACGCTAATTAATGGCCTACACGAAGCCTAATACCCAGTTTGTGCACAGTCGCTAAAGTGTTATGTTTTAAACACAAGCTCCAGTGTTGTAATAATAAATTTAGATAAAAGGGAACTATATGGTCATCTCTATTTTTAGAGCACTTTCTTCACGCTGAAGAAGTTTTTAATTCCATGACGGTCATTGATGAACTGACGGAGTTTGAAAGCGATGTAATTCTAGAGGAAGAAGCAACCGACGAGGAAAATTTTGCGATTTCCTCTCCAGAAAACAATTACCAAAGTTTCGCAATACTGGCTCCAAACATCACTATCCCGGAAAAACGGACCACCTACTGGTGTTCCGTGCACAAACTTCCAGATTATGCAAATATGGTTCACGGAGTAGGATTTGAAAAATCAATTGTAGGAAAAAGCAAAGGGCTTATTCACCACATGGAGGTAAAACAACTGAGAATGAATTTTTTTGTTTTACTTTTATTCTTCTGTCGCGAAAAGCGTTGCACCACCCAATAATTCTAAGTAGGCCATCAAATCTTCATTATTTTAGTGGTATTACGCCAAGTAGTGGGGGACTTTTCCGTACCGTAGTAACACAGCTTCAAATACTGAAGAAACGTCGCAGCGATGGCCAGCCGTAGGAGACACTGTGTCCTATTTGAGCCGCCTGGAAATCAAACCAAGACCTCCCGCAATAATAGTAATGGCGTAACCACGGGACCAATTGACTTGTTTAATTCGGTATTTCTGCAGGTGTTTGGCTGTGATATCAACGATGGAGAGATTCCTTATTACAGCGGAGAATGTGACGTTCCTGCCGAGCCCGAACAATTGTCGCGGTGCGCTCATGTATTAGGTGCGTGGGCAAGTGGAGCGAAGGTATGATGCTGAAGTTGGTAATCGGTTGGGATAGTACGCAGTATTTTTATCAGCAGATTTGCTTTACTGCGGCTCTTAACGTGGCCACGGGTACCTATTCGCTTTCCGTGTAAGGCAACAAATAAAAACTCTGCTTATTCTAACAAATTTTTTCATCATGATTTTTAAACGTTGTTTAGACTTTTTGGTATCCCGAGGAAGCAGGTTTAACATTCTTTTCATTCGCAAAGTCCCAATATGTGCTTCTAGAGGTTCACTACAACAATCCCAATCACGTTAAAGATATTGTCGATGTGTCCGGTATCCAATTTTTCTACTCAAACCAACGTCGTGAATTTGAAGTTGGTGTTTTGGAAATAGGAAATATTTATACTTCTGATATGGTTATTCCCCCTCGTCAAAAGATGTTTTCTTGGCCTGGCATTTGTTCATCTGAATGTACAAAAGTGGTAAGTGCTTTATTCACTAGAAATTGGAGTTACACCTACGAACTGAGGAAAGACTGTTACGCAAAACATCAACTCACAAAACTCGAACCGATTTCAATAGAATACCGGTATCATCAACTTTAACTTTAAGCATTTTCGGAATTTTACTTGTATTGATCAAGTAAAATTCCGAAAATGCTTAAAGAAGGAGTAGGATATAACAAGGTAGGAAAGTTAAGTAAATATCGACACGACGAAACTTCATAGCTTTTTTAGTTTGATTCAATTTTTTCGGCCGAACTTTCTCAAACTCCCCAGAAAAAGTTGCCTCCACTCCGTTTGCTTAACTCTGACGCTACTGTACTTACACTTTTTTCGCATAATTGTTCAACCTCTAACTCTGACTTCAGTTTTAAATCTCAGCAGTGGCAATAAGTTCTTATATTTGAAAAGGATTTAACCTGATTAGTAGTAAAACAATTATTGTTAGAATGTTATAACTCTAAATTTTTCTGTGATTATTATACATACAGTAAGTTAAAGAGTGTTTGCTGTATTTATGCTGTTGATGAAATTCTTATAGGCTCTGCCACCCGGAGGAATTAATATTTTTGGATCTCAGCTTCATGCTCATTTAACTGGACGTAGACTGTATACGGTTCTTAACAGGGGGTTCACAGAACTTCCAGAAATTGATAGAGATGACAATTATTCTACATGGAATGAGGTCATCCACTCAGTGGTTCCACCTCGCAAAGTTTTGCCGGTATGCTGTTGTGGTGAAAGCAGGCTGTGTGTTCTCTATGAAACTTAAAGAATTTTCTGGTTTTTCGTGAACTATAAAGTCTATCAAACTGATTAGTAAATCTACTTTTCAAAATATTTATCGAGGCCTAAGCTATGTTTTTTTTTAAAACTTGTTTGGAGTCTTTTGTCTTACCTATGATCGCTAGCCTTGTATGCACAAGTCTTTCATTAAAATGAGCTATAGGGGCTACCACAACATATTTCTTGGACTAGTTGAAATTGAAACAAACGTTTCCCAAAGTTGTTGCTTTCCAGGGCGACCAGATAACTTTAAATTGCGAATTTAACACGGAGGATAAAGACGACCTTACTTATGGTGGAATGGGTATCGATGGAGAAATGTGCGTCAGCTACATCCACTACTACCCTGCAAGTGATCTGGAAGTCTGTAAAAGCGCAATTTCAAAACAATCTTTGAAGCGGTTTCTCAAAATGGAGGACATGTGAGAAGTTTTAAATCAGACCTAATTTTTGCGTTGTTTGGGTGTTTGTTCGTGCTTCAATCTATCGGTAGTTATGCATGGAGTCGATACTTGTTCAAACTAGTAAGGCTTCGCTAAGAAACTACACTTAAGCGTTCGTTCGGCTTAATGAAACAAGGCTATGAAGTAATATCAAAATTTTAAACTAATTAAGCTATTTGGGTGGTTAGATAACAAAATGACGACGAAACGCATCGGAAATTAATGGTTGGCTACGCTATCATGTTATATTTCTCCAGAACAGCTACACATTTAATCACCAGAAGCATCTATCTGGTTTAGGCGGGTAAAATTTTAAGAAATTTTAATGCTATGATGTAAGACCAAATCTTTTGTTTTTACAGTCTTGAGCATACAATTTTTCCCGCCGTTTCTGCGGAAAGTTACGATGATATTAATTGGAACTCCTCTGCTGTTGATCGACTGGATATAGCATATCAACATGCTACCCTTAATGTTCATTGCTTAAAACCCAACGGCGAGCCTTGGGAGGGAAAATGGAACGAAGTTCCTCACTACAATTTTGAGTTCTAAAAGACTTTGATTTTGTATTTTTTGACCATACTTACTAAAATTGCGATATAAACAGTGATGCAGTTTTTGTGGCATTTTCTTTGCTTTACCATTTAATAAACGTTTTGTAAACTTGGTAAACTTTATTAACTCCAATACGGTCACAACAAACTGCAGTACTCAATGGTTCACGATCGTATAGAAAAATCGGAAGTCACGGCTATCATCATGGCCTAATCATTATGCTTAAAACTGGCTCTATAAGGCTTACTGATACAGCACAAGAAGGCAAAAAATAAGCGCTACCGGTATTCTGATCATATTTTTGTCACGATAAAGTTAGCGATACCGCCACTCTGTTTTTGATGGTTACCAGAAAATTTTCATTTAAAACAGGAATTGTTTCAATGTAAATCGCTATTTGTCAACAACGCAAAACTACATTGCCTGCAGGGTCCGTAGTAAGACTATATGGGACCCGTGTTATTTGCAGACCTAGTTTTGACGTTAACAGCGGATTTTTCTGAAGAGGACGCGATTTAACAACTTTTTTAAGTGTGTCACGCCCTGATCGGGTAGGTTTTGTTAACAACGCAACTGGGGCTCCCATAGCTCCCCCTTTTAATTCGGCCCTGATTGCATGTCAGTTTTGTACATTACTTCTTGCTTGCATTTCATCAAAATTATTGGTTTGCCCCTGCTAGGCCAACGACTGATTTCACAAAATAATTTCATTGGCAAACGGTGCAATTGAATTACAGTAGTTAACAATTTAACAAATATTATGGCTAAGAAATAGCTAAAACCACTTGGGCGCACGTTTCAGCTAACTAACTTATGGTGCCACTGTCAACGCCTAGCACAGTACAAGGCTTTTGTTTCATTGGCAAGCTTAATTACACTGTAATGCATTTTACAAGTCACATGTAAGGTCTAATAAACGCGAGGCAGTGTCAGCTGAATTATCCTCCATCATCATCTGCAGGACATTTTTTATCCGTCCAGCGTGCTCTGCTCTGTACCATTAAGCACCACAAATCTTGTCCTTTTCTAGGTTTTTGAGCATTACTGCAAATCTTCTTCAATATGTTCCATACATATTTGCAAGACGCTTAAATCGCGGACCCCATTCTTTAAGATAATCATAATCCTGGTCATTGTTGTCAGATGAACTGCATAAACTACTCAAACTTCCAGCGCAAGAATCTTCGCCTTCGTAAGCATACATCTGTAACACAGGCCAGTCAAATTTTGATACGAACATAAATCATCTTTAACAGGCCGATTTTATATTAATTTTGGGCTTAGGGCCGGCAATTGTGGTCACAATTAACATGTTTAGTTTTCTTCATGATACTGCACGTTTTTTTTAAGCCACACAACTGTCACTTATACTTTTATAGTTGTGAAGTATATGCATCATGGAAGATGACCTAGTTGTGCATCGAACCCGCGAAACCTAATCCGGAGCTCATTGCGCCAACCGCTCGCCCAACTCCGTGAGCTGTGCTGCGTCATACACTGCCTGATTACATTGGTTAGTCCATGAAACAGACAGAATTAACATAGACTGATCGTTTTTCGTAAAGAATAGTGTGTTTCCAAAATATCAAGAGTGTTAGTATCTTGTAGCACAGTTAGAAATAAATAGCATTTATCGAAATGGTTGATAATCACACACATATAAGGGTTGTTAAAACTTTACCTAGATTGATTTAAATAAACACCCTATGGCGATTATATATTTTCAAATATTCCAAATTTAGAAACTTTTCCAGCAATTTCTAACTATCTTCGTATTATTTTCGATCTTCTGTGAGTAAATACCTGCAGAGAATCAAAAGGAAGAGTTTTCTCATCTTCAGTTATCTTCTTTGATTCAATGCAATTCCGAAGATCTTGATTCAACACAGGACGAAAATTTGAATGATGATTGCTGAAATTACGACCAAACTGCCTTTTTAATGAAGGACAGTACTTTACGTTTGGATAAAAGGAGTTGCTTGAACTGGTAAAGGAATATAGCAAAAATAAAAATTAATAAAATCTGGACAAAAACGCATAAAAAGTAGCTTATGAAGCAAAAAGTTCATCAATGTTGATTGAAGTCATCTTCCTCGCTTTCCTAACTATACCTTTAGGTCTCAAAGTCAAGGCTACGAATTAACAACATTAACTGTACTGCATCCTATACCCCTCGACCCAGAGTTCTTGCCAATATGTTTAGAGCTGACTATAGCCAAAGTGGTTCGCAAAATTTTCAACTTTTATCTCTCAAGTCACGCAAAAGTTACTTCTCTTTGGAAAGATATGTTATTAAAAGCAAAGTCTAGCTTAACGGATATGATCATTTTTGACTAGCCGTAGAAATAACTAAACATTGTGTTCCCTGAGTGGATGTACTGAGAAATGAAGTAAGCATTACTACTTGCTCAATAAAATTCCCTCACCCTGATGAACTACTTTCAGTTGAATCTCTTTGCTGTAAAACTCCTAGATCAAAAGCATCAGTGTCTTCCTCTCCACCTTCTTCCCGGTATTCAATGAAGTTTTCTCGGGCATCTATTTCCAGAGAGCTTGAGCTTTGTTTTATCAAAGGATCTTCTTCTGTTTGTCTCCGTCGGACCACGATCAGCGCCGCTGTGATAACTATAGGACAAAAACGGTACATAAAATTTTTAATTCAGTGTGTATGTAGGCCTACTACAAAATATCTTCAAAATTTTAATTATGAGTATTTTCAACTCTTCATTGCATCTACTGTATAAGGTCCATAGGCGCGGGAAGTAGGGTGCCAGGGGGGCGTTCAAGCCCCCATGGACTTTTTTTTAGCCTTCCCCTGAACCATTTGAGCCCCCTTTGATAATTGAACAAATTATGCACTGAGTGCGACGGAATTAATGCTTGCAACGTATATACTTAATGAAGCAAGTATTTTTTGTGGCGCTTTTAACCAGCAAAAAATCACTATTCTTTTAAAAATCACACTAGGTCAACGCAAAATCTGGTAAAAAAATTTTCAATGTTTGAAGTTCATTTTTAACAGTATTTGATATCTGCGTTCGCAAACTTTTACTGCAGTCATGGACGATTCACCAGAAGAAGTATAATGGCTGCCGATTCTTGTAGCTGCCAAACACTTTAGGCCAAACTACTCTGAATGCTCATGAAAGTCGCTACTGATCATGGAATTACGCAAATCGTAAACGAAAATGCGGTGAAGTGCAAAAAAACGGTCCTCAATCCTTCACATGTTCCGAATTCCACCAAAATTTATGTGAAGAGCAAAAGAAAGGTTTCACTGCCCGGACGCGTTACATGAACTGGATATGTTGGTGGCCAACCTAATGTGTGTACATGCCAAATCGGCCCGCGATCGACAGCCAAGCATCCACAGATGGACCGGTAGATCGCGATCGACTGGTTGGGCACCCCTGATCAAGCTTTTTTGAGTTTGTGCAAGTTTTCTTTTCTGGTTGAGTTTTTTTAATGATTTTGAATTTTTTCTACCTACGTAATGAAGCGGCCAAATCACTATTAAAGTGGCACCGATAATTGTTACTAAAATTAAGTTAGTATGCCTGCCTAAATACCTATATCTACACATTTCATTATGTTAAAAAATGGTTCAGTGATTTATTTTGATCGTGTGTTTTTTGTCATCTTTAACCTTGGTAGGGCATTGTTTGTTACATGTAACTCAGATCAGTAAAGCAAATGTTAAATCGGACAAATTTTGTTTGCCTATACTTTTGCGGTTTTGTCATTGAGGTATTTGCATTTTACAAATACTTGCACTCACAAAATGTTTAGTAGTAATTTGTGCATAGTTAAAAAAGCGTAATGGAAGTAGGCCCTAAGCAATCTTGTTTTCCATGATAAAAAATTATCCTGAAAAACTCCGGTCGCTTGAGCGGGCATGCAATGGATGTCTATGAATACAGGTCAGCTGTGCGTCCTGCTCCTAAAAACGTACATTCGAGAAAAGGGGGGTCTGGGGGGCAAAATCCCCCAGACGTTTAGACGATCTTACTATTTTGAGTCCCCCCTGTTCAAAAAACGTTCCCACGCCACTGATAAGGTCCCGTGATGAGACCTAACAATTTCGAAACAGTGTCTAATAGAAGGATGAATGTTTTTAAAAAATACACGCCTATATGTTGGAGTTAGAGGACCTCGAAAAGATCTTTTTATGAATAGACTGGCCTACATAGTTTGCAGTCAGCATGCATTTTCAGGAAACGGTACAATACGGCACTTACTGAGCAGTAAAAGGCAGACTGACAAGATAACAGCCAGCGCTAAAATATTGATTCCAGTGGTATGAAGAGCTTTGTCACATGAAGGAGATCCATTGATGCAGAAACAGACTCTCACTGCAAGAGTAACCGTTAAAAATAGCGTGGTTTCACAAACGTTTTATGAACATACCTTCCAAGACATAGGACGCATTCATTCTTGGTTGTCCATTGTCCTGGACCATAAAAGGCACTTTGTATATTTCTCTCTTGTGGATGTCAAAGTTTTCATGCAGCGTATACAAAGTGGCAGTATTGTCTATAAATGACACGTTTTGATATCAACAAATTAATAGAGTTCAAAACTGTAAAATCTTTACTTAAAAAAAGCAAAAGATAATTAAAATCGTGATAAAACGTACAAATTTCTAATGAATAATCTTTCAGGTTTGCTTTTAAAGTGTGGGCAAAGTAGTGACCACCTGCCTCACTCAACAATATACATTATATTTCCCGACTATTAATGGGCTAGTGAAAATATTACCTTTATTATCTCTCAGTTCGAAATCTGTTTTATAAATTGGATCGTTGAGGGGAAAATAGTCAAATGGATAAGAATTTTTCTTTGTGTCACGGTCCTTCATATAAATTTTTGGTTGTAGAGCCTGTAAAAGCAGTTCTGAGTTAATGGCATTTAGGAAATATAAACTGCGACTCATAAGCAGATCTTTCAATACAATCAAAAAATATTAATTATGAGCAAACTGAAGCTCAATGAATTATCACCCTAAACGTTGACCTGTGTTGCGCTGTGTGTGTTTTCGCATACAACGAGATCCAAGCTGTTTTTATCCAACGGAATGGGAGGATTGTCATTCACATCTGTGATCTCGATAATCACTTTCGCGGTGCTAAAAAGATCTAAAAATAATCAAAACAAGTTGTTTATGTCATTTTCGTGGAGTTATCAAGTAAAGTTAAAAGTATGAATAATGCTATGTTACGCTCCTTTTATTCAATTTAGCCTGATAAGATATAGCCATGAGTTTTTTCATTTGTATCTCCTCACCAATACCTTTAACATCCCAGTCCATGCCAATTGATATTCGAAATTGAGTCAACATACAGTATAGGCTCTTTTTATGAGACCTCCGTTACAATCATTTGAGGTTGAGAAAATTTCGATCCAACGCACACAAAGTCAGATCGCTAAAAATGCTTTGGGCATTGGGAGGCGAAATCGTATTCTTTGTCGTTTGAAAGGATGGCACGCGGTAGCTTTTGTTTTGACGATCACATGACATTGCGTAAGCAAAGTGTTTTTGGTCAATCGTGAAGTTCGTACATATCACATTCGAGATTGTGGCGATTCGCGCAAGTAAAACGCAACTTCACGTAATTCACTAGTCTAAAACTAACTAACTATTTTAGTGTAAACCTCGACTTCCAGCAGCGACCCACAACTTGTATTGCTCTTGCTTCTCACGATCAAGATTTCCTTTCACATACATATTTCCGCTTTTAGCACTGATTTCGAATTTATCACTGTGGTTCACCATCCAGTAACTAACAGTACAAAGATTGAGTGTTAGCAGTGACTAGCCAATTTGTATTGCTAGAGTCAGCATTGTAGAGCGTCTAAGATTTACCCAAAAGAATCTCCCTCAGGATCCACCGCTGAAACCTTATTCACAAATGCTCCGATTTCGCAATCCTCTTTAACTGCAAACAAATGGTGAAACATCATACAAAAAAAAGTAATTATATCAGGCTTGTGTTTTGTAACATTGCCAATAACAAGCTTTAGCAAATATTTTTATCCTGTTCAGAGACGTACGCAAGGGGACCAATACGTACTCTCCCTCTGCCCTCCTCAGAGAAAGCTATTTTACGCTTTCCTCCTCGGTCAAAACTATTTTTGTGTACGCCCCTGATCTTGGCTACACGTTTATATTTCGTAGGCCAATGGTTTTTCGAAACAACAAAACCTGTCTGAGCGCGAATTTAATAAAACTATCATAACATGAATGCTGCCAACCTAGATAAGCAAACCTAATCTGTCCGAACTTCAGCTGCTATAGGCTGTTTGTGCCCTTAGGTTATGCCTCGAAACACACCTTTGAAATAGTAAATCGCTTGAGGTTTGAACTCAGGAGCTTCGTTGACATTTGTAACATGTACAGTGACTGTGGTTATATTGAGCATGGGACCAATGTGAGGATCTTCCATTACGTTTCTAGCTTCCACAATGAAGTTGTAGGAATGATTCAACGCTGTTTCGTAATCTAGAAGCTGTTATTACAAGTTAAACATTAATTGGGGAGATGAAATAACATAAAATTAAAGATTGGCTGATTCATTAGGTTTTATATCTACTGACAGTAGATAACGTCAAGACTGATGTTTGACTGCTGTAGTTTTCAGTTTGAAAATGTCTCTTTTACTTTAACAGTTTGTGTTGTTTTGTTAGGTTTAGACCATGCTGGGTCGCCACAAAAAAATAGCAATTCGACACACGGAGAAGTGGCGACTGGAGAGTGGGCATGAAAAGGAAGAGTGTCATTACTTAGCGGTCATTGCATGCTTTCAAAATCAAGCTTTCCGCTGATATGTCAACTTCTACGATTCGAAATCACAACATTTTATGATTTTGACTATGGCACAGAAATGTCATTTCATTTTCGCACCTTTTTCACTTTAAGTATTCCGATGTTGTCTTCTGTTTCTATGACGAAGCTTGATCCAGCAATGCCGTCTTTAATGCTGAATTTGGTGTCAGTGTTTGCGCGAAGATGGTCTTCATCCGTCACTGTGATTAGCAATATTTCTGTCCCAAGCGCTGCAGCAATATAGAAATTCGTTGTACGAAACATACTTGGCATTTAGAAAAACTAGTGACAATCCACAGAATATAGCTTATTTTCGCGATTTAGGAATCTATAATGGCACTTATGGCATAAAAAGGCGGTGGCTGATCACTTTCTCTTCATATAGAAGTAACGTTATAAAAAATCCACAAAAAGGGGCAAGCAAGGAGCTCAAGAGAATGAAGCACCTTATACATAAGTTGAAAATTATACTTTTGTAACATTTCAAGCTTAATAAATTCTGAAAATTCAGTATGATCACAGAATTTTAAACTCTCTAGGTCACGTCACAATTTATATAGTTTCAAATTAACAAACCTACCCGCATTTTCCGGAATACTTTTGTCATAAACTAATTCTGTAAATTCCGGGCTCTTGTCGTTAACATCAAGTAACGTGATAGTTAAGGTTGTGGTGGCTGAATAGAATAACGAGCTTCCTGGTGCATCTCGGACCTGGAAAGTGCAGATGATTGTTGAAATGTGATAAAAGCGACAGGCCTACACCCACAAATTTATAAAACGATTGAAAACATGAGGGAAAGTCCCAACAAAGTTTTGGGATTACAAAACACGGCGGCTAAAATTTGACACGATGACCCCTGAAATATCTTTTTACAGTCTTCGGTCGTACTATTTGTCATTGTTCTTTTGTATAAATTTTGCATAAATTTTGTATAAATTTTGCGACAAATAAAAACCTGTCTGACCTACTCGATTTACAAATTAGAGAAACTATGGAAATAAATACCTGTATCACCAATTCGTATTCATTCTCTGCCTCATAATCCAAGTCATTTGTAGCTGTTCTGACTTCCCCATTTTTTGAATTTATTGAAAATTTTTTTGAATTTGGATAAACCAATGAATACTCCAGCTCCCCATTGGAGTATGAAGGGTCATCTTCATCATTTGCAGTGACCGTAGTTACAAAAGTTCCTGGTAAAGCAAAGACAGTTTTAATCGACGTGCCACGAGTTGATTAGCTTTTATTGCCTCAAGAATTAAGACGAACTATAACAGTTCACGCAAATTTTGAGCGGCCTCAGAGGTCTGTAATCGCTCAATCAATATCAGTATAAGTGAGCATTAAATTTACGCTGTAAGTTTTAAGTGTTATCGCGCGTGGGACAAATCTGGGATTTTAAGGATTTTGTTTGGCGTGCATTTTGTTTCTCACAGCTAATTGCGAATGCAGGTGTTGATAACAAAAAACTACTGATCAAATACTCAACAAGCTAAGAATAAAAGTAACTGAAGTCGATAAACTCGTGAACCTAGATTTTTGGGAAAAACTTTACCCTTATTGCACTTATCCAATAAACCAAAGCCAAATTTTTCCCTGTATACAGGTCTCGATATTAAGCATAAATGCACTAGAAAACTAAACTCTAGTTACATTAAAACTGCATGTAGAGCGCACGATAGCACCTATATGATTGAGCAGTGATGGGCACCCTTACCCTATGTTGCTTACCATTGGCAGATACCTCAGGAACGGTTGCATGGATGTGTCCAGGTGGAAAAAAGGGAGCATTATCATTTTCATCTCCAACATTGATCGTCTCATTTGCTGGATCTTCAACATTTCTGCCCTGCTTGTCTTTTGCAAATATCTAAATCATCGCATACGGTATTATAATAAACGTACGGGTACGCACATTGTCGAGAATGTTTACAGGTTGCCGCACCAGTCGCGTACTATGCAATTTCTATAAATTATGCAGTACATATGAATAACAATTTATCATAACAGATGTTCAAATTGTTCACCCTCTGCGTTGATGTGTCTATCAATGGTGAAGAATTTTAGCTTCGGTAATGACAAATTTACCCTTTTCACATTTCCAATTCAAGTGAATCAAAAGTCCCCAAACTTTTTGCATCTCAATCAAACTTTTGACGTCATCATGGAGCGCGACGTCTGCGACACCCTGTGTAGTACAGCAATAACAATGATAGCGGGAGAAGACCATTTTTAATCGAGATCAAATTTTAGGATTCTGTATTTAAGCTAATGAAAGTGGTGGGTGAAAGTGCTTTTGAGAACAAGCCGTTACGAGTCTCCGTGTTTTCCTTAAGCAGTTTTCGGGGAAGATATGAGCAAGGGTGGAAACTCAAACCTAAACCGAAACCTGAAAACCCGGTTTTAAAGGAAATTTTTGAAACCCAAACTGAAACTGACACCTACTTAGCCAAAATTTTGAAAACCTAAACTTGAACCAAAACCGTTTTTTCTTGAAACGTCAAAACTGAAACTGAAACTAAAACCTGTTCAAAATTTTCTAAGGTTTTGGGTTTTAAAAATTGTCATCACCATCCTTACCAGCACAGTTCCTTTAACGCTGAGCGTCGAATAGAGAAGCTGTGAATATTAATTTTTGAGTCTTTGGTTTCATCAGACTCGGAATCATACCCAAGTCGACACCTTCTGAAGCAATTGCTCTCCTCACTCGGCCATCTGACCTGCTACTTATCATCGTAATAAAACAAAAACGCCAAAAAGTAGAGGATTTAAACAATCCGTATTTACCGTAAAATAACTTTCTTGGATGAAACTTAAACCGAAACTGAAACCCAGAAACCGAAGCTGCGCGTAAGCAAAACTGAAACCAAAACTGGAACCGATTTTTCGACAGCCGTGAAACCAAACCAAAACTGAAACCTGACATCTGGGTTTCAACACACCGAAACTGAAACTGACACCCTACCGCCAAGTAGCCAGGTTTCCACCCTTGGATATGAGATGCGGCGAGAAAAATCGCATCAGTTAAAATCGGAAGAACAAGCGCTTTACTCCCCCGGCATTTCAAAATCCAGGGGTGTTAGTTAAGGTAACTCAAGCTCCCAATAAATTTCTAGTCATACTGTATAGTATCAATGGAATAGTATTTCGATACTTTCTAGACGTACAAAGTTGCATGTCATTTTTTCCGATTTTTAGCCGCCCTTTCAGAAGAACCTCCCCTGCGGGGTCAGCTTATGTAACAGCAGATTAATTCCCGGAAGCGATCACACTGAACTAAAAGTGTCAAAATTTTTGAATTTTAAACGTGCAATTATAATCACATCGCTTGATTTCGTTCATTAAATTTCACAGTCATTCCTGTATCTTATTTCAAGTCAAACATGATAAACTCGCCGTCCATATGGCGCTAGGATTGCAAAATTAAATTTAAATCTTGTCTTCAAAATAAAATGAACAATGTAATCTTATTACGTTGCAGGAAAAGTGAGTCAAAAACGACAAGAAACAAGACAAGTAATTTAATAAACAACGAAATGAAAGCAGGAACGCAGGATTTGCCAGTGTGAGTTTGTCAGACACACACAAGTCAACGTCATGTAGCTTAATACGTCAGAAGGAGAATACGTCACAATCAATTGATCCAAGAAGTTTTGGCTTTTAAGGCATTATTGCATCATTATCGCACAGTCATTAATATCAGGCATTATTGATATCAGGCATTATTGCATCATTATCGCAGCAGTCATTAACAGACAATTAAGGTTTCCTTTCAGTTTCGTACACTATGGCTTACACTACTGATAATGACAGCTGAACAGAAGACGGCACCAGAGCAATCGACTTAGGGGGGCCAAAGTTTGAAATTAAGCGCAAAATCCGCTGTCTTGAAAAGAGGGGGGCAGATCCCCCTTGGCCCCGGCCCTGCAGCTGAATCTATGTTACTTACTGTGGCTTTATTTATCCTCGTTAAGATTGTTTTAGGATGAGAATTCATTCACGAAAAGTGTATCAAAACTCTCAAACTGTGAGGCGAACTTTAGTACTTTAGTATGAGCTTTAGTACTTCTGAGTTTCTAACATCCTGAGAACCTTTCCTTTCCTGACAATTAACCTAAGAACACGCAAAAAAGCACCAATGCCTTTAAAATTTGAGATATGCGATCATCACATATAAATGGTATAAATGCTCTCTTGTCTAAACTGGATAAAAATTGTTAACTACTCACGTATAAATGGTAAGAACTTTTATTTTCGCGATCTAACGGCTCAACAGCGAAGAGCTCTCCGGTTTTGTTGTCGATTTGAAAAATGGTGTTGGCTCCTTCCCCTTCAATGCTGTAAGTGATGCCAGTACCATGATGAGAGGAAACAAACTGAAACAGCACCAACAAATTTAGCTCATACATTTCACTTTTTATGAGACTTACCACCGAGTTTGGCTAAAAATGACATATTTTTTGCCAGGAGGACAAAGGAAATTTAATACACTTGCGAATAAAGCGAATACTGAAACTTCAAGCATTGTTCACTTTAACATTTTAGCACGTGCGAATTTGTCCAAATATAAATTAAAAAAAAAAAATTTCCCAAAACTTTAGAGGGTTAAAAGAATGTTTGATCCAACTTTTGCCCTGAAGTTGACTTTCCGTACTATGAAAGTTTTGTTTTGTACCGAAATATTGAACGGTTTGATTACAATTCGGTCAAAAATCATCATTGCAGTCAGTCAGCTGAAAAAAAAAAAAAAAACTGGAAAGTATTGCCAAAACTTTCTCTTTTTTCTCAAATTTCTCACCTTTGAGGGAACATGACTTCAAGTAAGATCAAAGTACGCGTACGCGGTACACAAATTTTATTAACGGTACGCTCAAAAAAAAACACCAATCTTACCGTGTTGATTTTTTCTCGATTTTTCAAATTTTCTTGTACTTTGTGACTGTAGTGGTCCCATCGTTTCTTTCGGCGTAAAACCTTTTCTGATTGATCCATCATTAGATTTGATGATTTTTGATACTTTTGAAGCTCGTGACGTTGGTTGAGTGAGACGAATTCAGGAATTACAGGGTTTATAGCAAAAATAATTAAAAATATTCTCATGTACATCGCGATAATATTTGTTTGCGTTTTCGCCGTTATAAACTGATAAACATTCTAAAAATCGGTAAGTGAAATCATCAAAACGAAGTCCCGCCGAGTTTTGAACTCGGATCGCTGTATTCAAAGTCCGTAGTGCTAACCGTCACACCACGAGACCGCTTACTTACAGTGGTAAATTTCTAAACACAAATTATTGCATTTACTGTCTTACAACACAATTTTATCGTTTTTGTTGCATTTTAACGCGAAACCCATGCAGCAATGCACTTTTTTGTCACTCAAACGATTAGTGAGTAATCATACAGCATGAAATAACCCGTTAGGCCATCACATACGAAGAAACAGCCGCCTTTGCCGCAAATCTACTCCCAGAATATTTGTGCAGTTGTAAATGCAAACTTATGTGTACCGGTAGTCCATTAGTGGTACCGGTATCCAGAAAAAGGGCTCCTATGCGCGTACCCCTTAGAATTCTTCGATGCAAGTTATTTAAAAGTTGTTGTCGCTTTCATTCTGTTTCAAAATCTTCACTTTATCGAGGGAACACTCCTTTATGTCCTCTTTTCGAAAAATTTGTGCATTTTTATTGCGCCACATGAAAGTTTGCTATCTACATTATCCTGCTTCATGCAGAATTTGCGCTAAAAAGCGACTATATTTTTGTGTTAATAAACTTTGTCTGAAAACTCTAGGCCTATTTGCTTAGGGGAAAGGACAGAGGCGGATTCAGGGCGATGTGGGGAATGCATCCCCTCCACCAGCCATTTTCAAAAATACTTTTGATGTATACAATTTTTTGGAATTTCGAACCTCTTCGATAACTATAATTTTTACGCCTTAAGATGTTAAGCACGCATAAGTCGAAAATGTGCGAACCAAATGCACCATATTTGGTGAAGCACTCAGAATTAGGAGCGAACAATTTAAACAAAATTTGCCTGAAAACTTTTCAAAAAAAAACACTAAAATGGTCATTACAGTAGGCCTATGTAGATTTTCAAAAATGTTTCGAGAGAGCGTGCCCCCGGACCCCCCTAGAGCTTTTTTGGGTTCTCAATGTTCTTCAAATTAATTCTGCCGGAAAAAATACACTTGAAAAACGGTCGAAATTTGAAGCCCACTCCCTGAACAAATTTGTGAATACGCCCTGACACGAAACATTTTCAAAGGGCTTATTTGTGTTCTTTTTGGTGTCTAAACGTCTAACGTTGTTTTACTTAGTTAACGTTCTTCCTAATTCAAAATTGCATCTACCCCATTAAAATTTTCTGGATCCGCTCCTGGGAAAGGAATACGAATGAAACACCGGAAGCTATGAGGAGTGGTCTTGCCTAATTTCTTTCAGCTCCGCCCCTAGCTGCTGCTTTCCGTCATTGACGTTAATGTGATACCTACAGTTTCAGCTTTTGGTCTTTCCAAGTTCTCTTTAACTCGAGTCTGCTCCACTTCTTAAATCGCAAAGCATTTTTTGATGCATTTATGCTACAAAGCAGTTGAGCTTATAGGCAAAGTAAGTAGCTGGCAATGGTATGCTAAGCGTTTATAAAGTAGGTCATAGCAGCGATTTCCTCAGAAAGCAGTAGACAGTCGCTTCCTGAAATACTACTCCTCTAACCGCTGAGTTGATGCAACACGTGCGATGGTATATGCCTTCGTAGCTGTGGTGTTTTCAAACTTAAAGAAGGAAGCGAGTACACTAGCGAAAAAGCTCGTCCAACCGGGAATGTTAGTTCCTCTTTTCTCGTTACAATAGCCCATTACCGTATTTGAACTAGGGCTTCAAGACAAAACTCTCAATCATTTTAACTGCAATTGGTTTCAGCCAACTCGTCATGAGGAATTTGGACCTGCGCTGACCGCTAATGCCGCTGACTTTGTCGTAGTAAAAAAGCAGCATAAATATCGCGGAAATTCATAAATCTAGAAATTAAAATTGCCGTTTTGTCTACATTGTAGGCTAATCCCTTGTAATAACAATTATTACAGTTACAACTCAAAAAATCTCAAGCTAATTTCCATTTACCACATGAAGCTACAGCACAAATCCACTTACTGCTTGAAGTGTTAAATGATTTACATGACTCATAATTTTCTCAGCGCATTTCAGACGACTCCCGCTGAAACAACTCTTTTTTAAGAACAAGCATCATAACTTTGTGGCGACTTGCTGTGCCTTTAGTCTCTTCTCCTCGTTATTTGATGACGTTACAAAGCTGTGAGCACTTTCAAAGTAATCCTTGCTGGAGATTTTGGTTCAAAAACTCGCAGCGGAATTATCAATTTTCTTGCATATGAAAACAAAAAATCCGTGCGAAAAACACCCATCGAAACCTCAGGCTGGTGAACGATTTTAATTTTAGTATATTTATCATTTGTTTATTGTGCATTATTTTCCAATAGCGTATGTATTATGTTATGCTATGTTATATTCTGTATATACAGGGTGACCCAAAAAAAAAACGGGCCCCGTGTATTTAGAATAATTAGAATTGGGACCCGTTTTTTTTGGGTCACCCAGGCCTCACCCTGAACATGTTGCTTGTAAATAATGTAAAACAAACGACGGTAAGTTTTCTAAAAGTAATAGCTGTTGCTACCAACTTTTATTACTTGCTGAAACATATTTCATTTTCATTCGCTGCAACATTATGCAAATTGTTGCAGGTTAAAAAGATTTCATTATGTAAAAATTTAATGAAATCTTTTTAACCTACGTATTATATGACATTGAGTTTCATTGCGATTCTAATGCAATAAAAACGTGATAAGATTCGTATTGCAATCTCGCCCTGTCTTTCGGGTAATATTTTTCCAAGTAAAATACAGCAAACGTATTTCAATTCCAACGCACTCTTTACAAAATACATCTTGCTGTGTTGGTTGGATCAAATGATCGATTGAGTTTTTCGAGAAGAAAATGACAAAAAAAACAAGTAAATCTCCTTAAAACCAGACACTCTATTTCTCAAGGGAACTAAGTTCTCGGTAGAAAAATAAATTTGCTAAAGCTCAAGTCGTTTCTCAATCTAAACATTGATTTTTTTAACCCGTGCATTTACGTGTAAATATATTCAGAGCTGCGCTACGCAGTTAGATATTAGGAACGCTACATGGATGCAATTTGCAGGGGAAAAGAGATAAGTCATGCATGACTGTCTGTCTGCGTATTTTTTGACATTTCTACAGTGAAATATAAGGCGAAATTTGGTTGATTTTTTCCAACAGGTCTATCTTAATTTTGCTGGCTTGAAGTGACCAAGTTCAACGAAAATTTTAATCAATTTCTAGCATTGATAAAAAAATTGGGATCAGCAAAACAACGCTGGCCCCAAATTGGGGCATAGCTGGCCGTTTTGTGTGGAGTAAAAATTTTAGGCAATAGGTCTATAGTAATTAACGAATTTGAAATATCCCTTCCAGGCCAACTACAAGAAAGAAACATTACAACATTTGCAGCAGCTGTCATTAGTAGGTTACGTTTTCATACCTGCACAAGACGATAGCGTGGCAACTGCGTGTGTTATTTTCACATCTTATTAATTTGTCGCATAACTGCAAACGAAATTTGACACCATCCAATGGTTGAAATTCACCTAGTAGATTGCATATAATGCATATGCTATAGTGTTAGTAGCTTTATAACCCAAATTTAAACGAGTTCTGAGAGATTTTGAAGATTCCGCAATGGCTGCTTGAAAGTAATCTAAATTTTAAAAATCTTAGTAGATGCGAAATGTAAAACTTCAGCGCTACATTTTGCTCGTGCAAAACATATTCCTCTTTTGTAACAGAACAAAAAATAAGCGCTAACGAATTCTTGAAACTGTGGACAGATGTGCTAATGCGATTAGTGGATTACGCTAGGCGAGCTTTTAAGCTGGGTTATGTATTTTTTTTTAAGAAGTTCTTTTTCTCTTCGGTTCATATTACTCACTAAAGAAAATGGTGACGTAACCTATTCCCAGATTAGTTTTATTAGTTTAAAGACGCGAATAAGGTAGGCCGTGGCTTAAAAACACATCACGTCTATAAGACCGAAAATGTTATCCATTGATTTTTCAACTCTTGCAATATTAATTGCATTGAAGAATAATAATATTGACTCAACAAATTGACCGAAACCTTACATGCTCGCTCCGAGGTGCTGTTTTCGACAAACCTTTGCAGCAAAAATGTGATTTCCATCCCTAAAAAAAGAAAAGATCACCATCCCTCTCAAAACTGCGGGATCTTATGGCTTAATGGTTTGAATTCATGAACGGAGTTCTTGAAAGAAAAATTACTAAAACTGTTAGCGACTATAGCGTAACGCGGTTAACAATGCTTTAAAATGAAAGCATTTTTGAGCATTTGTTGAGATTATTTTTGTCTTATTTTGGTCTTAAACTTTTTCATAGTATTGCAACCAACGCAATCATTAACATAAACGCAATTTTTACAATTTGTGATGATCACGAAGTCACGAACACTTTTTTTCACAAATAATAAAGGACGTATAATTTCTTATCTTACTATTTACCACAAGCTCAAATTTAAAATCTAAGAAAAATTGCATGTCTGCTTTTCATTGAAAAAAAATTAGCAAAAACGTTCTCGATTCATAGAAATCAAGACGTTGTAAATTATAGAATAGTTCCAAAACTAGGTCCCGCCGAGATTTGAACTCGGATCGCTGGATTCAAAGTCCAGAGTGCTAACCGTTACACCACGGGACCGCTTATTGGCTATTGGTAGATTTCCAAATAGATTTAATTTTGTATATATTAGAGCTGGGCACTTAAAAACAATTAACTAAGCGCATCGCAAATTCCGCAAACGATTTTTTAAAGTACTGTAAAAAAAGCACAATCACAAATTGCGCAACCAAAAATAAATGCACATTGCGCAAACGATATTTTGTAATAATAAACCGCAACCGCAACTGGAAAAATTCATCTTTTCACTTAATCTTAATCATGCTACATACAAGAATGATCGGAAGAAACAGCCCAAATTGATGCAATAAAAAGTAATGCAAATGGCACAAGTGATAAAAAGCAGCTAGTGCAGCGCAAATGGTGAAAATTTTAGCTTAAAATGCAACACAAATTGCGCAATTGGTCAACAATTTAGCTTGAAACGCAACACAAATTGCATAAGATACAAAAAAAAAAAAAAAAAAAATTGAAAGTGCAACGCAAATTTCGCAAGTAGTAAAAAAAATTACTTAAAGCTCAATTTAAATTTCGCAAGTTTCGAAATTTCGCAAATTTGTTCAGCTAATTTTTTGTCTACTTCCTGAATTACCAACTTTAAAAACAGTCAATGTCTATGTAAGCTTGCAAAGTTTCAATTTGTTTTATACGTAAGAGCCAGCGACGCACCCAAAATTTGGTTAAGTGAGAGGAGACCACAACTGGGGGTCTGGGGGCGTATCCCCCAGCCGCCAACGAATTTTGCGGTTTTCACATAAAAAAACACTCATTTTAGCATACTTTTTTATCAAAAAAGGCTTGCAGTGAGTGCAGTCATTATGGGCTATGCAAAAGTATTAAAAGCAGAAGCTTTGCTAAAATAAGTGAAAGGAGGCTGCAAACATTGTTAGTTTGAAAAATTACAAACTGAAAGTTAGGTTTTAGCACCTTATTACTGGGCAAAAGCCAAAAGGAAGGGGAGGGCATGGCATTGTGGCCTTCTCCTGCGTGCGTCTATGGTAAGGTCTAACTAAATTATTACCGATTAATATGTAAGTTGGAATTTTGGAAACAATGACGGGTTGGCGTAGTGGTAATGATATCGCTTCCGGTGAGGGAGGTTTGGGGTTCGATTCCCGCACTGGTCAAATTAGACACAGAATCGCCTACGGCTCGCCACCGCTGAGATATTTTTTCGAAGTTCGAAGCTGTGTCACCCATGCGCTAAGCTGCGGAGATGGTCCCCGCAACTCGTTGCAAGCTTCGACGTAATCCGGCGAGTATAATGAAGGTTTGATTTTGATTTGCAACAAATGTATGAGAAAAGCTAAAATGTTCCAATGCAAGGACTATGCTGCTAGTACGTTGAAAAATCACAACGAAATTGCTTTTAAAAAAACGTCACACTCTTTGACCGTTTACGATAGAGGCAATCGTGTGAGTTTTCTGCCAAATCTTAGGACGAATTCATCCTAATCAATTTTCTTAGTTTTTGATTTCTCAAAAGCAAGCAGCACAAAATTGCGCTGCCGCCCGTGAGTCATTGAACGCCTGAGAGGAGTGTCAATATACGCGACAAAGCAAAAAAAAAATGCACTCACAAACTGGGACACTCCACACAAAAGTGGCTACAGCAGTGTAAAATCTGTTACTCTCTTTGCTGTCTTTTTTATCTGACCGTCGTTTTTTTTCTGTACTGTATGTGTGTGTGTGCTCCTTTTCTTTATTTGATATTTCTCTATCGCATATAGTTGTCAACGAACCAAAGATGTTAGGCCCGACCGGACCCGTACCCGATTTTTCAAGCCCGAATCCGACCCGAATCCTAATTTGTCAGCCAGTCTGAGCCCGATTTAAGCCCGAAATTAAAAACACCACATTAAACGTTGAAGAACTTGTACTTAATAGAAAATAAAAAGAGTTTTATTCATTCACAGTTTCACCAGCAATTACGGAAAGCAGTGTTTATGCTGTCACGAACACGGTCCAATTAAAAAGTAAGCTCTGAATAATACCTTTAACTACTTTTGCTTAAGATAAATAAGTAAATAAGCTAAAATGTTAAACAAAACAATCGGCCTAAATAACTAAATTAGCATCAATTCAGCAGACTAGAAGCGATAATAAATTTTCTGCTGAATTCTATATCGCTCCATGTCTGCCCAGTTGCTCCGGTGTCCGGCCTGATTAAACCCGACATTTTTTTTCAAAATCCAAGCTCGAGTTTTAGCCTTACTTGTTTCAGCCAAGCTTTTGCTTTTAGACATAAGCTGCGAAAATATTTTTGCATTTTCTATAGTGACTGCACTCACTGCATACCCTTTTTCGATAAAAAAAGTGTGCTAAAATGAGTGTTTTTTCACGTGAAAACCGTAAAAATTCGTTGGCGGCTGGGGGCCACGCTCCCAGACCCCCTTAGCCTCCGGCGGGTGGGGGTTTCTTCCTCAGACCTCCGGTTGTGCCTCCCCCCCCCTTTTGCCTGTTCTTGGGTGCGCCACATACACTAATAGCATCGCAAATTCTTGCTGTAGTTGGCGAGTCAGCGCGCTTTTAATTGACGCATGTTTTGCCATGGAGAATATAGCCGCATTTGAAGCTGATTAATGCTTAAAAAATTATTGCTCATTTGGGGGCGGCGATTTTTTGAACCGCCCCGGACGGCAGGACCTCTAGCTATACGCCACTAGACGCGACCGTTGTTTTTTTTTTTTATTCAATGAGCAACTGTTTTTATGCAAGTGTGGTCATCGTAGATAACATCAGTTTTCAAGCGCAGTATTTTAAACAAAGTCAGGCTGATGTTATAAAAACGCTGCTTAACACTGATCCTAACAAAAAACTTTTTGCTCTCCCTGCAAAAATTTCTGAGGACGCCCATGACCGGTACTACTGGTGGGTAGCCTACCGGTGTCCAGAAAAAGGGCTCCTATGCGCGTACCCCTCAGGGATCTCCGATATAAGTCATTAAAATTTATTATCGCTTTCATTCAGTTTCGAAGTTTTTACTTTATCGAGGGAAAACTCCTTCATGTCCTCTTTTGGAAATGTTTGTGCGTTTTTATTACACTACATCAAAGTTTGCTTTCTACGTTATCCTCATTCATGCTGAGTTTGAGGTAAAAAGCGACGTATTTTTGAGTCAATGCAGTAAACTTTGTCTGAAAATTCTAGGCCTATTTGCTTAAGGGGAAGGGGCGAATCCTGTAACATTTGTTTAACATTTATTGAGATTATTTTTAATTTCTTTCTTGGTTTGGTCTTAAACTTTTTCATAGTGTTGCAACCAACGCAATTATTAACATAAACGCAATTTTTACGATTTGTGATGATCACGAAGTCACGAACACTTTTTTCACAAATAGATAAGTACGCATACTTTCTTATCTTACTGTTTATCACAAACTCAAATTTGAAGTCTAAAAAAAACTGCATGTCTGTTTTTCATTAAAAAAAAATTAACAAAAACACCCTCGATTCATGGAAATCAAGAAGTTATAAATTAAAGAATAGTTCCAAAACTAGGTCCCGCCGAGATTTGAACTCGGATCGCTGGATTCAAAGTCCAGAGTGCTAACCGTTACACCACGGGACCGCGACAAATTAAGTGCGAAAATATCATCACAACGTAAACGCGATTAACCGCGCGTAATTCCACGCGTTCATGCCATTATGTTGAAAGAAAGGCAAACAGCATTTTGTTTGTTGAAGCGGCAATTGGATTTATAAATATCTGAATTTTGCAAATGTCTTAGGAAACTTAAATGATTTACCAAATAGAATTTTAACTCTAACCCTACTACAAATCAATCTTCGCCTTTTTTAATTTAAACCCGAATAATTCAAAACAAATACGTTGTGAAAATTAGCATTTATTTTTTTAAGGAAAGTTTTTGGTGAAATAGGAAACACAGTCACGATAGAAACTTTTTTGTGAGCGCTTAAGTAATTAGCTGGAAGTAGGGCTTATCTCAGGGGTGGGGAACCTGGGGCCCGCGGGCCACATGCGGCCCGCGTGTACATACGGCTCATGTAATGCTAGGCTTACCATACGTCCTCCTTTTTTAACATTTCGGCATATTGAACAGTGAAAACATGTCAAAACACAGTTACGCAGCTCAAACTACGGCCTGCGGACGTGATGACCTTTTTTTGGCTCTCCACTAAATCTTTAGAGGAGCTCTTTTTGCTCTTTACGCATGAAATGTAAATGCGGCCTGCTGAAAATATGCGTGCAATGTGGCCCTCTATGCCTTCAAGGTTCCCCACCCCTGGCCTATTCAGTACAGTCTAAAAGCTTGGACGAACTTTGGCGTGTTTAAAATCACATATAAAACAAGAAACCGTCAATTTATTGCTTCATCAGCTTCAAATTAAATTGCAAAAAGTCAAACAACGCGAGAAAAAAAAACACAAATATAGTTACTTTATTAAATTATTACACAGTATGACAATAATGCAATGCTCAATAGCCTACTTATATTGTTAAAGGCACAAGTATCGTTTGTTGTAATTGGACTAGACAAGACAATGACTGTGTGTGACGTGTTAATGAAATACTGTCAGCGCAGCATGTTCAATCAGCAACTTTAAAATAGATGCATACTACTACATGTATATTCGCTTAATAACTTAATAAGTGTGAGTATGTATTAAAGCAATACGCGCAGTAACACAATTTCTTTGGGCCTACTTTCTATGATTATAATTTCTAAGATGTAAGTTATTGTATGTTGACATAGTGGAAATAAAACCGGCTCCTTGGTGATGGTGCATTGGTGCGACAGCATTAGTAAGACATTGAAAGTTGTATATTAAAATCAAATCTTCTCAGAAAAACAACGCTAATTCTAATAAGTTATGATCAGTTTAGATTTTAATAAGCAATAAACGTGCAACATATTAATTGGCTTCATCGATTGGTAAATATTGTGCAATCTCAGTTATTACGATTGAGCGTTTATAAAACACTTATTGCTTATCTGAAATAAAAAAACACTTATTCAGTTGTCGTCTTAGCTGGATTAGCTTACTTTTATGCTTATATTTCTGCTACAAGTAAAGTGTACAAGTAAAAGCTATGGTAAAGCAGGACTAAACGGCAATAAGACCGTAGCGGCGTTATATACAGCAATCGTTCCAATAACTACAATTTGAAATATTGAACTGGTAGATAGCACAATGCATTAGACGTGAGAGCAAATTTTTTTTCATATGCGTAATAAATGAGGTACGGTTCTCGTCAATGACTGTTTTTGTCGGTTAACTAAGAATTTCGTACAGTTAAATTAGCCTTATGACAACTTTCTTTTGAGACACAAGAATCTGATTCTATAGTCGTTGCATTTTCGGGATTGTTGATGTATTCCCTTGCAAAGCAATCCTTGGAATGGATTAAATACTTCAAAAACATCTCCGGTTTCTCTCGCCGGAACCTGTAAAAGCATATTATGGAATTAGGTATAGACGAGCTGCTTTAAAAACACATACATAAGAAACGCACAGAATAAACGAATCGTATGGCAATGCAATGCTCAAGAGAAATAAACTTCACAAAATGAGGCAAATTTCGCGGGCTATTTTTTTATATCTTTTTATAATATTGCATTTACTACATTGCTTGTAACTAGCCATTACCAATAATAAAGCAAAGTATATTAATCTAGCGTCAGACATTTCGTATTTGCTATGTAAACAAACTATGGTTTGAAATCAAAGTAGTCGAAATAAAACAGTTTTAGTTTATTTTCTATGCTTACACCCTCAGCCGTTTGAGCTTGGATTGCAACCGGATATAAGCAAGCTTTACTTCCGCTTAAACGCTCATAATCGTCATCGACTTGCTCCGTAGGCGAGTTCTGATTGGACCAGCTTGACCAATAAACTGCCAAAAACATTTTTGTAAATAGGTGAAATATTACTGATACTTCGATATGTTTTATGTCTAATGATATGTTTATTACTGTTAAGTTCATGCCGCTTCTACATTGGAATGGGCTGCTGTAGGAAATTCAGGAACATGTTGACCTCGTCACGCGAAGCTCATCCCAAGATGTCCAAATTACGAAGTAATTGGTGTATTTAGCTATCTTTCAGCTTCTATGAATAATTAAGAGTCTACAGGCAGTGCCCACAAACACTCTGTCTGGACTCTTTGATCTGCGAGAGACTGCATGTGAATTAAATCAATTCAAGTTTAAATCCGTATTAATGCGGTTATGTTTTACCTTCTTGGGCATCTGCAGGAGGGAAATCTGTGGCTTTGATGGATCCAACTGGGCACTTGTACCGTACTTGGTAGAACCCGTTTACAACTCTAGTTTCTGTTCCGAAAATTTTATCGCAAACTTCGTCAGCTCTGTACACTTTCAAATGACGCAGCAACGAAGTGGCTGGATTTAATGGAATATTTCTTTGGTTGGTAATCGTGTATGGGAACCAAGAAGTCCATTCAAAATCTTTAAAAGAATATACAAGGTAACAAACAAAAATGAACCCAAAGGATGTCATAATAATATTAACCTGCACAATGTCTCAAAGGCTTCAGCGTCTGAGTTAGTGCGATCGCACTTTTACGATTACAGAGTTTCGTTAACAAGCCGACTATAGCTTCAGAAACTACGTTACAGGCTAGAAGACAAACGCATTGCTTGATTGATGTTATCAGTTATAAGTGGGCAATACGAAGTTGACTTCAATCAAGATTTTCTCTTTATCTTACTTTGACTTTATCTTTCTTTAGCTTTACCACCAATTCATAAAGATCAAAAGTCATAGCTCATTATATCAGGGCCTCGAGTACAAAATGTTTAGCGTAAAAATCAATAGTTTAGAAATATTATGGTTTGAATAAATGACTATAATGGTAACATGATTCATCAAAACAATTAAAAATTGAATGACTGCATATAAGCTCTATAAACAGATCAAAACGCTACGTAAATCCTAACCTTCGTCATCAATTTGTGCTGTTCTACTTCTAAATCCGCTTCCTCGTTCTTGAAATGGAGTTAGATCGATTCTGGGAATGGATGAGCAATTAACTCTTTCATTTCCTTCCAAAGTATGTTGAAGCATGGCACGGGGTTGAATGGTATGAACCATTTCGCCCACATCACATATGATTCGAGAGAGCAACACTTTCTTAATGGCTTTTAATTGATCTAGAATTGCAAATAGAGTTGCAAGATATAAGTGATTTAAAATTCTGCAATCAGTAAAGTTTAAAAATGTTTGGCAATACGAGATGACGAGACTTAGTGTTGCTACAAGCATTGTTAAACTGATTCCTTCGTCATTTTTTGATTTACCTGAAGTAAACTGCGCTTCAGGTCCCCCATTTTCAAACCAAAAAGCGTCTCCTCTTCTCAAATCTCTGGCTTGATAAGCAATTAAACAAGCAAACATAGGTCCAGGTACTCCAGAAGAGTTGTCTCGAGGAAGCTCTGAAATTCCTCCAGCAAATAGATCGATGTCTTCAGTACGACTGAAAAGTAGACAATAGCTAGTATCACAAAACATCGCAACGATGTACCAAGCAATCCAAATTCTTAGAAAAAGATGGCATTATAGTACAAATACACTTCTGCTATTGTTTATCAATAATATTGTATTTTAATTCTAGATTCCATTGGAGAAAAAGGTTTGTCAAACCGTGTAAAAATTCGATAAGTGCGGTTTGCAAAAAGATGTTTATGGACACTGTTTCAAAATCTGGTGTTAGGTCTGACCAAAGGATCATAAGTTCGCAATAAGATGGTGTAAATGTGATTTATGCATTGCAGAGTTTTTGATCTATAGGCCTACCTGTAAATTTTTTGTAATTTTTCTCGGTTTCTTGGTGGAATATCTTCCATTTCATTAAAGTCTGAAGTTGTTGAAAGTCCGCAGAATCGTCTGTGTTCCATGTATGATGGAATCCCATGATCTCGTCCTCGCTGAATGTTGAGCGCTGGTAAATCTCGTCCAAAGTGACCTAAAATTACCAATAATAAAGCAAAGTTTGAAATTTAATGCTTTATGAACAGTCTGCTAGTCTGTTGTGAAACTCAAGACCTTATCAAAATCTTGTATCGCAGTACATTTTTTCTCAGTCAAGTATATTCGGTGGCACTCTTAGTAAGGCATCAGTTGAACAATATTATGGGGTCCCTTTTTATAAACGATGCGCGACAAAGTCACCCCATTTCTGAGGTATGCTACAGTTCCAGGAGGAGGAAACACGGTCCATGCTGAAAACGCTATCATATAAACAGTTTCTAGATGCATAGCGTTTGCATAACTTAAGGAGTTGAAACAGCAGTACATTTCATCCAGTTGGAAAGGCCTCCAAAAAAAAACGCGAACATTTTAATCCAATAATTGTAGGCTACCTGCTCTTGCAAATAAATGATTTGTGAGAGCATCAGCAAAGTTGGTGTCGTAGCGCATTGCATGATCAGAGACCATTCCTCTCATTACCGCACCAGGTCCATTGGCTTGAAGAACCGGTGTGGTATCGAAAAATCTAAATCAGATAGACGATAAAGTTTAGTAAGATTCATAGGTGTTTTCATGAATTGCAAATACCAACGCTTTCACACTCATATGCAGTAACTGCATGTATCTTAACGTCAAGTTATCGGAAAGATTGGTGAACAAATGTTATTATCATGAACTTACTGGCTTCTGAGATCGATTGTTGAATTTTCGGTACCGTTTGAATAGTCTGGATTTGGTCGAGAGAGTAGCCCGTTGATGAGGGTATGACCGAGTCGAAACGCAGCAGTGGCAAAGGATATGTCAATCGTTGAATCGTAGTTGGAATCATACCCATAATAGTAACCCTAAAAGTGGTATAAAACAAAAAATTGTTCAAGTTTTGGCAGTAATGTATTGCCTTTTTGTTTTGTGCAAGTTTTAAGACATAGAATTTCTACTTTAGTTGTAGAGCGCATAATAGCGGTGTCCATATTTGGGCCATGTTGGAAAAGTTATGTTTAAACACCCTAATCCCGTGCGGTTAGCCGAAAAAATGATTTTGCAAAAAAAATTTTTGAAATCGGTTAATGTTTAGACCCTCCTCAAAGAGCCTAAAGTTTTGTACATAAAATTACGTTAATTAGGGGATTCCCCAAATTTAAATTTCAAATATTGGCCTAAAACCTTTTTTAATGTTACTTTGGTCAAGTACTTTTACGTTTATATTGACTAGTGTAGTTATGCCGATTTGTGACGTCATTAATGCCGTCATTTTTTGTTTAGGGGATTTCCCATTTCTTGAAATTTTTGATTATTTTATGCTACTGTTAATAATAATGTAATTTTGAAATATTATTTTACAGTAAAGAACGATATTACCCAATCAGCCATTTGCTTAGAAAGCTATACTGTATTAGAATCATAGTTGGGCAAAAACAGA